>OX422211.1:551935160-552549244 GCA_949130495.1 Sambucus nigra | reverse complement strand
AGTTAGGTTATGGTAACGGATACATAAACACTGTAAAATTGATGGGGAAGCAGAGTAACGATTATTTAAAAATGGGGGAAATGAATGTAACTGCAATCATTGAAAACTGGCTGAGAGAAACCGTCTTAAAATTAAAAATGAAGATTCTAAATTCAATGGTGGGGATTTCATGTTTTTAATCTTTTTGCGATCTTGTTCATTTATTACTTGTTTCTTAGTAACCTACTAATATGTTGGTTAATTGGCAATTTGGATTTCAGAGTGAAAATGTAACTATTTGTTGTACAAATATTGACAAGAGGTAACTTTTTGAATTCTCAAACATAGAAAAGGAAAAGAACATAAATTTGAATAAATCGGTAATTGAAAAAGAAATTTGTATATCTTATTCTATTATGTAGGTTTCTCAAGCAGATGTAAAAATCTTTTTTTATCTCTCCCTGTCTAAAAAAATGCCTCAAAAGTTCATCCATCTCATATGTAGATGGGTCTTGAAGGTAATGCTAATATTAGGGATAATCCCCCCATTTACAACAGTGTCTGGGGTTAAGGCAGCGTGGTAGCTCATCGCAGCATCTTAGTGAGGCAACTCATATTTTAGCTTGTTGTGTTACTTAGCCATAGTTATATCTTTTGTTTGCACTAACTATCAGATATAGCGATTGTAAAGATGTAATGAGTATAATGATTTTGTTTGAGGTCAAACAGTGCTCGCGAGAGAGCAGGCTTGGCAGGGCCCGGGAGAGCTTTCAAGCTCTATCGAACGACCTTGCCATGGGAACTTCAGAGGGACTTGGTTTGGAGAATTGAGAAGTGAAACACCATTGGGGCTTGTCCTAACCATCTTAGATACACCTGGTAAAATACCGAATGATCCTGACAGTGGAACCTCGAGGGGAGCATCCTTAAGTTCCATCGAACGTTGAGTTATGAGTCAAAAAAACCTCTACTTAATGTCACATCCACTTTATTTGATGTCACTAACTAGCTAGAAAATGTCAGACCTGTACTTGAGTAAACCACCGTGGTATTTAGGGCTGTCAGACATTTGGTAAGCCACCTTTGTGATGACAGCCCACTGATACACCGTGGTTAGGAAAAAGGCATGTCTTGGCATTTAATGGTTATGATGTGGAGATAACTAGTACATCACGTATTTAATGTTTGTGACATAAAGTATGAGGGATTCCTTTCATAGGTATTAATGACTGAGTTGACTCGGGGGTAGTGTAGGGGGGCTATTTAAGGACCCCAACCACCTTTGAGGAGTGCGCATGTTCTTATTGAGACTTTAGAAGTTATTACTAGAGAGATTTATTATGAACTAGAAAGTTTACTCACCCACCATTGTCATTTATTATGAAGCTTTAATATTTGACAGAGATCATTGAGGGTGGTGAGGGTGTTTGGCTGCCTGTCAAGGTGTATCTACGGTGCTCATTTTCTCTCTCCCTCTAAGCAAAGTTGCTTCTAAGTTCATTATTACCTTCTGAGTTATACAAGAGAGATTTGTTAGTTCAAACTAAGTCTATCTTCATTGAGTTGTGTTTATATGTAATGTGGTCAATCAATAGTGTTTTTGTTCAACTTATCATTACTGTACTCAAGGGGAGTTATACCTCCATCTGATCTAAAGTACCCTCTTACATTTGGCCACTTTGTTGGGGAGGCATTCATCTAAGCAAGGAGTATGGCACAATATAACATTAATCGAATGATTAACTTTGATGACATTCAACATAATAAAGGACAGGTGGCGATCGAGCTGGAGGCTTCAAGGGATAGGGCTCCCCGAATAGAGGTACCTCCAGTTTGAGCGGCGAAAGGCGTTCCAGTGGTGACACAAGCTTCCACGAGCGATGGGTTGGGACCATCCCAAGTGGCACTCCTTGTAAATAAATTCTATGAGTTTTTACAGACTCCCGTAGCTTCAATGGTGTTAGGAGGATTTGAAGCCAAGTCCTTCGTGACAACAGGGGCAGCCCCAATGGCCCCACCGAGTGCAGTCACAACGGGAACGGTACCATCAAGTATACCCTGTGTTGTAAATACAACAGTGGGAACCCCAAGAGTATCAACGGTTCTAACTATGATGATTTCTCTAGCTGCAACGGGCACTCAACCTATGGTCATGCTGATAGGCATTTCAACGACATCACCCATGGAAAAGATGAGAAAGTAAATGCAGAAAGAGATGCTAAAATTCATGCAAGCCTCCTCGCAATCTGTGGGCGAGGTAGCTTCGGTCTATGATGACTTTCGAACGTCTGACACCTAGGAATACAACGATGAGCCCTACCCAAAACATTATATTCCTCATGTTTTTGAAAAATACATAAGAAAGGGTGGAAACTCGAAGGAGCATATTAAACGCTTCGTTGAACACTTCAGGGCACATTACAATAACAAGAATCTTGGATTAATGGAATTTTCTAAATCCTTAACCGATAAAGCATACACTTGGTATTCTCACTTAACTCCCAAACGTGTTTCCACATGGGAGAAGATGCACGTTTTGTTCATCCAGAATTATTTCGAGCGAAAGATGAGTTTACTTTGACCCAACTGGGGAGGGAGAATAAATAACTCGGGGAATAAGTTGTGGATTACGTTAGAAGGTTCAGGGAAAGGTTCCTTATTATGAGGGAGGAGACCAAAGATTCCAAGTTAATGAAGATCTGCACGGAGGGACTGCTTCTTGAGTACATCTTCTATCTTATTTATGAGACACGCTAGAGACGCGAGAGGGGACTTTTGTCGCGTTCCTAAAAGAAGAAAGGAAGATCTCGTTGGTAGTGCGACCAAATCCAGTGATGGTGCCAATGATGTTCAGGCAGTTGGTACAACCCGTGGGAGGGAGGTGTCAGGCCCCATAAGTGGGATACACCGAAGGAACAAATGAGGGAAAGGTGGCGAAGAGGGACAACAAGAGGAAGTCCAGGAGAGATGGGGAAGACCCACAACCATTGCCTTGTATAGTATAGGATGATGTCCGCTATTACAATGCAATGGTCCAAGGAGGAATGGTATACGAACCAAAGGGCATTCCCATTGGGTAACCCGACGCTGCAACAAGGGTGGATCCCAAATATTGCTAGATTCATTGAAAGATCCAATATCCAACGGAGAGCTATTCCACGCTAAGAAGAATCATCGATAAGTATGTGAGGGCAGTAACATTGAAAATCCCTCTGTAGAATGTTAACAACAACCCACTCCCAACGCATGGGGCCAATATGGTGGTGGCCTATAATTGGGAGGCAGAGAGAGAAGAAAGGGAACTAATGACAGAGCAGGAGGAGTTTAAAGAAGATTTGGAAGATTGTACTAAGGGAATGGTTAACGTAGTGTTAGCTTATGATGAAGAAAGTGCTAAAGACGTGGAGGACGTATATAACATGGAAGGTGAGGAAACAGACCAAGACATAAAATATTATTATGTTTAAAAAATCCCTGAAGTTTACCTTGTTCTTCGACTAAGTAGGGATACTAGAAGAGAGTAGATTGGAAATAACCCAGGAAATCATTAACATTGCAATGAAGAACTCAGTCCCTTCATTGAGATTGAAGGGACCCATGGATGGGTTGGTAAAGACGTTTATGTCAGAGATAACTTTTAACGATGCAGATAGGGTTATAAGTTTCCCTTATAATAGGCCATTGTATGTGACTACCAGCATTACCAGGGTTAGTTTTTCCAGGGCTCTTATGAATGGAGGAGATTCCATCAATATCATGTCAATCAACTCTTTCCAAATAGCTAATATTTTGGAGGAAAGTTTAGTCCCAATGCCTTGGGTGATTTCAAGATATGATAACCAGTCTTCCAAGTTGATTGGGTACATGAATGTTAGGATCCTGATGGGAAATCTGAGTTCAAATATCAAGTTCCACATAATAGAGAGTGAAACTTACTACCATTTATTGATAGGAAGAGTGTGGATGAAAAACCAAGGGCTAGTTCCTTTGACGTATCACCCATACGCTAAGGAGAATATTAAGGGAATGAAGGTGACCATCAGGGCTACGAAGAGTCCCTTTGCTGTCGAAGAAGCTCACCTAGTGGATGCAACCTTTTACACGGAGCTAGAAGAGGACGTCCAATTACTAACGAGAAGAACAGATGGAGCATGGGTTCCCCTGATCAGATAAAGGATGGGGCCTTTGAATGAGCAGAATAAAAAGATTACAAGCAGCAAAGGAGTAATGATCGAAGAAGCCCATCAGCTGGTCCCTCGGCCCCAAAACATTCTGAAGCAGCTCAAAGATAGGGTGAGGCCTAGAGTAGACCCAATGAAGCATGAGGTTTAACGACAAAGCGTGATGAGTCGATATTTAGGAGGGAGAGTTATTGAGGCTTCTAGAGAGAAGAAAAGGAAGGCAGTGGCGACTATCAGTAGATAGTGAAAAAAGGTAGTTACCGAAGAAGGAAAGGTGGTTTATCAGTTATACTGGTGTGAATGGGCGATTGAAGAAACTATAATGAGGCTGACCTGATATATGGGTGCTTTCTTGTGGATCAACGGGGATAATTTATGGTGATAGACAAATCCAACATATAGGAATTTGTGGAAGAAGTCACCGAAGAACCAGATTATATGGCAGATCAACCGAAGCCACAAGCACAAGAATTGGAGCAGTGTAACCTGGCAAAAGAAGGGGAGGATCCAAGGCCTATTTTTTTCTTGAAAGATCTCAGTAAAAGGAAATGAGAGGCCTTGGTTGAGTTGATTTGGGAGTTCTTAGACGTTTTTGCATGGAAGTACACAGAGATGGAAGGGTTGGATGAGGAAGTAAGCTTCCACAAGTTGAACGTGATGCCCTCATCCATTCTAGTGAAACAAGCAACTAGAACATACAATCCTGAGCTAGACTTAAAGATCAAGGAAGAGGTCCAACACTTACTGATGGTAGGGTTCATTAAACAAATACAACGCCCACTTTGGTTGTCTAGCATAGTTTCAATGGGTAAGAGAGATAAAAATAAAATAAGGATATGTGTGGATATCAGAGAATTGAAAACGGATTGCCCCAAGGATGAGTTCCCTCTACCCTCCATCGATAGCTTGATAGATGCAACGGCTGGTCATGAGATGTATAGCTTCATGGATGGGTACGTAGGGTACAACTAGATCAAGATGGACCCTACGGATGCAGAGAAAATAGAGTTTAGAACCCCATTGGGCAACTTCATGTACAAAGTAATGATGTTTGGAGTCAAGAATGCTAGGGCTACTTATCAAAGAATGAAGATGGCCATTTTCCATGTCTTCTTTCACAAATTTGTGGAATTTTATGTGGATGGTTTGGTCATCAAATTGAAGAAGGAGGAGCCTCATCTAAGCGATTTGAGGAAGGTGTTTGCTCGGTGCAGAAAGTATAAACTAAAGATGAATCCACTAAAAGGCATCGGTAGAGTAACTAGTGGAAAGTTTTTGGGTTTTGTGATTGATCAGCAGGGAGTACAGATGGACCAAGACAAATAGTGAGCGATCTTGGAGATGCCGAGTCCAAGAACGGCAAAGGAACTAAAGAGTTTCCTGGGGTAAAGTTTCTTATTTTAGGAGATTTATTCCTGGATTGGCTAAAATGACGCACCCGTTGATGCAGCTTTTACAAAAGAACACGAAATTCAAGTGGAGGGAGGTTCACCAGGAGTCTCTCACTGGACTGAAAAAGTTTCTCGTTTCACCATAATTTATAGTTCCCCCAAAGGAAGGAATACTGTTGCAGCTATACCTCACATCCACCACGAGGTCCGTTAGAGCTTTGCTGGCATAAGAGCTTGATGGGTAAGAACAACCAGTCTACTACCTCAGTAGAATCATACATGGGCCAGAGGTAAAATATAGTAGCTTGGACAGTCATTGTTTAGCCTTAGTCTTTTTAGCAAAAAAACTTAGATATTATATGTTATCTTTTACAATTCATATTTTAACCAGATGTGATACTATTAAGTATTTGCTGGAAAAAATTATATTAATTGGTAGGGGAGCTAAGTGGTTCCTCATCCTCTCAGAATATGACTTGAAGTGTGTGGTCCCTAGCGCGATCAAGATCCAAGCGTACGTCGACCTGTCGGTAATCTTCCCTTTTGTAACATTTGAACCACGTAACGAAAGTATTCTCGGAGACGACTTGCAGGCCAATTACTTGGATGAAAGATGCAGTTTGATGGATCTTCGGCAGAGAATAAAGGAGGGGCAGGGGATATTCTTTTAAAAGGAATGGAAGAGATTTGTCTTTCCTATAAATTAGATTTCCCTTGCTCCAACAATGAAGCATGGTATGAAGTGTTTGTACTGGGGTTACTGGAGGCCCTTCGAGGGGGGATTCGTTCAGTTTGCATCAAAGGTGATTTGAACTTGGTGATTCAACAACTGAATGGAGAATATGTGTTGAAAAACCTAAGCCTAGCACGATACCGAAAAATCATTCAAAGGATCCTCAGCTAGTTCCATCGAACTAGAATTAAGAGACATCCTCGAACGATGAACTGCCATTTAGACGCCTATGCCACCATCGCCCATAAAATGGTCATTAGGAATGATATAACTATAGTTATGATTCAACGAAGAACAGCTCTTTCAGTAGTACAGTTAATTCTGCCGATGGAGGAGGACGCTGAATGGAGGGGAGAGATTAGAAATAAACCAAACTTTGGGAAATGAGCGATGGAGCTGAGGGAAATAGCCCAATACTTTATAATCCAGGGAAATATTTACTTAAAAAATGCAAAGGTATGGTTATCAAGATGCATCGGCCCAAAAGAAGTAGAGCAGAGGCTGAAGAAAACACATGAAGAGAACTGAAAAACAACTGAGATACCTCTCTACAAGAGAATTCAAAGGGAGTGTTATTTATGGCCTAGAATGAAGCAAGACGCAGTAGATTTATAATGAAAGTGCATTAAGTGCCAATTATTCTTCGAGGCAATAGAATGTCATTTCATTGAAGCTCAACCAGACTGTAGACAACCTTATATTGACTTCATTAAAGATAAAATTATCCGAATAGAGAAGATTGATGTGATGGGACTTAAGCAAAGGGCCCCGAGGTTCTACGTTTAGGAAGGGACACTTTATTGAAGGGGCTACTTCAACAGGCCATTGCGTTGCATCATGAAAGAAGAAGCAGCCGAAGTCCTCAAGCAGGCACACGATTCAGCTCACATAAGAGGGGCCAAGTTGTATGACGAGTTGATGATATTGGGGTATTATTGGCCAACAATTGATAAAGACTCTACTGAGTTTGTTCGAAAGTGCAAGGTTTGCCAACTTCATGGAACTATGATCCATGCCCCATCGGTGGACCTACACTCCCTGGAAATGCCTTACTCTTTTCACACTTGGGCGTTCGAACTGGTAAGGTAAATACAACCTTATTCGAGGGGGAAGATATTGATACTAGTAGCAACAAAGTGCTTTATAAAATGGGACAAAGCGATACCACTAAGAAGGGAAACAACATAGGTGGTGAGCAACTTCCTCAGAGAATACATCATTTGCTGTTTTGGGATTCCAAAGGTTATTCTCTCACATAACGAAACCCCTTTCATCAATTCAGAGGTAATGATGCTCATAGACAAATACTTTATTACTCATCATACTTCAATGGTGGCATACCTAAAGGGAAACGATCAAGCCGAGGAAACTAATAAAAACTTGGTTAATATTTTTTCTAAAATAAGTGAGGATTTTTCAGGATTTTGGGATGACAAGATATCAGCTGTGTTGTGGGCCTATCAAACAACTAAGAGGAAGCCCATATGGTATACCCCGTTCTTTCTTGTTTATGGGGCTGAAGAGATTTTCTTGTAGAGTTAGAAGTTCCCTCTGCTCAATATGCCTTACGAAGTAGCATGCTCCTTCAGAATAGACATGTGTAGTTGGAAGCGTTAGATGAACACAAAGATAATGCGATGCATCATTTTCAAATGTATACGAAATAGCTCTCCAAGGCATATGATAACTTGGTGAGACCAAGAAAGTTCGTGGAGGAAGACCTCGTATTGAAAACAGTAGTGAAGCACATTCAGGGGCTTCATCAACCTAAATTTGCAGAGAATTGGGAGGGACCTTTCATTGTAAAAGAAGTTTACTATTCAGGTTATTGCTTAATTTCTAATATGGAAGAAGACAAGCCATTCAAGATTAAAAATAAATGGTTGAAAGTCTATCATGTGTAAGCAATTAAGTTGGACCACTGATATATCTAGCAGTTGTTATGAATATATAAGTTCTTTTTATTATAACTCGAGTGGAGATGAAAGAATTATAGAACTTCATAATATACGCAAACAGTTGTAGCATAAAGAAATGATATGGGAAAACATACATTTTTTTTTCATTCAGTCATAAACTTTGTGGCATTAAAAAATTAGGAGCTATTACCCAAGAATTACATAAGAAGAAGAAAAGGAAAATGTTTATAACAATTCATTGACAAAAATGTAACCACAGATCTAAAGCAGAGAAAAAATCTCCAGGAAGGCCCGAAGAAGTTGCTAGGCAAGACTGTTGAGCATTTATAGAAACCTCCAATCTCGTTTAAGCTTGTGTACATTCGATGAGGAGTTTATCTCATTTCAGATTCACTAGATACAGAGCTTCCTTGACATCTTCTACCTTCTTATTAACTTCTTCAAGCAGAGGTTCTAGCTCATCCAACTTAGCCTCCTCAGCCCGTTGATCCTCCCGATGTTTCTGCAGCAACTTCCTCTGACTATCCAATCGCTGGAACTTTAATGTTTTTAAGTGAGTAATAAGCCATTCAAGACGGAATCCATCATGACCCAACTCCCTCAGATAGGCCAGGAATTGGGTGAGGAGGGCTCTGGTGTCGTTTGAAGTGGGAGTGCTAACAATATCAAAAACAACGGTCGCCATACCCTGAAGTCTCTAGCTCATCACAGGGATGTTGGAACGTAGGCAATCCACAGTAAAAGTCTCAGGATGGTGTCTTGCAAGATGCTCAACTACCAAGCATTCACTGGCAGGCATTTGAGGGGAACGCTGAAGGACCATGAGGCAAGAGGCATGAGGAGCTAAGTCGGGAAGAGGGAGCTCAAAACCAAATTCACTCTCAGTTGTAGCGCCAGTCATGGAACCTTGATCATTGTGACTAGAATCTTCTAAGATAATGGGTTCCCAATGGGGCGAGGCGATAGGCAAAAGAACTAGTAGAGAACTCTCGCGTGCAACCTGAGAACATGTATAAGAAATAATGAGTTAAAGAAAAAATCTTAACAAGTGTTTTCATTGTTAAGTCACCGATATAGGTGCTGTTTATGAAAAATATTAACAAGTGTTTTCATTGTTAAGTCACCGATATAGGTGGAGTATATAATAAATCTTAACAAGTGTTTTCATTGTTAAGTCACCGATATAGGTGGAGTTAAAGAAAAATCTTAACAAGTGTTTTCATTGTTAAGTCACCAATATTGGTGGAGTTTATAAAAAATCTTAACAAGTGTTTTCATTGTTAAGTCACCGATATAGGTGGAGTTAAAGAAAAATCTTAACAAGTGTTTTCATTGTTAAGTCACCGATATAGGTGGAGTTTATGAAAAATCTTAACAAGTGTTTTCATTGTTAAGTCACCGACATAGGTGGAGTTAAAGAAAAAATCTTAACAATTGTTTTCCTTGTTATGTCATCGTTACAGGTGGAGTTTATGAAAAATCTCAAAAAGTGTTTTTAGTGCTAAGCCACCATTATAGGTGAAGTTTGAAAGGTTGAGAAATGCAGAGAAAACTAAGGAAGTACTTCAGAAGTAGTGGGAGCAAGAATGGGAGTCACCATGGAGGCCATAACGGTGAACCATTGGAGGCAAGCTTATTACCTCAGAAGCCTCAATGACACCCTCAACTGAAGAAGCCTCAACGGTCGGTAAATATCCCTCGCCAACAAAAGGTACCAAAGCCACCATAGGAGTTTCACTAGGAGAAGACGATGGACCCCCAAACGGTGCCACAACATGGGTGGGTATAGAAGAACCACCATGCTGGGAAGAAGCATTAACCTTGGACTTGGAAATATGCAGACCACGAAGCGAAAAGGGTGGGATAAGACTTGACAAAATCTGAAAACATGAAGCTAAGTGTTAAACATGAGGATTAAGAACATAAAATAGGAGAAACGCATCTAAGTGTTACTTACCTCAGTTATAACACCAAAAAAGGGAACCGCAGTTGTGGGTCTCGTTAGCACAAGGGGAAGAAGAATATCAGCTAACAATGATTCCATTTCAATCTAAGGTATCCTAACATATTAAAGTTTAGTATGTTAAACAAAAAAAGGGATTTGAAAAGAAAAAAAGACGTGAGACCTGACAAGTAATTAGTTATATGTTACCTTAGGTTCTCTTTCCACAGCTGGAACGAGGGGCAGAAGGACCTCGTGCTGAGTTGATAATTTATAAGGGTCTGGGGAGTTATCTCTGGTGGAGAAGATATGCCCAAAGACTCCACAGATGCCCCCCCCCCCAACAGTAGCATCTTTCGAAAAGAGGTAATAAGTAAGCCCGATCATATGGGAATGGGGAGTAGTCACATCAACCTGAGAGGAACCGAAATTTCCCCCCACGAAAGGGCTCACGGGGGGGGGGGGGGGGGGCTGGGTCTTCCTTCTTCAACTCCTGCACCAAAGTTATTAAGAATTAAACAGATGCAACTTGCCTTAGAAAAAAATGTGAGTAAGAACAACAACACACATACATACCTCAGACCCATAAGGAGTGTAGGAGGATATAACCACTAGCGAAGGAGGAGAGGAGGCAGCAATAGAGGGAGCTAGGGAGAGATGTACATAGGGGGTTCGTTTCCTCTAGGACTTGGTACCCAGAGTCTTCTTCCTCGCACCCACAACACCAGTGCCCCGAGGATCCTTTGAACTCTTCGTCCTCTTTTTGCCCCTTGTTCAGTTGGATCAATCAGGATAGTGGGTAAGGCAGTAGAAGGAGCGAAATGTTGTAACGTTCCATCTGGAAACCAATACTTGGAGCGCAACGTTGTGCTTGGAAAAAGTGACCTCACCAAACCAGCTAGCTCGATGAAGACCAACCTTTGCAAGAGTTGTAGCATGAGAGCTCTTGATGTGTGCATGCGAGGAAGCAAAATGAGTTGGTGATCCCCCAAGTGCCTCAAAATTTATTTGAGAGTAGGGAAAGTCGCCACACTCCAACCGAAAGCGTAGAGTCCCCTCTGGAGGAAAAAAGACACACTTTGACGAATCCTTATCTTCATCACCCAGCAGTAAAGGATCGGACTTGGCCGAAAAATTGGAGGTCTTACATGCATCAGAGAAGTCATAATCTTTGCCGAAGATGGGATACCGGCGGTAAAAACTTAGTTGCTCTTGACGAGCAACATCTAGGGTAGTAACGGCGCCAGTGGTGGGAGAAGGGGAGCTTGGCTGAGCAGCGATGGTGATAGCTATTTAAAACACTTGAAGAATCCATAGTAAGTGGTGATGAAAGAAACAAATTGGAAAAGAAGGGATAGGAACGAAAAAGGGAGGAGCGCAACCACAGGTGGTGGCGTAACAGACGAGAGGAAGAAGAAAATTAGGTGAAAGCTTCGTAATAATGGAGTTCTAGAGAAGTTTCTCTCTCTAGAGTAGATGGAAGTTTAAAGAAGACGAAGGAAATAGAAGGATTTGAAATATAAAATTTTGAGATCTTTTAAACCCGTCAGTTGTGTTTCCCACCACCACATGCGCATGGCCACCTATAATCATTTCAAATGGACATGTGGCACTTTGGGAAGTTCCCTAACAGTCTAAAAGATAGCGCCACATCAGTTGAGAAGTGACGCATGGGGAATAAAAAGAGTTTCCTTACTAGGCACGTTTGAGTTTTGGTGCCAGAATTTTTTGTCAAACATATCAAATTAACCCCCAACGAAGAAACTGTCCCAACGGTTCAAAAGCTTCGATGTCACCTCTCCATAAGTCGAATCATTATTTAATTATGACTCATCTACATCAGGGAGAATTTCTATTTTTTTTAACATGGTGAAAGGTGTCAAGGGAGAATTTCACAAGACATAACGATAGGGGCAGTCCAAACGACAAAATCACTGCCTACAACGATACTCCACAAACTACACAAATGGGAGAATTTCACTTGCTTAGAATCCAAATGGGTATTTGAGAAAGTCAATAGGTGTTTTGAGAGAATTCCAAATTAGACAATGAAGCAAAGCCAGAACGGTTGAAGCTCAGTGAAAGGAAAAAGTTGAGATGTACCCTCACCAAAGTGCCAATAAGATGCAATGCTTCGACTCAGGTACATCAGAGAGAATTTTACTTTTTCCTATAGGCTGTAACGCAGTTGTTGTAACGAAGGGAAAGATGCCAAAAAATTTTCACACAAATAAGTTTCATCAGATTGAGACATTTTCGTGCAAACATTTATTGTTCCCACAATAAATCTCTCCACGAAGGGGAAAATGTAGAGGGGGATTGAAGGTAATCCTAAGATTAGGGATAATCCCCCCATTTACAACATTGTCTGGGGTTAAGGTAGCGTGGTAGCTTAGCATGGTAACTCATACTTTAGCTTGTTGTGTTACTTAGCCATAATTATATTTGTTGCATGCACTGACTATGAGCTATAACGATTGTAAATGTGTAATGAGTATAATGATTTTGTGTGAGGTTGAACCGTACTCGCGAGAGACCAGGCTTGGTAGGGCCTGGGAGAGCTTTCATGCTCTATCGAACGACCTCGCCGTGGGAACTTCAGAGGGAATTGGTTTGGAGGATTGATAAGTGAGTCACCGTTGGGGCTTGTCCTAACCATATACATCTAGTAAAACACCAAAGGATCCTGAGCGTGGAATCTCGGGGGGAGAAGCCTTGAGTTCAATCGGGCATTGATTTTTGAGCCAAATAACCCTTTACATAATGTCACATCCACTTTCTCTGATGTCAATAACCAGCTAGGCAATGTCAGACCTGCACTTGAGTTAACCACTATGGTATTTAGGTCTGTCAGACAGTTGGCAAGCCACCTCTGTGAAGATATCCAACTCACACAGTGGTTAGGCAAAAGGCATGTCTTGGAATTTAATGCTATGATGTTGATATAACAAGTACATCAAGTATTTAATGTTTGCGACATATAGTATGAGGGATGCCTTTCACAGGCATTAATGACTGAGTTGCCTCGGGGGTAGTGTGGGGGGGCTATTTAAGGACCCCAACCACCTCTGAAGAGTGTGCATGTTCTTATTGAGAGTTCAGAAGTTATTAGTACAGAGATTTATTATGAACCAAAGAGTTTAGTCACCCACCATTGTCATTTATTATGAAGCTTTAATATTTTACAGAGATCATTGAGGGTGGTGACGGTGTTTGGCTGCCTGCCAAGGTGTATCTAAGGTGCTCATTTTCTCTCTCCCTCTAAGAAAAGTTTCTTCTAAGTTCATTATTACCTTATGAGTTATATACGAGATATTTGTGAGTCCAAACTGAGTCTATCTTCACTGAGTTGTGTTTGTATGTCTTGTGGTTGATCAATAGTGTTGATGTTCAACTTATGATTACAATACTCAAAAGGAGTTATGCCTTCATCTTATCTAAAGTACCCTCTTACACCGTGTAATATAATGTTACGTCCAAGTAACAGGAGAAGTAGGAGAACCAATTTTCCTCACTCTGTAAGGGTCTACATATCATTGTGAAGCTCACCGACTAAGACAGTAAGGAGATTTTGGGGATGTGTATTACATTTTGGTGTATGGTGGATAACAAGAGTCCCAAGGATTTTGCAACAGGAGATTGGTGATGGAGATGTTGACATCTCCCAAAATTGAGATTATTCAAAGTATCAATTTTTCTTTCTTTCTTATTCGCATATTTTCATTTCTATTTCATTATCTATTTTTTATTGTGCAAACTAGAGATTTTGGGATAATTTTCTATGGTATTAGGATATGGACTGTCAAATTAATGACGTTTCCTATTCTAGTTAATAGATTTTTATAAGTTATTCTTGTGTGGACTATCAAATGATGGAGATGTTGACACGCGGAATAATTTAATAGATTTTATAATAGTTATTTTTATGTATAATACATCATCTAAAAACGAATATACCCATATATAATTATCAGCGTTTTGACATAATGTTTTTTGGTATAATGCAATCTTATTATTGGTACGTTATTCTTCCACTTTTGTTTTCTTACTTTTCTATCTTAGATGTTAACAATGAATTTCATGCATATTTTTTTAGTAGGAACAAGGTGGCATGGAAATCAAAGAATGGGGTGGTAAATTTTATTTATCTTTGTTAGATTTTTTAGATCTCACTCAATTATTCATAATTTTTTATCATTTAAGACCTACGTTGTAGAAACCATGCGTATAAATTTGTAATTTCCTCCTTTTGATGTCTATATTCATCATCTATATTTATCATGATTTTTATTTGATTATATATGACATACTATGTGTATTATGTTTGAGGGCATTATATAAACAATAAGTATAACTGAGAAATAAACAATTTGCAATACCTAGATGAACCAATGTAACAACTTCACGTGCGAAATAACTACCATAATCATCTAGCCCGCTCATCGCGTGGAGTTATACCTAGTGCTTTGAAAAAAATTAAAACAAACCCCGCAAAAATTTATTAATAATAGAGTTTTTTAGCGCACCTCATACAAGACCAATGTAACACGTAATAACTAGCCGCATAGTCACGGGATTCCTGATTTGACAATTTGTCGGTAATTTACAAATACCTATATTTATGCTTAAAAACAAGCCATTAGGCGGTGAAAACCCAAAACACCACCCAAATGGCTCCGTAAGAGGCATGAACACCTCGCACAGAACCAATGTAACATGTAGGAACTGATCAGGTAGTCAGAGGACTCTCGATTTGAGAATATGATGCTAATTTCCAAAAAAATCTAGACTTAAGCATAAAACATGCCATTAAAGGATGAAAACTCAAAATAGCCCCCAAAACGGTCATATTAGAGGCAGAAACACCTCGCGTGACTCCAATGTAAATCATAGAAGCTGATCGCATAGTCACGAGACTTTCAGTTTTAGAATATGATGATAATTTAAAAATATCTAGACTTAGCTTCAAAACATGTCGTTAGAGGTGAAAACCCAAAACAACCCCCAAATGACCTCGTAAGAGGCATGGACATCTCGAACGGGACCAATTTAACTCGTAGAAACTAACCGCGTTGTCATGGGACTCCCGATTTAAGAATATGATGATATTTTGCAAATAATCGGACATAGGATTAAAAACATTTATTTAGAGGGCAAAATCCAAAGCAACCCCCAAACGGCACCATAAGAGACAAGAACACATCGCACGGGACCAATATAACATGTTAGAGCTTGCCGCATAATCACGAGACTCCTGAATTGAGAATATGGTAATAATTTGAAAATATATAGACTTGGTCTTAAAACATGCCCTTCAAAGGTGAAAACCCAAAATGCCCTCAAATGGCCCTGTATCACGGGCACCTCACATAGGACATTGTAAATCATAGGAAATGATCGCGTAGTCACGAGACTTTCTATATGAAAATATGACGATAATTTTGAAATAGTTAGACTTAGGCTTCAAAACATGCTGATAGAAGGCAATGTCCTAAAACAACTCCAAAATAGCCCCGTAAAAGGCATGAGCACCTCGAACGGGACCAATGTAACTCGTAGGAACTGACCGCGTAGTCACAGGACCCCTAATTTCAGAATTTGAGGATAATTTGGAAATATTTAGTCTTAAGATTAAGACATGACATTATAGGGAAAATATCCAAAACAGTGCCTTAAGAGGCAAAAACCCCTCGCACGTGATCAATATAACTCGTAGGAACTGACTGTGCAATCACAGGACTTTCGGTCTGAGAATATGATGATAATTTAGAAATATCCATACTTAGTCTTTAAAAGTTGTCGCTAGAGGGAAAAAAAACCAGAAAAAATCCCCTAAATGGATCCTGAAGAGGTACGAGCACCTAACACGGGACCAATGTAACACGTGAGAACTGACACCATTGTCATGGAACTCTCGGTTTTAGTATATGATGATAATTTGAAAATATCCAAACTTATGATGAATATGATGTTAGAGGTAAAAATCCAAAATAATCCCCAAACATTCTCGTAAGAGGCACGAACACCTCGTACTGGACCATGTAACATGTAAGAACTGAATGCATAGTCACAGGATTCCCAGTTTTAGAATATGACGCTAATTTGCAAATATCTTGTCGTTGGCTTAAAAACATGTCATTCAAGGATGAAAAAAAATATAGACCCCAAACCTCCACATAAGAGGCATAAACACCTAGCATGTGACTAATATAACACATAGGAACTGATCGCGTAGTCACATGACTCTCGGTTTGAGAATATGATGCTAATTTTCAAAAA
The DNA here is from genome assembly GCA_949130495.1 of Sambucus nigra. Taxonomy (NCBI): domain Eukaryota; kingdom Viridiplantae; phylum Streptophyta; class Magnoliopsida; order Dipsacales; family Adoxaceae; genus Sambucus; species Sambucus nigra. The sequence continues at coordinate 552,532,820 of OX422211.1, read as the reverse complement.
ACGATCATTAGAATTAAAAACATGTCATTAAAGGATAAAAAACAAAATAGCCACTGATTAGGCATAAATTCTTCCCAATTTATCCCTTAATTGGGTTACTTTTAGCGTCTCGAACAACGTAATCCATTTGACTTTATCTCATAATCTTGCTACTGACTTATCCTAACAAGTACATCGAGTTTCTAGTAATTCGTATGAATTTTGCAGGTATTTAATGTCAATGACAAAAGAAAGAAACCGGAAGAATCGAGAAATGAAAAGAAGGAAAGTCCAAAGGACAAAAGTGTAATTTCTACCGAAAATTCAGATGAGGTACGTTGAGAGAAGTTGAAGGAATGAATTTCATGAGCACACAGGAAGAAACGACACCTCAATCGGAGTCCCGGTATGAAAGATATAAGCAGTCAAAGTTGAGAAAAAAGTCAACCAGGTAGACCGATCCACTCCCAGTCCGGACCGGTAAGCTGTGCAACAATCCAGAGGACCCCGGATCGAAAGCAAACCGAAGAGGGATGAAAAATAAAAGAAACGATCTGTACAGGACAGGTTCGCTAGAAAATTAAAAGAACCGATCCGCTTTCTAAGTAGACCGATCTGCCTAAGCCCCAGACTGGTCCGGCTGTCGAGATTTTCTAATCTTATCTTTCTCCTATGATGAGTCCTAGTGTAACTAAAACTCCTACAATTTTGTAGGGTATAAAAACCCATTTTATTATCATTATTTGTACAGAGAATTAATAGGATTTTCCTTTCTTTTCCAGAAACCCTAGTTTAGAGATAGTTTACAATTTTAATTCCAAAGGTTAAAGGTTATTCTGAATTCTGTGTTCTTAATTGTTGTCGTTACTACTTTGGTAAGATTAGTGATTTATGTCCTCTCTACAATCAGTCTACAAATTTTCCTTAGTTTAATTATGGTTTTCTACAATTAAAATAAAAAAAAATTCATTAGTTTCAACAAGCTAGGCTAAAATTTCTAAGGCCGGGATGCATGAACCCATCCTGATGTGTTAGTTTCATGTGTATAACATTAATCCTCTGAATTTAGTGATTGATTATGACCGTATCGCGTAGGGACACGACAATTGTATATCTTTAGATCTCGTTTGCTTCTGAGTAACCAGGATGCTTTAAAATGCAATTCGAGTGTAACTATCATAATATCGATTTACTTATCCTCAGATTAAGTATGATGCAGGATTGAACCTCATATACCTAATTCTTGGGAGTACTAAATTCTGGGTCTAATTAATCAGTTAAATTTACGATTAGTATTATAACTGCAATACACTAGGGATGGGGGATTGTATTCCCGTCCGGTTTTTCTCATCACATAGTTTAAAGTTTTAAATCAGTTTTCATCAGTATTTAGTATAATTGCATATTTTTATAATTTCATAATTGCATCTAGTATAGTAATTCCACAAACCAAATACATTTTCTTTTTCTTTTAGAGTCAGAGTTAGGATTTCTTTGTCTATCCAACGTCGTTATAATTTCATTGTACTATTTCCCTGTGGATACGATCCCGACTTATTGGATTTATTACTAACGCGACAGGCTTGCACTTGAGCTTAGAAGAGAACGCACATTAGAGACACTTTCTGAGTCGCGTCAAGTTTTTGGCACCGTTGCCGGGGACATAGGTAGACTTTGGATTAGATCTAATCAATCTAAAAGTTTGACCAAAAATTTCCAAAAATCCAAAAACATAAAAAAATTCAAAAAAAGCATAAAAAGATTCACCGTCACCACTCACAAGCTTTAATGCAAAATTCTAAACTCACTCCCACACCCCATAATACTCCAACCAGCATTCAAGAAAATCCAATCGTTGAGTACAACCCCGATATCCCTCACACTCTTAACACCCCACAATTATGGATTCCACCTCCTACACCGTCACACTCAATCTCAAACAACACTCCATTTTCCTTTTTAGGACACACCTCTGAACACACTTCGATCACACCAAGTGAGGACACCGAGTAGCTAAGAGAGAGAGAGAGAGATGTCGCAACACGGTAGTGCAGCTGCCGGTGTGGAAGAGGCCCCATACCGCCCACTGAGAGAAATCTTATATCCCGTGCACACTGTCACTCCGGGATGCATTATACTCCCGTATAATGCCGGGCAATTTCATTTCAAAAATGGGATGATCCAGATGTTACCCCATTACCATGGTATGGATTCTGAAAAGCCATATCTCCATATCAGGGAATTTGAGGATGTGTGTGATACTATCAGTGATCAAACTTGCACATAAGAGGTGATCCACCTCAAACTCTTCCCCTTCTCGCTAAAAGATAAAGCGAAGACCTGGTTATGGTCTCTACCTCCAAGCTCGATTCCATCTTGAAACGAGTTGCAATCTAGATTTCTCAAGAAATTCTTCCCACCACATCAAACGATCTCAAATTCAAGCTTTCAGGCAATTTAAAAATGAGCCATTTCATCGATGTCACGAGCGTTTCAATGAGTTAGTTGCTTCATACCCCCATCATGGATTTGATATGGCGCAAATCATTTCTTTTCTCTATAATGGGTTGAACCTTACTTCCAAGCAACTCGTTGAAACCATGGGTAGTGGTCTGTTTATCGATTTAGATGCCCATGTTGCTGAGCTTCACCTGAGGTATGTCGCTGAGACTACCCAATCCTGGGATACTTCTGATCCTAATGCTCAAAATCAAAATCGTAAAGTGCCCACCACTCCAATGGTGTCCGGGCTATTTCATGTAGATAATAATTCTATGACGGACAATCGATTAGATACACTGGAGAAAGGATTTCGAGACCTATGTGAGGTATATAAAAGAGGACCAACTCGATCCATGCTAAAGCCCATCGAGAAGGTGTGTGCGATTTGTGAGGTGGGTCATTCAACTGAGGAATGCCCAACTATACCCGCCTACAAAGTGATGCTTCAAGAGAAAGTTACCGCTATAGGAGGATTTAAGGTTAATTTCGGTGCACCGCACGGGAATTCTTAGAACCCTTCTTGGAAAAACCATCCTAGTTTTAGCTATGGGCAACAACATGCTGCGATGAACCATACTTCACATGTTTCCCCCCTCCACCACAACACTTTCAACAAGCTCCACACATGTAAGGACATGTGCAAGCACCACCACCTCAAGGAGCATATATACTGCCACTGCGTAGAACTTTAGAGGATATCACTAGCCAGACTGCAACCAATGCTAGATATGATCGCTTGATTAGCGAAATAAATATAATCCTGTCAAAGATACAATCCTCGTTCAGTGTTCAAGAGAACGAAAAGTTTCCTTCCTAGGGCCAAAGACCTCCCTAAGTTCAAACTAGTGTTAGCTCCACCTCTACTGAACATCAGGAGCAATGTATAGCTGTGACCACTCTTCGTAGTGGGAGAGTCATTGATTTATCACCTTTCCCACATGACACAACAAAAGACAAGGAGATTTTGCCTGGCACGAAAGAGGCCGAAGATGTCGCCTTGAATGAGAGTGACAAAGAAGACACTAGTGAGCCTGAGGTAGTAGTGAAACCACCCTCCGCGGCACCATTTACCCAAAGGTTGATTCCTTCCCATAAAGGAAACCCACGCGATAACGTGCTAGAAGTGCTAAAGCAAGTAAAGCTGAATTTACCTTTCCTCGATGCCATTAAGCAAATTCCAGCTTATGTTAAAGTCATCAAAGACTTATTGATGGTAAAGAGAAAGATGATGGTAAAGAAGAATGTCTTTCTAGCACAAAACGTGAGCTCCATTCTACTGAATGAGCTCCCGCCTAAATTTAAAGATCCCGGTGCACCCACCATTTCCTGCATCATTGGTGAAAACAAAATCGAAAACGCCTTACTTAATTTGGGAGAAAGTGTCAATATCCTCCCTTATTCCATTTATAGGAAACTTGATTTGGGTGATCTTAAGCCCACAAAAGTCACTCTCCAATTAGCGGATCAAACCGTGAAGATCCCAAGAGGCATAGTTGAGGACGTGATCGTCCAAGTTGACACTTTCTACTTCCCGGTAGACTTTGTTATTTGGGACACGGAGTCCTCCTTCACCTCGTGCAACTATGTTCCCATCATCCTTGGGCGCCCGTTCTTAGCTATGGCTAACGCAATCATCAATACTTGGAATGGGCGAATGCAACTCACCTTTGGGAACATGACCTTAAAGAACAACATCTTCCACATAGCCCAACATACGGGGGAAGAAGATGATCTTCACGCGGTGAGCTTCATAGATGAGATTGTAGAGGAGTATTTGAGGAGTATTATTTTGGTGATGCCTTAGGGTCATGTTTACTGTCGAGACATGAGAGTGAGGAGACATACACCGACTACGAGAGGGAGGTTGGGGAGTTGAGAGAGTTACTCGATGAGAGAGCGTCGGACGAGGATGCGAGAGATGTAAATTGGGTTTCTAGATTCGATGAGTTAGCAACAAGGGATATACGCATGGTTCCCTCCGACAAAAAGTTTCCAACCCTTTAATTGAAGAAACTCCCCTCCCATATTAAATATGCATACCTAGGAGAGGATGAGACATTTCCCGTTGTTGTCCCCTCTAGCCTAGACGAAGAGTAGGAGGGAAAATTGTTAAAAATTGTGAGAAAGCATCAAAGTGCTTTTGGTTGGTGCATTACTGATTTGAAAGGGATCAGTACTTTGATTTTCACTCGCAAGATCAATCTCAAAAAGGTTGTCAATCCCTCAAAAGAAATACAAAGAAGGCTAAATCCCAATATAAAAGAAGTGGTGAGAATCGAAATTATTAAGTTATTGGATGCCGAGATTATCTACCCAATCTCGGATAGCATGTGGGTGAGCACCATTCAAGTCGTCCCGAAGAAGTCAGGCATGACAGTGATTGAGAATGCTAAGGGAGAGCTAGTTCCCCAACGTACCACCACCGGGTGGCGTGTTTGCATTGATTATCGAAAACTCAATGCGGGAACTAGGAAAGGCCATTTCCCCTTACCATTTATTGATCAAATGCTTGAGAGGGTAGCGGGCCACCCTTACTATTTCTTCCTTGATGGTTATATCAGATATAACTAGATTGAGGTAGATCTACTTGATGAGGAGAAAATGACCTTCACTTACCCTTTTGGTATGTTTGCCTACAAACGTATGCCATTCAGCTTGTGTAATGCACCCACAACCTTTCAAAGGTGCATGTTGAGCCTATTTAGCGACATGGTCGAGAGAGGACTCGAAGTATTCATGGATGATTTCAGAGTTTTTGGCACCTCTTTAGATCGTTGCCAAGAAAAATAGGAAAAAGTACTTGCCTGGTGTGTGGAAAAGAAATTAGTGCTAAATTGAGAGAAATGCCATTTCATGGTCACCGAGGGAATAGTTCTTGGCCACATAGTATCATCTAAGGGAATAGAAGTTGATAGGGAAAAAATAGATGTCATAGCTGATCTTTCCCCACCAAAATCGCTCAAGGACGTGCGCTCTTTCTTGGGCCACACGAGGTTTTATCGAAGGTTCATTAAGGACTTTAGAGCCATCGCTAGACCCTTAAGCAAACTACTCATGAAGGAAACCCCATTCGAGTGGACGGAAGCATGCCAAAGCTCTTTTGAAAAACTGAAAACCATGCTTGTGTCCGCTCCCATCATGCAAGTTCCGAATTGGTCTTTGCCCTTCGAACTTATGTGTGATGCTAGCGATTTTACGATATGGGCTATTTTGGGCCAAAGAAAAGATAAGAAGGCTCATGTCATCTATTAAGCTAGACGGACTCTTACCAGACCACAACTCAGCTACTCTACCACGAAGAAGAAGTTGTTAGCGATAGTTTTTGCCCTTGATAAATTTCGGCCATACCTTATCGGTTCTCCCATTACTTGCTTCACCGACCACGCGGCTTTAAAATACGTAATAGCAAAGAAAGATACAAAGTTGTGCCTCATAAGGTGGATCCTACTCCTACAAGAGTTCAATCTCTCCATTAAAGATAAGAAAGGAGTACAAAACGTCATTGCCGACCACTTATCACGGCTTTCATCCGACGTACCTAGTGATCCCATACCCATACACAAATACTTTCCGGATGAGAAACTTTTTTCTACCTCTTCTTTTCCCTGGATTACGGATATAGTGAACTACCTTGTCACGGGAGCCGTCCCTCCCGACTAGACACCGCAAGATAAGAAGAGGTTTATTACTTGGTCGCGCATGTTTTTCTATGACGATCCCTTCCTTTTTAAATATTGCGTCGACCAAATCATCCGACAATGTGTACCAAATGACGAGATCCCGAAAGTCATCCAGTTTTGTCATTCAAAATCTTGTGGAGGCCACTTTTCGACGAACAAGACGATCGCTAAAATTCGATAATGCAGCCTCTATTGGCCCACAATATTCCGTGATGTGAACGCTGCTTGTAAATCTTGCAATAGGTGCCAACGGATGGGAGCCATTACCTGACGAGACATGATGCCACTTACACCCATACTCATCATTGAGATCTTTGACTGTTGGGGTATTGACTTCATGGGTCCCTTCCCCCCGTCCTTTGGTTTCCTATACATCCTTGTTCTGGTAGACTACTTTTCTAAATGGGTTGAAGCCATAGCTACCAAGACAAATGACAACAAAGTGGTGATAATCAGCGATAATGGCACGCACTTTTGTAATAGGCCATTCGAGAAGCTAATGAGAAAGTATGGAGTCGTTCACAAGGTTGGAATGACTTATCACCCACAAATGAATGGGCAGGCCGAACTAGCAAATCGGGAAAATAAGAACATTCTTAAAAAGACTGTCAATCCTACCCGAAAAGATTGGTGACTTAGATTGAACGATTCGCTATGGGCCTATCGCACAGCATATAAAAATCCACTCAGCATGTCCCCTTTCCTCTTTGTGTATGACAAACATTGCCATCTTCCCGTGGAGTTAGAACACAAGGCGTATTGGGCGATTAAAGAGTTAAACTATGCCATGGATAAGGTCGGTGAAGCTCGCAAGCTTAAAATAAATGAGTTAGAAGAAATATGCAATGATGCGTATGAGAATGCTAAAATTTCTAAAGAAAGGATGAAACTCGCTCACGATAGCATCATTCGATGCAAAGAGTTTCTTCCTGGGCAAAAAGTGCTTCTTTATAACTCTTGGCTTCATCTCTTTTCGGGCAAGTTGCGGTCACGATGGTTTGTCCCGGTCGTTGTGAAGAATGTTTTCCCTCATGGAGCTGTTGAATTAGATGATTTGAAAGGGGTAAATACATTCAAAGTAAATGGACAATGCCTAAAGCCATATCTAGAGGCGTGTGTGGAAGAAGTCAATGCCGTTTGGTTGTCGAACATCATTTACGGGGTAGAGTGAGCTATTACGGCGAGGTTATCGCACCTCCGACGTGTATGGGGTGAGAGTACTGTGTGTAGTGAGAGTCACATGTGTAGTGAGAATCGATAGGATTAGGGTACATTCGGGAGAAAGCATTCACATGTTTCGGGAATATTAAATCCGGTTGCATTGGTCATTGGCATCGAGAGGTTTTTAATCCAAATTGATAGGGAGTATGTTGTGAACGTGAAAATTTTCGAAGAAGAGAGATCGAAATTCAGCAAGGGGGGAAATCCAGCTCAACCGAAAGCGTAGATTCCCCTCTGGAGGAAAAAACCCCACTTCGACGAATCCTCATCTTCACCACCCAGCAGTAAAGGATCGTACTTGGCCAAAAAATGGCAGGTCTTACATGCATTAGAGAACTCATAATCTTTGCCAAAGATGGGAGACCAACGGTAAAAACCTAGTTGCTCTTGACGAGCAGCATCTAGGGTTGCACTGCTAAGGGTAGCAATGGCGCCAGTGGTGGGAGAAGGGGAGCTTGGCTGAGTAGCAGTGGTGATAGCTTTTTGAAACACTTGAAGAATCCATAGTAAGTGGTGATGAAAGAAATATCATGGTAAAGAAGGTCTAATAACGAAAAAGGGAGGAGCGCAACGAGAGGAAGAAGAAAATTAGGTGAAATCTTCGTAATAATGGAATTCTAGAAAAGTTTCTCTCTCTAAAGTAGATGGAAGCTTAAAGAAGACAAAGGAAATAGAAGGGTTTGAAATATAATGTTTTGAGATCATTTAAACCCATCTATTGTGTTTCCCACCACCACACGCGCAGGGACGCCTATAATCATATCAAATGGACATGTGGCACTTCGGGAAGTGCCCTGACAGTCGAAAAGACATCGCCACTTCAGTTGAGAAGTGACGCATGGGGGAAAAAAAGGGTTTCCTTCCTAGGAAAGTTTAAGTTTTGGGGCAAGAATTTTTTTTCAAACATATCCAATAAACCCCCAATGAAGAAACTATCCCAACGGTTCAAAAGCTTCGATGTCCCCTCGCCATAAGTCGAAATGATATTTAATTATGACTCATCTACATCGGGGAGAGTTTCTATTTTTTTAACATGGTGAAACGTTACAAGGGAGAATTTCACAAGACATAACGATAGGGGTAGTCCTAACGACAAAATCACTACCTACAACTATACTCCAAAAACTGCACAAATGGGAGAATTTCACTTCCTCATAATGCAAATGGGTATTTGAGAAAGTCAGTAGGTGTTTCGAGAGAATTCAAAATTAGCCAATGAAGCAAAGGCAGAATGATTGAAACTCAGTGAAAGGAAAAAGTTGAGATGTCCCCTCGGCAAAGTGCCAATAAGAGGCAGCGCTTTGACTCAGGTACATTGTGGAGAATTTTACTTTTTCCTACAGGCTGTAACGCAGTTGTTGTAACAAAGGGAAAGATGCCAGAATTTTTTCACACAAATAAGGTTCATCAAATTGAGAAATTTTCATGCAAACAATATTGTTACCACAACAAATCTCTCCACGAAGGGGAAAATTTAGAGGGGGATTGAAGGTAATCCTAAGATTAGGGATAATCCCCCCATTTACAACAGTGTCTAGGGTTAAGGCAGCGTGGTAACTCAGTGCGGCATCTCAGCGAGGAAGCTTAGCGTGGCAATTCATACTTTAGCTTGTTGTGTTACTTATCCATAGTTATATCTTTTGTTTGCACTGACTATGGGTTATAACGATTGTAAATATGAAATGAGTATAATGATTTTGTTGAGATTAAACCATACTCGCTAGAGACGAGGCTTGGTAGGGCCTGAGAGAGCTTTCATGCCCTATCGAACGACCTCGTCGTGGGAACTTCAGAGGGAATTGGTTTGGAGGATTGAGAAGTGAGTCCTCGTTGGGGCTTGTCCTAACCATCTTAGATACATCTCGTAAAACACCAAAGGATCCTGAGCGTGGAACCTCGGGGGGAGAAGCCTTGAATTCAATCGGGCATTAAGTTGTGAGCTAAATAACCCTTTACATAATATCACATCTACTTTATCTGATGTCACTAACCATCTAGGCAATGTCAAACCTGCACTTGAGTAAACCACCGTGTTATTTAGGGTTGTCAGACAGTTGGCAAGCCACCTCTGTGATGATATCCCACTCACATAGTGGTTAGGCAAAAGTCATGTCTTGGAATTTAATGCTATGATGCGGAGATAACTAATACATCAGGTATTTAATGTTTGTGACAAAAAGTATGAGGGATGCCTTTCATAGGCATTAATGATTGAGTTGCCTCGGGGGTAGTGTGTGGGGGGGGGGGGGGGGATATTTAAGGACACCAACCACCTCTGAGGAGTGCACATGTTCTTATTGAGAGTTCATAAGTTATTACTAGAGTGAATTATTATGAACCAGAGAGTTTGCTCACCCATTATTGTCATATATTACGAAGCTTTAATATTTCACAGAGATCATTGAGGGTGGTGACGGTGTTTGGCTGTCTGTCGAGGTGTATCTAGGGTGTTTATTTTCTCTTTCCCTCTAAGAAAAGTTGCTTCTAAGTTCATTATTACCTTATGAGTTATACACGAGATATTTGTGAGTTCAAACTGAGCCTATCTTCACTAAGTAGTGTTTGTATGTCTTGTGGTTAATCAATAGTGTTTTTGTTCAACTTATCATTACTATACTCAAAAGGAATTTCTCCTTCATCTGATCTAAAGTACCCTCTTACACCTTGTAATATAATTTTATGTCCAAGTAACCAGAGAAGTAGGAGAACCAAGTTTCCACAGTCTGTAAGGGTCTACATATCATTGTGAAGCTCATCGACTAAGACAGTAAGGAGATTTTGGGGATGTGTAGTACATTTTAGTGTATGGTGGATAAAAATAGTCCCAAGGATTTTGCAGCAGGAGATTGGTGATGGAGATGTTGACATCTCCCAAAATTGAGATTATTCAAAGTATTAATTTTTCTTTCTTTCTTATTCGCATATTTTCATTTCTATTTCATTACATATTTTTTATTGTGCAAACTAGAGATTTTGGGATAATTTTCTATTGTATTAGGATATGGACTGTCAAATGAATGACGTTTCCTATTGTAGTTAAAATATTTTTATAAGTTATTCATGTGTGGAATATCAAATGATGGAGCTGTTGACACGCGGAATAATTTAATAGATTTTATACTAGTTATTTTTATGTATAATACATCATCTAAAAATGAATATATCAATATATAATTATCACCGTTTTGACATAATTTTTTTTTTTGTATAATGCAATCTTATTATTGGTACGTTATTCTTCCACTTTTGTTTTCTTACTTTTCTATCTTAGATGTTAACAATGAATTTCATGCATATTTGTTTTAGTAGGAACAAGGTGGCATGGAAATCGAAGAATGGGGTGGTAAATTTTATTTATCTTTGTTAGATTTTTTAGATCTCACTCAATTATTCATAATTTTTTATCATTTAAGACTTAGGTTGTAGAAACCATGCGTATAAATTTGTAATTTCCTCTTTTCGATGTCTATATTCATCATCTATATTTATAATCCTATTTATTTGATTATATATGCCATACTATGTGTATAATGTTTGAGGGAACTATATAAACAATAAGTATAACTTAGGAATAAACAATTTGCAATACCTAGATGAAACAATGTAACAACATCACGTGCAAAATAACTACCATAATCATCTAGCTCGTGCATCGCGTGGGTTTTTACCTAGTGCTTTAAAAAAATTAAAACAAACCCCACAAAAATGTATTAATAATAGGGTTTTTAACGCACCTGGTAAGAGACCAATGTAACACGTAATAACTAGTCGTATTGTCATGGGATTCCTGATTTGACAATTTGTCGGTAATTTGGAAATGCGTCTATTTATGCTTAAAAACAAGACATTAGGTGGTGAAACCCCAAAACAACACCCAAACGGCTGTGTAAGAGGCATGAACACCTCACACGAAACCAATGTAACATGTAGGAACTGATTGCGTAGTCAGAGGACTCTCAGTTTGAGAATATGATGCTAATTGCCAAAAATCTAGACTTAGGCATAAAACATGCCATTAAAGGATGAAAACCCAAAATAGCCCCCAAAAACACCTCGCATGGCCCCGATGTAAATCATAGAAACTGATCGCGTAGTCACGAGACTTTCGATTTTCGAATATGATGATAATTTAAAAATATTTGGACTTAGTCTTCAAAACATGCCGTTAGAGGTTAAAAGCCAAAACAACCCCCAAATGACCTCATAAGAGGCATGGACATGTCGAACGGGACCAATTTAACTCATACAAACTAACCGTGCTATCAAGGGACTCCAGATTTAAGAATATGATGATAATTTGCAAATAACCAGACATAGGATTAAAAACATTTATTTAGAGGGCGCAACCTAAAGCAACCCCCAAACGGACCCTTAAGAGACACGAACACATCGCACGGGACCAATATAAAATGTAGGAGCTTACCGCATAATCACGAGACTCCTGAATTGAGAATATGATGATAATTTGCAAATATATAGACTTGTTCTTAAAAACATGCCGTTCAAAGGTGAAAACCCAAAATAACCTCAAATGGCCCCGTAGCACAGACACCTCACATGGGACATTGTAAATCATAGGAAATGATCGCGTAGTCACGAGATTTGCTAAATGAAAATATGACTGTAATTTTGAAATAGTTAGACTTAGGCTTCAAAACATGCCGATAGAAGGCAATGTCCTAAAACAAATCCAAAACAGCCGCGTAAAAGGCACGCGCACCTCGAATGGGACCAATGTAACTCGTAGGAACTTGACCGCTTAGTCACAGGACTCCTAATTTCAGAATTTTAGGATAATTTGGAAATATTTAGTCTTTAGATTAAGACATGACATTATAGGGATAAACCCAAAACAGTCCCGTAAGAGGAAGAAACCCCTCGCACGTGATCAATGTAACTCGTAGAAAATTACCGTGCAATCACAGGACTTTCGAGATGAGAATATGATGATAGTTTAGAAATATCCATACTTAGGCTTAAAAAGATGTCTCTAGAGGGAACAAACCCAGAAAAATACCCCAGATGGCTCCCTAAGAGGTACGAGCACCTAACACGGGACCAATGTAACTCGTGAGAACTGACAGCATTGTCATGGAGCTGTAGGTTTTAGTATATGATGAAAATTTGTAAATATCCGAACTTATGATGAATATTATGTTAGAGGTAGAAATGCAAATTAATCCCCAAGCATTATCGTAAGAGGCACGAACACCTCGGACGGGACCATGTAACACGTAGGAACTGAATGTATAGTCACAGGATTCCCAGTTTTAGAATGTGATGATAATTTGCAAATATCTAGTTGTGGGCTTAAAAACATGTCATTCAAGGATGAAAAAAAATATAGACCCCAAACCTCCTCACAAGAGGCACAAACACCTATCTTGTGACTTATATAACATATAGGAACTGATCGAGTAGTCATAGGACTCTCGATTTGAGAATATGATGCTAATTTTCAAAAAATGATCATTAGACTTAAAAACATGTCATTAAAGGATAAGAAACAAAATAGCTACCAAACGTTCCCAATGTAGCACACAAGATCTAACCGCGTAGTCACAAGGCTCCTAATTTGAGATTTTGACAATAATTTGAAAATATCTAGTCTTAGTGTTATAAACATGTCGTTAAAGGGCCAAAAGTTTGTGAAATTAATTAGTGTTCGAAATTGATAAACTAAAGCATATAAGTTTGGGTAGCATATTAGGAATTGGGGGTTGGATTGTGAAGACTTTAAATAAAGAAAAAATCGCTCGAAAAGAGGGACTACCACCAAATACGTGATTAAAGTAAGACTATTCTTGTGGAGTGCAAACCATGTGAGACTAATTTTTTTAAAACTTGAACACGAGTCTAGTGAATCTTTATGTTGATTGAGTAATTTATAAGATTATTTATGTTAAATCGTTGAAAGGGATTTATTGGTGGTTTTGTTATGGATTTTGTTCTTGTCATTGAGTTTATTTTAAATGTTAAAACGGGTTGAATTTCATGAATAAATAAAAAAAATTATTAAATTTTCTACATTGATTAACTTAGACATAGAAGTCTGGGAAGCATCTTGAATTGGAGGTTAGAGCATCAAAACTTAAAATAATAACAAAACCACTCGAAAAGAAGCACAAATGCCACATATGTGACTAAATCAACACTATTGTTTCGCCGTGTGGGCCCTGTGAGACTATTTTTTTTAAACATGGACATGAGTCTGGTCAATCATTATGTCGATTGAGTTATTTATGAGCTTATTTATGTTAAATAGATGGAAGGGATTTGTTGGTGGTTTTGTTGTGGCTTTTGTTGTTATTGTTGAGTTTATTTTAAATTTTGAAACATGATGGATTTAATTAATAAACAAAAAAAATTCTATCAAATTTTTTTTAAATTAATAAGTATTTTATGTTGATTAACTGAAACATATAAGTTTTTTAACCATCTTAAGAATTAAGGGTTGGAGCGTGAAAACTTAAAATAACAACAAAATCGCCTGAAAAGAGACACAAAGACCACATATGGGACTAAATTAAGACTATTGTTAGGCCATGCGGGCCATGTGAGACCATTATTTGTAAACTTAGACACAAGTTCAGTGAACCTTTAAACTGATTGATTTATTTATTAGCTTATTTATGTTAAATCGTGGAAGGCATTTGTTGATGGTATAGTTGTAGATTTTCTTGTTGTCCATGAGTTTATTTTAAATGTTAATATAGATTTGATTTCATGAATAAAGAAAGGAAACTTTGCCTAAATTCTCTGAAATTATAAACTATTCAAATTATTTAACGCAAACATACACGCATTTAAAAATCGGGCGTTGGAGAGCGAAAACGTGAAATGTCTAGTAAACGTATCGAACAGAGGCATAATTATGATAATGGTAAAAGAATAATTTTGTTCATATTATGTAATGAAATTATGGTTAGCATATTTTTATCTGTTTCTTGTCACAGATCGATGTTGGATTTCATTTGATATCATCGGGCTAGTCGATATGATGACGCAAAGTTTTGTATTTGAATTCGGTATTATTTGACATTTTTTCAAGTCATATATATATACATATCGTGGACACGCCATCCTAGAACCCCCTAAGAACCTCTTTAGGTACCTAACACTCACTCGTTCACCGCAAACCCCAGATCAAACTCTGAGTACCAATTTGGAGACATCAGACGCTCCTAGAACCCATTTGACTATGCTCAACTCTCTCTCTTGAGTGGAAGCTCAATAAATCTTTGAAGGTATCTGAATTCCCTTTCCAATGCTCCGTCCCGTTCATGAATCGGACTTACCGTTCGGACGAACGATCTATTTTACCTCAAAAACTGATTTGGAGGCCACCAAGTGCTCCCGGAACCCATTTGACTCAGGTCAACTCTCTCTCTTGATTGGAAGATCAATGAGTGAATTGGCCTTATGATCCACCTCGCACGTGAATCGTCCTTACGGTCCACCCCATGCATAAATTGGCCTTACGGTTCAGACAAACCTTCTATTTTATCCGAAAAATTGATCTGGAGGCCACCGGGCGTCCCTGGCCCTTTTTGACTCCGATTAACTATCCATCTTCAGTGAAGATCAATGAATCTTTAAATGGATATAAATCCCCTTTCCCAATGTCCATCCCGTGCGCAAATTAGACTTACAATATGAACAAACAACCCACTTTAGTTTGAAGGGCCACCGAGAGCTCCGAACCCTGTTTGACCTTAGTCAACTCTCCTAACTAAACGAAGATGAATGAAATATTGAAGGTAATTGAATACTTTTTTCCAAAATCCATCCCATGAATGAATCGAACTTATAGTACGGGCGAACGATACATTTTCCTCCAAGGATTTCCTATCCAAAGAACAATGGACACTTTCGGGCCTCATTTGACCGCGGTCAACTATCAAAATCGGGAGTTGCTCAATGGATTATAAAAGATCTATGAATACCCATTAAAAATATTTATCCCATATGCGATCCTGACTTATGGATTGCATTTTACAACCATTTTTTCAAAAATTTATTCAAGACATTCAAATGGCACCCTAAGGACCCTGCCTTTCGGCAGTGTGCCTGAGAGTCTATGCCAATAGGCAGGTCTAAGACCATGTCGATCATCACCCCCTTATCCCTATAAATAGAGTCCATGACCTCACATTGAAGGGAAGCCCTGAACACCCCTCTTAGCAATTCATATAGCATTATCTCGAATTCAGTGTTGTTCCGTTCCTAAAAAGCCCAATTCCCACATTCCATACCATCACTTTCTCACTCCATTGAGTAAATTCCCCACATCTCTTTATGCCACTTTCATCCGATTGCAAGATCAGCATATCAACACTCAAGATCAATATCAATCATTTATAAGGAGGTCCAATTGTCCATCCTTTTCTCTAATTCTCTTAGTTTTGTACTAGTTTCTTTATTTCTACCTTAGCACTTTATTTCGTTACATCGCATACATTAATCTCAAACCTTTATTCGTAGTATTTCTTCATACTCTATTTTTATAAAAGACCCAAAATTAGAAAAATGTGGTTTATCTACCCCCAATAGTAGCAACGAACACCACCACCCTCGCAGCAGGTGGTACTACATGTGCAGTCCCAGGAGTAGTAAGGGATAGAGCTAAGGATGACTTCACTAAACACTACCCACCATACTCTGTAGTGTGTCCCAATCTTTTTGTGGCCAATCAGTGGAAAAAGTACATACAATGACACTTGAGTATGGTTGAGTGCACAAGTAGATATTAGCCATGTTTTAACTGGTTAAGGTATCTTTACAGTGTTGGGAGTCTATCACCATTCTGGAGGAGAGAGACAAGTCTACGATTGATGAATTATAGGGAATGTTTGAGGGAAAGTATTTCCCACCAGCTATGAAATCCTAGATGATAACAAGGTTCATGAAACTTAAATAGAAAGGATGCATAGTAGCCGAATATGAGGAGGAATTTAATGCACTATTCTACTTTGTTGGGTACGAGCTAAATAGGAAAGAGAAGAATATGGAAAAGTTTGTATTGGGGACAGCCTAACACATCAAGAAGTTTTTATTGGGGAACCCGATTTTCACTACCTACACTCAGATGGTGAATTTTGATTTACAGCATTGCCAGGATCACATAGCATTTTAGATAAATAATAGGGAGAAGAGATTGAGCTCAAAATGTCAAACTAGTAGGGTAAGATGAATGTGAATGAAAACCAGGGGACCCAAAATTTTAGGTGGCCAGAATCGAGTGATTAGCATAAGAGGTACAAAGGTTTCGATGATCAAAGTAGGCATGGGAAATAGGGGCAGGGCCAGCATCAAAGGTGTCAACAGGGCCAATGGCAACACGGTTGAGGCCAGTAGGGCTGACATCCAAATAAATGTCCATTTCATGGGAATTGCTATAGTTATGGAGATAGGGGTCATACATAGAAGAGGTGTCCTCGAGGTAATCAAGGACTAGAGGAACAGGGTGTATAACGTGGGTATCTGACACAACAAGGGCAACATCAGTAGTTGCCAACCCCGGGAATTATATAGTTCCAGCACTACCAGCTCTAGCTTCCCCTCATCAAGGCCAACATCCATAATTACAGTATGCTCTAGTGTTCCCTAGCGTGCCTGGTGAAGGATTAAATCCGGTTCAGGTAGTGGAGGGTATGTTCCCTATATTTGGTCATGTGGGTAGAATTTTATTTAACAATGGTGCATTGCATTCATTCGTTAGTACTAATTTCGCTCACGAGTCTGGGATGATAGATTTCGCATCTGATATAGTATTTATATTGACTTATTCATGGGTAGAAGGGCACCCATACTTTTATTTTGTCGAGGTATAGGGATTGATATTGGGTGACTCGTGTTTGTGGAAGACTTATTGGTATTAGATATGTCTGAGTAAGACATTATCTTACGGATAAGTTGGCTAGCTATGTATAGAGCATGTGTTAATTATTATGGTAGGTCCATCGTCTTTTCCAATCCAAGGCATGAGATGTGTCTAGTTGTGATGCCACATCCTAAGGGTGGGTTAAGAATGCATTTTTATTATACTGAGGATGAGACTTCTTTGCAGGTCATTGTTTATCTCGATCCCCTCCCGATAGTTAGTGAGTTTTATGATGTATTTAGGGAGATCCAAAGGTTTCCACCGAGTAGGGAGATATATTTTTTCATTGACATGATCTCGGTATGCGACCCATAGCACGTGCACCGTATCGGATGTCTCCTCTACAAATGAGGGAGCTTAGGGACAAGATTCAATATTTACTAGGTCAAGGTTTTATTCAGAGGACTATTTTTCCATGAGGTGCTTCACTTTTATTTTTTAAGAAGAAGGTTGGATCTTTGAGACTTTGTATCGATTATAGGGAGTTAAAAAAAGTTCACTATACAAAATAAGTATCTTTTTCCCGGTATTAATGAATTGTTTGATCAACTGAGGGGTGTATCGTATTTTTCCTTAGATTAATTTGAGATTAGGATATCATCATCTGGGGATTCAGGATTAGGATGTCCCAAAGACAGCGTTGCTGATGAGATATGGGATGTATGTGGTCATGGGTATGCCTTTTGGATTGAATAACACACTGACTGTGTTTATGGTACTGATGAATGGGGTGTTCAGGGACTTCATAGATTAGTTCCTTATTATGTTCATAGTTGACATACTGATCTACTTTCGGACGGTAGAAGAGCATGTACAACATCTGTAAGTAGTCTTAAAGATGTTACGGCACCAAAAAATCTACGCTAAGTTCAAGAAATATGGGTTTTGGTTGCGCGAGGTTCAGTTCTTAGGCAACATCGTATTTGAGAGGGGGATATTAGTGGATCTAGGGAAGGTTTCTATAGTGATGGAGTGGGGACAACCCGTTCAATCAATAGAGGTGTGTAGTTTTTTCGGATTGGCAGGGTATTACTGTCGATTCATTCATGATCTATCTAAGATATCCAAAATTTTGATGAATTTGATGAGGAAGAATGTACCATTTATTTGGGATGATGCATTTTAGTAGGCATTTGATGAGATGAAGTTCGGATTTATTTCATCTTCGGTACTTTCTTTGCTTCGAGGAGGAATTGACTATAAGGTCTTTATGGATACGTCCTTGAAGGGACTTGGTGGGGTGTTAATGAAGTAGGAGAGGATGATAGCTTATGCTTCTCAGAAGCCTAACCCTCATAAGGGACATTACCCCCACCCATGGCTTAGAGTTAGAAACTGTAGTGTTTTCTATACGTGAATCGAAACATTATCTCATGGGGGAGAAATTTCAGCTATTCACAGATCATAAGAGCCTACAATACTTGTTGACCCAGAGAGAGTTGGACATGAGACAATAACAATGGCTAGAGTTTGTGAAAGACTAACAACTTAATATACAGTACCACCCTGAGAAGGAAAATGTAGTGGCGGACGCTTTCAGCTATAACTCGACAACGGAGTTAGAGGAAGTGTGGAAGGTGAAATGGAAATGGCTTCATACCGATGATGATTTGACACGTGCTTTTATGGGGGTTCTCACCACCACACTCGATATCGTCATACAGGGACGTGAAGGCATAGACAAGGGACCATCTTTTCCTGGAGAGGGTTAAGTAATTATTAGCCCAGGGGGTAGAGCATTATTTGATTAGCTTAGATGGTAGATTAATATTTTAGGGAAAGTTGGTAGTCCTATAGGATGAGGATTTGAGGCTATTCATTATGACAGAGGCTCATAGGAAATGTTTTATGATACATACCCATAAGATGTACCAGGACATGAGATTCTAATATTAGTGGGTAGTCATGAAACATGACATAGCAATATTTATGTCCAAATGCGCCACGTGTCAGTTGGTGAAGGTGGACCATCAACAACCAGCAAGCATTCTACAATCTCTTGAGTTTTCAATGTCAAAACGCGAGAAAGTTTTCATGGATTTTATCACAGGGTTACCTACGTCTTAGTGGGGGCACAATTCTATCTTGGTGATCGTTGATCGATTAACAAAGTTGGTTAACTTTTTACCAGTTCGAACAAACTACACTTCAGAGTAGTACGCCAATCTTTTCCTTGCAAAGATTGTGAAATTACAGGGGGTACCACTCAATATTGTATCGAATAGGGAAAAAACATTGTGTCGCACTTTTGGAAGAGTTCCCAGCATACATTGGAGGAGGAATTGAGGTTGAGTACCTCATACCACCCATAGATGGATGGTCAGATAAAGAGAGTTAATTTTGACATTGGAGGATATATTACGAATGTGCATCCTGGATTTTAAGGGTAGCTAGGAGAAGTACTTGACACTAGTGGAGTTTTCCTATAATAAAAATTAACATCTTACTATTAGGATGGCACATTTTGAGACATTATACGGGAGGCATTTTCTTTCATCCTCTTATTGGTTGGAGGTGGGGAGAATAAACTCATCGAACCAGAATTCATGCAGGATACCTCAAAGAAGGTGGAGATGATTTGGGCTATGATGATTTCCCAGGATACAGAAAAGAGTTATGCTAATGCAGACATGAGGCACTTGAATTTTGAGGTCAGTGACTAAGTGCTAATTAGGGCGTCTTCCGTAAAGGGCATGATGAGATTTGGGAAGAAAGGGAGTTTGACCCTCGCTATATTGGACCGTTCCCTATTATTAAGCGGATTATACTCATGGCATATCGATTGAGATTATTGGACCATTTCAAAAGGATGCATGATATCCTTCATATTTCGGCACTACGGATTTCCTACCAACATATAGACCTCGACAAGATAGAGCTTTATCCTGATGAGACTTACGAGGAGAGACCCATAGCTATTTTGGAATGTAGAGAGCGTAGGTTTCATTCCAAGGTTGTTCCCTTAGTACACGTGCAATGGGGACACCACAATGAGGATGAGTCGCGACGTGGGAGAGAGAGGAAGACATGCAAGATAAGTATCTGTAACTCTTTAGGTTAGGTACATTTTGAATTTTGAGGACGAAATTTTGTCATTAAGGGGAAGAATATAATACCTCATATTTTTATAATATATTAAATCCATAGATTTAAATTAAATTGGAAGAATTTAATTAAATAAATTCATGAATAAATTATGGTGTGGTAATTCCATGTTTATTTGATTTGTTTGTGCATGTTATGTTTATTCGTAGAAAATAATTACATGATAATTAAATAATTGGTACCTGGTGTTCAATCTAATATAAATGTGGTAAATTGGGTAGTTAGAGTTTGTGCACATTCTAGGATAATTTGGGGACTTGTTCAGGTGTTTAAACATCTAAAATTAGGTCTGAAGTATAGGAATATCTTGGGGAGCTATTAGTCCAATCCGAGTATAGTTTCGAGTTCATTTTGGGGTCCAAATGTGGGTCTCATGGAGTAACTATGTATTAGTGGTTATATTAAGTTAATTAACTATTAAAAAAATTATTATCCACCACAACTAAATGCTAACAGCCCCGCACCTAATTAGATAGGTTACCATGGTTAGAGAATGGAGGAAGATCAAAAGAAGGGATGAAGAGTAAAATCCAAGTGCAAAAGGGACTCAATCATCAAACTAAGGCAAGAATTCTTTTGTAAATTAATTTTCAATAAGTTTATTAATTCAATTTTTTATTTTCCATATAAATTTTTGGGTTAAATTTAATGATTGGATGCTTATATGATTGTAATAAACCTTATGAAGATTGAAGGATAAATAAAAAATTTATAACAATTAAGAATTGATAAATTGATGATAAATCAAAAATTGAATGATCGTACTGACTGGGAAAGAAACCTTAGAACCTCATGTTTTAAGAATGATAACTATGATGTCAATCAATAAGAAAGACGGGTTCTTGAACAAGTTAAAAGAGGAAAGGTTTGATCTTGGCAATTACGGTTATTATAGTGAATAATTGTTGAGATAATTGTTATCGAATGAATTTGATATGTTTTAGGGATGGTTTTCATGTAGAAAACTAATGTTTCATAATAGGGATTGAATTAGAGTTCATACATAAGGTTTGGGTGAATTTTAGAGATACTTTTGTTGAAGGGAGAAGACCAAATCACATCACTATTCGTCTTGGCAACCAGCAGAACTGAACCAATTCACTGACCGAAGGGTTTGTCCATCTAGCAAATCGGTTTAGTTTCGCTAGCTATTTTCCCATGGTTTTTGTGATTTTTTGTGGATAGTTTATGTTAAGACATGGAGATTAGAGTTCGAGAATTAGAATTTAACTTTTGGGGATATAATGAGAAGGTTTAAAAGTACCTTACCTAAATCTTAGATGAATTCTGTGTAAAGGTGATGTTACCATTTAAATTGGGATGTTAACAATTAACTAGAGGGATAACTCTTAAAGTTGAATTCTTAAATGGAGATAAATAAGACTTCTTGGGGGTACTTATAGGGTTAATTACCTATCCATATTGTGTGTTGTAAATATGTAGTTACTTATTTGTGTAGGTCTACACATGTTTCTAGACAGTCTATCGGTTGGGGTTACGTATAAATCAGGACCATAGCACATATCGACACAGGTGGGCTAGGCATTGTGTTGGTCATTATTTTTGGTACTATGTGGAAGCGCCACTTACGAGAGGTAGGTGTAGCTATTGGGATCCATGGTCACCATCGGGGTATGGACCGTACAATCGTGTATTGCATACAAACCACCCTGCTTGTATGTGTTTTGTGATGTCCATTTGGATGAGGGACTCCTCCAAACTTACCAATAGAGAACAAATGGGACACTGAAGGTAGATGCCTCTACATGTCTGATATATGTAAGGACATATATTATAACATAAATTAATTGAGATCTAATCCTTAGTCTAATTATGTCGACATTTGATAAGGAACACAATAATACGTAAAATGCATAATGGATGTTTCTTACTTTTGTGGGTAGTACAGTAAGGGTACTCGGGGAGGTAAAAGCGCATGTGTATAAGATTATCTTCCGTTCATGAATTATCCAAGATGTATAGAATACTTGACTATCATAGTTATCAAACTTCCTTATAGAGGACTTGGGTTAGCATGAGTATAGTATTGCACTTAGATAAGTGGTGAGACACTTAATGCTAACGAGTGTCGATGTGCGGTACATACTATGAATTAACTGCATTATTATATTTTAATTTCGTAAAATAATTTTTCAACTCTCTAGCATTGACCTAAATTATAAAAATGTTTCTGCCCAGGTTTTAATAGACAAGTACATCAGGGCTGGCGAGATATTAGACTTGCGGTCACACATTACTCATCAGTCACAAGCTCATTTGATTCTAGTTTAGGTTGTCATTTCCCTTTCAATTATTTATTATTTCGGATATTGTATAGGCATAAACCTGAAGTCTATTATACAGTCTTTTGAGACTAGTTGTACTTATGTTGGAGTTTTGTGATTATATAGATGTTATATTTATTATTTATTATCAGTTATTAAATCAATCAATTTGATCACGCATGTCGTTTTGAGAATACAAATGGTTTATTATGGTTTGATGTTGAGAATGGTATATAATTATATACAATCCCCATCTTCGGCATATTGTTTCTGGCCAACCTTTACGTTGAAAATGGGGGTTGTTATAGGTTGGTGACAAATTATTCTTAAAATACTTAGAAGATCCTAAGGCTAGTTAATCATGACTTATTGCTTTCTTTATGAATTGGATTGCTAGTTTAAGATAAATATGTATTTGAAAGTTTATATGCTTTATAACTTCAATCCATCTTTAGAATGTCTTAGAGTTAGATTTTATTCTTATGTCAGTATGGCCATTCGGGGTCGAATTAATTTCGAAACACATGGAATATTGGGATCGGTCATCGTCATCTGGGGAATAATGTAAAGAGATAAGAGTCTCCAGTCCATTTTGCTCAAAATAGGAAAAATAATGTCGTTGCCTCGAGAGAAAGATACCAAGGTCAAACTGATGCTTGCAAAACCAAATAGTTCGAAGGTTTGGGGACTAAATTTCGGGATAAAAATATGTTAGGAACCCATTCCTCCCATTCGTTCTCTCATAGGCTGATGTTTATCTTCTTCTTTTAGACTTCGTGGCGTGTGTGTACTTGTGTATAATATAAATGGTGGGAGAATGGAATCATCTAACTTTCATCATGGAAGAGACAGAGTGAATTAATGAACAGGATTGTTTCCGAAAATAATGATAAAAATATGATGTAAGTGCTCGTCAAATCACAAATCAATACAAAATAGAGAATTTATACATCAAGCGATACACAGGTATAAAGGAGTATAAGACTAATAAAATATGTATAATAAGACGTAAAAGAAATATATAAATAAGAAAAACAAAGGGCTCAAATATCGGGATTGGACCAATATAACTAAGTAGCCCAAGGGACATAAAAGTCTATGTAGTTCAAAAATAACATATAGTTGGGGTTCAACCCATAAATCCAAATGTGGGACTTTTCTTATGTGCAAGTAGATAAAAATGTGTTGTAAGAGTGAAAATTTGAAATAGAAATCCCACCTTTGGAATTTATGCATAAACCCTATTTTTCTTCTTTGTCTGGGTTTTTATGAAAACATATTATGTGCAATACTACTAAGAAAGAGTAGAGATTAGTAGATGAGATGTAATGAAACAGAAATATAAAAGTAAAAATAAGATAATTAAAAATAAATTGGAAAAACTAGAGAAGGGGATGGAGAAATAGACCTCCTTATGAATGCTTGTTGCTGATTTTAAGATGCTAATATAGTGATCTTGAAATGATATAGAAGAGTTGTAAAGGGTTGGGTGGGGGATTACCAAGTGAGGTAAGAAAGCGATGGGCTTTTAGGAAAGGGAAATGGTCTGAACTCGAGGGGAATGTTCTTTGAGTTTCTGAGAGGGGTATCCCTTTGTGTCTCTTCAAGGTGAGGTCATGGCCCCTATTTATTGGGTCAAAGGAGGTGTCAATCGGAATATGGCTTAACTTGCCTATCGGTAAGGTTCTTGCCTTGCCAGGTAAGGAAATGGACACCCTACCAATCAGCAAGGTTCCTAAGGTGCCTATAGCCAGTCTGGAATTTTTTTTGGAAAATGGATATAAAATGCAAAATCTAAGTCTAAATTTCGCATAGGGTATAATGTTGAAAAGGTTTTTTAGTGACCTTTAAGAATCCAATATCCACTATCGGGTTTAGGAGTTCATGGAAGTCAAACGGAAATCGAAAATGCCTGATGGTCTCTAAATGAGGGTTTTTTAGAGGAAGATGGATATTTCATCGGAACCATAAGAATGATTCGCACACAGGGAAGCCCGTTGGAAAGGGAATTCGTTCCCTTCATGATTTTATTGAGCTTCTCTCGATTCGACAAGTTGACTAAGATTATATAGGTCTTAGAAGCGCCTAGTGACCTTTTGGAGTAAAATAGATTATTTTTCCAAACCGTAAGGACGATTCATGTTGAATAGGGTACTCGTAGATCTTCGAAGATTAATTAATCATCCCTTAAGCTGGAGAATTGAGCAGAGTTAAATGGGGCCCTGGGAGCACCTGGTGGCTTCTAGATGGCTTTTTCAGAGAAAAATGGATCATTCGTGCGGACTATGAGGCCGATTAATGATGGTAACCATTGGGAAGTGAATTTAGTTCCCTTCAAAGAATCATTCAACTTCACTCAAGATGGAAATCCGATTAGAGTCAAATGGGGCCCGAGAGTGCTCAATGGCCTCTAGATCGGTACTTAGAGTATGAACTAGGGTTTATGGTGAATCGATGAGTTCTAGAGACCGAAGGAGTTTCTTAGGTGCCCTTGATGGGAAGTCTTGGAACATTTAAAGGTAATCGAATAATAAACACCATATCGAGGTTAGAGAAGAGGATTTTTAGGTCAATTTTGCGGACTTGAGAAATGAGGGTGACCGATTTAGAGGGCCGAGGGTCAATTATGAGGACCTTAAGTTGTGATGACCAATTCTGTAGGCCGAGGTTAATTATGAGGACCTAAAGTTGTGACGGTCGATTCTACAAATCGAGATCAATTCTGAAGACCTAAAGTTATGACAATCGATTAGGCTAGTCGATGTCAATTTTGAGGACTTGAAGTTCTAGCGACTGATTATGTGGATTGAGGTCAGTTCTGAGGACCTAAAGTTATGACGACTGATTATGTGGGAGGAGGTCAATTCTGATGACCTAAAGTTCTGATACCGGTTCTATGGGTTAAGGTCAGTTTTAAGGACCTAAAGTTTTAATAACCAATTCTACGGGCCAAGGCTAGTTCTAAGGACATAAAGTTATAGTGAACGATTCCACAGTCAGTACCTAAAGTTATAGTGATCGATTATATGGGCCAGGTCAATTCTGAAGACCTAAAGTTTTGATGGCCGATTCAACGGGTCGAGTAAATTCTAAGGACCTAACGTTGTAGTGACCGATTTTGCGGGTCGATGTCGATTCTAATGATTGAAAGTTATAGCGACTGATTCTGCGGACTGAGGTCAATTCTGAGGACCTAAAGTTGTGAAATCCATTTTGCAAGAAGAAGACAATTATAAGGACCTAAAGTTATAGCGATCAATTCAGCATGTCAAGGTCTATTCTAAGGACCTAAAGTTATAGCAACTGATTATGAGGGCTGAGGTCAATTCGGAGGATATAAAGTTGTAGTTCAGAGGGGGGATAGCTCCGCTAGAAAGCATGAATGATTTTGGTTCACGCATACTTTTGGTTCCACCGGGGATTATATTGGAAATAAGGGTGGAAGGTTAATCCAGCTAGGTATTTTGAAAGTATGTAAGGGGACTAGTACTCCGAAATGATCAATTCCTTATGGAAAATAATGTTCTTTATTTTGGAGGGATTTTTGGGAAAATTTTGAAAAATTTGAAATTTACAACATTTTCGAAACAAAATTTGGGGTAGACTACCGATGGACAAGTCTAGGAGGTGCCCAACAACATAAGGCACGGACTCATAGGTTTCCTTGGAGAGGGGAAATGTAAGGCCCTAAAACTTGATTAGTAATGTTAATTACATGATTAAGTATAAGTTACGATTGATAAGTTTGGTGATGAGTATTAAACAGTTTAAGTATTATGTTTAGAGGATGCATACTTACGTGATATATATGTTGTTTGCAATAGATTCTAATTGAGCTTATGATCGGTGATAACGTGTTAAGAGAATATGATTAATTATGTGGTTAAATTCATCATTATGTTTATAAAAATAAACCAAGGTGTTGGTGCGAAATTGGTGATGTTTGGTCGCCCAATGTGAAAGTTTTGAGAATTTTGGTACATTGCTACTCTTATGTTCGAGCCTAAATTAGGCATACTATTTTTATGATTTTCGTAAAACAAAAAACATAAAAGTTCTAGATATATAATTTATCTACGCGTATACTCAAAGAGGGAGTAAATAGGGTCTCGTAATAGTGAGTTATGATAATTTTACCAATGTGGGACAAATATGTCCTTAGTGGAATTGCTTGATTGGACTTTTTGTCCAACCAATCACACGTAACCACAAGGGTAAGGTCTACTGGACACCTTAAAAATTATTTTCTAATTATAAATAATATTTATTGCTTCTTCCTCATAAAAAATAACAAGGTTTGAGAGATTTTTTCCTAAGCGGAGAGATAAGAGGAAGTTAAGTAAGAAAATTCTTCAAAATTCACCATAAATTAAAGAGTTCTTATAATGTAATTACCTCCTTGTTAAATTTGGTCACAGGAACGAGTTCTACACTTTTTATGTTTTTGTTTCTGATTTTGATAAAGATTTGAATGACACCCATATTGCTAAATGGTGTTAAAACAAGGATGGATTAAGAACATATATGAAATCTTATTCTAGGATTGTAAATGTTAACTTTAAAGTCCTTGACTTGAATCACCTTCTTATGAAACTTTTTAGTTTATCAAATCTATATAATAAGAGAGAGGGTTGTTTGAATAGTAAAATGACTTAATGGTTAGGATCGAATTTTTTGGGGTGATATGAAGGTGTGAGAGAGTGCTATGTCACCACTTAGCGTTGTGACATGGAAAATTGGAGTGGGGTGTTTTAAATCTAACACTCGTGCAAATTCAAGAATACTCACGATTAATGTGCACAAGGCTTAATGAGATATTAGAAAGTGTAATAATTACCATCATTGATATTGGCCCATCTACTCCTTTAACTTCAATTCAAATATGCATAGAACTCCTATTATACTCCTTTCATGCCTGATCCTTATCTCTATCTCTCTCTATCTCTCAACCTGTGAAATTTTATTTTCTCATCTCTCTCAGTTTCTCTCTTTAACCTTTTTGTATAAGCTAACTCATGGTTAGGATAATCCCCCTCTCCATTTAGTAGGTACGCGTGCTCACTTTCTCTCTGTTCAGGATGTCGTATGAGTTCCAAGATAACTCTATCTACATACCTATATCCAATTAATAAATGCTTTTCTATCTTAGATGGCTACCCAACACAATTGCTTTTATGTCTCTCCATACATCTCTTGACTTTTCGCCCCTACGTTGTTGTAATCCTACTATTGTTGGTATGAAGATAACAGATCCATGGAAGATCTGGTGTAATCTTTCTATTATTGTTTTATCCCTCTCCATTTTTTTATTATTTTCTATGATTTATACTCCTTCTATTGGTGATCTTCCCCTAACAGATCCATGGATGTTCGTTTTTATGTTTTTTTTGTTATTTGGTATGAAAATAACGATCCATGGAAGATATGCATGTTTGGTATATGATCTTTTGTTATATGATTTTATGTTTGGTATGGAAGATGCACATGTTTGGTATGTGCTTTTGTTATTTTGTATGAAACTAATAGATACATTGATGTTCATTTTCTGTTTTTCTCTTTTACACTTGAAAAGGGTTTTCAAGCTCTTATGTTTATGTTTTTCTCTGTAAGGTCCATGAGATTCCATTTTATACTCTAAAGGTTTGTTATTTCTCTGTAAGGTCCATGAGATTTCGTTTTTCTATTCTTCACTATGGCTTTTATTTCTCTATATCATATGTTGTTGTTTTTCTTTTATATTTGACAGGTTAGCTTCAATCACTCTTTCACAGCGCTAATGAAAATTGGGAATCGCGAGTTCAGTGCATTTGTTATTATATCGGGACTTTTATAAAGATGAACGCTTAGTTGGTAGATCTGGATGTTTGGTCGGTGCATTTTTTGTTTTTAACGACCAACGCTTGGTTGGTTGATCTTAACATTTTTCTTCCTAAGCTCTATTTTCTTAGATTTGGATGTTTTTCTTCACACAACTCTATGTTCTGAGATGTGATGTTTTTATTCCTATAGCTCTATGCTAAAAGGGGATGGACTTTGTAGAACGAAAGGAACGAAAGGATGATTTTTTTCTGTAAAAATTACTGTAACTGATGTTATACTTGATATTATTCCAAGGCAAGAAGGTCCATGTCAATGACCTGAAATTACAGTAACTTTTTTCTATAAAAATTACAGTAATTTTTTGTAGTTTTCTTCGCAGTATAATAAATTATTCTTGCAAGTGTAATGAATTACAAAGATGTTGGAAGAGTACGTTTCCTATTTATAAAGCAGGTCTGTGTCAAAGAGACTAGTGAAAGGGGGATCTGTAAAATAAAGAATTAAAAATTGGGGTTTATGTCATTTTTAGCAGCACTGTAATTGAAGTTGAATAAGAGAGATATCATGTTGTGTGAGGTGTGGAATAGGAGGCTTGGGTGATTAAACATGTTTTAATTTTTTGCTTCAAAAGTCTGAATAATTTTCTCATCCATGGGCGATTAAATCAACTAAAAGGCACACAAAACAAATTACAAGGGTGTTACCAATGTCACAGAAATGTAAAAGCTTTTCAATAGTTTATTGAAAAGTATCAAGTAATAAGGTTCATCGATTACTCTACCAATGCTATGTATGTATGTACTTTGGTAGGTATGTTCATCTTGGATATTCGTTTTGACCATTTTAGTGTAACAATTGACTCAAGGTGAAAACTACATATTTATAGATATATGAGTTAGGTGTGTAATGAAACAAATGTTGTGTTAAACAAATGTCCGAGTAAAAAGTGATACCAAATTTACAAATGAGGGCTAATGTGCCCATTCCGTTTAAGTGTTATATTATCTTATTAGTATACCATGTGTTAAGATTTGATTAGTTGGGAGGGGAGGCTGATTTGGCTGACTTTAAACCCTTGAAATAACCTCATCCTTTGAAAAGTTAATCCATGAGAGAGTTGGAGCTTGAGGAAAAAGAATCAGGAAGTTTAGAAAGAAGAAAGTGAGGAGAAAAGTTGAGAAGAATCGATTGAAAATTACATAAATGTCCCTAAGGTAATTATATCCATAAATCTTGTTATTTTTCTTGTATTACTGATTCAAATGATAAAAATAATTAGTTTTTTATTAAACTTTCATGCCTTTGTGTGTATGCATGGATAAATACACTTTAAAGAAAATTGAAGGTGTAAATCCTATAGATGGCCTTGTTTAGAACGCTTGTGTGTTTAAACTTCTATAACTTTTAGTATACTTACTCGAATTGACTAATTCTAGTTGGAGATTGAAATAGACTCGTATATGAAAAGCAAATCCAAAAAATATATAAAAATACTTAGAAATGAATCTTGGTTGATAGTTTGAAGTTGAGCTGTCGAATCTGCCCCAAAAGGGTGAGTATGCATACCTTGTGTTTGAAGTTTGGCTTGACATAGACAATGAACTCTAAAAATTATGAAAATTTATTTTTTTATTATTAAGTATATTTGTGAAAATCGGGTGGAACATAATATTAAGTTATTACGTAGAAAAATTATGAAAATTCGTGGAAGTTGAATGTATACTAGAGGGGCTTATATGGAAGATTTAATAGGTTATGAAGAAATGGGCATATCTCACTCTAGAAAACTTGAAATGATGTGACGTCTTTTGTATTGGAATCCCAATATGAAAAATATTGAATTTTAATGGTCGATTATGAATGATTTATATATATTAAATATCTTAACAAGAATTTAGATGGCACTTCCATTATGATAAATGATTTGAATGGGATTATATGATGTTTATGAATTGAGTTATGATTAAGTTATTCTTTGGATTATTTAAATTCTTAAGATGAAACTAATACTAATATTTTAAGAAATGATAGGAATTAAAGAAGAACCAGTTGAACAAGTGACAAATAAAGGCAAAGGAAAAATCCATTAATTGGTCATGGTGAGTCTACTCACTAGTAAGATGTATTTATACATGATTATGAATATTATATGTTGTACTTACCGAGTTGATTATAGATATGAAACGTGGTACTTACTGAGTTGATTATGGATATGACATGTGTACTTATTGAGATGATTATAGATACATTATTTTGTACTTACTGAGTTGATTATGGATATGAAATGGTGTACTGATTGAGTTGATTATGTATTAATATGTTGTACGTATTGAGTTGATTATAGATATGATATGGTGTACTTGTCGAGTTGATTATGGATATGATATGTTGTACTTATTGAATTGATTTTGAATATGATATGTTGTACTTACCTAGTTGATTATATATAAGATATGTTGTACTTACCGAGTTGATTATTTGTATGATATTTTACTTTTTGAGTTGATTATGGATATGATATCTTGTACTTATTGAGTTGATTATGGATATGATATCTTGTACTTATTGAGTGGATTATGAATATGATATCTTGTACTTATCTAGTTGATTATATATAAGATATGTTGTACTTATCTAGTTGATTATAGATATGTTATAGTTGATTATGGTTATGACATGTTGTACTTACTGAGTTCATTATGGACATGATATGTATGTATTATATGAGATGGTATGGCTTATTAATATCCAAGAGATGTTGAGATGTTATGTCTCATTAACAACCAAGAGAGATGGTATGGCTCATTAACAACCAAGAGACTTTGAGATGTTATGGATTTATAAAATTCAAGATATGTTGGGTTGCTATGCAATCCAAGAGATGTTGAGATGTTATGGTTTTATAAACGTGAAGATATATTGGGTTGCTATGCAATCCAAGAGATGTTGAGATGTTATGGTTTTATAAAAGTCAAGATATGTTGGGTTGTTATGCAATCCAAGAGATGTTGAGATGTTATGGCTTTATAAAAGTCAAGATATGTTGGGTTATTGAAACCTATGGATATGTTTATTGCCTACAGGTGAGATATGTAGTGTTTATTAATCTTTGGATATGTGTATGGCCTAAATTGGCACAGAGTTGTGTATGTTGATATAATTAAGATGTTAATTAATTAATTTTACTATGTAGAGATGTATTACATTCGCAGAGTTTTTTTAAACTCATGGTTTTATATGTTTAATTTTTTTAGGTTTGTATAATGCCATCTAGGACACCATATGATCGGTGAATTGGAGAGATGCACCGTTAGAGAGAGCTGGGTTTTAGGTATGGGAATTTTGGTTATTATCACACTGATGATTTTACTATACTCATACATTGTATGTATTGAGATAGGGTGGTTTAATTTATTAAAGGTTCTAGTTAATCATAGTATTATAAGTTCACTTAATTATAACTATGTGGTTAATTATATTTGTTAAAGAGAACATGATTATGTTCAATATGTACATCATAGATGAAAATGTTTATAAATGAATTGTATTTCAAACGGGATAAAGATTATGATTTACTTACTATAAAAATAACTGATTAGTATGGATTTGGGTTTAGGGTGTGATAGGAAAGGCCTGGGGTTTATGATTGGCATGAACCTTAACCTTCTATAAAAAGGGTGCATCCCCTCCTCATTTTTCACACCTTAAAGTGATTGAATTACGTGATTTATCTCTCTAAGAGTTTCCATTAATCCCTTCTTTCTTCAAGACTTCAAATGGTAGGCAGGTATCAACATCGAGTGGTTGTCCATTAACGATTGGGCTGGACTTGAATGATGGTATGTGGTACCCCTTGAACTGGGAAATGAAAACTCATATTACTCCATTGAGTCAGTTGTTAATGAGAGGGTTTTGTTACGCGAGCCTGCGCACCACCATTCGACAATGGTGAATAAAACTAATGGCTATGTGTGTATTATGACATTTGGTTTTCCATTTCATTTTCTCTTTTATTTTTCCCGTGCTAATGAAGGATTTTCCTTTGGTTTTTCACAAACTGATATATCTCCTTTGAGAATTCGATCCCTAGGGATGACCTGGTTGAAGGATGTTTGGAATGATCTATCTATAGATATACGTTGGATGGTGTCATTTGTCGAGTTTAGGCCATTAACGTATGCATTAGATGAAACGCCGCACTCTACTGTGATGTTGTGTGGTCTATATGAGAGGTAGTGGGACATGAACCACATGTTCCATTTGGGGGTCGAGTAGAAGACCATCACTCCCATTGATGTCCAGAACCTGGCGGGCCTGGATTATGAGAGGCATCAGATTGTGGTGGTTCATACTTTACGGGTTACAGCAGAGGCGGTGTAGGCTACTCTAGGGGACGTGGGTAGGATCATGTCGGGGGATTCTATCCAGAATTCTATGTTGAGGGAGATGGTTATAAAGAGACGGCTAGATGAGACTGACGGATGGCATGTGAGATAGACGACACGTTTGTTTATTTTTATTTTGCTTGGGGGATTCAAGGTGGAGACGAGCATCGATGTTGTTGATTAGGTGTGAATTCTTCTGAATTTACCACCTTAATTTAGGGATTTTTATCGCCTTGATTAAAGTAATCCATCTTAATTTATCTCAGTTATATGATACTAACCTTTCTACGTAGTATCTCGAGTTTTGTGCCTTTTGCATGATTTTTAAAGGTATTTATTGCCAAGTGAAGAGAGGAAAAGGAGAGTTATTGTTAGACAAAGGGTAGTTCGAACTTTAATAAGTTTTATTTTAGTTTAGTTTTTAGAGAGAGAAAACTCTCATCTGGTTTAAAAACCCTAGTTTTGAGGATTGATTGCAAGGTTCAGATTTGATTTCCATATTTATTGAATGTAAGTATGTAATTTCATTTCATTGCTTTAATTTAGTTAATTAATTCATCCAATCCTGATTGCACTTTTAAAAATTACCGATTATACTTGTTCATCTCTTTTATGGTAATCATGAATCTTGCTAGTTTTAGAATTAATGTTTTTCTTCACCTAGTTATGTGTGGCTAAATTCTTTAGGGTTGGGGTGAATGAACCCCACTCGATGTGATTCATCGTAATGGAAACAGATTTTTGAATTGAATTTTAAAGGAACCATATCGCGTAATTAATGCAATCATCATAGGACTTTTGATCTCGTTTCCCTAAGTAACTGGGATAATTAAGAGTGTGACGTGTGTGTAGTTAATGTGACACTTAGTTGTTCTTACCTTTGATTTTGTATGATGCGAGCTACATTCCTTCATATACCGAATGCTTGGGATTAATAAAGATCGGGTTCCTTGTCAATTATAATTCCGAAATCTAGTATCCTACAGGGTTAATAACTAGAGTGAAGGGGATTGTAACCCAACCTCTCGTTCTCATTTGTGGTTAATTTTGTTAATAACCTACCATCCATCTGAGGTCAATTGGCTCTTTTGCATTTCATGTAGGCATAGCTTCGTCAGACCTTAATTTAAATACGCATTTAGTTGTAGTAAATCTACCATTCAAATCACCTTTTTGTTTCTTTTACGGTCAAGTTAGGGTTCTCCATCTTTCCATCCTCCGTTACAATTCTCTCTTCCAGAAACAAAGAAATTCAAAATACATAAAAATTATTCGATCTAAATTTTCTAGAAAATAATCCCCCTATATTTGTATTCGTAAGTATAAATTTATCGTGCAATTGTGAAGCCGAAAGTTAAATAGAGATTTCATTGATGTGAAAGTTCATAATCAAGGAGGAACATCTTGGAGAAGAATTTACATATTTTTCACCCTTAATTCAAAAGGTTTTCCAGTTTTTCTTCAACCTTTGAACTCTTCTTGAATGGTCTTGTTCTTCAATCCTGTTAACCTTTATTTCTAGTATCTTTATTATTATTTCTCATGTTTAAGCTATCTTTCCAAGAAATTATGAGTTCGTGCAACGTAGATAACGTATTTTTGATTAATTTCACCATATTAGGCTAGATTTTTAAGGGTTGGGATGCATGAACCCATTAGCAAGAAAGTATGGGTTCCTGCAAGAATCTTATCACCACTTTCTTGTAATTAGTCTTGATAACTATAGCTTACACCCATTTAGAAATATAGTCTACCGCGACTAGGTTGTAAAGGTAGCCAAAAGACGGGGGAAATGGACCCATATAGTCAATACCCCAACAGTCGAAAACCTCAACGATGAGGATCGGCGTTTATGTCATCATGTCTCGTCAAGTTATCTCCCCCATCCGTTGACACCTGTCACAAGATTTCCAATAATTATTTACATCCCGAAACATTGTGGGCCAGTACAAGCCACTTTGGATAATCTTAGTGGTTGTCTTTTTCACAGAAAAGTGGCCTCCACAAGCCTCCGAATGATAAAATTGGATGACCCTTATAATCTCGTCATCTGGTACGCATCATCGGATGATTTGATCAGTGCAATACTTAAAATGGATAGCATCATCATATAAAAGCATGTGCGACCATGTAATAAACCTCTTCTTATCTTACGATGTCCATTCGGGAGGGACGGCTCCTGTGACAAGATATCTCACTATATCCGCAAACTAGGGCAAAGAAGAGGTAGCAAAGAGTTGCTCATTTGGGAAGTACTCGTCTATGGGTGTAGGATTGCTATGTACGTCGGACGAAATCCATGATCAGCAATCAACGACAATATATTCTACTACTTTTTTGTCTTTAATGAAGAGATTAAACTCTTATAGGAGTAGGATCCACCTTATGAGGCGCGACTTTGCATCTTTCTTTGCAAGGAGATATTTTAACGTCGCGTGGTCGGTGAAACAGGTTATGGAGGAACCAATGAGATAGGACCAAAATTTATCTAGAGCAAAAACTACCACTAGCAATTCCTTCTCCGTGGTGGAGTACTTGAGTTGTGGTCCGGTGAGAGTATGGCTAGCGTTGTTGATGTAAAAAACTAGACTTTGATCTAATTATTCAATCACAGATAAAAATAATATAAGAATATAAGACAAAGGATTTTTAAAGTGGTTCAGCCTTGACAGAATGGCCTACGTCCACTGTATTTGTTATTGATGAATGTTTGCAAAATTCTCGATAATGGATTTACCAAGAAATTCTGAGTCCCCATGCTAATGAGGAGGTTATAATGTATTTATAGCCTTGAGGCGGTACAAATGAAAAGACTACGTGTTGTTATCTAGTAAACATATACATTTGTATGACATTAAATCGCATTTAATGCGCATTCGTCTCCCTTGATTCTCTTGATTTGGGTGATTTGTACACTACGTAGCTCGGACCGCTTCAGCTGATCGGACCGCCTAAGTAGCTCGACACTCTTAGAGCTGCTCGGGGCCCCTAAGTTCCTCGTGGTTTCTTAGTTGCTTGGTGGACTTGAGTTGCTCGTCTGAAGTATCGGTTTTTTCCATGTAAGCTGACACGTGTCTTCAGGTGATTGGTCCATGTTAGCAATCTAATTTTGGTATCAACAGAAGCCCCCAATGTTTCGTAGTGTGATGTTGAAGAAAAGTATGGAACATTCTACTGCTTAGATTTTTGGCTTGTATGGTTTTTATGAAGGTATGCGTTGCATACAACTCCTTTTTAAATGCACAGTATCATTCCTCATAAATATTTTGAATTTTCATAATCACTTCGTTATTTGTGCCCTTTTCTTCTTTTTAGCCGCCGGATACGCAATCGTCCGTCCTGGTAATCATTATTTTTCTCTTTTCTCGAGGTAAAGTATTTAAGTTCTATAGAAAATCCTATCATCATTTACTTTTTCAAATATGTATCTTTAAAATTCCATTTCTTCTCTATTTTGTGCATCCATTTCTTCCATCATTCGTTTTCAACTGATTCACTCCTTTCCTGTAAGATTTTCTTCCTATTCTTTTATTTACTTTGTTCATCATGGGTTACGTTGTTGAATCGCTTGACAAATTTCGTTCTGAATTTTATATTCCTTCATGGGCCACATTGGAAGAACTTTTTGAACCTTCTGACTATTTTTCTTTGGCTGAGGGACATTGGTTCCCAAGTCTATTTATGGATGAGTGTGGCTTTTCTTTCCCTCCCAATCCTCTATGCTTGGAGTTCTGTCAGTATTTTGATGTTGTTCCTGAAAAAATAGCACCGAATACTTGGAGAATAGTTAATGGAGTCCATAGGTTAAATTAACTTCATAGAACCCGCTTAGTAATCCCACAGATTATGTTTTGTTATAGATGGGTTGTCAGCGATAGTACTTTTTATTTTAAAAAATAGGTTTTTAAATAGGGATTTAGTCATTAATCTTCCAAATGCCAATAGGGATTATTTTGAGCATGGGGTTGTTATGAAAAATTGGAAACATGCTCCATTAAGTGGATATGATGTTTATCAGGGTCCCAGGTGTCCCCCCTATGGCAATGGAATAGGTAGTTTTATTTTTTTTTTGAAATATTATTTTCTTAGTGTTTGACAAAATGTATCACTGACATTTAATTTTTTATGATTTGCAGTTGATAGCAAAAGAAAATCTCCAAAGGAGACAGAGTTTAATTTGAAACATTTGAAACTTATTTGGAGTTTGCACCAAATTGTGGCCGAGGAGCACATTAGATCGGCGTCTTATTTGTTGCAGTACAAGAGTTACACTTCCTCTTTTACTCCTCGTCCAGTGATTGTTAGTCTTGATCAGATATCAGCTGCTGATTCTAGTGTGGAGGGTTCTTCTTCTGAATCAAGTATTCCCATTGGTGAGATAATGAAGAGAAGAAAATTTCCTTCCTTTTTTGACAAGTCTGATTCTCCTGCTGTGGAGACAAAGAGAAGTAAAAAAGATGTCCTAGGAGAGGGAATAAAGATTCTAGAGTTACCCCCTTATGATGCTACCAAGAAGTTTAGCGAGAAGCCCCCTGTGGCTCCGAGAAAGGTCGTCGAAAAGCCCCCTGTGGCTCCGACCAAGGCTGTTGTTGTTATCCCTCCAAGCGAGGTCATTGTTATATCCCCAACCAAGACAGTATCTTTGGTTGAGAATGTTCCTGCTCCTACAAGAAGGTTAAGGAAAAGTTCTTCTAAGAGACTTACAGAACCTGTCTCTTAGTATTTAAATGTTGAGGTGGTGTCCCCACTTTTGTTCCCCCGAGCTCTGCCATGGGCTCGATGAAGTCTTGGGTTATCCCCGAAGTCCAAGGTATCGAAGACTCTCTTTCTCGTGACAGGGTCACTACCTTGGCTGCTCAACATATTGCCTCCGTAAGTATTACTAGTCTATGTTTTCATTTTTCAATGCTCTATTCTTTTACTGACTCAAAGTTATTTCTCTTTTCAGCTGGTAACATGTTTCAATACTATTTTGAAGAAGGATGAAGCCATCAAGTTGTCAATCTCCTCGGGAGGTGTAGAGGAGGCTTTTACTGGATTAATCGAGTCTCTAAGATATTCTCGTCAGAAGTATGAAGAGGATAAAGTTTCTTGGGAGAAGCAGGTTAAGTCTGTCGAACAAGAGAGATATGGAGCTGTGGAGGCCTCCAAGGAATTGGATAATAAGTTGAAAGAATTTGAAGAGAAGAATAAAGAGCTTGAGTAGAAGCTCAAGAACACTGCAAACTTGGAGAACAAATTCAAAGCTACTGAAGAGGAGGTTGGTAGACTCCATGATGTTGATCGCCAGAAGCAGGAGGTGGAGGAGAAGCTGAAAGCTGCCGAGAGACTCCTTACTGAGAGGACTTCCTCGGAGAAGGTTAAAAGGAAGAAAGTTGTCAAAAGATCCTTCAGCGTAGGTTGGGACAAGGGTTGGAACAAGTGTTTGGCTGCCATATCCTCACAAATGGAATGCGCCAGTCTTAAATACTTTATGGATGGATGGGTGGCAGCCCTAAAAGAGTTGAAAATTACTGAAGATTCCGACTTGTTTCAACAACACACTCACGGCCCTCCTACCTCTTCTGAAAAAGAAGAAGAGGACAAACTTTCCTCAGAAGAGTCCCCCATGATAATTGGAGATCTGGCCCTTTCCGTTCCAGCTGTTCAATCGTGCTCCGAGCAACCCCAACCGATAACTAATCCTGCCGAGCAGCTACTCTTGCCTTCCGAGCAACCATCCTCCTCGTCCAAGCCCCCCGAGGAAGTTTTAGGAGACAAAAAAAAGGTGTAGAGTAGTTTGGGTGTTTGTTTGGTTATTTGTTATTTCTGAATGTAATCTCTAACTTCGTACTTTCCATTATGGTGAAATAAAAATTCAAACTTTTTGTTGTTCATCTTGACTTTTTTTGCATTTTTATTAATTCTTTCTATCTCTTCTCTTTGCTAGTTTATGGCCAGGATGGAACTTTTGTCAGCTCACGATACTGAATTGATGAAAAAATGCAATATATACTTCAAGGCTGGTCATGCAATCCTGAAAGAGGCTCAAATCATTGACATCCTTGGTCCAGATACTTCTGAACAAGCAGTCGCAGCTTACCGATATCTGAAGTACATGCTCGACCGAGTTATTTCCAATAATGTGGCTTATTATGAGATGATCGAAGATCTTCAAGGAATAATAGAGGAACTATAGCAGTAGTACAAAGAATCCTCCGCACTTTTGCACCAAGGGTACGAGAAGAAATATCAACAACTCAGTGCTAAAAAAAGGGTATGATAAGTTAATCTCTGCCCACAATAAGAAAGAGAGCGTTTTGAAGCTTGAGGTCGAGGAGCATAGGCAAATCGCCAAGTTGCTGGAATAAGAAAACATAGCCTTTCAAGAGGAAATAAAATAACTCAAGTCTGCAGCTTCTTCCTCGGGAGCCTTAGTTCCTGTCAACGATGAAGGTTTCTCTTTCATGGAGGTAAAAAATGCCAATTTAAGAGATGAATTGGAAACTTTAAAAAGATTTGGACCTTCCACCTCCGCTCACGGACGAGCAAGATCTTCTCGGGGATGAGCTAGGGCTACTCGGGTTACTATTGAAGAGGCAAGAACTCAAGCCTCTTTGGAAAATCAAGCAGTTCAATTAGTAGCGAAGAATAAAGCTTTGGTGGAGATGTCTAAAAAGAATCTGGGCCTTAGCGAGCAACTTTCCACACAAAAATCTGCTTCGGAAAATAAGGACATCCTAGTAAAGAATCTCCACGAGCAACTAGAGGTTAATTTACCAGTTCCATAAACAGTTAAGAGAGTTTTGGATGGATGGTTACAATGAAGCACTCTGCCATCTTGATGCTCGTTTAGAATAGTCGAACAACGAAGGGTACAAACAGGGATGGTTGAATGCTCTTTGTGTTCTCAAATTGGAGAGAGGTCATTTCTTGTGGTATTACTACACTTCTAGAGTTCTTGATCTACTTGTGCCTCCTTTTAAGCTTGACCTTAGTTGGATTCCAGCCCGGGCCATTCCTCGTGTTCTAATATCCAAGTATCTTGATGACTACAGTCTCCATTCAAACTTTGAAATATCTAGGCCATAACATCTGCTTGATCGTCCTTCTATAATAAACGTCAGAATATTGCAAGATCTGAACTTCATAAATTCCACTAACAGTCTTGATGATCCTCCAGCTGGGGTAGACCCTGTTTCAAAGGCAGAGGGAAAGAAACCCATAGAGTAGGATTCTTATCTAATAGTTTGTACTTTTCACAGCACATGTAATTTGTTCTAGTTTTAATGAAGAAATTTTTAGTTTTCTTTGCAACTGTTATGGGTTTGAAATATCTCTCTTATTTAATGATGAATGTATACGTATATCTGTAAAAAGACAAAAAATGTCCTCTGTTATTTTAAATTATCGACCAACTAGAGTTGGTGAAAATAATTTGCCGACCAACCGGAGTTGGCGATATTTTGCTTCCCGACCAACTAAGGTTGGAGGAGATTTATTTCCCGAGCAACCGTAGTTGGTGAATTTTATTTACCGACCAACCGTAGATGAGATTTATTTCTCAACCAACCGTAGTTGGTGAATTTTATTTATTACCAACCGTAGTTAGTGGACCGACCAACCGTAATTGGTGGATTTTTATTTACCGACCAACCGTAGTAAGTGGACCGACCAACCGTAGTTGGTGGATTTTTATTTACCGACCAACCGTAGTTAGTGGACCGACCAACCGTAGTTGGAGGATTTTTATTTACCGACCAAATGTAGTTAGTGGACCGACCAACCGTAGTTGGTGGATTTTTTATTTGCTGACCAACCATAGTTAGTGGACCGACCAATCATAGTTGGTGGATTTTTATTTACCGACCAATCGTAGTTAGTGGACCGACCAACCGTAGTTGGTGGATTTTTATCTATCGACCAACCATAGTTAGTGGACCGACCAACCGTAGTTGGTGGATTTTTATTTATCGATCAACCGTAGTTAGTGGACCTACCAACCATAGTTGGTGGATTTTTATTCTGAACTTGATGCGTAGTGTGTAGCATTAATACTCCAAAAAAATTCACGAAAAAGAGAAAACTGGGTAAAACTTTTAACACTTTATTCATACTGAAGAAAACTCCATTACATAGAAACTTCTACTACTAATAATACTTGCGTAGATGTTCTGCATTCTATGCATTCTTAAATTCTTCTCCTTCCAAGGTTTCAATCCTGTAGGTTCCTGGACGAACAACCTCTGTTACTCTGTAAGGTCCATGCCAGTTATCTTCTAGTTTATTGTGCTTTTGAATTACTTTCTTGAGCATATAGTCTCCTTCCTTCAAATCACACTTTTTTACCCTCTTGTTGTAAAACAGAGATGTTCGTTGTTGGTATGCAATATTCCTGATTGCTACTTCTTCTCTAACTTCCTAGAGCATATCCAAGTCTAATCTTCTCATCAAGTCACTGATAGGAGAATTGAAATTCAGCACTCTGTGTGTGGGCAGACCTAACTTAGCAGGTATAACTGCTTCACTTCCAAATGCCAGCATGTATGGAGATTCTCATGTTGCTGCTCGTGGTGTAGTGCGATAAGCCCATAGCACAGAATGTAGCTCGTTAATCTAATTTGCCTTTGCAGCATCCAGTTATTTTTTCAAACCATCCGACAGCGTTCTGTTCATCACCTCAGTTTGTCCATTGCTATGGAGATAGCCTGGTGAAGAATGGGTTTTTAATATGTTGTACTAATGACAATATTCAGCAAACTCCTCGTTGTCAAACTGAGTTCCATGATCTGTGATGAATGCATGGGGAAGACCATATCTACAAATAATATTCTTCCAAATGAATTGATAGACTTTGTCGTAGGTCATATCAATGAGTGGTTTAGCTTCCACCCACATAGTAAAATAATCCACAGCGACTACGAGGTACTTGAACCTTCCTCTAGTCGTTGGGAGTGGCCCGACTAAGTCTATCCCCCACATGGAAAATGGCCAAGGGGATTTTATAGCTGTCAACAATGCATGGGGAGTTCTTCGCATAGAAGAGAAGCATTGGCATTTATCACATTTCTTGGCATAGGCTATACAATCAGCCCTCATCGTCGACCAATAATATCCCTACGTCATTATTTTTTGCAAAAGCGTCTGACCTGCTACATGGGCTCCACAGGACCCTTCATGGACCTCTTTAATCAAATCTTTCACCTCGGAGGGATGCACACATCTTTGTAAACCTTCTATAATTCCTCGTTTATATAAAATGCCATTAGTCAATACATAACGAGAAGCTTTAAACTTCATTTTCTTGGCTGCGAGTTTATCAGTTGGTAAAGCCCCCTCCTCAATATAGGCCCTGATAGTATCCACCCATGATGGTCCTAAATCAAGGGCAATGAAGTTCATCATCAGATCTTTATCAATGCTTCGACTAGCCAATATTTTTATTGGTATTGTTCTTAGTATCTCGGTGTGCATGGCTGAGGCTAACCGAGCTAAGGCATCTGCTCTTGCATTCTCCGATCTTGG
Source organism: Sambucus nigra (assembly GCA_949130495.1). Lineage (NCBI taxonomy): Eukaryota > Viridiplantae > Streptophyta > Magnoliopsida > Dipsacales > Adoxaceae > Sambucus > Sambucus nigra. Next base: position 552,490,456 of record OX422211.1, on the reverse strand, counting down.
TATTCTAATCAACTAAACTGTGTTAAAGCTAGATTCCATCTCCCTTGATTTCGCATGATATTGGATCATTAATTATCCTTTCGCTACACACACTCCTAACATTTGATTTATAATAAACTTTGAGTCACTGAATGCAACGACCTGCTATGCTTTCATAGTTTTAGCTAGACTAAGACCCACGATCATAGCTTCATATTCAGCTTCATTATTAGAGGCCTTAAATTGAAAACGCAAAGCATACTCCACATCGATCTCGTCGGGGCTATTCAAAATAACTCCTGCTCCACTGCCCGTAGTGCAAGAAGAGTCATCTACTTATAAATTCCACACAGATATCTTATTATCAAACTCTTGGTCAGACAGAGTTCCTTGGTGGAATATTTGATGCTTTGTCATATCCTCCTCTAGAAATTCTTACTTCTCATCGACAATATTCTCTTGCTCGTCAAACGACTTAAGTTGGTCGGGGTTTAGGTTTGATGATCCTGTAATATCCACAGGTTGGTCGGTATTCAACTTCTGATCTTCAGAGGTATCTGCATAGGTGAACTCTGCGATGAAATCTGCCACTGCTTGCCCTTTGAGTGACGACCTAGGCTCATAGATTAGATCGTATTCACCCAATTCCACAGCCTAATACAACAATCTTCCTGATTTCTCTAGTTTGTGCAGAGCTTGCCTTAACGGTATGTCTGTATACACAACTATAGTATGAGCTTGGAAATATGGCCTCATCCTTCTACTAGCTTCGATCAATGCTAGTGCTAATTTTTCCAACTTTGGATATTTGATCTCTGCTCCTCAGAAGGCCTTGCTAGTGTAATAGATTAGTTTTTTCACTCCATCCTCCACTCTTATCAATGCCGAGCTCACTGCATTTTTAGAAACTGCTAAATACAAGTATAGTCTTTCTCCCATCATTGGCCTGGACAACAATGGAGGTGCTCCCAGGTATTTCTTCAATTCTTGAAAGGCCTTCTCGCATTCATCATTCCACTCAAAAGTCTTTTAGAGTGTTTTGAAGAATGGTAGCCATCTATCACTTGCTTGTGATACAAACCGATTAAGTGTTGCAACTCGCTCTGTGAGACTTTCCACTTCCTTCTTCATCGCCGGAGATCGCAGCTCCAATAGAGCTTTCATCTTCTCAGGATTCGCCTCAACTCCTCGTTGATTAACAATGTATCCGAGAAACAGGATTTCTCGTACTCCGAATATGCATTTGGTGGGATTCAGCTTCATTTGATATTTTTCTAGTTGATCAAAGGTCTGGCCTAAATCAACTAGATGATCAACAGCTTTCTTACTCTTCGTCAGGATAAACCTCCATGTTATGACTGATTTGCTCCGCAAACACCTTGTTCATCAGCCGCTGATATGTCGCACCTACATTTTTAAGTCCAAAAGGCATAACATTATAACAATAAATTCCCCTTGGGGTAATAAAAGAGGTACTCTCCCTGTCCTCAGGCTTCATCTTAATCTGATTTTAACCAGAATAAGCATCCATAAAACTCAGCAATTCATGCCCCAAGGTAGCATCTACCAGCTAATCGATTCGGGGAAAAGGAAAATGATCCTTTGGGCATGCCTTATTGAGATCGGTGAAGTCTACACACATCCTCCATTTGTTATTTTTCTTCTTTACCATCACTACATTAGCTAGCCAATCAGGATATTTGACATCCTCAATAAAACACGCTTTTTGGAGCTTCTAGACTTCTTCTTGTATAGCTTGGTTCTTTTCGGCGCTGAACATTCTTCTTCTTTATTTTACTGGCTTGATCTTCTTATTAACATTAAGCTCATGACATAGGAAAGTTGGGTCTATCCTTGGCATGTCCTCGTGGCTCCATGAAAAAGTTTTTTTTTTGCTTTTCAGAAACGTTATCAGCTCTTATTTTATTGATTCATGCAAGGATGCACCAATTTGAGTTGTTCGTTCTAGATGTTCGTCGTCTAGAATGTCATTTTCAGTAGCCTCCATAACCTGTCCTTTCACAAGTTGTGACTCGTCTCTAGGGTCTAATGTTTCAATCTCTGCATCTTCTATTTGGTAGGTAGTAGTTTTCTTTCTGGATTCTTTATGTTCTTCCTGCTCAGAAGATGAGTGGTAGCATTCCCGAGCTACTTTCTAGTCGCCTTTCACCACTCCCACTCCAAAATTGGTTGGAAATTTTAAACATTGATGCACAGTAGATAGTACTGCTTCGAATTTCTTCAGCCCTACCCTTCCCATAATGATGTTGTAAGCTGATTGGACATTTTTATCCATTAAGAGGAAGCGAACTCTTTCTGTTCGACAGACAGGCCATGTACCAATAAGCATATCTAACTTGATCGTCCCCAGTGGAAAAACCTTTTCGCTAGTGAAACCAAGGTGGGGCCTATAATATGGTTCCAACTGGGATAGTTTCAAATTCAATCTGTCAGAGCATGGATAGAACATGATATCTGGCGAGCTACCATTATCCATTAGTACGCGTGAAATCACCACTTCCTTCATCCTCATCTTGATAACCAACGGGTCATTATGGGGATATAGTACACCTTCCAAGTCGTTCTTAGAGAAACCAATGACCATCTTATCCTTATTCACCTTCCTCGGGTGATCTTCTTCAGCCAGATTTATTCGCTGAATGTACGAGCAAGCTTGAGCCTCATTGAGGTAAGCTTTTCTCTCGGCAGTCATATCTCCACCTACTGCATCTCCACCTATAATGACATTACATTCAAATGATAAAAAATGGATAGAAAATACCTCACGTTCGGTTGTTTTGGTCTTTTGGTGAGATCGGGGTCGTCTTGATCATCTTCTCGATCTTCTTCATGATTTCTTTTCTTATCTTCTTTTGCTCGACAAGGAGATCTAGACCTCTGCCTTTCTCGATCGTTGCTCATTCCACTATTTCGGCGATCCACATACTTGTTCAATTTTCCTCGCCTGATGAGCTCTTTAATTTCATTCTGGAGAACTATGAAGTTTTTGGTCGTATGACCATGATCCTTATGGAACTCGCAATATTTAGACTTATCCCTCTTATCAGGATATGCCTTCATTTTTTCATGTCAGTTTAACTCCTCGCTGTTCTTGATCTATTTCAGAACGTGGTTTATATCTACCTTCAAAGGAGTATAGCTTCCAAATTTCCTCAATTATTCCAATGATTGCTTTGCTTTTGACTGCTTGTTACCAACATTGTTCTTTTGCTCCTTCTTCTCAGCCTTATTACCCTCAATCTTGGTCTCTTTGGTGTCCATATTCTTCTTCACAGCCATAGCTTCCTTGGCATTCATAATTTTGGTTTCCTTTGCCATTAGCTTTGCCATGGTTGTAGGTGGATCTTTGGCCAGAGTATAGTACAGTTTATTTGGCAGAAATCCACTCATTAGAGCAGTGATTCCTGTCTTCTCCTCGTAATCAATAACTTCGAGCTTCTCATTATTGAAACGAGTAATATAATCCATGGTACTCTCACCTATCTTTTGTCTAACACTTAACAAGTGTGCTACACGTTTAACTGGTTTTGCTCCAAAACAAAAGTTCCCAATAAAGAGCTCGGCTAGTTGAAAGAAAGTTGCAATCTTCCCCCGAGGAAGATTATTATACCATATCTGAGCAGATCCAGTGAGAGTTCCTGAAAACGCCCTGCATCGCATCTCATCTGGAACAACATAGATATCAGTAGCTACTTGATATTGTTCTATATGGAGAACAGAATCAGTTTTGCCATCATATTTAGGTGTTACTACTGGGGCTTTGAATTTTGACGGTGTGGGGAAGTCTACAATTTCTTGTATGAATGGTGTTCCTCGGATAAAAGTCCTTTATAAAGGATTCTTGGCTTTAGCCATTTCCCTAACCTATCTTCCAACCTCTGAATAGATCCCTTCCTTGCATCATTTCCCTCCTCGGGCCTATTGGTCCGAGAAACTGATCGTGTTGAATTTTCCTCTTGGGATTTTTCACGACGAGCAACTGGTCGTGACTGGGCAGAGCCTTCCTTTAACTCATATGTTCGTTGAGAGTTCCTCAACACCATCCTAGGGGGACATCTGTTCCTCCTAGGACCAAAACGATCAAAGGGAGAGACTCTACTCAATCATTCAAGAGCACTGGTCCTTTCTGGAGATAGAGTGATGTTTTGTTGAGTGTCTATAGCTCGTACTAAGGAAGTCCTTCCAGGGAGATAAGAAGGATCATTGGATCTCTCAGTACGATATGAATTGGTGCGTCTAGAATGAGATTCTTCGGGGAATAACGTTTGCCTGGTTCGTGAAGAAGGCAATTGGGTATTTCTCTGAATGCTTCATTGTCCTGATTGGGCTGGCGCTCCACCTTGGATAGTTTGCATGAGTTGTCGCATGGTTTCTTTCATGGCGGTCTGGCCTTGGGCCAAATTAGCCATTATACCAGCCAGATCTTGGACATCTAGGGGAGTAGATGGATTTGGGGGGTTTCCAGCATTTCGATTACTGAATTCAGGATTATCAACCATTAATAATGAATTATTTAGGTGAAAAATGCTAATTACAATCGTTCTCACAGACGGCGCCAATCTATTGATGTAAAAAACTAGACTTTGATCTAATTATTTAATCACAGATAAAAATAATATAAGAATATAAGACAAAGGAATTTTAAAGTGGTTTAGCCTTGACAGAATGGCCTACGTCCACTATATTTGTTATTGATGACTGTTTGCAGAATTCTCGATAATGGATTTACCAAGAAATTCAGAGTCCCCTTGCTAATGAGGAGGTTACAATGTATTTATAGCCTTGAGACGGTACAAATGAAAACACTACGTGTTGTTATCTAGTAAGCATATACATCTGAATGACATTAAATCGTATTTAATGCTCAGTCGTCTTCCTTAATTCTTTTGATTTGGGTAAGTTGTACACTAAGTATCTCGGACAGCTTCAGCTGCTCGGACCGCCTAAGTAGCTTGACACGCTTAGAGCTTCTCGGGGCCCTTGAGTTCCTCGTGGTTTCTTAGTTGCTCAGTGGACTTGAGTTGCTCGTCTGGAGTATCAGTTTTTTCCATGTAAGCTGACACGTGTCTTCAGGTGATTGGTCCATGTTAGCAATCTAATTTTGGTATCAACAAGCGTAGTAGATGACATGAGCCTTTTTGTCTTTTCTTTGTCCCAAAACATCCCCTATTGCATAATTGCTAGCATCACACATGAGCTCGAATGGTAAAGACCAATCCGGAGCTTACATGATGGGAGCGAACACAAGCATTCTTTTTAATTTTTCAAAATCACTTTGGCATTCTTCACTCCACTCGAATGTGGTGTCCTTCATAAGAAGGTTTCTTAAGGGTCGAGCGATATTGCTAAAGTCCTTAATAGACCTTCTATAAACCCCCGCGTGGCCCAAGAAAGGGCGCACATCTTTTAGCGATTTTGGTGGGGGGAGGTCAGCTATGAAATCTATTTTTTCCCTATCAACCTCGATCCCTTTGGATGAAACAATGTGGCCAAGAACTATGCCCTCAGTTACCATGATATGGCATTTCTCCCAATTCAGCACTAAGTTCTTCTCTACACTTCGGACTAGTACTTTCTCAAGATTGGATAAACATAGATCGAAAGAGGTGTCGAAAACAGTGAAGTCGTCCATAAACACCTCTAGTCCTCTCTCAACCATGTCACTGAATAAGCTCACCATGCACCTTTGAAAGGTCGTGGGTGTATTACACAAGCCGAATGGCATACATTTGTAGGCAAACGTACCAAAGGGACAAGTGAAGGTCGTATTCTCTTAATCGAGTACATCTACCTCAATCCAGTTATATCCGAAATAACCATCTAGGAAGAAGTAATAAGGGTGGCCCGCTACTTTTTCAAGCATTTGATGGATAAATGGTCAGGGGAAATGGTATTTCCTAGTTCCTGCATTGAATTTTTGATAATCAATGCAAACACGACACCCAGTGGTGGTACATTGGGGAACTAGATCCCCCTTGGCATTTTCAATCACTGTCATGACCCACTTCTTCGGGACAACTTGAACTGGACTCACCCACTTGCTATCCAAGATTCGGTAGATAATCTCGGCATCCAACATTTGATGATTTCGGCCCTTACCACTTCTTTTAAAGTGGGGTTTAGCCTGCTTTGCATTTCTGTTGAGGTCTTCAAATCCTCCTCGATGTGAATCTTTGAGTGCAAATTAGAGGGATTATTCCCTTTAGATCATATATACAACAAACAAAAGCACCTTGGTGCTTCCTCAAGATCTTTAATAGCTTACCCTCATGCTCTTCATCTATGCTAAAGAAGACAATAACAGGAAATGTCTCACCCTATCCTAGGAAAGAATATTTAATGTTAGAAGGTATTTTCTTCAACTCGACAGTCAGGAATGTGTCGATGGAGGGCACCATGTGTGACTCCCTTGGTAGTAACTCTGTGAATCAAAAAACCCAACTTACGTCTACCGCGTCCTCGTCCGACTCTCTCTCATCAAGTATCTCTCACAATTCTTCAACCTTCCTCTTAAACTCGATATAATTTCCCTTGCTCTCATGACTAGAAACTAAACAAGCTTCTAAGTCATCTTTGTAGAAATTTTCTTCAATGTGTTCTTCAACGATCTCATAAATTAAGCTCACTGCGTGAAGATCATCTTCTTCCCCTACCTGTTGGGCTATGTTGAAGATGTTAGTCTCCAATGTCATGTTCCCAAATGTGAGTTGAATTTACCAATTTTGAGTATTAATTAGTGCGTTAGCCACAGCTAAGAATGGGAACCCAAGAATGATGGGGACATGGTTACCCGAGGAGAAGGAGGGCTATGTGTCCCAAATGACAAAATCTACCGAGAAGTATAAATTTTCCACCTGGACTATCACATCCTCGACTATGCCTCTTAGTATCCTCACAGTACGATCCATCAATTGCATAGGGATCCTCGTGGGCTTAAGGTCGCCCAGATCAAATTGCCTATAAACTGAGTAGGGGAGGATATTAATGCTTGACCCCAAGTCGATTAAGGATCTTTCAATTTTATTCTCTCCAATGGTGCATGAAATGGTGGGTGCACTGGGATATTTATATTTAGGTGGGAGATCATTAAGAAGAACTGAGCTCCCGTCCTGTGCTACAAACACATTTTTCTTTACCTTCATCCTCATCTTGACTGTCAATAAGTATTTTACAACTTTTGCATAAGATGGAATTTGCCTTATTACGTCGAGGAAAGGTAAATTTAATTTCATGTTTTTAAGCACTTCTAGCACTTCATCACGGGGGGTCCCTTTTTGGGTAGGAACCAATATTTGAGGGAATGGCGCGGGGGAGGGTGGCTTGACAATTACCGCAGGCCCACTAGTGTCTTCTTTTTCACTCTCATTCAAGGAGATATATTTGGCCTCTTTCGTGCCGAGAGAAGTCTCCTTATCTTTTGATGCGTCGGGTGGGGGTGGTGATAAATCAACAACTCTCTTACTATGAAGAGTGGTTACATCTTAGAAATGCTCCTGCTATTCTGTGGAGGTGGAGCTAACACTAGGTTGACCTTGGGGAGTTCTTTGTCTGTGGGAAGGAAGCTTTCCCTTCTCTTAGATACTCAACAAAGATTGCAACCTTGAGATGTTCGCGTTCATGTTGGGGAACATGCAATCATATCTAGCATTGGTTGCACTCTAGGAGTTGATGAACTGGTTTATTGTATCCTCGAGGTTCCTCCGTGGTGGAGTAATGTATGGGGATGGAGGAGGTGGTGCTTGCTAAAATTGAGGAGGGGTGGAGGTGAGACAACCTGTGAATATGGGTTCATTGCAGCTTGTAGTTGTCCGTAGTTAAAACCAGGATGGTTTTCCCACAAAGGGTTGTACGAGTTCCTATGTCGGGCATTAAAATTTCACTTAAACCCTCCTATAGCATCCACCTAATCGGTGTGCATGTCTTTGTAGGCGGAAATTCCTTTGCGGAATGACCCACCTCATAGATAGACCACACCTTTTTCTTTTGCAACATGCCTGGATCCGGAGATATCTCTCAGCCGACTATCAATAAAATCTTTTATATCTCTCTGAAACTGATCAAATTGACGATCTAATAAGGTATTAATATCCAAATAGTATAGACCAGATGCAGTCGGAGTGATAGATGCTTGTCTAGGACAAACTTAGGTATTAGGATCAGATGTGTCCCATGCTTGAGTATTCTCTGCAACATAATTATGATGGTCCTCAGCATCACTATAGTCTAATTCCCAAAATGGTCATTCACATATAGTTTGCACAAGTTGTTTGGAAGTCACTTGCAACCCATTATGGATGAAAGATATCAAATTGTGTTATTCAAAACCATGATAGGGGCATGCTCTTACCAACTCTTGGAAATGGTCCCAACACTTGTCAAAGGGCTCATTATCTTATTATCGGAAGCCTTGGATTTGAGTCTTCACGGAGTTGGTCTTGTGCAGTGGGTAGAATTTTGAGATAAATTTGGATTGAATATCACTCCAGGAAATAATGGAGTTCGGGGATAGAGACCATAGCCAGGTTTTGGCCTTATCCTTTAAGAAAAAAGGAAAAATCTTTAGCTGAACAACATCCTATGTGCAATCTTGGACACTAAATGTGTCGCACGCATCTTAGAAATCTCTTATGTGAAGGTATGGTTTCTCTGAATCCATGCCATGGAAATTAGGGAGAATCTGTATCATCCCATTGAAAAAGTGGAACTGATCCGTGTTATATGGGAGTAAAATGAAACCATGGGTGATAGTTTGTTCAGGAAAGAGTATGGCTTTCCTGGGACGATAGGGTGGATTTCCCTCTCTAGTGTCGAAACTAGCGACGTTAGACACTGCTCTCTCTTCAAATGAAGTAGAATACTCACTCCGTGACCTAGATGTGTGACTCAAGGATTGAATCAGGGTGTAACTACCAATAGAGTGCTCAGGAGTAGGAAGTAGAACCAAAAACTGTGGAACGCGAGGCGTGTGGGGACTGTCAGAATTATACTCAACAATTGTATTTTTTTGAATTCTGGTTGGAGTATTTTGAGGAGTTTCAGTATGTTCAGGATTTTGCATTAAAGTCTTGTGAGAGATGATTGTTATTTTTTTTATTTTGGTCTAAGCTTTAGATTAACTCTATCTAACCTAAGTCTACCTAACTCCCCGGCAACGGCGTCAAAAACTTGACGCGACCACAAATGTGTATCTGAGAGCGTGTTATCTATGCTCAAGTGCAAGCTTGCCGCTCAAGTGATAATGCCGATAAATCAGGGTCGAATCCTTAGGTAAATAGGACGAGAGAATCATAACGACGTATGGAAATATGGAGAACCCTAACTTGACCCTAAAAGAAATAAAAAAGGTGATTTCTCCCTCACGTGGTTTAAAAACCCTAGATTTAAATATTGATTGTAAGGTTCAGATTTGATTTCCAGATTTATTGAATGAAGTAATTTCATTTCATTGCTTTAATTTAGTTAATTAATTCTTCCAATCTTGATTGCACCTTCAAAAATTTACCAATTGTTCTTGTTCACCTCTTTTATGGCAATCGTGAATATTGTTTGTCTTAGAATTAATATTTTTCTTCACTTAGTTATGTGTGGCTAATTTATTTGGGGATGGGGGGCATGAACTCCACCCGATGTGATTCATCATAATGGAAATAGATTTTTGAATTGAATTTTAAAGGAATCATGCCGCATAATTAATGAAATCGTCGTAGGACTTTTGATTTCGTTTGCCCTAGGTAACCAGGATGCTTAAGAGTGCGACGCGTGTGTAGTTAATGCAACATTTATTTGTTCTTACCTTTGATTTCGTATGATGCGGGCTATGATCCTTCATATACGAAATGCTTAGGATTAATAACGACCGAGTTCCTTGTAAATTTTAATTAAGAAATCTAGGATCCTATAGGGTGAATTGCTAGGGCAAGGGGGATTGTAACCCAACCTATCGTTCTTAATTGCGGTTAATTTTTGTTAATAACTTGCCATCCATCTTAGGTCAATTAGCACTTTTGCATTTCATTTAGGCATAGCCTAGTAATTCTAATGCCACTTAAATTCTCTAAAATTCCTCCACTTATATATATATATATTGGGGCTTGGACTTTTCCAACTCATTCTTAAACAAGAGCAATAGTTCTCTATTTTATTCATCTTCTTCCTCCTACAGACCCTAGCCCCAAAGTTATCAAGTTTGAACTCAAGATTTGAAGGCTCAAATTGGTGTTTTCTTAAGTTGGTTCAAGAAGCCATCTTTCGGAATTTTTCAAGAGGATTTCAACCGTTTACTCATATTTTCTAAACGACTAATCTCAGACATGGATAATATATTCTCTTATAGTATTACGCATTTTAAGTGTCGCCTAAACAATTAATCATTTGTTTTCTTAAAACAAATTAGAAACTTTAATTAGAAAAAGTGAGAACTAATTTTGTATTGTTTTGATGAAAAGTTTTAATATGAAATATGAGTTGAAACACTTGGGTGCGTAGGATAGATTATTCCGTTTTGGTTATTATGGGTGTAGGATCGCATGTAGAATTTTATAGATGTTATTTGAATGAAAAGGGGATCGTACAAACTTGAATAATTATGTACTTAAGTGGGCTATGATTATGCCTTTCATGAACTTGCATGTTGATTAATCTAAAATTATTAGGTGGAATAATTGTGTTAAGAACGACGACGGTGTTATTAATTAAATTAAATTAAATTGTTCCATCATGAGTAAAGTGCAATATGGTTCACTTATGTTGTTGGATTGTGTTATATATTGATAATTATATTTGTCATCGCAGGTAAGATGGGACTTTTGGTAGTATGATCTCACCTATATTTTTGAATTCTCTCTAGGTATGGGACTAGTAGATAGGCCTTAGTTTCTATTTACACTATCTAGGTATGGGACTAGTTTGTGAATATTTTTACAGATGGGTGATTTCGGGGTGGCTCTTATTTCTACATCGTGCTGTCGATTCTCTAGCCTAGGCATAAGACTAGGAAGATACTATTGATAGAAATTCATCCTATAATTAAGGTAGGACATAATTATGTGTTAGGGGACCCTTCAGTATGGGACAAAGGGTGGTGTTTTTGAGGATCTCACATCGATAATAAGGGTGGGGTAAATAAATATTTAAAGAGGAGAAAAATCAAAAAATGAGAATTAATGCCTATGATAATAAAATGGGTATTGAAATACATTGGCATAGTTAATAAGTGCAGGACTGAGAGTTAAATGGTTTGGTTGGCTATTATGACATATGGGTGAGTGACGGTGTAATAAGTGCAGAGTTGACAGTTAAACGGGTTGGTTGGCTATTATGACGTGTCATGCGTGGAACCTCAAAAATAATTGCAAGGTTGACAGAATATGGACTGGCTGGCTATTACGAGGGGATGTGTGTGGTGTAGAACATACGGGAGCCCCACAACCAAACAATGAAAGACTTTAAGAGGGAGTCTCACACTAAAATAATGAGAATTGGTGGGCGTTCCACTGCTAATATGGTGTAACATTTATATGTGGGAGCACCGAAATAGATGATAATAAAATGAGAAAAAATAATAAAGTTGAGAAATTTGATTAAATGATGTTAATAGAAATTAAATAATTTAACTTGGACTTTGGGTAGCAGTTTCATGCGTTAGCATATGTCGTTTATTTTACTTGCATCATTATTAATTATCTCGTCTTAATTAAAATATTATGTTGTGATATTTATCATGTATAATGTTATTATCTGTGTTCACGGACCCTAATTCAAGGGAGTAGCCGGTATTCATGCTCAGGGCTTTGACCCTGTGCGTTGACTAACATTTTTCAGGTACTAATGCTAGAGTAGCTGCATTGGAGTGTTTGGAAATATATCGTGTTGGTGCAGGTGGAGTTTATTTATTTTACTCTTAGTAGTTTAGTTTAGTTTCCATTCCTTCGCAGTTATATTCAAATTCAGTTGATGGATTTGGTGGGCCATTTGGTTCCACAGTTGTTAATTTTTTAATTAGATATTTCATTATGGATTCAGATTTATATTATTGGAGTTTATATTCAATTTGAGATTGGATTAAATTGAAGATTAGCATGGTGATGGATTTTATATCGCATTCATGGTTATTATTTATTGGGATTGATTTAATTATTATATTGTTGAATAAATATATATGTCTCATATGTGTCACATGCTAAGGAATATATTTTATTTAATGACTCTCGGCGTAATTTGGCGGCGGTGGCTGGACACCCCGTTGTCCAGATTGCGCGGGGTGTTACACCATATACCTTATGGAGATAACTTTAATATTATTTTGCTTTTTTTTCTTGCAACTCTTATCTTGTCTCTTTATTCTAATTTGTTTTTCTTCTTTTAGACATGGTTTTGCTAGGCGGTGGGGCACAATGTAGGGTTGGTGTAGCTAAAGGATAGCGATTTTTTGTACTTTTTCCAGATGTAACGATAGGAAAAGTCCAACCAGCAGTCGAACCAATCCTTTCCCATAAAGGACGTATGAATGTCTCTGAACGACCTGATGAGTGATCAATTTAACCGTTGCCTTTTTATGAGTTTTTTGATATCTTATGTTTTTTGTAGATATTGATTCTTCGTTGGGGATGTAGGAGACCTTATATACTTGGGGCATTCCTTCGAGGGCCACGGGTGTTACAGGTATGCACGCGCAAACACTACGATTGCTGGTGCATGAGTTCAGGTATAGTTAGTACCTAGGAAAGAGAGAGTGGTGAGGAACATTATGGAAGAGGAGGTGGCATTCCCACCGTCGGTGCCCAAATGTTTATGAGGTGGGTGACGAAGATGTCAGATAATACTAGGGTTGCGATGATATCTAATCCCTACATGCTCTAAACGGACATGAAGGTGAGTTATGATTATTTAGATTCCGTGACTAGTTGGTTAATGCCCTATTACATATACAATGTGGAGAATATGCCTCCACCCTCCACTAATTCATAGAGGGGTACTAGTGCATCAATGGATCAACCCATATTACGGGAGGTTGTGTGGAATCAATAGCCGAGGAGGCTCCCCTTATTCATATTACTCCTCCTTCTTACAATTTATAATTGAGTAGACACAAGATGTTGAGAGTTCGCCACCATCCTCATGCATTGGTATTTGGGTTGATGAGGCTTACTAATGAGTCACTTAGGCCTGAAGTATACTTCTCTTATTTTCTTTTTTTCATTTTCAGTTTCATTTTTAGTTCTGTCTTTTTCTTTGCAGTTTGTGGGGGTCCCGACCAAATGGTTGGGTTAAGTGGTTTGTGGAGCACGGGGCCCGATGTCTTTGTTGGTCTGTGCCATGGTAGGGGGACCTATAACCCAATTTGTAGCTAGGAGAGTAATACTATGTATGGTTGGTTAGCCTTTGGCAGACTTCCTTCTATTTTCCTTGGCAGCTTCTACACCAAGTGTTGTGGGAAAAAATAGTGCTATCTCGTGTAACGAACTTATTCCTAGATGAGGACTTGACTGAATATTTATGGGTCATGTTGAGACCTTTGTGACAGCTCCACCGTCCATCTACCTATCCACCAAAATCTAGTGGAGGAGCTTGGCATGTGTTTGGTGATTACTTAAATAGTTTTGGAAGTGGGTGGTTGGGAAGATTTTAGAGGAATATACTGGGTAAAGGTTGCTTATGTCTTTCGACACCATGGTGGAGGGTGTTGTGGTTTTCACCATGTTTATCAAGACATACCACTACACGGAGCGCTTAAGGAGCATTAATCATAAATGGGAGATTTAGGGACCTCCAGGAGCAAGTAATGATAGTGAGGCATGTCCATCTGGTATTTGAGGGTAGCATTTGTAAAGTCGAGGATAGTATTTGTGAAGCTAGGGAATTTTATTTGTGAAGCTGAGGGTAATATGTTTCGGGTGATTTTTGTTGGTATTTGGCATGTGTTATGGTTTTTCAGTGAAGCTGGTAAGGTTTGAGTAGGTAGTTTTATAGGTTGGTTTTGTAATTGGAAAAAAAGGTGTTTGTTTGACTCCCTATATTATACTTCATGTAACAACTATGTTCTTTAATTTGAATTAAAAATGATTTTGACATTTTTTGTTGTGTTTTTTGATGAGTTTTTCATTTGAACTATCTATACCAATTTCTAAGGCATAAATAATCCTTTTTTAATGTAAATGATGAGAGGGACCACCATTCTTGGAGTTTAAAAAAAATAGCATTTTGGGAAAAAGAAAGGATCGTGCCCAAGTATGTCATATAGGCTGCCAATGTACCTCTAAGGGTTTTGAAAATTTTATGTGTTTCATTTTAAAAAGAATAGTTTTAAGAGGATCAGGCCCCATATAATTCTAGTTAGCGGAAATGAAGATTTTTTTTAGAATAGAAGGGGGATGAGAAGAGTCATAGCGCGCTGAGAATTCGGATTAAGAGTACAATTTCTTGAGAGGGTCCTAATTTACTGGATGAGCCATATCTTCTTCGTCGAGATCTATGAGCATATAAATGCCACTTGATAGAATTTTTTTCCTGATGTAACGGGCCGCTCCAGTTAGGTTTGAACTTTCCTCTGGGGTCCCAGATATGTTCCTGAATTACTTTGAGGGCTAGCCCTCCTTCCTGGACACCACATTCCTTGACTTTCCTACTGAATGATCGCGTTATCCGGTGATGGTACCCATGTATGTTGTATAGAGACTTAAGTATCTTTTCATCCAGGAGTGAGAGTTCATCATAGCAGCTCATATGTCCATCATCATCATTATTCTTACTTTCGAGTATGACATGCATAGAAGGCACTTCCAGCTCAATAGGTAGAACTTCTTCCATGTCATATACTAGATAATAAGGTGTAGGCCTAGTAGGTGTTCTAATGGGGGTGCGGTCTCCCTAAAAGGCGTAGGGGATCATGTAGGCCTAGTCTCTACATCTTTTGGTCATCTTGTAGATAATGGTTTTGAGGTTTTTATTGGCGACTTGAATGGCGCCATTGGTTTGGGGTTGGTAAGGAGAAGACTGGTGCCTCTAAATACTCATTAACCAGTTCCATGACCTGGACTTCAAAACAGATCCCATTATCAGATTCTAACTCACGAGGAACCCGTGCCGACAGATGATGCTCTTTCAGATAAACTTGTCCCCTTTCTTGGAATTTTTTATTGCGTATCACTCAACTTCAACCTATTTAATAAAGTAGTCAATGGCGACCAGGCTAAACTCATACCCATTGGAATCTTTAGGAGTGACCTTCCCTATGGTTTCTATGCCCCAGGTGGATAAGGGCCAAGGAGAGTCCATGTTGTATAATTCTTGGGGGGGCAAGTGTTGGAGGCTAATAAACTATTATCATTTTATGCATCTTCAAACAGAGGCATTGCAGTCTTGAACCATGGTGTGGGTACCCGGAATTAGGACCATGGGCCTGGACAAGTAGCCCAGTCCTGGTGGCCCAAAGTCCAGGCCCCTCATCTCTTATTTTGATCCGGTCTCCCCCCACGTTCTCATTAAAGGAAGTTATAGGGGGGATGGGAGACGTGGGGGAACCCATCACCTCCACTTACCTACATGTACATGTATATATCAAACCCTAGGTCCGAGGCAAAAGGATAGTTTTTGTATTCTCTGTAATTACTTTCCGGAGTATATAGAAATAATATCGACTGCACCACCGTGGACGTAGGCACATCTTTACTGAACCACGTACATCCTTTGTTGTGTGATTGTCATTTTATATTCCTTGTTCTCACTTGGTGAATGCTTTCTTCTTATTTATTTGTGTTGCACAATAAGTGTCACCACAATTGGCGCCGTCTGTGGGAAATGTTCATCTTTCCCTGAGAAGAGGCCACACCAAGAAAGGAGTTTAAGATGTCTGGTCACAGCAGCAATGCCGCTCAGGCACGAGATATTCAAGAGCCACCTGCTCCTCACAGGATTAGGTCTGAAGTTTGACGTTCAAATCAGAGAGCTCGCCTAGAGAGGCCAGCCTCAGAAGAAAGTCAGGGACCAGCGAGGTCCACACAGATATCCAGATTGATTGATGCATACGAGGTAAGGCTCCACGAGCAATGGGAGTCTTCCCATAGATACAAGGCTGAGAATGCTAGCTTGAGAAGAAGACTGGAAAGACTGGAGAGGGAGATTCGTCCTGATAACAGAAGACGTCCATACCGCACTTCTAACCATCAGGCAAGCAAGTCTCGCAGCCGAGGAAGGAGCCCTAGGCAAAAATCTCAAAAGGTCGAAGGAGGCAAGTCAAACGACGACCTCCTCGAACGGTTGCGAAAAGCTCGCCGCTACTAGAGCAATGCTCGTAGCGACAAAAACATACAAAATCTAGTCCGCAGGGAGATGGACCAACATCCTGCTCACCACGGAACAAGATCAACTAAAGAACTCGCAAGGAGAGCTCTCAAAACCCAGATGAAGTCACCTTTCATGAGGGAAATCAAAGATGAGGAAGACCCCAAGAAATTTACCATTCCAAGGTTCATGATTTACGATGGAAAGACAGATCTCATTGATCACATCAGGCAATACCGACAGGCCATGACCCTCTGGAATCACCGAGATGCCCTGATGTGCCGCATTTTTCCCTTGAGACTGCATGATGTAGTGCAGAAGTGGTTCAAAAGGCTCCCCCACCGGTCGATCAGGAATTTCAAATCCCTAGACAAACTTTTTACGGCCCGATTCATTACCAGTAGCTCCCATCCCAAAAGGATGGATGCTTTGCTAACAATGAAGAAAACGCCTCAAAAGACCCTCCGAGACTACGCGAAGAGGTACTGGGAGTTATTCAATGAGATCGAGGACTACGTAGAAGAAGTGGCCGTGGCCTCCTTCAAAATTGGGCTCCCTAGTTCTTCCCTCCTATACCAGTCCCTGATGAAGAAGGAAGCTATGACTATTGACGACCTAATGACCTGAATCGAGAAATATGCAAAGGTGGAAGATGTCACCCGCCCTAATACAGGAGAAAATGGTCGAGCTAACCTCACTACCAAGGGAAGTGAGAAAACTGAGAACCAGAAGAAAGGAGGAAAGAACGGAGGCAAAAATGGCTCCAAGAACAGAGGAAACCATGATGCGTCGAAAGTATTCCAGGCGGTCAACACCGTCTTCAAAGAACCAATTTACAAACTACTCACGAAGATCAAAGATGAGCCATTCATCAAGTGGCCCAGGAAAACAGGAGGAGATCCCTAGAAGAGGAATAATGAGTTAAGATGCATTTTTCACAAAGAAGGAGGACATACGGCCGAGCACTGCAAAGCTCTTAAGTCTCACCTAGAGGAGTTGGCCCAGTCCGGGCATGAACGACTTTGTGGAAAAGAGGGCAGAGAAAGTGGCTGCCAACAGAGAGGCGAGACTCGACAACGTGATGGAGGATGATGTTGGACATGAGTTCGTAGTAATCCAAGGAGTATCTGACGTCAAGCAGATACAAGGGAACTCATCTCGGATGGAAATGAAAAAACTTACAGCGATAATGCAGGCTTTTCAAATCGATCCAGCAAAGTCACAGTCAGGAAAGCATCGATGATCAGAGGACGTCAACTATAACAAGCATATTGTTTTCACGGATGAAGATTTGGTGGGAGTAAGGAACCCACATCATGATGCCCTGGTCATTACACTCAGAATAGCCACCTTTGACATCGACAAGCTGCTCGTCGATTAAGGAAGCTCATCCAAAGTAATGTACCTCGACCTATTCAGGAAATTTAAGTTGAGCGCCGCTGACCTAAAGGAAGATATTGTTCCTTTGGTCGACTTCGCTGGAAAAATGACCATGCCCCTGGGCAAGATAGTAATGCCAGTGCGTGCTGGAAGCGTCTCAAAGATGATCAGGTTTTTGGTAGTTGACATCGACTCACCATACCAGGCCATCCTTGGCAGGGGATGGCTTCATGCGATGAATGCACTCTCCTCGACCTACGATTAAAAGATCAAATATGTAACTGAGCAAGGAGTAATGGAGATCCACGGCGACCAAGCGATGACAAGGAAGTGTTTCATAGCAACCATTCGACCAAAGCCAGAGAAGAAGGCCAGTCAACCCAGCGAGAAAGTTCAAGAAGGTGTGATAACTTCCAAGTAGCAATTAAAGTATGGATGACCTGGAGTAGAGGAGACCAGGCTCCTCCCCTCTGAGCATGTTGTCGAGGACCTGGTAGAAGTTATGGCTGAAGTTGGTGACAATAGCAGAGTCTTCTTGATTGTATCATCTCTCACCGACCAAGAACAGAAGGACTTAATGACCTTGCTGAGACCTAACTTAGATGTTTTCTCATGGGAAACATACGATCTGCCTGGAATCGATCCTAGTATGGTCTGTCATCAGCTGCATGTCGACCCCACATTCAAGCCAATCACGCAGAAGGCACGGAGAACTGCACCCGAGAAGGCTAAAGCGGTCGAAAAAGAAGTCAAAAAATGTTGGATAAAGGATCCATAAAGGAAGTGCAATTCCCCAAGTGGTTGTCCAACCCAGTAGTAGTTCCAAAGAATAATGGGAAGTGGAGAGTTTGCATCGACTTCACTGACCTCAACAAAGCATTCCCTAAGGATAGTTTCCCCCTCCCAAAGATAGACCAACTAGTAGACGCCACTGCAGCTCATGAGCGAATGAGTTTCCTGGACGCATACTCAGGATATCAGCAAATCCCCTTGTATGCCCCAAACCAAGACAAAACGGCGTTCATCACGACAGTTGGGTTATATTGCTACAAGGTCATGCCCTTTGGGCTCAAGAATGCGGGGGCAACCTATCAGCGGCTGGTCACTAAAATGTTCAAGGATCAAATAGGAGACACAATGGAGGTCTACATCGATGACATGCTCGTTAAGAGCAAGATGAAGGAAAATCACCTCTCGGGCCTGTCAAAGACCTTCAAAATCCTCAGGAAGTACCGGATGAAACTTAATGAGAGCAAGTGTTCCTTCGGTGTCCAGTCAGGAAAATTTCTTAGGTACTTGGTCAGTAAGAGAGGCATAGAAGCTAATCCAGACTAGATCGATGCAATCAACAGGGTGCAACCCCCTCGAACAATATGGGACGTGCAGAAGCTCAATGGAATGCTCGCCGCCTTAAATCGCTTCATCTCCAAATCCTTCGAGAAGTGCAAGCCTTTTTTCCAGCTTCTAAAGGGGAGTAAACCGATAGAGTGGAGCCCAGGCTGCTCGTGAGCTTTGGAAGAGCTCAAGTCCTACTTAAGCTCCCCACCGCTGCTTGTCATACCAAATCAAAGGGATTCTTTATACCTGTACCTCTCTGTATCCAATCAGACTGTCAGCTCTGTGTTAATATGCGAGGTTGCAGGAATCCAACACCCCGTTTACTACGTGAGCAAGACCTTATTAGACGCCGAGCAAAGGTACCTGCCATTGGAGAAGCTCGCCTTTGCACTTTTAATAACCTCGAGGAATCTGAAGCATTATTTTAAAGCTCATACTATCATCGTCCTTACATCGCATCCCCTTTAAGCGGTCCTAAGGAAAGCGGACTTGTTGGGAAGACTGTCTAAGTGGTCAGCCGAGCTCGGCCAGTTTGACATCCAATTTCAACCAAGGACAGATATCAAGGGTTAGATCCTTGCTGATTTCATAGCCAAATTCACGGGCGAAGAACTCTCCGACCAACCTCAACCAACAAGGCAAGAGAAGAACCAAGCAACAGAGGGAACCTGAGGAATCTTCGTTAATGGAGCCTCCAACTCAAAGGGGGCGGGGGTAGGCATTATCCTCATCACTCTAGAAAACGCAATCCTCGAATAAGGAATCAGGCTTGGATTTGCAGCCTCAAAGAACGAAGCAGAGTACGAAGCCCTAATAGCCGATCTCCAAAAGGCACAAACTCTAGGAGAAAAACGTTTACAGGTGTTCGGCGACTCTCAACTAGTCTCCAATCAGATAAGTGAAGCTTACAATACAAATGATGAAAGAATGGTAGCCTACCTTGCCTTAGTGAGAGAATTAATGTCAAGCTTTGAAGATATCAACATCCAGCCGTTTCCCAGGGGGTAAAATAGTCATGCTGATGCCTTAGCAGCCTTGAGTTCGGCAGTTGACTCTGACCTTAAAAGGGTCATCCCCATCGATTTCCTCATTTGTTCGAGAATTAACCACAACAACAAGTTACTAAACGTGGAACAAATACTCCAGGTGGGATCAGCCCCCAACTGGATAGACCCCTTAAAGGACTATTTAAAGGATGGCACGCTCCTAGATGACAAGAAAACTGCCCACCAGATAAGAGTCAAAGCTACTCTCTCTCACTTATCCACAGGAGGTGACTTGTATAAGAAATCCTTCTCCGGTCCCCACCTTAGATGCGTCCACCCAGGTGATGTTGATCAAGTGCTACACGAGCTTCATGAAGGAATCTATGGAAGTTATATCGGAGGAATGTCTCTAGCCTTTTGAGCAATGAAAGAAGGCTATTGGTGGACATATATGCAAAAGGACTCCGCAGTATATGTATGCAAATGCCTGAAATGCCAATTCCATGTTCCTATGGCCCACCAACCCACCAGCGACCTGAAGTCCCTGTCCAGCCCATGGCCCTTCGCCCAATGGGGAATGGACATCGTGGGACCACTGCCTACCGTCGTCGGCAATCACAAATACCTATTGGTTACGACTTACTACTTCACCAAATGGATCGAGGCTGAACCCCTGGTGAACATCTGAGATGCTAATATGATAAGTTTCATATGGAGGAATATAATCACTCGGTTTGGAATCCCCATAACCATCATCACCGATAATGGAACGCAGTTCAAAAGTGGCCACTTTCATAACTTATGTAACGAACACGGAATCAGACACCACTTCAGTTCGGTGGCCTACCCTTAGAGAAATGGCAAAGCTAAAGCTTCCAACAAAACTGTGATCGATGGATTAAAGATGCGATTAGAGCGATCCAGAGGCGCATGGGTAACAGAGCTACCCCATGTTCTATGGGCGTACCGAAACACTCCTCGGCGAGCAACAGGAGAAACCCCATTTTTGCTTACATATGGCATGGAAGTAGTCATCCCACTAGAAGAAGGTTAGCCAACAATGAGATCCAACCTTGTCGACCAAGGCCTGAATGATGAAGCATTGCTCGTCGAACTCGACCTAGCCGACGAGCGAAGAGAGCTAGCCCTGGTGAAGCTATCGAACTATCAGCAACAGCTCGCGAAGCATTACAACAAAAGGGTTAGCCCGAGGACGTTCCAAGTTGGGGACTATATTCTAAGGAAAGCCCTGGGCAGGACAGTGAAGTTGTCAGATGAGAAGCTAGGCCCAAACTGGGAAGGACCCTTTAAAGTAACTAAAGACGATCTGCAAGGTTCCTATCACTTGGAAACGATGGAGGGTAGAGAAATACCATGAGCATGGAACGCATCTAATCTCAAAAAATTATTTTTTTAGATCTTTTTCTTGTATTCTTTTGTTATGAAAATAGAAGTTCATTTTCCTTATTACCAATGAAAGTTACTTAATTGGTTACACTCTGATTGGTGAAAGCTGCATTCATCGCACATCTGTTCCAAATAACAAGCACATTTATCACTATAGCAGGGGAATACCCCTCCTCAGTTCATCTTCATAAAACACGAGAGACCTCTTAGCATTGCCCCTGGCAATATATGAAGCCCTACATGGGATCCTTAGGCAATACGACCAAATTTTATACTGGTCATCAAACCTACTTCGGTTGAGTAAAATCCTGATTGGATGAAGACATTCAACACCAGGTGTGTCCTCGCCAATTGCCCCACTTAGGCCTAAGGGAGTGTGAAGACACAACCTAAAAGGTAAAGTGGAGCATAATGGTATCCTGGTATTATACTGGACTGGGGGGACACTTGCATGACAAAATAAAAAACATTACAGAGTAGCAAGAGTATGAAAAGTAGGATGCACACGTTTAGTCAGCAAAATTGCCCAAAACACAAACTTTTCATTAATCCATCATACTTACAACAATGGTAATACATGTTTAATCGACGAGCTCGCCCAAAGCATTTACATTATCAAAAAAAAAATAACTAGCAAAATCTCAATGGGGTGGAAGCCTCCAAGCAAGATAATCATCCACTCGAGCTCTTTGTCCGTCATTAGGAGCAGGAGCTAACTCTTCCACCACCTCATTCGCATCCGACTCCAATAATTGCCGAGGAATAGCATCGATGGGGATCCATCGATCATCCCTTCGGAATGGGTTAGGCATCAGCGTGGAGGAAGACATCTCATGACGATACCATAGCACCGAGTTCCTCAGGACTTGCATCTCCTTCAAGGCACTTAGCCACCCCCTGATAAGAGAAAGCTCCTAGAACTCAGATAGCCTTCTTGGAGCATCCGACCAGCCTTGATCATAACTGTTAGCACACGCTTGCCGAGGGCCTTTCTTGAATAAGTGCCGCAACCGAGTGACGTCCCTTTGAAGCCCAGCAACGATTACATATGCTTGCTGAACATCACCGCGGAGTTCTTCCATTTCCCTATCGCGAAGTTCTTCTCCTTCCCTGCTTCTGCTCCTGGTGCTCCTACCAGCTCGTGAAAGGGGAGGGCGAGTGAGACTTCACGACATAGGAGGGGTAACATTATGATTAGCTCTAGCTCGCGATGATGAGGAGCCTTGTAATACTGCTCAAACAGTGCTCGGTGCATGATCCCTGAGTCGTAAGACTTCTCTCCTCAGATCTTCATTCTCCTACTGAAGAACCTCCCCTACTTGGTTGATCTCGAAGTCCTCTAATAGTTTTGTCTTCAGCACATTGATCTCCTCTTGCACTGAAGCACCAATGTCCTCCATCTCCTAGAGCCTGTCCTTCAGCTTGGCCACGAGCTCAGATTGCTCCTTATACTTCTGATTTCTAGACCTAAGGAACTTGGAGAGCTTAACGAAGGCCTGGCAAACTTCGAGACTCACATTGGGACCAAGGGTCCTACCCAACTGGGAAGTAGCCGGAATGTAATCATCCACATCAACTAACTGCAAGCAAGAGAAAGAAAAGGGAGAGAATGGGACAAATCAATACAAGCAGAAATAAAGACTTTTTTATTAATGAAGATTGAAGTTACATCGAACTGAAAAAAGAAAAGTTTACAGAATGGAAAAAACAAAAATACAAAGCAATCCTATTAGATAACTAACTAGCAACCTCAGGTGGCCCAGAGGTTGATGGCCCTTTCCCCTTATTAACATCAGCAGGAGCACTGTCCTCGGCAGGGGTAGTCTTTGTCACCTCAATAGGAGAAACGTCAGCAGGGGGCGCCTAAGGAACAAGATCTGAGCCTTCAGCGGCTGAGGTAGGGTCCTCATCTATGACTGGCCTCGGCCCTGGGTCGTGCTCGTCAAAAAGGGGAGATGCAACATCTACTCCAACAACAATGAGAGCCTTGTTCCATCCTTTCTTGAAGTTCAGATGTCTAATATAGCCTATCTGAACTTCAGCATCCTCATATGCTGCGGCCCAACCAAAATTGTAAGAGTATTCCTTGGCAGTAACAGCCTCAGACTCCTTCTTCTTCAGCTCTTCAGTGAGTGCCCTATTCTCCTCAACGACTGTAAGTTTGCTCGAGCAAACCAAGACATACGCCTACCTCAGCTCCTTCAGATCTTGGACTACAACGTCCTTCCCCTTGTTGGTAGTGGTAAGAGCCAAATCGAATGAAATTCGAGCAGCATCAACGGCTTTGAAGTTGGACTCGAGCTCTTTACCCTTCAGCTTTAGGGCAGAGTTCTCTTGCTCCAACTCACTATTCTTCTTCACCAGCTCATCACGTGAACGATACAGCACGGCGAAGTCAGTGACAAACTGCAGAAAAAAGAAGGCATTAGAAGTGGAAAATGGAGGAAGTCAGAAAAGCATAAGAGAAAAAGGGAAAAACCTTACCAGAGCAAGCCTCTGACTAGCTTGAAAGGCCAAGTGCTCTGACCCTACTTCCCTTTGGCGATCAGTTGGGAGGACATTTCTCTCGAGCAAAGCTGGGGCCAGTTGAGGAGAAATTGCCACGGAGGCCCCCTCAGGCAGAGCAGACACCGGGACTAAGGCTTGCCCAGCCTTCGTCCTCGCTTCAGCCATCCTCTTCTCCTCTACCTTCTCGCTCTCTTTCCTCTTCCTCTCCTCCAACTTTCGTTTCTCCTTTATTTTCTTCCTCTCTTCTTCCTTTTTCCTCTCTTTCTCTCTCACCTGCTTCTCTTCCTTCCTTTTCCTCTCCTGCTCCTAAGCAGAAGACCAAGAACCAGTAACCACAGCCCCCGAGGCAGATTTTTGCTTCTTTGACCTGTGTACGAGGAGCATGTGGTATTCATCATCATCATCCTGAATCAGGTTCTTCCGGGGTGGAACCATTCCATCACTCGAACTACTAGAGGTACCCGACGATCCTCGAGCTTCGGAAACCTCCCTACGATCAGAGGAGCTACTACTGCTAGAGCTCCCTCCCTGTAGATCACTTACCGCTCCAACAATGTCTCTCTCAAAGCTACTCTCTTCCTCATCCAATTGGATAGGACCTGCATCAGTTTCTTCAAATGACTCAAACTTTGGGATACTATCCATAGGCCTTGCTATAAAGCTGGAACTAACGTTCTTGTACTCGAGCAGGAAGGAAGCAGATCTGGGATGCTCGTCGTCACCTAAGGGCTCCCTGATTTTCCAAGCCTTTACCAATTCTGAAAGACGGACCTCGTTGAGTGCAGGTTCCAAGTTCTTTGACTTTGCTGCGCAAGAAAAAGCAAAGAAGTGTTAGAACGATTACAAATTAACAAAAATCAAAATAACAGTACAATGTCTACCTATGTATTCCTCCCCATAGAAAGGGACATGGAACCTCTCACACCTCGACCCTTCAAATTGGGGAGAAAACTGCCAATTTCTAATAAGGAAATCTTCTTGCCAGTAGTCCTTATGGGAATCAGGTAGATTTACTACCAATCCCCTGTTAGGGCTCCTAGCTTTGAGGTAAAGGACACCAGAACTAGTTCAAGAAAAGGAGTAACAGAAACAGACCTCGGCGAGCCCTAACCTAGTTCCATACAATTGATTTATCCCATGGACGCCATTTACTATTTTCCACACATTGGGCAAGCATTGTGCAGGAATAATATTGACATAGCCAAAAAAATGCAGGAACAAATCATTGGGAGGAAAAGTGAGTCCCTCCTGGGAAAGCAACATAACTTAGATCCAGTGAGCATCATATATCTCTCTAACGTTTCTAGGAGGGGAGGAACAGCACTCAATATCTACCCACTCGGGAATGTTGTAAAACTTCCTAAACTTAGAGACCGACCTATTCCCAATATTCTCTATTGAAAAGCCCTAGAAAACTACAAACTCAAAGAGAAAGCACATAGAAAAGATACGGGGAACTTACAAGATAGAAGACCAATTCGAACGATGAAGAAGAACGAGCCCAAACGGCAAGGAAGCAATGAGACTGGAGATTGAGAGAAGAAGGTACGAAGTGCCAGAACTCGCCTCAAATGAGAAAATGCTGGAAAACTTGGAACGACAATAGAGAAGTACCTATTCCAAGAAATCTTCAAATTCTACTAATCATAGTGCACAAGATACGAGGCGGGTGCCGCTAAAATCAGCTTCACCGTTTCTGAAGAATTGCAAAACAGCCATTATGGATAATCATTTAAATCTATTGATCCCATAAACATGGCCCAATAAATTTAGGGGCAATTGTGGGTACCCGGAATTAGGACCATGGGCCTGGACGAGTAGCATAGTCCTGGAGGCCCAAAGTCCAGGCCCCTCATCTTTTATTTTGATCCGGTCTCCCCCCACGTTCTCATTAAGGGAAGTTATAGGGGAGATGGGAGACGTGGGGGAACCCATCACCTCCACTTACCTATATGTACATGTATATATCAAACCCTAGGTCCAGGGCAAAAGGACAGTTTTTGTATTCTCTGTAATTACGTTCCGGAGTATATAGAAATAATATCGACTGCACCACCGTGGATATACGCACATCTTTGCTGAACCACGTACATCCTTTCTTGTGTAATTGTCATTTTATATTCCTTGTTCTCACTTGGTGAATGCTTTCTTGTTATTTATTTGTGTTGCACAATAATTATCACCACACATGGTATTCTAATAGTACCCTTGACGGATGATATTCTTATCAACATGTGACCGTTAATATGGGGTGATATTTTACTCCATTTCTTTAATATCATCTCCTGCTATACAATGCAAATGGGTTCCATCGGATGTTCTCTTGAGAAGTTATTTATCGGAAATAATTTACTGGGCATCCAGTTTGTGAAGGGTCACGCGGTCTTTTTTATTTACATCTCAGGGATACCTACCATGTTGAGGAGACGATAGATATCATAGTAACATAACTCATCCATGTTAGTGTTTTTTTTGTTGATGGTCTCAATGTAGTAGAAGTGGATGGGCGCATCTTATTTTTCAACTATAAAAGGGGCCATCTTCATTCCTTTGGGCATAACGATGATAGATGTCAGGGTTACAAGGGCATTAGCTAGACTGATTTTTAGGAGATGAATGTACGGACGATGACATGTTTGAATTGGGAGGCAAACTCTTCTAGATGGGTGTGGAAGGGTAGGAGCTTCCCATCTTTGACTTTCCATTTTCTAAGGATTTTTTCGACATTGAGGGCAGAGTACCCATAGACATCTAGGTGCTTGATACCTTTCTCAAGGGTGATCTTGAGGCCTACAGTGCACACCTCATACTCAGTCATGTTGTTGGTGCAAGGAAGCCCGACTTAATGGTAATGGGAGTGTGGCAGTTATCAGAGGCGATCAAGAGTATTCCAATGTTGTACCCTTTCTTATTGGTAGCTCCATCCAAGAACATCTTCCATCTGAGATCCGTTTTAGAGGTGAAGATAATGTCTTAATCTATAAATTAAAATACCCAAACATCGCTTCCTTCTACAGGATAATCGATAAGGTAGTGAAAGGTGGTCCACCCCTCCATGGCCTTATGTGTTATGTACACAATGTCAAACTCAGCTACTAACATCAACCAACGAGACACTCGTCTTGATAGAGAGGGTTTTTCTCATAGGTATTCGATGGGATCTATTTGGGATACTAGTGTGATGGGAAAGGAAAGCATGTAGTGTCGTAATTTCTATGTGACCTATACTATGGTAACACATACTTTCTCCAAAGTAGTTTAATTAACTTTTTACCCATCCGATTCTTTACTAGAGTAGTAAATGTCTCTTTCCTTATAGGATTCTTTAATGTATTAGTCTAGAAAAGACCCTACTATAGTATGAGTGACGGTCAAGTACAAGAGGATAAGGATACTTGGCTTCAGAGGCATAAGCACTGGAGGTCGAGTGAGGTATTGTTTGATTTGGTCAAAGGCTTCTTGGTAGGCCTCGTTCAACACTTTGGATGAATCCTTTCGTAGAAGTTCGAAAATGGGTTCGTAAATAGAGGTTAGTTGGCTAATCAACTGACTAATGTATTACAACTTACCTAGGAATCCCCGAACTTCTTTCTTCGTTCAGGGTGATGTCATCTCAACTATGACTTTAAGTTTGGTGGGTTCCATTTCCACCCCTTTTCACAAACCATTAACCCAAAGAGTTTCCCTTTAGTGACACTAAAAATGCCCTTTTGTGGGTTAAGCCACATTTGGTATTATCACAGCCGCTCAAAGAACTTCCGAAGGGAAGGAATGTGACCTTCCTGAGTCTTCCACTTGATGATCATGTCATCAACATAAACCTTGACTTATTTGTGACTAAGGCCCTTTGGTAGCTAGCCTTGTCATTTTTTATCTCAATGTCATGACGGTGTAGCAGAAGGTTCCCCGTGGGGTGATGAAGGCAGTTTTCTCTTAATGGTCAGGGTGCATCTTGATCTGATTATAACCAATGAATTCATCGATAAATGGTTTGAGGGTGTGGCTGGACATATTATCCACAATCATGTCTATATTTGGCAATGGGTAATCATCTTTCGAGGATTCTTTGTTCAAATACCTATAGTCGATGCACATGTAGACTTTTCCACCCGACTTAGATATGGGAACGATATTTACAAGCCATGTAACATATTCCAATATGCTAATAAAAACCACGTTTAAATTTTTGACTACCTCCTCTTTGACTTTGAAGGACCATTCCTTTCGGAGCTTTATCAATTTATGTTTGACAAGTTTAGAATCTGGGAATGTTGGGATCTTAAATTGAGCTATCAATGGGTCAATGTTGGGCATGTGATCATAGGACCATGCAAAGATGTCCATGAATTCTTTCAGCAAACCTTCAAATTGTGCATGCTCATGCTCATTATGGAGGGATCATATTCTAATCTCGAGCTGGTGGCTACTAGAACCGAGGTTAATAAAAATAGTCTCATCATCATTAGTTTGAACATAGTTATATTTTTTTATTATATTACTTATTAAAATCAGTTAAGAATTTCTCATTTATAAAATCATTATCATCAAAATTTTGATTAGAATCAATGTGATTAATGTAAGGCACAACAAGATACTCAAAATCCTCATTTATTTCATTTTCAGAGAAAACGGTGTTGAGAACCTCATCAAAAGCGGTCTGAGTTATATTGGCATCAGGAAAAGGAGAAAGAAAGAAGGAGCGGAGATTTGAATAGGATAAATAGGAGGGTTATGCTCAGCTTGGCAAGGTTGGATTGGGATGACATACCAATTTAGGAGAGGAATATGAGCAGTTGTATTTTGGGTAGACGGGTATGACGGTGCTTCATCCAGGCGAATTATGGAGAGACTCAACCCCAGTTCCTAAAGATCAAAGGATTCCTCATAGTCTTTATCCTATAAGTTTCTAATTATGGCCATGGTTTACTCGGTTCGAGGTTTCACTTCGTGTTTCCAGTCTTCATCCCAAGTGGTATTGTCTTAAAAGAATATCTCCAATTCCAATTTCATCTTCTTGTCAACATGGTCATACCACGGTTCAGAGAATCCACGAAAGGGGAAGTCTTCATACTCCTTGACAAAATTTATGTTCAGAATGTCCCCAAAATAGTCGTTTCATTCTCGAGGATTATTTTTGGTCGCGATCGACGGAGTGCTTTGAATTTTGGTTGCCAAAGTTGGTAGCCCAAGACACATGGGGAAGGCCTATTTCAGGATTATGGGATTAAGAATTCATTGTTGGCGTCTCCCTAGCCTCATTCCTGGCATAAAATGCATGTTCTTGAACATATGAATTACATTGACATTGTCATGAGGGTTGTGTTATGGACATACTTAGTATTTGAAGTTGGACCCAACTAGGATAGGGAGCGAATTAATTATGAAACTGAATAGGATCATGTTATTCGTCCCATATTGAATTTTTAACACTAGATTGTTAGTATTCGAAATGTCTAAACTATTGTTGTCCCCAAAAATGGTGATGACTTGTCTTTTGGAAAAGAAATTTAGTTTCTGATTGGTTGAAGATGATACTCCTCAAATGATGTGGAGTCAAGTACGACCAAGGAGTAGGTTAAAGCAAGCAGGTATGTCGATGACTTGGAATTTTGTCAGAGGGTTGATGGGGCCAATCCTAGTGGGAGTTTTATGGAACCCATTACTTTTTGACGAGTGTTATTATAGGCGCGCGTGACCATAGATGTAGGGGTGATATCAATGATTTTAAATCCTACGAATTTGAAGATTTTTAGTAGACAGACATTGAGAGCATATCTATAATTGACAAGTGATAGTGGGATCATCTTTCCCAAGACTTAGACAATGATGTTCAGAGCATAGTTATGATCAGGGACAAATTTCATGATTTCTTCTTCGAACAAAGAAAGGAGTCTAGTAGAGGCCAAGGTTCCAACCATATTCACCGCTTCTTCGGGAGTAGTAGCGAGAGAAATTACGGGTCTAATGAGAATCTTTATCAGGGTATTTTGGTGCAGCTAGGAAGACATGAAGAGTCCTCATAAGGTTATGTTAGCTTGGGTTTTCTTGATTAGTCGACGACTTTATTTTATTCAATGGTCATTTCTGGGATTGGGAGATCTTTAGTAACTCCCTTTCCTCTGCGTACTCGGGTTGAATGGGGGATTAGATCTTTGTAGTACTACCTTGATCTGATCATGTGCTTTATAGAGGTAGGGAAGAATAAGAATCTCATGGCTTCATCCACTTCGGCAGAAAGGATACCTTGTTGATTTTTCCTAACAAATCTTAAAAAGAGATCATT
Source organism: Sambucus nigra (assembly GCA_949130495.1). Taxonomy (NCBI): domain Eukaryota; kingdom Viridiplantae; phylum Streptophyta; class Magnoliopsida; order Dipsacales; family Adoxaceae; genus Sambucus; species Sambucus nigra. The sequence goes on along the minus strand of OX422211.1, from coordinate 552,460,276 downwards.
CCACACAAGCTGGAAAATGAACTGGCTTCTTCATGATCATCCCCCCATCTGGTGGAGAAGATGTCTTCCTACTAAGCATAATAGATGCATTCATCACCTCTACGACCTCATCATATAATTTTTCCCATTCTGTGGGGAACAATAGGAGTGAAGTTACTAGGTGTCCCTGAAGTTTCAAAACAGTGAGCAATTCAGAGATATTGTAGATTTCCCTCGTTTGGCGAAAGATATTGGCCATGGTTTATACAATGTCATATAGAACGTCTTCCTCAATGGTTACTACCCACTCATTTGATTCTCGATCCCAATTTTTGGCTTCCATGAATAGGACATTGAACTTTTAGTACTCGATGGAAATTTTAATGACCAATTTTAGCCCAAACCTTTAGAGTTGGTCTAGCACAGCAAGTAGTTATATGCCCCCCCCCCCCTAATCGGGTGTATATGATAATACAGGATCTTATAAGGAGTGATAGAGCTTGGTCAGAAATGATTGTGGGATGTAGGGGAAAGGAAGGGCACACCTTGAGAGGTTTGGGTGAGACTGTGGGGATAATGGATGATTTAGCAGGCACAATCCGTGTACAAGGGTAATATTAAAGGTTGTTTTCTAAGAATATGGAATATATCCTGATTCTATGTACTGGAAGAGGGTTGTGAGTGGTGTTGGTATTCGACTTAGCTAGGGGGAAATGATACCCTACTCTATTAGGCCTTGGATCATATTTTTGTGGTGCAGTAATTAGTCAATGGTGTGACCTATGACTTGATGAAAGTCAAAATGGTCATCAGGATTGAAGTTTTGAGGTAGTGGGTTTTGTAATGTCCGGGGTTCCAATGGTTTGATGAGATCTTGACTTATAGGTCCTAGTAAACTTTCAAAAGGGGAGCATAGAGCTCAATGTACTCTTTTTTGGCAGGATTAGGGCAATTTTCTGGTGCCCAAGAGGTAGCAGGTCATGATATCTTATTGATGGTTAAGACTAAGGCATTAGCAGGCTTATTATACTGTTTGGTAAAAATTGCACAGTCAACTTCTTTGGTTCAGAATCCACTTTGGTGATACCTTCTTTGATTTCCACACCATCTTCTCGAAGGTCTTGAAAGTGTAAGTAGTATTATCATCCCATGGATGCTCGGGTATGAGGTAATACATTCTTATTCACAATACTCACTTGTTCCTCCTCTAAGGACCTGATGGGAATAGTGGAGGCTTTCTCGCTCCTTCTTCCAATGAATATATTGACTGGTCCCCCGAGTTTTGCTTTAGTTGCTCCAGGTCTCTATTCATTATACTTGTACTGCGACATGAATTCCTAGGCCACATCTTCCTAACTATGGATCCTGAATTCTTTAAGAGACAAGAACCACCGAAGATCACTTTCTTTCAAGATCTGCTAAAACATTTGGCCCATTATCTCTTCTAAGGCACTAAGATGGGTTGTGTCTTAGTGATGGCTACATAAGGGAACAATTGGGGGCTTACTGCCCCCAAACTTCTGGATGTCTGGAATTTTGAACTTCTCTAGAAGTCTGGCCTTAGTGTAAGGAGACATCTAGAGGTAATCCATGTTGTTTCCAAATATTTTAACTTGATCAAACTTCTTCAATAGAAGCTTGAATTCTTTCTTACTATTATTCAATTCTTTTTCTTTAGGGTCCATGGGCACTGGAAAATTAGACCCTGGTTGGGCGAGGTTTAGAATCAGGAGTTGAGCAGGTGGCGTCCTGTTTATAGGTGGAGTGCACGGGATATGTGGGTATTCCTATGGGACGTAAACAGTCTCGGGGGTAGAGGGATCCATAGAACGAGGAAAAGGATATAAGGTTCTTGAGCTTCAAGAGTTTCGGTTCGAGGTCGTTGCATTTATTGGACATGGGTTTGAAGGTAGTCAATCATATCACTGATTTGGGCTAGGATGGCCATCAGTTTTGGCTGAACATTTGGTACTTTATCAGAATTATCCATGGATAGCTTGTGTAATTGGATCACAAATTTGATTAAATTAGTAGAACAAGTAGTGGAGCTTTAGTCTGATTTAACGAAAGACCTAAGCTAATAGGGAGTTAGGATAAAGTCAGGTATGTAATTTACCCGAGAGGGAAAATTATTTCGATTTATTTTTAAAAGAAAAGGGAAAATTTTTGGTATTTTTGAAAAAGAGGATAAATGTTTTAGTATTTTTGGTTTTTGAAAATGAGGAAAAAAGGAGAGTAATCTCAGCATCCTTATTATCATTAGGTTTTCAATTGTATTATGTTTTCTTAAATGCAAGAAAAAAATGTCGGATAGGACCCGAGCCCGAGAAAGATACGGTTTAAAAATATATAAGACATGGTTCAGCTTATTTCCAGTCTTATGGACAAGGTCCTCTTTTAAAAATAGAAAATAGCATGAAAATTCAGGCAGTATGCTGACCCAAAATTTTAGCAGATTTTTGCATGGTAGCTGACCAATAATTTATGAGTGCCGTAAGGTTGACGCCTATATTAGGTTTATGCACTTGTTGGGTTAGTAAAAGGGCTCCCCCTTTGTCATGACTTCCATGATATACCTCTTGCCTACGAGGGCAGTCATTCATCGGTATGTGTGGATAAGCCATTTAATATACCTGAGTGTACGTGAATTGCCTCATGATATACCTCATGGGGATGGTACGTGTGAGAGAAAATTTTATATACTCGATATACATGATTGATTTCTTTAATATATGCCTCCTCTCATGTGTTTGGTCAAATGGTACAATATGGAGGAAACCATTCGATATATGTCTAAGGTACGAGGGAAATGGAAGGTGAAAGTCATATCGCTTAGGTTAATCGCTACCCAACGAAACCAGCACCCATCACAAAGTGAGCCCCCAGTACAGGACAAATTTTTGGTCAATATTGTCATGCTCTAGTGATATAGTATACAAAAATGCATGAATCTTAATTAGTATATATGGAGAATTTTTTTTAATTGCATGCTAAGTAAGAGGAATGCTATTCTGAGGGATAACATAATGTAAATATTGCATGGATCATGAAGAATATACTAAGCATGGTAATAGGGAAACATGTGAATAAGTGGGTGAGATGTGTAAGGTGAGAGACTGATGTATGATTAGTGTGAATGATCATGTGAACATACATAAGTGAATGAATGTGTGCTATTGAGCCTGATCATAGATCATTTACAGGTGTTGTGTGAGATGTGTAAGTGAGCATGGAGATATGTACAAATAAGATAAGTGTGGGTGTGTGATAGTGAAGCTAAGCATGGATAATCTGCAAGTTGTGTGTGGAGCATGTAAGTGGAGGTGAAACTATATACAAGTGTAAGTGTGTGGAGTGAGCATAGAAAATATATACAAGTGTTAAGTGAGAACATACAAGTGAGTGAAAAATTATATATACATGAGGAGAGAGCTTGTGAGAGATAAACATGAGGTAGGCATACAAATAAAACAAGTAAAGGAGTAAAGGAAACATACAAGAAGGAGAATATGTACACATGTGGGAAATTATGAGAGAAAATAATAACACCCATGTAGAAATAGAGTCTACCCTCTTAAAAATTTCCCTAGAAGAGTCTCCACCATGTCCATCTGAGGTTAGATTCCATATTGTGTGCATGAAATATCGGGGTCAATTGTCATCATGTTGGGAATAACTTAAAGAGATAGAGTCGTCAGCCTATTTTTCTCAAAAAAAGGAAAAAGAATGTCTTTGCCTCGAGAGAACGAGATCAAGGTCAAACTGATGCTTGCCAAACCAAATAGTTCGAAGGTTCGGGGACAAAGTTACAGGATGAAAAGGTGTTAGGCACCTATTCCATCCTTTCAATCTCTCATGGACTGATGTTATTCTTCTCCTTTTAGACCCTATGATATGTGTCTACATGTGTATAATATCGATGGTGGGAGAATGGAATCATTCAACTCGCATCATGAAAGGGATGGAGTGAATTTATCCGTAGGAGTGTTCACGAAAATAATGATAAAAATATTATATAAGTGTTCACCGAACTACAAATTGCTATAAAAGAGAGAATATGAGCGAGATACAAGTATATAAGAGTATAAATTCACAAAATATATATAATAAGATATAAAAGAAATATATAAACATGAAAAAGAAAGGACTCGAATCTCGAGATTGTCCCAAGACACCTGAGAATGCTTGTTGCTGATTTTAAGAGGCTAATATGGTGATCTTGAAATGGTATGGAAGTCATATGAAGAGGTGGGGTGGATTACCAAGTGAGGTACAAAAGTGATGGGATGAAATGTGAGAAAATGGGATTTTGGGGAAGGGAAAGGCTTTGAATTCGAGGGGAATGTTCTGTGACTTTCTGATGGGGGTATTCCTTTATATCTCTTGAAGATGTGGTCATGGAACCTATATATAGGGTCCAAGGGGGTGTCAATTAGCATAGGGTTTTACCTTCCTATCGATGGGTGATTGCCTTGTCAGGAAAGGAAAATGACACACTATCCAAAGGGAGGGTTCCTGAGGTGCCTATACGTAGTACAGAACGATTTTTTTGAAAAATGGGCATAAAAGTCATATTGTAAGTCCAAATCACACACAGGGCATACCGTTGAAAAGGGTATTTAGTTCCCTTTAAGAATTCATTGATCCACTACCTATTCCGAGAGTTGAATAGAGTCTAAAGGGGCTCGAAAACACCTGATGGTCTCTTGATAGGAGGTTTTTCAAAGGAAAATGGATCGTTCATTTGAATCGTAAGGTTGATTTGCACGTGGGACGAACCATTGGAAATGAAATTAAGTGCCCTTTGAGATTTCTTTGAGCTTTGCTCGGTTTGGTAAGTTGAATAAGGTTAAAAGGGGCTTGAAAGTGCTTGACAACCATTCAGAGTTAAGGGCTCATTTGTATGAATCGTATGGTTGATTTTTGAATGGGTTAAACCATTGGTAATGGAATTTAGATCCTTTCAAAGATTAATTAAGCCTCGTTCAAGTTAGAAAGTTTATTGGAGTCAAACGGTACTCAAGAGCACCTGATGGCCTCTAGATGGGTTTTTGGAGCTAAACGGATCATTCGTGCAGATTGTGGGGCCGATATTCACACATGATGGACCATTAGAAATGGAAATCAATGTCGTTCAAATATTTATTGAGCTTCGCTCATAATATAGGGTTAACAGGAGTCAAATGAGGCTCAAGAGCACCTGGTGGCCTATATATGGGTACTCGGAGTATGACCTAGGGTTTATGGTGAATCGATGAGTATTAGGGACATAAGGAGATGCTTAGGGAGAGGCTAGGACTGGGTGTCTACAATTAGTTATAATAATTTCTACTTGTAACGAGATGATAACAACCATACAATTATTACGATTAAACTCCATAATTAAGATTTTAATCAGGATAAGTAAAATATTAATATTAATTACTGATTACTAGTATGAAATGAATTTGGCAAAGTAATATTTGAAGTTAGGGGACAAATTTGCAACACGGTATTGAAATTTCAATATTTCTTTCAATAAAACTCGGAATTACATTTCGAGATGTGTTAGGAACCTAATACATTAGGATATACAAAAATTTAAACTACAAAATCTAGTTCTTTTCAAATTATTTTTGATTAACCAATTAATGTGGTGTGTATTCATTACTAATAATGTTGAATTGATAGGCGATGAAGGTACTTCTACAACCATACCAAAGAAGTAGATTTCATACTACTTTAGTTACCTACTTTGACGTAATCAACCTTCCTTATGAATGATGGATGGTTATATTTTTACATGGAAAGGTATAGTTAAGATATTTTTGTTCGGATTCACTTATTATGACGTTATGTTTATGATACATAGCATATTATTAAAAATGTTAAATGAGGTTCTATAATTATAAGTATTGTGTAGGGTTTTATGAGATATGGTGGTCTCATGTTAATAACATAATCTAACTTAAGGTTTGTTGTACTTGAGACAAAAAGGGTTATGGTGGTCCTTATTAACTATGTTGGTTTAGATGGACTATGGAGAGTCCAGGCTTCTGAGAGTCCTCAATTCCTACTTTTTATTATCTCTATTAAGATGTTTATTTAATTAAGTTATGTGTTTTTGTGTGTGTGTGTGTGTGTGTGTGTGTGTGTGTGTGCGCGCGCACACACATTATTCACTAAGTTGTTTAGCTTACACCTCATAGTTTTTCTTTTCAGGCATGTTAGTTTAAGGAATGTTCGCTGCCAAGTTAGGATTTTGTTGTTAAAAATCATAGATTTGTTGTATTTTTTAGACTTAGAAACATGTTTATCATGTGCATAGAGGCTTGGCTAAACTATGGTCTTATATATAGTTTTCATTTTATCAAAACATGCACAATTAAGTTTGCTGACCTTGACTTATATCTATTTTTTGTATGGTATTTTTATGGAATTTCTTTTTAATTCAAATTATTTTGTTTCAAAATTTTAAATCAGAATATATATGCATTGATTGGTTTAATTAAATGTAGAGTGTGACACCTAAACAACATATATGCAATTAGGTTTGGTTCCACCTATGATTGTTGCATCTATGAGGAATAGTAGGAATTTGCTTTCTTAGATACGAATTACCACTACCTCTAATTGAATTCGTGATCTTCATCTTATGCTTACTTAACTTCATCTTGAAACACATTAGAATCCTTTATCAAAGTTGTGTTAACATAATATTTTGTTTTGGAGTCTTAGGAAAAGAGGTTTAGTTAATAGGTAAGAGTTGATACCATTTTTAGGGGAAAAATGAAAGATTGTAAATAAGTTTATCCAAGAAGTCATGAGCAAAACCCTATGTATATCTCCATTTTAGGGGCCAAATGGATAGTTATAGTGGCCTTAACTGTTATACCTGGAAGGTAGTGGACTCGATACATAATATAGTGTCTAGGTTGTGGCTAGGTTATGGCCTATTGTCAACTATAGTGGTTAGGTTATGGCCTTAGGTTCCTCCATAGTAGTTTGGTCTTCCGCAATAGCATACTCAAGCCTTTATTTTGAATTGAATTAATTGTTATTCCATTTTATATCCTTCTTTCAACTGTAAGGAAAAAATTTCAATAGTGTTATGACGTGTGTGATTCAAGATTGTAGTGTCCAAGTTAAAAAATCTATATCATTGTGCCATGTTTCGTGCCACGTTTTGTCTTTAATGATTAAGGATCTCAAGACGTATAAATGCATATTATTTTTTTATCCTTGGATATTTATTTGGGTGTTATTTTTAAAATAATGTTTGAGGCTATTTTATATTAAATTATTTTAAACAAAAATGTTCTTGAACAAAGTCGTTCAAACGAGTATTTCAACACATTCAAAAGAAATCGCATAGTTTGTTCGAACGAGTTTTTTATTTGTTCGAACGAGTCCATGAATGTCGTTCAAATGAGGTATTAACAAACTTCAAACGTATTTGTTATGCTTTACAATGTAAGTTTGTTTGAAGCTCGTTCGAACGAGATCATATACTTTGTTCGAACGAGAACTGCTTTGGTTCGAACGAAATGTCCAGCCTCATTCGAACGACACATGGTTTTCATTAAAACATGTTACCTCAAAAATTGTGTTTTCTATAAATAGCGTGTGTGCATTATTTTTCTTTTTTTAAGACTTTAAAAATTATTTTCCAAATACATATCCAAGAGCTTCTATACCCTAATTTCACCAAATAAGTTTTGAGATACAAGTTTCAATTATATGTTCTAGTTTGAGATCTCAAGTTTGGCCCTATATATTTTTACTTCGGTCAGACAACTACCCTTTCAAGGTGGAAGTTGCGGGTTCGGGCCCCATTAGTCCTGACTAATTCAATAAATACATAAATACATCTCTCCATTTTCTATGAAAAGGGGGACATTTCGTGTGGTGGACTTTGTGCTCGTTTGTCGGTTGACACGCTGGACTCTATGTCGATGTGATGGTTATTGAGCCTAGATCGATGGATACCTAGGTGTGTGAGGAGACCACATTATATCAATGTGTAGGTGGACTCCTACATGTCGCTGTGAAGAAGGTTTGAGGAACAAAGATACATCAAGGCTTGAAGGGAGTCGAGCCGTTGAGTAAGTCATTTGTCGTACTTGTGTAAATTCCAAGATCATTGTGAACTATACATGGTTGGACATTCCAATGTTTTTCATAATTGGGTTTTCCTCATACATCAGGCATTGTTCTTTGATTATTTTATTTTTGTCTTTCTACCCCACCCCCCACATGCATGATTAGGCAAGATAATATTTGTTGATTTGTTTTTCACAACAATCGATTTAATTTGGTCCAAGTTTAATTAGGATAAATTGTTTAGCTAATTTAATTTATAAAATTAAAAAATGTTGTGTCTGTGTTTTGGACCATCAATATTAAGGACTCTTAGAGAACTTGTATTTTAAAAATGGTATCAGATCACGTGTCTATAAGTCGTTTAGGCATGAATTTGAGTGGTATTTATTTGTAAGGTTAGTCATTTTCTAGTCCACCTTTGTTTAATGGGTCTAATGACGAAAAGCGTATATAAAGTCAACACTTAAGTCCATAGATGCGCGGATTTGGTTAGCAATCATTAGAGGGTGGACTCCACCCATAACTTTAGTAGGTGAGGTTTATGGGAATAAACTCATAGAGAGTTGGAGTATGGATGAGCATTATTTGTAAACAACAAATACTAAGGTCTAAATGCTTTTCTCTTTGTCGTCACACCTAAGGAGTTTCATCGGTTTATAACATGTTAGATATACAAAGAGGCTTGGGATACCCATAGGGAAACAATTTCGTTAATTTTTCTAAAGTCTAAAACCTTACCACTCACTTTGAGACATTTAGGATTGATGTAGTTAAACCTTTGGTGAGTTCTACACAAGACTATTTGATATTATTAACTCTTCTTTTAACTTGGGAAGGAGACTATCCGACACCAAGATCATGAAGAAAATCTTAAGGTCCTTACATGAAATAATTAACCCCACGATCACATTTTTTAATTATTTAGGAACAATGGACTCAATGAAACTAGAAGAGATTATAGGAGACCTATAAACCTATTAACTTGACATATTTCCTTCCAAACAATAAAAGAAAGATAAGGTCATTTCTTTGAATGTTCAAATTTGGGAAATACTTGTTTCTGAAGAGCATTACATCAATTTCGATGATATGTGAATGTTTTCTAAAAAGTTTAGAAATTTTCTCAAGTTTGAGAAACAATCAAAAGTTGATGAAAAGTAGTTTAACAAAAATAAGTTTAATAAGGACTAAAAATTCCCCAATAATAGAAATGACAATTCTAAAAGGGAAGAGTCGGATAGATATTTTGGATGTGAAGGTTATGTCCATAGGGTAGCTTGTGTCCCACTAAGCTAAGGAATGAAGGAAATAATTTGCAGGCATACATCGGTACCCCTAATGATAGTAAATTGGAAGAGGAACATGATTCCCCTATTGAACACAACTACACTTTGTTCAAGATCATTCATGTGAGAATTAATGAAAAGTATTTAGGTGAAGATAATTTTGTGCATGACGATTCAGAGCCCAAGTTGTGAGAATACCAAGTGAGTGGTGAATATAATGAGAAAGAAGAGGAGTAAGATGAAGAAAATGAGGATATTGAGCTTCAGGTTGCTTTTTGTGAGTTGTATGCGGCGTCGATAAAGTTGTAAAAAGGCCAACTTGCAGTTGGGAGATAAGTTAAAGTAATGTCCCATATGGAATGATGATTCAAAATTGACTGAGGATCTTAGGGAACATGAGAAGATTCTTACGGATCACACTCGTTGAGGGAAAAAGAAATTTTTTATTATTTAATGGAGATTTTGAAGAAGGACTCCCTATTTTTTTATGAGTCTTGGCATTTTCTTTAGTTTGTGATTTAGTTGTTAAAAGAGATATTAAGAGACCCGAGTCACATCAAATTTGATTTGCATTCTATTTCTGAAAAGTTGGATAAGATGTTACGCACTGTCCCAATAAAAAATGACAATTTTGGAATCGCCTTTAATGATCGCATTACTTCTGCTAATAAAGTTAATGCCAATATTTTAAGAGAGTCAGCCATTGTCAAGGACGTTACAAATGTCAACCCTTAGGTAACTTTCATTTTTGTATCTACACGTGAACATATTGTGGTAGGAAAGGTTACATTTGGTGTTTTTTTATTTATTTAATAAATGGTCCTAGGAAATATGAAACTAGAGTCACTGGGGTTCCCAAAACCCAAGAGTGTCATGTTACTCCCATGTGGGTTAGAAAATCAAATTTGGAGTCTTTAACCATTAGACTTCTTCATTCTCGTATTCCTTCACATGATTCATCTCATGCTAAATTAGATTGTGTTTGCATGTTTTCATAACTATCTTTTGTGTTGCATATTATATGTTATTGGTAGTTGTATAATGTTTGAGTCTTTTGTATTTTTATTTTTTGTTTATTATGTCTTATTGAAAAAAATAAAAAATAATTTATTTATTTTTGTTTTGTCTACTTTAGTTTTACACATTTTCTGTGGAATATCTCTTTGTTTGAATCCAATTCGTACCATGTTTCCATGTGATTAGGACATTTGATTATGTTTTTCAATCCTTAGGATTGTTCTTAATCATGCTTTCATGGAGTTGTTCGACTTTAATTTTATTAATGGATTCACTTTGTATATGCCTTCGCAGACACTTACATGAGCCTTTTGGATTTTAACTGCCTTTGTTACATGAGCTAAGTGATGTGTTCTCCTATCAATATTTTCACATAGGTATATATTTTACTATGGTGGATTTGTGCCTGTAATAACCATTGTCCGTGAGTTTATATTGGATTGAAAAATATAAGGGTGCAATTGAAAAGGGCTACGAACGAATAAAATCTTCCTTACGTGAACGGCCACCATTGGCAAGAGCCCAAAAGAAAACAAAGGAAAAAGAATAGTTAAATTGTCAAGGCTATACGCAAGATTTATATCTTCAAAAGAAAAAGAGAGACAAAAATTGAATATCTATATTTTTAGGGCGTTTAGTTAAAGATCAATAGGCTTTATTTTCACAACGAGTACTAGTTGAGCTTAATTGTTTCAACGCTATTGATCTGAGAATCATCAAATTTTTTTAGGAGAGTGTGCATTTTGTATATTTGTACCTTATGAGTTCTCTATTTCTCATTTGAGGTTAAATCAAAGTTGATAAGTTAATGAAGTAAAATAGAACACCTTGAGCGTAGTTTGAGTGATTGGGGCATATTTCTTTATCTGGTAGTTCAGTCCCATGAATAGAAAACATGCCCTCAACATTGTGAACACACCCGTACTGTAGATTTCCTTGCTGAATAGGGACAGCTAGAATAGTTAGTAAGGCAGGCATTTGTGGTAGTGCTGGGAGGGCTACTGGAATGATCGGTCGCTGGGGATCCTGTCGATCACCCTATTGCTACTGCTGCTACGGGACCCTGACCCCTTCAATACAATCCCGATGTCGGTGACCATTTTTCCACAGCCAAAGCATCTACCACTAAAGTTTGATCCCCTTTGATTCTATTTTCCTTGGTCTTATTGGCAGTTACCACCTCTACTTTAGTCCTGCTAAAAGCACTGTTGGCCTTACTACTGGTGCCCCTGATGACTAGACTAGCCCTGATGCCCTTGCCTAAAACCTCCTTGTCCCTGCCTATAGTCACCTGATATGAACTTCTTAGCAAGGTCCCCCTGATGGGAAGTTTGCTGCCATGTCTCTGTTGAACTTGAGCTGATTGTGCCCCACTCGCACCATTACCTCCTGTCATGCCCTTCTGGATGGATTCCCCCTCTCATTTTCTTCCCTTCAGATGGAAGTGGTGATCCTGGCAACATAATAAGGCAGTGTTAAGTACATCAGTATATGTACCCAATGAAAGATTACCCAAAAGGTGCTGATGAATCGTCCATGTCAAGGCATTAAAAAATATATGAATTTTCTTCCCCTCAGTAGGTACTTTATCTGGCACCAGATTAATTAATCTCGTAAACTCTTCTTTGTAATCCACAATGGTCTTCCCCTCCTATGTGAGATCCAGTAACTTTCGCTTCATCTCGGTCTAAACGGTGGAAGAAAAATATTTATGGTCGAACTGCACCTAGAACTCCTGAATAGTCATGCTATCTCTCTACTCAACATTGGTAATAGACTACCACCACTGCAATGCCTCACCCACTAGCTTAAAAGTAAATAATATCTACCTGTGTGCCTCGGTACACTCATACATCCTCAAATGCCACTGGATGTCTTTCTTCCATTGGCTCGCTACCACAACATCGGAACTCCCTGTGAACTCCGGAGGATAAGCCTTCTCGAAGAAATATCCGACTCTCTCCCAAGAATAAGGGAACGCGTGAGCTAATGCTGGGGCCACGGCCTATGCCTATGGTGGAGCCTACTCTACCATGTCTAGAGCTTCATTTACCACTTATGCTTCGATAGAGGCAACCTCCACAACATTCATTATGCCCAGGGTCAGAGTTGGCTGGGGCTCGGGCTGGGCATCCTTAAGAGCTCGATGTGCACGTCTGGGAGGCATCTTAAATGAGAGAGAAGCTTTATAAGTACACAATAAAAATCCCAAAATATTTGAAGATGTTAAATGTACAATTATTAAATACAACAATCATAAATATAGGGCTCTATATCAAAGAAAGCTATATTGGAAGAATAATAATCCGTACATATCCTAAAGACTCTAGAACCCGATGCTCTGATACCACCTATGACACCCCGCTTAATTAAATACCGGATGATGAGTCATTTATTAAATTCAAAACTGAATATCCTGTTGGAATCAGTCTTAGAATCACAGTCGAAAATGTTTTATTAAATACTAACCACCTAGTATTTAAAAATTAGATGTCAAATTTTATTTATTTTATTTTATTTTACTAAAACATGCAAGCAGTTAAATAATTAACTAAACATTCACCATCCAATAACAACTCATATGAATTAAAATGACATAACGAAATCAACCGAGTCTGGAGTAAACACTTCCAGTTTAAATCCCAAATATAGTAATCTGAAATGAAATAAATCGAACAACTGAAACGTAAATGATTGTTTGAAAAATACCATCTCTAAATAAGAACGAACAACATCCCCTAACTGAAATTAATGACTTTGAATGAATCAACGATGAATGTGGAGGCGTATAATACTGAGATCATGTAACTTCCACAGCAGCTACAACACGTCAACTGAATGGTACTCCTATGCTTGGCATCCCTATGGCTGGGCAGCTAAAAGGTTTTTACAAAAACAAAATAGATTTTACTAAAAATGAGTTGAAAATATTTTAAAACATAAAGTATTTAAATTGCATCTATACCAGATTTTGTATACATGTTAGCCACGTGATCTCACTTGAAATTCTAACCTCTCAACTATTGTGAACGACTAACGTATACGACTAACCCATCCTAGTTATACTGTCCCACCTAACTAGTTTAAATGAATTCTCTCACTATGATGCCTAAATCATTGTGTCCATCCATATTACCCAAATAATACATTCTTTCATTTCTAATATTTATTAATCAATTCAAGTATTTTTTTTCTCGTATAAGTTTCCACGTCTATAAAATATTCTATACGTCATACTCTTTCTCATCTACTAAGAAACACAGTTGAATAATCACCAGTACATATATAGACTTCACTATCATAATATATATATATATATATATATATATATATATACATATAAGGCCTCCTGAGACTAAGCTATGGTTCATGCATACTATAGTTTCATAATCACTCAAGAACCATATAAAAAACAAATAACAATTAATGGAGGTGAATTATTGTTCGAAGTCATAAGGGAGACGCACATACCCCTACGACCGTCTGCACTATCATTATTAGATAGGCTATACTAAGGTTCTATGGTTCTAAGGTACAAGTCCATATTCCCCCGATGGCATCATCAGAATAAGACTGTCCTAACGTTTAAACTTATGTGATAGCATGTAGCGCGGTATGATTCATTACACATAATAATCCATACTATAGGTAATCACACAACCTAAGTATATATAAAATCCATATAGGTGTATGTCATTCCATTTTACAAGTCTCATATTTAGTATATATATTTATATCTCGAATATCCTACGTAATATTTTATTTAACGCGGTAACTTACATCGCATAACTTTAAGTACCTTATCCCAAAAGGTTACTAAGTTTCCTTCTATTCCTTGGTTTATTTCAGTAACTAAAATACACCCCCACTACTGGTATTAGCCCTAAGTTATCGTTCATCGGTTTTAAACACCAATTTACATAGTTTCTAACCATAGCTCATTTGATTAACACTCGTAATTTCCACTTTCAATTCCATAGATAAATAATATTTTTTGGGTCTTAAGTATATCTTATTGCTCTGACCTAAGTCTCATTATGATCAATTAATCAATAAAAAATATTTCTAAAAAGTTGGGATTTAATTGAGTATAAAAAGGAAACAAATCACATTTTCCATGGGAGTCGATCAATCAATGAAATGGGTCGATCGATCGACATTCATGAGTCAATCGATCGATCGATGAGTTATTCGCCTAGATTTTCTTAATAGTTACGGGTTCAAGATTTTTAACAACCAAAATCATCTTTAAACATCCCCAAATTGATACACATGAAATCCAGAACCTATACTAACATGTATGAACAATTCCTAACGTATCCAAATCGTTTAAACAACATCAACATGCATAAATTCACCCAATTTCCATCTTTAGTCTTAAGAACCCTAGTTTGGACTTCATCTTCAATTCGACACGAAATTTCTAGATTTATTCAACCACTTTGATTATAATGACGTGGGTTTGATTCTACATGCATAATCAAACCTATTTAATTTAAATGTTAACCCAAGAATCATGATTTACAATATCTAAATTCTTCCAAAGTGTGAAATATTCACATGAATGTTACCCTATTCTACCATGGATCATATATTTACTATAAATTTATGCAATATAATTAATTTCCTTATATAGAAGGTCTCGTTCGTTGGTGATGAAAGTTATGGGGTTGATCCTCTCTCTCCGATCTATACGTTGGTGGCTACGATGGTGTAAACGGTGCTCCAATGATGGTTCAAGCCTTAGAAAACTCTTCACTCTGTTGCTCCAATGGTTTCCCAAGATTTTTATGTTTGATATCTCTACAAAGTCTAACCCTATCAGCTGATATAGACTTAGGAATTTCGTGGGTTTAATTACCCCAAAAATAAATATGACTAAAATAGCCTCTTGGGGTGCCGGTTTGGCATAAAAAGGCCCCGGGACCCAAACTGAACCCCCGAGTAGGCTTTTCTGACTATCTAGACCCTTCCGGACACTTTGGACCATTTGAAATGACCATATAGCTAACTTATCAATAGATTACATTTTATTTCATTAAATTGCATCCCGACACTACTAGCACGCGAGTCCCTACTTAATTTCCATAGCTATCGTATTATTCACTCATGATAATTAATTCATAATTATTTATTACTATACTCACTAAGTAGTATTCAACATAATTCACATCAATAAATACTAACCCTCATCGCGCTAGTAATTATTTAATTAAATCTGAATTAATTATAAACAAATGTCCTGTTTTTAAGTTAATTAATCCCACAATTAAAAATAATTAAAAATACGGGGTATTGGAGATAATTAAATTCCACAATTGAGTATAAACTGGAATTTGGGGAAATTTCTCGGAATAGTAATTTTTTGGATTTTCAAGGATTTGATGATTGTTGATGGGTGAAATATTTACGTTTGGGGTTAAGTAAATATACCAGAGTATTTTAATTATATGTCGCCATTGAGTAAAGCAACAAGAGGTAAGATTTTAATTGGAAAACCCGCATTAAATCGTGTGGGGTTAAATTAGCGAGTTTCATTCAAGTACCTCGGATGGAAATTTCGACTGCGCCGTGAGTCTCAGAATGGACGAGATAGTCGGAAAAGAGCGTCTGATTGTCAAAATTGAGTTTTGGGGAATTTTAGAGTTAAACGGGCTCGTAATTGAGTAAACGAGACATTTTGGGGTTTTAAGGGTTAAACCCCTTTTTTATATATATAAAGAGGGAAAGGGGGAGAGAAGAGAAGTAAAAGAGAGAAGAGAGAGAGGAGGAGAGAAAAAGAGCAGAAAAGGGGAGATCCTGGCCAACCTCTGCGGGATTCGACTCAGGATCGTCAAATTCTATCCATGAGGCAAGTGTTTACTTGCTTTATTTATTTTTGAGCATAAATATCTCATATCATTGTTGGTATTAACAAACCCTAAAGATTTTGGGTTGGGTTTTCGTGGATAAAACGGGTTTTCGGGAGTTAAAACGAATAAAACCCAATAATTTTCTAAATGGAGAAACTTAGAAGTTAATTGAAATTAATTGGTGATTTCGGGTTCTAGGACGTTTAGAACCCTTATTATATGTGTATTTGTAGTTGGTTGAGGTTGTAGGATGTCGGGAGAGGCGACAAAAGCTTGGGAGAAGCTTTAATGGCTGAAACAGCTTCTCGGAGAAGAAGCTTCCCATCATGATCGATCGATCGATCATGGGGGATCGATCGATCGAACCATCGATCGATCGAGGGCCATGGGTCGATCAATCGACCCCTTTTGAAAGATAGGCGATCTTCCTAGGGTGAATTGGATGGGATGAATTCCAATTCGTATTGATTCGAGGTTATTTATGAGATAACTTAAGGGAACTTTTAAGAGTATATAGTCCTCCAATTAAGGGAATTTAGGAGGGTTAAGTGAGAGTTTTCAATGTGTTACCCTTAAACTATATTTTTGAGGAAAATAGAGAAATTATAGGATTGGAAGGTTTATGGTTCCTAAGTTAGGGTGGGAACCTTTAAGGGATTATATGGACGAGATGTAGTCCTTGGGTTGTTGAAATGGAATCCACGACCTACTAAGTTTAAGGTTGATCGGGGAAGGATAATCCCCGGGGATATTTTAGTTGGCATTTATGGCCTGTATAATTATGCGTGTAGGAAACATAATTATAATCAATTGTGGATTGATTAATGAGATATTTAGGATAAATTGGGAATATAGATATATATTCACTTAGTGTGGAGTGTTATAATTGGAGATATCCAATAAATCCTTAGATGAGAATAAGGTATTTATTATTCATCAAGTGAGGGAATACTTCCGGTACGGTATCGTGAGTATGTGAACGTATGAGTATGATTCTTTGAGAGAATCTTTGGAATTATTGATCATCGCTAGATGTGATTGGCAATTATGGCCATATATATATATTCGAGGAGGAATGTGTGGTATATATATACTATGTGATGAAAGTATATATATGATATGATACAAATGATTTTGAGAATATAAAATATGAATGTTTCAAATTGAAAAAAGAAATGATTTTCATAAATGATAATTTATGTATACACACCTCTCTAAATCGATATCATAAGGGAAGTTGAACGTGTGAGGTGAAGCCCCCTGACTAATGCATGCAAGGTGGATATAGTCCTAGGCCATATGAGTGATTATTGTATGTTTTTTGCGCTGATGAGGTAATTCTGGGTGTGGTTATGACTCTCCCGCGGACATATGGCCACTTCTTGACGTTTTGTTAGGTTCCTAGGTTGTCTTGGTGATAGGCCCTGAAAGATGATAGCCATTTAGGGGCGCGTACAGTGAGGAAACCCGGACGGGCGGTCTTAGATGCGTTATATGATATGATATATATCTATTTTCAATAATGTTGGAAATTATTGAGGTTAAAGCATTCTATGATAATAAAATGGCTTTAAATACATTTCCTGGATGGAAGAAGGGAAATGGGAAGTTAAATACATTTCCTGGATGGAAGAAGGGAAATGGGATGTTATGAAACGAAAAAGCATTTTTATGATAATAAAACTTGCTTTAAATATATTTCTTGGATAGAAGAAAGGAAATAGAAAGTTTTGAAATGAAATGAAATTGGTAAACATTTTGTAAATGAATCATCAGTCCAGGCGATAGATACGGATGTGTCTTATAAAGATAAGTATAGAATAAACCCCAGACCGGGAGATATTATCCGGATGTATATTGTAAGATGTATATAAGAATGAATATGATACGTGTATTAATATACAAGTATGTATTTATATATTAGTTTTGTACTACGGGCCTAATGGATTTCTACCATTGACCTTGCCAAGTAGTAGTGTATCGGGGGGGTTCCTTGTTTGGATTTCGCTTCGCGAGACACCCCACGCACGAACTTTGCGTAATGTTGAGAATGGAGAGAAGTTTAACCCTTAGTACTTGGGTTGTAGAGGTTTCCAGTAGATGGGTGAATTAGACTAGTTAGGTGGGATAGCTTGACTAGGGTATTTTGTTAGGGTGCGTTAGGTGTGCACTATTAGAAGAGAGGTGAGGGGTATCTCATGGGAGTGCGATACCAATTTAAATATGAGAAAACCCTTCTTTTAAAAATAAAGCATTTATGCACTTACTAAATATTTTTCAAACTCGGGCTCTGACCCGTTTATCTACTTTTCCCTCTCTTGTTATATATATATATATAGGTGTTCAGACACAGGGACGCCTGGATGACACTTCCTTCGAGTCAGACGTCTGCTACAGCAGTTGTGGATGCATGTAGGTTCTCGATAGACGCTTCCATTATTGTAATCTAGATAGGAGGTATTGCGTACACATTCGGGTTAATAACCCAACATCATTTATTTATTTTGTTACCGCCTTTTCGTGCGGTATTCGATATGGTTGTATTATATTTGAACCGAGTGTTCGGTTATTCTATTTCATTTTAGTTTCATTTATATAAACTATGTGGATATTTTTATTTTAGTTGTTTAAAAAGAGTAGTTAATTAAAATTTTGATGCCAGCCCAAAAGGTTATTAGTAATTAAATTGGTTTTCGACAGTGATGGTAAGAATGATCCATATGAGACTCCTATTTTAATTTGATATAGGAGTGATCGCCCAGTATTTTATTAGGCGGGGTGTCACATGTATTACATTACCTAAATCTCATATAACTATTTTACACCAAATCCTCACCCATATAATACATCTAGAGCACACCTACCATATATCAAACACTGGCACTATTTCCCACCTTTTAAGCAATGACCATGGGTGAGAGATAAAATACCTCACCTCTTACCCTAAAGCCCTACCTTTGTAAGAAGTTTCTCACTCTCTCTCTCTCTCTCTCTCTCTCTCTCTCTCTCTCTCTCTCTCTCTCTCTTTCTCTCTCTGTATATATATATATATATATATATATAGCTCTCAAGAGAGAATCCAAAGCCTTAGGTTCATAACTCTCAAAATGATTCTTATATATGTGGAACACAGTTTTGGAAACCCTCTAAAATACCCATACTACAAAATCCATTGCACTTGAATTTGGACCCATTTGCTTCATTAAACCCATTCCTTTTCTAGTCGTGAATAATCAAACCAAAAATCCCTACCCCTTTGGGCTACCTACTTTGTTGGGGAAAATCTTCCCTTCGCTGTAGCGAAGCCTAGCCCTCATTGGTCGTGTCATTGGACAGAAATGGGTTTGGACTATTTTTAGCCAAAACTCCACAAACTAGATGTATGTTGGTCTTCTTTAATAGATGATTCTAAAACGGAAATTATATGCAAAAAAAAGTAAGGATTAATGATTCGAGATAAAGATAAGAAATATGGAGGGTTAGCGATAAAGAGATCTTTGGTTCATTTTCATGGGTTTTAGGGTGTCTTGCCAAAATAACACCCTTAAATACCAAATCAAACTATCAAAATGAGGTATACTTAGGATCATTCGGTTGTAACCCGGAAGATCTTATATAGTCATTAATAAAAAAATCATTGTAGCAAATCATGAGTGGTAGAGATCATGAATCCAAATTGGGATGAGGTTTTCACTATGTAAAAAGTCAAAAATGGTCATAACAAAGTAGTCAGGGTCAAAAATTGTAACCAACTAATATTATCTGTGACTCAAGATGTGACCCTTCAAGGGGTGATATATACCAAACACTGGACACAATCATGGTTTGTGACCAACCTGGTCACGAGAAAAATGGTTGTGTTACTAGTCATGATCCAAAATTGTGACCATCAGTTGAGGACCATGATGTAACAACCCGCGTAATTTTCGGGGTATTTTTGAAATTAAGAGGAAAAATATATTTTGAGATAAAATTATTTTTATTGCTAAAATATGTTGGTTATTATTTTTAAAGTCGAGAATTTCAAACGGTTTCGAAATCGGAATTAAAATGGAGTTTTAATTGATTTTTTTATTATTTAGAAGAGTCCTCAAAATATAAAACTCTCTAAGAGTCCTCAAAACATAAAATTTTCTAGTAAAAATAATATTTTTAGAAATTCAACCGTCCAATCAAGCTGAATTTTTGTCAGCAGTCCTGTCTCGCCGTTCGCTACAACATACTAAAATTTCAAGCGATTCTAACGATCCGATCGTTCGTAATGATTTTTTCCCAGTATTTGTATTTGATTAGGACTCTAATTCTTTTTGGTATATAAACATAAAGTGACGAGTTTAGATCTTTTAAAACACATTTTAGCCTTCTCAAAAATCAGAATCCTCTCATCTTCTTCATCTTCTTAAACCTCAAAACCCTAGCCCCATTCTACATAGCTTTCAACTCAAGTTTTGTCAAGATTAACCTGATTTTCTCAAGACGCGTCAAGAACGAATCTTTGTCAAATTTTTGAGAGGAATACACATTCAAGATCAGATTTCTAAACCAACTTTTATTCAAGCATGTTGACCCTATTCTTTTCCTTTAGTGTTATGTGTCTTGATTGTAGCCTCCATTAAACTCATGTTTTCTAAAATAAGATATGAATATAAAGATTGAAGAGATAAATTTTGGGGCTGTTTTACATGAACAAAATTAATGATACCAAATACTTATAACTTGTATTCTTTGGGTTGTGTCGGTGTAGTCGACTTTGCTATGGGCATGTGCATGTAGAGGAGCCCTTTTAAAAGTAAATTTTGATATTTCATGTGAAAACCCTAGTTTAATTTAATTTCTTGTGTTGGAAAATAAGGATCATGATAGGACTTGCATGTAGCGATTATTCTGAAAATCATAATATTTAGGTGTCTTTGATTTCCACTTTATAATTTGAATTATTTAAATGGGAATTTAGTATTATTATGAATGTTGTTATAATTTGGAATTGTGTTACTTTATGGAAATATGATAATTTTTCGGGAAGATTGGGTATGGTAGGTAATTGGTTTTCACCCTTGTTATAGTACACTTGTTAGGTATGGGACTAGTAAGTGTTTTTTAATTACGATTTATGCTAATTAGGTATGGGACTAGTTAGTGTAAGTCTATGCGGGTTATATAATTGGGGTGGGGGCTGATTTTCTATTTTATACCTTTATTGTGATGGCCAAGGATTGATATCTAGGTGGAGTGAAATTTTATAATCATTTTTTGCTTAGGATAGGACGATATTATGTTTTGGGAACCCTTAGTTGGCACTAAAGGTTATTTTGAGGATTTTTCACATCGCTTTTAAGGGTGGGGGAAATTAATGTGATTAACGAAAACAAGGAATGTGGAATTTAATATCGCAGGACTAAAAAGGATATTAAAAATTTATTGGCGACATAATGTGTCTAGGGCCGACAGTTTGAACGGGTCAGAGGACGAGTTATGTCGTGTCATGTGTGGAACCTTGTCATATTGCGAGGGTCGCAGGATAAAAACGGGCCAGACGGCGGACTTGACAAGGGGACGAGTGTGTGTGTGGAACCTTGTCATATCGCGAGGGTCGCAGGATAAAAACGGACCAGAAGGTGGACTTGACAAGGGGACGGGTTTTGGTAATAATATTCACGGTTAAATCAATTAAATTCAACATTGTGGGAAGGTGGGTTAATTAAAATCATATTGGTGTGACTTTTATGAAAACCTTGCGGGTAATTGTGAATTTATTTATGGTGATTAATAATCTCGTAATTAAAAGATTCTATTGTTATAGTCAATATATATAGCACTATTGTCTGGGTTCAAGGACCCTATTTGAGGAGAGTAGACGGTTTACATGCTCGGGGCTTTGGCTCTGACACATGCGTTGACTAATCTTTTTCAGGATTTTTGGGAGTTGCTGCATAGGATTCATTGGAGATCTTTTGGAGGTGCAGCTGGATTTATGTTACTGCTTTAGTAGTTGGATTTTCTCTTTCCATTCAGTCGTTTTATTTATGAGACTATTTTGGAGTTATTGGGCCTTTTTGGTTCCAAATTTGTTTAGAGGATTTCTGTTGGGATTATTTAGATTTTATTTAATCATTATTGGAGATTGAATTTTTGGAGTTAGCATGTGATGGATCTTTTATCGCTTAGTTATTTGTGATCATTTGAGATTGAATCAATTGTTTATCTTATGGACTGATTTATCTATGTCTCATAATTGTCTCATGCTAAGAATGGTATTTATTTAGTTCACGCCCGGCTTAGTTTTGGTGGCGGCCGACGCCAGAGTTAGGCGGGGTGTGACAGATGGTATCAGAGCATGGTCTTAGGTCTCGTAGGTTATGAGTCCGTTGAGCTTCCGCGTTGACGATCTTTGATTCCCTTGTTGATTCGTACTTCTTAAAGTAGAGGGTCTAGCATACGTGTTAGATGTGTTTCTTGGAGAGGTGAAGTTTTGAGTTAAAGATGTTGTAGGCATCGAGTTTAGAATTAGTAAGCTTGATGTGGGGATCCATAGAATGGATTTTGGTGACGATAATTATTTTGGAGATTTTAGTACAGAAGTTAAGTATCGTATGTATCGATTTTTGATGTTGAGATTTAATTTGAGGAAATTAGAATTTTGATGACTTTCGGATATAGGATCAAGTGGGGGATTTTGAGAGCATGTGGTACGCCATTATTTTCATAGTTATGTGTATGTATATAGGCAATATATATTATTTTGTTGCTCGTGGGGTAGGTGCGCATAGAATTGGGTGTATGGGCTCCCATTTATGGCATTCTACAGGTAGGCATATCTGAGCCTTATTTTTTTTTTCGAGATTTAAGTGTTTATGTGTATGCTTCGTTTAATTTCGAGGACGAAATTCTTTGCTAGTGGGGAAGTGTAACAACCCGCGTAATTTTCGGGGTATTTTCGAAATTAAGAGGAAAAATAAATTTTGAGATAAAATTATTTTTATTGCTAAAATATATTGGTTATTATTTTTAAAGTCGAGAATTTCAAACGGTTTCGAAATCGGAATTAAAATGGAGTTTTAATTGAATTTTTTATTATTTAGAAGAGTCCTCAAAATATAAAACTCTCTAAGAGTCCTCAAAACATAAAATTTTCTAGTAAAAATAATATTTTAGAAAACCGACCGCCCGATCATCTGTCACACCCCGCCTAACTCTGGCGTCGGCCGCCACCAAAACTAAGCTGGGCGTGAACTAAATAAATACCATTCTTAGCATGAGACAATTATGAGACATAAATAAATCAGTCCATAAGATAAACAATTGATTCATTCTCAAATGATCACAAATAACTAAGCGATAAAAGATCCATCACATGCTAACTCCAAAAATTCAATCTCCAATAATGATTAAATAAAATCTAAATAATCCCAACAAAAATCCTCTAAACAAATTTGGAACCAAAAAGGCCGAATAACTCCAAAATAGTCTCATAAATAAAACGACTGAATGGAAAGAGAAAATCCAACTACTAAAGCAGTAACATAAATCCAGCTGCACCTCCAAATGATCTTCAATGAATCCTACGCAGAAACTCCCAAAAATCCTGAAAAAGATTAGTCAACGCATGTGTCAGAGCCAAAGCCCCGAGCATGTAAACCGGCTACTCTCCTCAAATAGGGTCCTTGAACCCAGACAATAGTGCTATATCTATCGACTATAACAACAGAATCTTTTAATTACGAGATTATTAATCACCATAAATAAATTCACAATTACCCGCAAGGTTTTCATAAAAGTCACACAAATATGATTTTAATTAACCCACCTTCCCACAATGTTAAATTTAATTGATTTAACCGTGAATATTATTACCAAAACCCGTCCCCTTGTCAAGTCCGCCGCCTGGTCCGTTTTTATCCTGCGACCCTCGCGATATGACAAGGTTCCACACATACACCCGTCCCCTTGTCAAGGCCGCCGTCTGGCCCGTTTTTATCCTGCGACCCTCGCGATATGACAAGGTTCCACACACGACACGACATAACTCATCCTTTGACCCGTTCAAACTGTCAGCCCTAGACACATTATGTCGCCAATAAATTTTTAATATCCTTTTTAGTCCTGCGATATTAAATTCCACATTCCTTGTTTTCGTTAATCACATTAATTTCCCCCACCCTTAAAAGCGATGTGAAAAATCCTCAAAATAACCTTTAGTGCCAACTAAGGGTTCCCAAAACACAATATCGTCCTATCATAAGAAAAGAATGATTATAAAATTTTACTCCACCTAGATATCAATCCTAGGCCATCACAATAAAGGTATAAAATAGAAAATCAACCCCCACCCCAATTATATTACCCGCATAGACTTACACTAACTAGTCCCATACCTAATTAGCATAAATCGTAATTAAGGCCCACTTACTAGTCCCATACCTAACAAGTGTACTATAACAAGGGTGAAAACCAATTATCTACCATACCCAATCTTCCCGAAAAATTATCATATTCCCATAAAGTAACACAATTCCAAATTATAACAACATTCATAATAATACTAAATTCCCATTTAAATAATTCAAATTAAAAGGTGGAAATCAAAGACACCTAAATATTATGATTTTCAGAATAATCGCTACATGCAAGTCCTATCATGATCCTTATTTTCCAACACAAGAAATTAAATTAAACTAGGGTTTTCACGTGAAATATCATAATTTACTTTTAAAAGGGCTCCTCTACATGCACATGCCCATAGCAAAGTCGACTACACCGACACAACCCAAAGAATACAAGTTATAAGTATTTGGTATCATTAATTTTGTTCATGTAAAACAGCCCCTAAATTTATCTCTTCAATCTTTATATTCATATCTTATTTTAGAAAACATGAATTTAATGGAGGCTACAATCAAGACACATAACACTAAAGGAAAAGAATAGGGTCAACATGCCTGAATAAAAGTTGGTTTAGAAATCTGATCTTGAATGTGTATTCCTCTCAAAAATTTGACAAAGATTCGTTCTTGACGCGTCTTGAGAAAATCAGGTTAATCTTGACAAAACTTGAGTTGAAAGCTATGTAGAATGGGGCTAGGGTTTTGAGGTTGAAGAAGATGAAGAAGATGAGAGGATTCTAATTTTTGAGAAGGCTAAAATGTGTTTTAAAAGATCTAAACTCGTCACTTTATGTTTATATACCAAAAAGAATTAGAGTCCTAATCAAATACAAATACTTGAAAAAAATCATTACGAACGATCGGACCGTTAGAATCGCTTGAAATTTTAGTATGTTGTAGCGAACGGCGAGACAGGACTGCTGACAAAAATTCAGCTTGATCGGACGGTCGAATTTCTAAAAATATTATTTTTACTAGAAAATTTTATGTTTTGAGGACTCTTAGAGAGTTTTATATTTTGAGGACTCTTCTAAATAATAAAAAAATTCAATTAAAACTCCATTTTAATTCCGATTTCGAAACCGTTTGAAATTCTCGACTTAAAAAATAATAACCAACATATTTTAGCAATAAAAATAATTTTATCTCAAAATTTATTTTTCCTCTTAATTTCGAAAATACCCCGAAAATTACGCGGGTTGTTACACATGACAAAAATGGGTGTAATATGGCCATGTTCCTAAAACATAACTTTTATGAATATGACATATAGAAATACACAAAGCAGTTATTCATTCAAGTTTGGTCTAACATTCACCTCTTTTATGCCTCAAGATTGTCCCTCCAAAATGCCTCTTCCCCTATCATGCACCTTCACCTAATGCATCCTCTTTCTGAGCATCATCACCTTCCTAGAATGGTGACTATGTTGATGAATATTATATAAGTAACTTTAACAATACCAAGTTCATGGGCAGTGCAGATAGTTTCTATGATTTTGAAAATAATTGTGCATGATTGATCATTTCAAAAAGGTGAGGCTAAGATATTGATTGATGAAATCTACCCATGGTGCGGATAGGAGGGTGCGTATGTTGACCACATGGGTGACAACGTTCTAATTTTTTATTTTAAGAACACATTTATTATCTAGAAAATTTATTTTCTGACAAAGTCAGTGCGGTGAACAACGTTGTATTTTAATTTTCTGGGATATGTTTGTAATTATTTTAATTTCCTTGGATTGTTGACCATTATTTTGTGCAATAATGACATCTTAATTTGTTTTGTATTATTTCATATTAATTAAATTCTTGGATGTAAAGGATTTGAATAAATTATGAATTCAGAGTTCTTGTATGCAATACAACCTTAAATTTAGCATATTTATGTAAGTGAATTGAATTTTGTAGGACTATTTAATGGATTACGATAATTCAAAAAATTGATGGGAGAAAGTAATAGGGCCTCCGATAAGCATTTAAGGGGGGTTCCTTAATTTGTTATGTTTGCAAATGAAAATCTTAACAATGAAAATAATGACAAAATCATGTGTCTATGAACATTGGGTTGCATCTGATAAGGTGGGGTATGTCGTCAGACTATAAGATATTGACATTCCATTGGGAAAAGATTGTACCTTACGCTCGAAAATAATAACTGTAACACGATCGGGTGGAAATGGTGAATGATTCATTAGTACATTGTACTTTGAACGACCTAAAGTTATGATGCTTAAGGATTCCACAAGCATCAAAACCACTAGCTTTGGTAATTATGATACAATCGACACGATAACATGTTAAGACCATAACTCTTTGCTTACAAATTATGTTCAATACGTTTTGCAATATATTTTTAACTTTGGGTAAGGAATATTTTGTTTTTTTATCTTATTACTGCTAACATTTGAAACCTTTTGTAGCTCAAGACAGGTGGACACGTATGTCAATTAAAATGAGACCGCATATGCTTTCGGGATATGAAGGGATGATTTGAGGATTTTACTATAATTATTTTTGGGTTCATGTAATTAATTAATGGGTTGGTAATTTTAATATTATTTATCTTTGAGTAATGTATTAGGTCTTTTTATAATGGAATTGTATGAAAGTTTTAAAACATGTACAACATGTTTTTTGGAAGTAAATAAATCAAATTATTTTTTTATAATAAATTTATTATTGGTTAAGGTCCAAAACCGTGACCATAACCTTAATAATTTTTAATGGAAAGGGGATCACAGTCAGGAGTTCTAACCAATAATATATGTTCACGAAATTTGGTTAAGGTTGTGAATCATAACTTATGAATCAAAGTTCACAGCGAGGGTCCACAATCATGAATCGTTACCAACAGACATAATTTCATGGCTTGGTATCATGGTTCATGACCATGAACAGTTAAATAGTGGTCACGATTAGGCTCATGATTTATGACCGTGGCCCCC
The DNA here is from genome assembly GCA_949130495.1 of Sambucus nigra. NCBI lineage: Eukaryota > Viridiplantae > Streptophyta > Magnoliopsida > Dipsacales > Adoxaceae > Sambucus > Sambucus nigra. The sequence continues at coordinate 552,432,729 of OX422211.1, read as the reverse complement.
GGACATAGTTATTGATCGTGACCAAGTCCATTACTTTAGGTTATGGCTAAGACCATAACTTTTATATTTGGTCATGGTATTAAACCATGACCACCAAAATGGTCACGCTAAAAATTGTCACAATCCTGGCCCATTATGGCAGCAACTTGTTATAATTCAAAACCATGACAATTTCCATTATTTGGTGTTGTATTTTCAACTTAAAATATTTGCGAAAACAAACGATTATGAGGAATCCTTTTATGAATCGAAAACACAACAAAGAGTCAGTGGACAATCGTGAAATTAGTTAGGAAAACTTCTAAATTTGGGGGGAAAAGGCAGCAGGAAAAAATAGCTAACTTAAGAACAATTACACAAACAAAGTCATATTTTAAAATAAAATTCACTTTAATATTTATATTTCACATAACATTCATAAAACCACTAGGTAATGTGATATAACTCTGTCTTTAGTGTGTTCCTTCTCTTTGTTTACCTGTCCATCCTTATCAGTATAGAGATGAAGAGCAGACAACAAAGTTAGTAAGTTAATATATTATAGCAATGCACAAACAATTAGAGAAGGATATTTGTAATTGTGTTAGTAATCAGTTTAATAGTTAGTTAGAAGTTCTTAAATGAGTAGTTAGTTAGTCTCTTCAGGTTTTAATGGCTATAAAATGAAACTATTGAAAGAGGGATGTGATGTATTGTGTGGATTTAATTTGAAAGTAATGATATAATATTTTTCTTTCTCTCTATTTCTCTCTTCTAACTTTATTCTCATTCTCTATCATTATTTCATATCTAATCCATCATAGCTATTATTCTTAATCACCTCCAATTTTTGATCAATTACCCATCCTAGATCTTCCACTGATTTCCATGGCATGTCATATTAGTATTAGAGTGTTATGAACCAGAATGTCCAATAGAGATCATAAAACTGAAATATAAGAAACTCGTTGGGAATCTACATAAAATAAGTTATGAGAACTCAATGAAAGACAATACACCATTGTAGACAAGGTTACCCAAGGACAAAGTACCCCTTGAAATATTGATAAATGGAATGAACAACATAAACCAACAAATAGAGAAACTCAACAAGAATAATGAAGAATCCAATGGAATTTTGGGAACGCTCCAATCTTAATGGAGGTAGGAAGGAGACAAGTGCCCAACTTCCATGGTGGTGGTGGTCATTTTGGAACCAAGGTAGAATGCTCCAATTTTAATGGTGAAGATCCTAAAGGATGGCTATAGAAGATTCAATGGTGTTTATGCTTAACCCTATTCCCGAGGAGTATAAAGTAATAATCTCAACCATCCATCTAGAAGGTAGGGTTACATTGTGGCTTTAAGCTGAGTATGGAGACCCAAGGCAAGTGAAATGCGAGGTGTTATCCATCCAAGTCTATGCAATATTTTCCATTGAAGTTTGTGAAGACATTGCTGAATAATTCAACAAACTACATCAATAAGTCAATGTAGACACGTATTATTACAAATATCAAACTCTAAGACCCCTAATACTAGCAGTCAATCCAGGGCTCAACGAAACCTATTTTATAGCAAGATTTCTAAGTGGATTAAAAGAAGAGATCAAGGTCCCAGTGAAGATGATTTTAGCCCAAACTCTTAACCATGTTATTCCATTACCAAGATTACAAGAAACAATCCTCAAAACCAAAACACGAAAAAATTATTTTCATATGCAAACTCAACTAGTTCTCAATCCAATAATTACACAGCAATTCAACCCAAAATTAGAAATCTAACAAATATAACCAACACCCAAAAACTAGTTCCAATAATTCCACCAAGAACACAACCTGTAATGACCCCACTTATATATATATATATATATATATATATATATATATATATATAGTTTCTTTTTACACTTTTGTGTTACTTATTATCTTATAAATTGTGTATTATTAGATATGTGGTATTATTGGCTATCAACATAACAAACCCCATTTTTAATTACGAAGAATCAACTGTAAATTGGATCAAATCGAAGTCTTATGACATATCTTAAGGTAAATAATAAGTTTTGGGGTAGAAAATATAATTTTATGAAACTTTAAGGACTAAAAAATATAAAATTAGCCATTTCTAAATAAAATATTTTCAAGGACCTCTAAGAAATATTCAAAATATATAGTTTGAAATTACCAAAATACCCTTCATGTGTAAAATGACCCTTATACCCTCATCACCTTTCCATCACGTGCTGGTCACTTCCACCTTGCACATGTCGTCTCTAGAGAGAAAGCTAAAACACTTGTCATCGTTTAGTGATATTAACACTTCAAGACCACTCCGAATCGTGAAACCTCGGTGTTGAATCACCACTCCAAAAAGCCTAGTCATTAGACACGTGTCAACACCGTAATACTTTTGGAAACCTACAAATAGGGCCTTAGGGTTTATTTGAAACTCACACCAATTCCTTGAGAATTATATTAAGAAAAAGTGATAGAAAGCTTGTGAAATATCTTATGAAGGTGTTCTATAATTTCGAAGAAAGAATTCATTTCATAAATATGATTTTATTTAAATGTTATAATGTATTTTTATTGTTTTAATTTTGTGTTTAATAACTTTACTTAGTAGTCATGCTTGTAAATTACACTAAGGACTTCACTAATCAAAAATTAAAGTTTAGAAGAAATCCAAGTTAATTTTATTTTCATGTAAACTTGTTTGAAATTATCAATTCGCTTTTAAAAAAATGAGTTTTTAAAAGTAATTTCTCGTTATTATGGAATCCCATTTAAGTAATTCCAAAGTCAGGCCCGATGAAATTCTGTCTAGATGAGATGGTATTTAAGTGGTGCCCCAGTGACCCTCCATCTCTACTGGGAATGAATCCGAAAATGTTCTGTCTAGAGTAAATGGTATTTAAGCGGTGCCCCTGTGACTCTCCATCTCTACATGGAACCGACTGATTACGAAGAACTATGAATTGAATCCTTTAATTACGATAAATGAGTTTTAAAAGTTAAGAAAATGGTTTTTAGTAATCCTTTGAAACAAGTTATTATTAAAATACAATAGAAAGACTTGACCTTGTTTAGAACATATACTTAAACCTTGAAATTCTGTTACTAAAGCCGTTTATTAAAATTAAACTATTTAAGTAACTCCGATCTCTTTTTTTGAGAAACTCTTTTCTTGAAAAACGAAAACTATTTTAACACAAGATGTGTTTAACAAAATAGTATGTACGAGATCTATTCAAGATTTTACTAACAAGTTTATAAAACAGTTTTAAACAAACTTTAAAACCTAGCACCACCAAGAATGAGATGAGAAGATGTAGTAAGATTAAGTACAAGATTTTTAAGTGGTAAAACCTCACCAATTGAGGAAACATCCACGACTCCCTCTACGGAGTAAAACAAAAATCCACTATAACATGCAAACTAAGTGTAATATATCATGAAGAACTTAGATCTGAAAGTTTCAATATACTAGAACAACAGATCTAAGAAAATGATTAAGTTCGAAACAAGATCCAAAGAAGAAGAGGTTACAGCAACAAACAAACTCTCAAATCATCTCTCAAAAACACTCAAACACTCAAGGTTGTGTTTGGTAAAGTATAGATGTTTGAAGGTTTGTATTTGGTTGGAACTGCGTAGACGATTTAGGGTTAGGGTTAGGGTTTCTAACTCTTCCTCTCTCTTCTGGTTTCTCTCTCGCTCTCTCTTCTCTCTACTCTCTCTTTATTTTCTCTCAAATGGCAAAATAACAAAAGTCCCAGAAAGCTGAGTAAAGGGCTCCTTTTATAGGAGGCTGAGAAGGTGACAAATGTTGGTCAATAACACGAGATAAAACGCGCCTCAAAATAATTACAAAGTAAACCATGAAGTCTCTGCCGCTTTTGGTTTCTACCCAAACCAACTTTACAGAGTTAAAATAATATTTCTAAAATAGAATATTTACCCCATAACCTTTTAAAACCAAGTTTTATTAATATAACCTTATTTTAAAATGTTTTAAAAAATCCCAAAAAATATTTAAAAATCAAATTTAGGGATTTAAAAACACTCAACATATATACACACACTAATATGAAACATGACATGTAAATGAATCGTTCTACTTGTGTGAGTGTTGGTAATTAAATCTAGGTCTCTTCAATAAAAGATGAAATAGTAATGCAAGCTCTGAGGTTCTTTGGTTTCTAGGTTAGACATAATTTTGTCACAATTTCCAAACTAGATGACCACTTATACAATATAGGCTCAAGTGACTCAAGAGTATAAGGGCTTCAATCTCCCGTTTGGAAATATGAGACAAAATCTCCTTTGAGTCAACTAGGACTCGTAGGGCAACAAAAAGAATAAGAAAAACCTATTCCTATAAAGATTCTATCTACCAAAATCCTAGAAAGCAAAAGTACATAACTCAACTATTAACAATTGAATACCCTATTACATCAGTTGAGTATGACTGTACAGAAACCTGCAATACACTAAGATCAAGCTTTTTAGCATATATAAACAATCATTAGAGACTCAAATTTCCCCCCCCCCCCATTTTGTCTCAAATGGACAAAGGGAAAAAAACTTGTAAGACACTCATACCAAGCTCTAGGTGCTTGTTTAAGGCCATACAGAGCCTTTTTGAGACGAAATACATGATTTGGATATTGAGGGTCAATGAACCCTTTAGGTTGTTCTACATTGGTATCCTCAGTCAATATTCCATTAAGGAATGCAGATTTGACACCCATTTGGTAAAGTGTAAAATGCATGTGGCAGGCTATAGCAAAGAGCAGACGGACATATTCTAAACGAGTAACAGGTGAAAAGGTCTCGTTAAAATCTATTCCTTAAATTTGAGAGTATCCTTGAGCAACTAATCTAGCTTTATTTCTAATGATTATCCCATTTTCATCAGACTTATTTTTAACAATCCAACGCGTGACAATAACCTTTTTGTGATCAGGACGAGGAACAAGATACCAAACATCATGAATGACAAATTGAAGAAGTTCTTCCTGCATAGCAGAAATCCGGTGAGAGTCAGTCAATGCCTCATTTACATTCTTTGGTTCCACTATGGAAACAAAATATGAATAATGTGCATAGTTTCTTAGTTGGGATCTTGTACGTACTGGCTCACTAGGGTTACCAACTACGTTATTTATGGGATGATCTTTAGAAACCCAGTTAGGTACTTCAGGTGTCTCAATTGGTTATGAATCATCTATTTCAGGAGTGTTATTTTCTAAAATGTTTGTAGGCTCTTCCTCAATAGTTGATTCACTAGTCTTACTCTCTATAGTAGTGTCACTCATAATTACATTTATGGATTCCATCAAGGTTTTAGTGCGAAGATTATACACTCGATAGGCTCTGCTGTTAGATGAGTATCCTAAAAATATAGCTCTATCACCTCGGCTCTCAAATTTGGATAAGTGTTCCCTATCTTTGCATACATAACAAGTACTACCAAAAGTTCTAAGGTACTTAAGATTGGGTTGTAACACCCCGCATTTTGCATGCATTAAATATTTAATTAATTCGGGAATTGAAAAATTACCTGTGAGTCGTAATTTAATTGAATTAATTAGGGAAATTTTATTGAAATATTAGTCGAGGAGTAAATGGTTAATATTTACGGGAAGTATTTAGTAAGCGAATAGTAATTATTTAGTTAAGTCATTTCGAGTATTAATGACAGGGTATGCACTTATCTCAATCGGGAGTCGGTATAGACTAAAGGGGTGAGGGGATAAATATTTTTATAAATTAATTTAGATGCCAATTCTGAGTGTACGGTTGAGTCCGGATGGGCCGAGATAGTCGGAAAAATGTACCCGGGGGTAGTAAACGGGTCACGGGGCCTTATTAGACATCACCGGGCCCACACGGGGGCATTTGAGTCACTTGGACTTGGCCCATTAGGCAAAAAACGGGATTAGGTAAATTAAGGAATTTGGAAGGAATAATCAAACGGCTGATAGAGTTTTAGAAAAGGCTAAGTGTATTAAGGAAACCTAATAGCAGTTAAGGGCAGCTTTGGGATCACTAGAGGGCCAACAAGGATCGTCTTCAACCTTGGGAATTCATCTCCGAATCAGACACTACGAAACCTAAGGCATGTGGATAACTTGCAATAGTATTGAATCTGTTTTGAAATTCATATTCATGTGATGTGTTTGATCAAAATTCATTTTGGGTGTTCATGGCATAAAGATGAGGTTTTGATAAATAATAATCTGATTTACGAATTTGAATGAGGATTCTTGTAGAAATCTGATATTATAAATTGATACATATCTGGTAGGATGATATCTGGTTAATTAGAAATGAATTTGGTGAAGGGATTTGGGATGTAAATGGGTAAGGAATTAAAGATGAATATTTCCCCAAATTCAGAAATTGTAGTTAATGGACGAATTAATGATGTTGATGGACATTTTCGAGGTCCCTAATAAGGTTTCTAACATGTATTAATTCTAAGAGGGCTTGAGGTTATTGGTAGAAGAAATTGGGGTTTGAGAAATTTCGTGCATGGTTGATTCTGTCTTCGCGAAGAAGACGAAGACCGGCTCGATCGATCAATCGAAGGTCTGGGGTCGATCGATCGAAGGTCAGCAGATTTTAGCAGCTTTGCCCAGTTATGTATATAAAAGGGAATTTATATAATAATCATTATGTAATTAATTATTGAGATATTAATACATGAGTTTAAACCTAATTAATCATGAGTAAAGTTAATCAGGATTTGAAGGATTTTTGGGTGTCACGTCATGATTAAAAATTCGGGAGTCGGGAATTTAGACTCGGGTGAGGTGATTTCGGACTACGAGAGTAAGTCCAATTTTACGGTGGGGGCGACACCAAAGGTGATTTAATTAATTCATGTGCGAATTAATTAATAATTAGGGTTGGATCATAACTCTGAATTTTAAATAGGCTTGTGTCACGGATTTAGTACATGGTGTAGCCAGGACATTTTATATATTTTTATACATATATATATATATATATATATATATACGGAGTGTGATAGTATATATATATAGTGCGGGCATTAATATCAGTGATTGAATATTATTAGTGTACACTCTAGTGCTATAGGGGGAGGTTGCGCGCAGTGCATGAATCCCCTAGCTTGAGGAGTAGGGCGAGTATAATCCTAGGTCATAGAGTCCGTTATATTGGTGAGAGGCATCTCACTTTCAGGGAAAGAATATGACCGCCTCCAATTCGTATGTTAAACTAAGTTAGTGAGTGAATCTAACTTGGATAACTAGGTTACGTGAATACACCTAGTGGGATAGCACTTGGGAAAATTTATATTTTGTGAGTATTCTTACTCGGTTGAAAATTTGTATTAAATGTTATTTAAATATGTTTGTGAATACTATAATATGATTAAATATATAATTTGGTAAATAATTATATATGGGATAATTAATACATAGTGAAAAATGTATTATGTGCATAACAGGTGTGAATGTTGTATGAAATTAAAAGGAGTAATGACTCAATTAAGTTGACGTTTATAATAACTTAAAAATCATGAACTAAGGCATACTCGGTTAGAGTAGGTAAGATTCAAGGGTTAAAATAAGCCTGTGGGTCAAGAGCGTTGGACCTAGTAAATTAAATATAAGCGTTAGTAGTGCACATTAGAGGAGAGGTGAGGAAGTCCTCAAGAGAGTGCGGCACTAACTAAAATATGAAGAGCATGCATATTTATTTATTACTGCAAGTTAATCATTTGTTAAATGTTTTCAAATGTTTTTGGGTACTAACCCTTGCTATAAAAAAAATTTAAAAACCTTTTAGGTGTCCAACCAAAAGGCCACCAAGCTTGACTCTATTCAAGGTATCCTTGCTGTAGCATATGTGGATGTTGCGGGGTTTTGATAGACGTCTCCTTCTTCCATTATTGTAGAGACTCTATAGTAGTTATCTGAGCTTGTCGCTCACAGTTCATTTATCAGTAGTAGACTTGTTGAGATGTTTTTCTGATATTTACTTGTATTGGATATTTGGACCGATGGTTTATTCATTTAGGTGTTTTAATTGTGGATGGTTATTTTAATTAACTGTGTTTTTGTATTATTGTATGTTCCTCACGAGTTTTATTTAATTAATTGAAAGATAAAAATTGGCACCAGTCTACTTTTCTCAGTTAGGTGGTTAGTAATTAAAAAGATGACAGTGATGCTAAGAATGGATCAACGGAGAAACCTTTTCTAACTTGATTTAGGACTGATCACCCGGGATTAATTAGGCGGGGTGTTACAGATGGTATCAGAGCGTCAGGTTCTAGTGTCCTTAGGATCTGTGCGGATTTCTACGTTTCAGCGTGGCACTCGTTTGTGGTAAAGCCCTATTATTAGGACTGTTGATTCATTTTCCGCTTATGAGACATCGTATTTCTGGTGTGAATATTTTTTGTAAACTGTGTACTTACGCGATTCAATCTATTTTAGATGCCACCGAAGAGGCAGAGAGAAGAGAGGGCTGAGGCTAGGGATGAAATCAGGGAGGCTCATCAGGAGCCACAGGTACCGCTACCACCACCCCCACCCGAGTAGATTTCAACTACTCAGGTGGCAGTGATAGTGGTCCAGGTGGTCGAAACAGTAATGAGAGCTATGGCATCTCACTTTCCACAACCCCAGGCACCGCCTCCAGTGGCACCAGCAGTTCAGGCTCCAGTGGGGCCACCATCTTGGTAGAGAGTTAGGGAGACCCTTCAGAAGGGTCACCCACCTGAGTTCCGGGGTAGCACAGACGTGATAGAGGCTTGTGACTAGAAGAGGAATGTTCAGCGCCATATGCGCATGCGAGAGTGTGCCGATCTACAGAGGAAGATGCTTGCTTCCTTTCGTCTATCGGAGGCAGCCTTACAATGGTGGGAGTCAGTTACCACCACTGAGGATCGAAATTTGATGACGACATTCGAATCCGGGGTGCGGTTTGGTCGTAAATACTTTCCACCAGTAGTAGAGGCTGAGATGAGAAAAAAATTCAGTGATTTAGTTCAGGGTGACCGATAAGTGGCAGACTACGAAGAAGAGTTCACCCGTTTGGCGAACTTTATGCCGAATGAGGTGAGCGACGAGGAGTGGAAGAAGTCAAGATTCATGAATGTCTTAGCCTGGAGGATCAGGCAACATTTGATTGGGAATCCGACATTAATGACTTATACATATGTCATTAATGCCTCCCTCGCACATTGTGAGGATCATCGTTTCCATGCAAAGGGGAGTAAGAAAGCAGGTGAGCCGAGCCAGCAGGGCAAGGAGGTTACTGGTAGTGACACTAGTCGTACTCGTCAACCGATTATTATCCAGCAGGAGAGTCAAGCCAAGAGATTTAGACCTGGTGGGTCCCGTCCAGGAGGTCAGGGATTCAGGCAAGGGCAGCCGGGACCAAATCAGCAACAACAGGTTCCTCAGGGCCGTCAGGACCAAGGGAACAATGGGGAAGGCCAGCAGGGCCTGCCACATCAGGGCCAATGACAGGGGAACGGTCAAAGACACTATTTTGTCTGTGGCCAGCCAGGGCATTTCAAGAGGGAGTTCCCACAGAGGGGCAGAGGTCAACAGCAAGAGGCCCAACGGGGGCAACGGGGAAAGATGCCGCCAGCAGCAGCAGCACCTGCCCCACCGCAGTCGGGACAGATGCACTACGGGCATGTGTATAACATATGGGATGTTCCCAATCCTCCAGCACAGCAAGCACCGCCAGCAGTTGAGGGTATGTTTCTCATTCATGGTTATGAGGGTAATATTCTTTTTGATACGGGAGCATCGCATTCATTTATTAAATATAATTTTTACTAAACGGGCTGGACTACTAGAGACTATGAGTAGTCTTCGGATGTGTGTAGAGTCGCCAGTAGGCAGCGGAGCCATGATCCACTCCATTTGTTGGGGTGTGGACATTTTAATCGGGAGACTTAGTTTAGCAGCGGACCTACTAGTGTTAGATATGGAGAGGTACGGTTTCATCTTGGGTATGGATTGGTTGGCAGGTTATCGGGCGACGGTGGATTACTACGAAAGGACTATCGTGTTCTCCATTCCAGGGCAAGAGATGTTCTTAATAGCTATGCCACTACCCGAGGGAGGGTCACGCACACACTTATATTACATTGAGGAGGAAACCTCACAGGAGGTGGCTATTCCGTTGGATTCAATCCCAGTGGTGAGAGACTTTGAGGATGTGTTTCAGGAGATACCAGGGTTGCCACCTGGCCGGGAAATCAAAATTGTGATTGATTTAGCATTGGGGACGAGGCCAATTACTCGGGCCCCATACCGTATGGCCCTTTCAGAAATGCGTGAGCTGAGGGAACAGATTCAGCAGCTTCTGGGTCAGGGTTTCATATGATGGAGTACAACGCCGTGGGGTGCACCGGTGTTATTTGTGAAAAACCAGGATGGCTCACTACGGTTATGCGTGGACTATAGAGAGCTGAATAAGGACACGATACGGAATAAGTATTCGTTGCCTAGGATTGATGACTTATTTGACCAGTTGAGAGGGGCATTTTATTTCTCTAAGGTCGACTTAAGGTCAGAATTTTATCAACTACGTATCCGAGAGGAAGATGTTCCGAAGACCACTTTCCTGTCGCGGTATGGATCCTAAGAATTCAGGGTGATTCCATTCGGACTCACCAATGCACCAGCAGTGTTAATGGACCTCATGAACAGAGTATTTAGGGAGTTTCTCGACCAGTTTATTATCGTGTTAATTGATGACATCCTGATCTACTCACGTACGGAGGAGGAGCACGCAGAGAACCTACATATAGTGTTACAGACATTACGGGATCACTAACTCTATCCCAAATTCGGTAAGTGTGGATTTTGGCTACGGGAGGTCCAATTCCTTGGCCACGTGGTGTCATACCGAGGTATTACGGTGGATCCAAGTGAAGTATCGGCGGTGAGGAAGTGGGGACAGCCCACGACACCGACAGAAGTGCACAATTTTCTGGGGTTGGTCGGTTATTACAGACGGTTCATCAAAGGATTCTCAAAGATTGCAGGCCCTTTGATGAATCTTACTCGAAAAGGGGTACCTTTCACTTGGAATGATCACTGTCAATTAGCCTTCGATGAGTTAAAGGACAAGTTGACATCCGCACCCTTGCTTGCATTACCGAAAGGAGGATTAGAGTATCGGGTTTACACTAACGCATCCTTACAGGGACTTGGGGGTGTGCTTCAGCAGGAGGAAAGGGATATAGCTTATGTGTCCAGGAAGCTAAATCCCCACGAGAGGAATTACCCCACTCATGACTTGGAGTTAGCAGCGGTCATTTTTGCTTTGAGGATATGGAGACATTATCTCCTGGGGGAGCAGTTAACGCTATTCACGGATCACAAATCACTTCAGTATCTCTTCACTCAGAAGGATTTGAATATGAGACAGAGGCGATGGCTAGAATTCGTGAAAGAATATCAGTTTGATATTCAGTATCATCCTGGTAAGGCTAATGTGGTGGAAGATGCATTGAATCGGAGACCGACTGGGGAAATATCAGAAGTCCGAAAAGCAAAGTGGAGAGAACTTCGATACGAGGATGATGTAGCCAGGGCTTGCATGTCAGCATTATCCATCACACCCGAGATCATTATGCGAGTTATGAGGGCTCAGGCAGAGGATCAGACCTACCGGGATAGGGTGAGATAGTTGCTAGCTGAGGGAGCAGAGGGCTACTCGATCAGCTCGGAGGGTGGCTTACGCCATAATGGGAGGTTGATTGTGCCAGAGGATGCGGAATTGAGGCACGCTGTTATGACGGAGTCTCATGGGTCGAGATTCGCGGTACATACAGGTGGGGATAAGATGTATCAAGATATGAGAAGGTAGTATTGGTGGGCAGGGATGAAACGGGACATAGCAGAATTTGTTTCGAAATGTGCCACGTGTCAGCTTGTGAAAGTTGACCATCAGAGACCATCAGGGATGCTACAGCCACTTGAAATTCCTATGTGGAAGTGGGAGAGCATCTCTGTGGACTTCATTACAGGGTTACCGACATCACAGAAGGGTCACGATTCCATATGGGTTATTGTGGATCAGTTGACCAAAGTGGCCCACTTCCTACCGGTTCGCACAGACTTTGAGACGATGCGTTACGCACAGCTATTCATTGTGGATATTGTTAAACTGCATGGGGTACCGATTAATATTGTGTCGGATAGGGACAAGATCTTTGTGGCCCATTTTTGGCAGAGTTTTCAGGAGGCCATGGGCACGGAGTTACGTTTGAGTACAGCCTATCACCCACAGACTGATGGGCAGACCGAGAGAGTCAATCAGATGTTGGAAGATATGCTCGTAATGTGTATACTAAACTTTGGGGGAGGTTGGGAGAAATATCTTCCTCTGGTAGAGTTTGCGTATAATAACTCTTACCAATCCACGATCGGCATGGCACCATTCGAGGCATTATACGGGAGACCTTGTCGTTCACCCGCTTGTTGGTTAGAGGTGGGGGACAACAAACTGTTGGGGCTGGAGATTGTTCAGGAGACATCTTCCAAGATAGAGCTGATCCGAGGGAGGATTCGAATAGCTCAGGATAGGCAGAAAAGTTATGCTGATGCTTCACGAAGACGCGTGGAGTTAGAGGTTGGGGATCAGGTATTAGTCAGGGTGTCCCCTATGAAAGGGTGATGAGGTTCGGTAGGAAGGGTAATCTAGCACCGAGGTACGTGGGACCTTTCCCTATTATCGAGAGGGTGGGGCCTATAGCCTACAGGCTGGGATTATCGGAGCATCTTCAGCGGATACACGACGTGTTCCATGTAGCATCGCTGAAGAAATATCACCGGAGTGAGAGGGCCTTCTGGCACATTCCACTCGAAGAAATTGATTTACATCCAGACATCTCATATGAGGAGAGGCCGGTGGCTATCCCAGACCGTAGCGAACGGAAACTACGATCCAAGGTTGTTCCACTAGTTAGAGTACAGTGGGGTCATCACAACATTGATGAGTCTACCTGGGAGCGGGAGGATGATATGCGGGAGCAATATCCAGAGCTTTTCATCACATGTATGACCTAATTTCGGGGATGAAATTCCTTTGTAAGGGGGGGAGTATGTAACACATCGCATTTTTCATGCATTAAATATTTAATTAATTCGGTAATTGAAAAATTACTTGTGAGTCGTAATTTAATTGAATTAATTAGGGAAATTTTATTTAAATATTAATCGAGGAGTAAATGGTTAATATTTACGGGAATTATTTACTAAGAGAATAGTAATTATTTAGTTAAGTCATTTCGAGTATTAATGACAGGGTATGCACTTATCTCAACCGGGAGTCGGTATAGACTAAAGGGGTGAGGGGATAAATATTTTTAAATTATTTCGGATTCCAATTCTGAGTGTACGATTGAGTCCGGATGGGCCGAGATAGTCGGAAAAGTGTACTCGGGGGTAGTAAACGGGTCACGGGGCATTTTTAGACATAACCGGGCCCACACGGGGGCATTTTGGGTCACTTGGGCTCGGCCCATTAGGAAAAAAACGAGAATAGGTAAATTAAGGAATTTGGAAGGAATAATAAAAAGGCTGATAGAGTTTTAGAAAAGGCTAAGTGTATTAAGGAACCCTAATAGCAGTTAAGGGCAACTTTGGGATCACTAGAGAGCCAACAAGGATCGTCTTCAACCTTGGGAATTCATCTCCGAATCAGACACTATGAAACCTAAGGCAAGTGGATAACTTGCAGTAGTATTGAATCTGTTTTGAAATTCATATTCATGTGATGTGTTTGATCAAAATTCTTTTTGGGTGTTCATGGCATAAACATGAGGTTTTGATAAATAATAATCTGATTTACGAATTTGAATGAGGATTCTTGTAGAAATCTAATATTATAAATTGATACATATCTGATAGGATGATATCTGGTTAATTAGAAATTAATTTGGTGAAGGGATTTGGAATGTAAATGGGTAAGGAATTAAAGATGAATATTTCCCAAAATTCAGAAATTGTAGTTAATGGACGAAATAATGATGTTGGTGGACATTTTGGAGGTCCCTAATAAGGTTTCTAACATGTATTAATGCTAAGAGGGCTTGAGGTTACTGGTAGAAGAAATTAGGGTTTGAGAAATTTCGTCCATGGCTGATTCTGTCTTCGCGAAGAAGACGAAGACCTGCTCGATCGATCGATCGAAGGTCTGGGGTTGATCGATCGAAGGTCGGCAGATTTTGGCAGCTTTGCCGAGTTATGTATATAAAAGGGAATTTATATAATAATCCTTATGTAATTAATTATTGAGAAATTAATACATGAGTTTAAACCTAATTAATCATGAGTAAAGTTAATTAGGATTTGAGGGATTTTTGGGTGTCACGTCATGATTAAAAATTCGGGAGTCGGGTATTTACACTCGGGTGAGCTGATTTCGGACTACAAGAGTAAGTCCAATTTTACGGTGGGGGAGACACCAAAGGTGATTTAATTAATTCATGTGCGAATTAATTAATAATTAGGGTTTAATCATAACTCTGAATTTTAAATAGGCTTGTGTCATGGATTTAGTACATGGTGTAGTCGGGACATTTTATATATTTTTATACATATATATATATATATATATATGGAGTGTGATAATATATATATAGTGCGGGCATTAATATCAGTGATTGAATATTATTAGTGTATACTCTAGTGCTATAGGGGGAGGTTGCGCGCAGTGGATGAATCCCCTATCTTGAGAAGTAGGGCGAGAATAATCCCAGGTCATAGCGTCCGTTATATGGGTGAGGGGCATCTCACTTTCAGGGAAGGAATATGACCGCCTCCAATTCATATGTTAAACTAAGTTAGTGAGCGAATCTAACTTGGATAACTAGGTTACGTGAATACACCTAGTGGGATATCACTTGGGAAAATTTATATTTTGCGAGTATTCTTACTCGGTTGAAAAATTGTATTAAATGTTATTTCAGTATGTTTGTGAATACTGTAATATGATTAAATATATAATTTGGTAAATAATTATATATGGGATAATTAATACATAGTGAAAAATGTATTATGTGCATAACAGGTGTGAATGTTATATGAAATTAAAAGGAGTAATGATTCAATTAAGTTGACGTTTTTAATAACTTAAAAATCATGAACTAAGGCATACTCGGTTAGAGTAGGTAAGATTCAAGGGTTAAAATAAGCATGTGGGTCAGGAGCGTAGGACCTAGTAAATTAAATGGAAGCTTTAGTAGTGCACATTAGAGGAGGGGTGAGAAAGTCCTCAAGAGAGTGCGGCACTAACTTAAATATGAAGAGCATGCATATTTATTTATTACTGCAAGTTAATCATTTTTTAAATGTTTTCAAATGTTTTTGGGTACTAACCCTTGCTATAAATTTTTTTTACAAACCTTTTAGGTGTCCAACCACAAGGGTGCCATGCTTGACTCTATTCCAGGTATCCTTGCTGCAACACATGTGGATGTTGCGGGGTTTTGATAGACGCCTCCTTCTTCCATTCTTGTAGAGACTCTCTAGTAGTTATTTGATATTGTCGCTCACAGTTCATTTATTAGAAGTAGACTTGTTGAGATGTTTTTATAATATTTACTTGTATTGGATATTTGGACCGATGGTTTATTCGGTTAGGTGTTTTAATTGTGGATGGTTATTTCAATTAATTGTGATTGTGTATTATTGTATGTTCCGCACGAGTTTTATTTAATTAATTGAAAGATAAAAATTGGCACCAGTCTACTTTTCTCACTTAGGTGGTTAGTAATTAAAAAGACGACAGCGATACTAAGAATGGACCAGCTGAGAAACCTTTTCTAACTGTATTTAGGACTGATCACCCTGGATTAATTAGGCGGGGTGTCACATGGCCTTTTTCTTGTACCAAAGTTCGTAAGGAGTTTGTTTGGAATTCTTTCTAAGATAGACCCTATTTATGATGTGACAAGTAGTACAAATAGATTCTACCCAAAAATACTTAGGTAAATTCTTGGCATGTAACATAACACGTCCCATCTCTTGAAGGGTACGATTCTTTCTTTCGGCAATTCCATTTTGTTGAGGAGTCTTAGGAGCACTGAATTCATTTTTGTAACCATTATAGTCACAGTATTCAATAATATCAGTGTCTTTAAATTCACCACCTCTTTCATTAAGGATTCTATTTACTTGAGTGTCCTTTTCATTTTCAATCCGGCGAATAATTTTTAAGAAAGTTTGAAAAGTGTCAGACTTTTGTTTTAAAAAGGCTACCCAAGTAAATCTGGTGAAGTCATCAACCATAACTAAAATATAACTGTGTCCACAAAGACTAACAGTTTGGGAGGGACCCATTAGGTCCATATGGATGAGCTCCAAGGGATTTGAGGTAAGAATATCATTAACTTTCTCATGAGGTGCCTTAACAATTTTACCTTCCTGACAGGAACCACAGACTATGTTAGGAATGGGTTTGATTTTAGGAACTCCTCTAACTATTTCCTAAGAGGTAAGTATACTAAGGTTATCGTAATTTATATGACCCATTATGTTATGCCATATCTCACTGACATCCATTCTGGCAACATTACAGATTTCAGATTTATTCATGACAGTATAGTAATTGTCAGGAGTTCTGAATCCTGTAATTATGCATTCACCTTTATCATTTAAAATTTTGTAATTGTTCTTTGAAAAGGTAACAGTATGATCTGAGTCACAAAATTGTGATATGCTAAGTATATTTGCCTTAAGACCTTTAACTAAAAGGACATTTTCTAGAACAGGAAGTCCATTTTCTTAGAGAGTTCCTTTGCCTATGATTTGAGCTGAAACTCCATCACTAAAAATGACTTTACCACCGGCAAAGTTAGTTGTGTTTAAAAGTTTAGTTTCATCCCCAGTCTTGTGCTTAGAACATCCGGAGTCTAAATACCAACCAGATGATGTGTGTTCGGCTTTTAAAGCAGTAAAGACTATGTTACACTTCATCTGAGGCAATAGATGATCTTTTCTAACCCATATTGCTCTAGTTTTCATTTTGCGCTTATTAGTTCTCAATTGATAAAATTTGCGAGCATTAGATTTTTGTTGAAAAATGTTTTGCGCATGATTTTGAGTTTAATGAAAAACATGAGCATTTGGTTTAGGAAAGTGCTTAGGATTCCTTCTAGGAAATGTTCTCTTAGGTTTGGTCTTTCTCTTCCTAGAATTAGAGTTTTATGAGGTTTTCTAGGAAGTACATAATTGTTTCGGTTCCTTCTAGAATAGTTAAAGTTCTGATAAATAGGAGAACTACAGAAAGGTGTAATTAGTCTCCTAGAATAGCAACTATCAAAAGAGTGATCGTATATATCACTGTAAGAGCAATAAAGATTTCTCAAGATTGGGGTCTCCTTCGGAAAGTATCTAAACAAAGGTTTTGAGAAGTTTTGAGGTTGAGCTTTATTCGTAGGTGTGACAGTCTTGAATCAAGACTCACTCTTCCTAATAGAGGGGCAGACGTATTTAGCCTTAGGTGAACTTTCATGTTCAGAGCAACTTGATTCCCCAATGTTAGAATTTTGATGTTTTGAATCAAACTCAGGTTTTAGAGAATGAAAGTCTGGACATGTTTCAATAGGTCTTTTGCCTTTTGACACAAACTTGGTAGGTTCAAAAGTTTTTGTTTGTGTTTTCAAATGGGGGCAAAACCCTATTCCAGTACGATCATCAGAATTGGTTTTTGATTCAGCAACAAATTCATCAAAACATTTTGAATTATTTCAAATCTTGTCAATTTTTTGAAAACAGTTGTTGTCTTTTCTTTAGTTTGTTCCAATTCTAACAATGTCCCTTTGTATTTTTTCTCCAGAGTTTCATTTGTTTCATTTAAATTTCTGAGTTTTTCATCAAACATTCTGATTTCTTTTTTATGAGTCAAACATTGGGTAGTATACTCTTCAGCATTTAGTTTAACCATTAGGCTTAGATCTTCTAACTTCTTAGTGAGATCTTTCACAATATTTTCTAGTCTAGTGCTTTTCTTGAGAGTTTTAGCATAGAGAGTGTGAATATCTGGGAGGTCTTCATTGTCCGAGTCACTAAGTGTAGTGTGTGAAGTGACCCCTAGGGCTTCATTCTTTGTACTCACACAGCCATTGACATCGTCATTATCGCCTTCCCTTTTACTCACACTCCCCGAAGAACAAGTAGCAATATTCTCAGTAATCAAAGCATCTAAACCAGTAATAGCAGTGTTCGAAACATAAAAAGTATAATTACTATATTCATCCTCATTAACAAACACAGGCATATCATCATTATAGATAATCTTGGCAAAGAAAGACATGCAAGGGTCAAAAACATCAGATGACTCAAGTTCCTCATTTTCCGATTCACTTGAATCATCCTATGTCTTGCAAATGTTGGCCCTAGTGTTTTTTTTTTAGTCTTCAAGTTAACTCAACAGTCTTGTGCAATGTGTCCTAGTTTACCACATCTATAGCATTCAGTCTTCTTAAGGTCTCTGTTAGGTCTAGTGTGAGAGTCCTTGTGATTTTTATCATGGCTTTTCTCATGAGGTCTGTGATTGAAAGGAGTTGGATAATTAAACTTTCCTTGTTTTTTTGCCATGTTGTTTCTAAATTTAATGATTTTCTTAAACTATTTTGACATTAAAGCAATCTGATTGTCCAAACTCTTTATATCGCATTCCTCATCAGAATCATCATTGGAAGTATTAAGTCTCAGGCTTAATCAATTTAGAAGAGAAGATTAGATTGGAACTAGTCTGTTTCCTATGGGACTGGGTTAATTATTTCTTAAATTCCAGTTCCATTTCCACATTTCTTAACTTTCTACTTACTAGTTCAGGAGTGATATTAATATCACACATTTCCTCAATAGCATATCTTTTGTTTTCAAATTTCTGTGGTAATGATCTCATAATTTTAGACACAATTTATTGTCTGTCATAAGTTATCCCATTAGCATGCAGTTTAGTCACAATATCAGTCAGGTTCATATAGAAGTCATCAAATGACCCAGTCTCATCCATAATTAGGGAATTATACTGTTGAATGAGCATTTGGGTTTTAGCAGCTTTAACTCTAGTGTCACCTTCATGAGCAGTAACTAAAGTTTCCCAAGCTTCCTTATAAGTGGTACAGGATGAGATTCTTTTGAACTCATGTTCATTTATAGACATAAATATATCATTCTTTC
The DNA here is from genome assembly GCA_949130495.1 of Sambucus nigra. NCBI lineage: Eukaryota > Viridiplantae > Streptophyta > Magnoliopsida > Dipsacales > Adoxaceae > Sambucus > Sambucus nigra. Next base: position 552,413,543 of record OX422211.1, on the reverse strand, counting down.
CTTTGTTATTATTTTGAGAAACATGTTTCTCTTCTTGTGTGAACTCAGTTAAAACATTCTTAACCCTCTCATTACTTCTTTCAGTGGCTGGTTTTGTAGGAAAAATGTAACCATTTTCAATAATATCCCAGACATCATCTCCCAGAGTTCCTTGAATAAAAGCAATCATTCTTACATTCCAGTAAGAAAAATTGGTTCCATCAAATATAGGAGGTCTGGTCAAGTTACCAAATCTTTCATTTTTCTCGTCCATATTTGATTTTCAGAAAACAATTTCAGAAACACAGGATCACTTTAAAAGAAGTATATCCCGCTCTGATACCAATTGAAATTCTGTTACTAAAGCCGTTTATTAAAAATAAACTATTTAAGTAACTCCGATCTATTTTTTTTAGAAACTCTTTTCCTGAAAAACCAAAACTATTTGAACACAAGATGTGTTTAACAAAACAGTATATACGAGATCTATTCAAGGTTTTACTAACAAGTTTATAAAACAGTTTTAAAAAAACTTTAAAACCCAGCACAACCAAGGATGAGATGAGAAGATGTAGGAAGATTAAGTACAACATTTTTACGTGGTAAAACCTCACCAATTAAGGAAACATCCACGACTCCCTCTACGGAGTAAAACAGAAATCCACTATAAACAAATTTAACAGTTACAAACTATATAACAAACATGCATACAACTCAGACCTATATAACTTTAGGAATGTACCCACTGGTGTCCTTATAACTTCTCTGCAGTTGTGATTGTTGATGTTGTCCTCTCAGTTTGTTAACTCCAAGTTTTTCAAGCTCTTTACGTCGACTCTTTATCTCAAGATCTTATTACCAACACTTTTCGTGTTGTAGTGTGAAAGTGTTTGTGGAGGTGCTTTCTAACACATGCATGCACACACACACACTTATCATGTACAAACAGTCCTAGCAAATTAGAAATAAGTGTATATGATGTGAGTTTTCTTTTTCTCTCTTCTCACAAAACTTAACCTTTTTGACCTTTAAAACAATCCCAGAATCCACGGATACCTTGCTTAGAAGACAGTCAAGGTCTTAATCAATCTCAGAGTTTAGAAAAGTTTTTCGAGATTGAAAACCTCCAAGTGAGATTCCAAACTAGGTCTAAGGTCTTGTTTCACGAGAACTAGAAACAGAAAACATTTTTGTTGATTTCAAAGTTAAAAACATTTACAGAAAACAAATCAACAAAATATTTCTCAAGATGAGAAACAAACATGCAAACTAAGTATAATATATCATGAAAAACTTAGATCTGAAAGTTTCAATATACTAGAACAACAAATCTAAGAAAATGATTATGTTGGAAACAAGATCCAAAGAAGAAGAGGTTACAGCAACAAACCAGCTCTCAAATCATCTCTCAAAAACACTCAAACACTCAAGGTTGTGTTTGGTAAAATATAGAGGTTTGAAGGTTTGTATTTAGTTTGAACAACGTAGATGATTTAGGGTTAGGGTTAGGGTTTCTAACTCTTACACTCTTTTCTGGTTTCTCTCTCTCTCTCTCTCTTCTCTCTACTCTCTCTTTATTTTCTCGCAAATCACGAAATAACAAAAGTCTCAGAAAGCTGAGTAAATTGCTCCTTTTATAGGAGGCTGAGAAGGTTCGAGATCGAGGGCCAAAATCAAGGGTCTAGATAGAGTCAAGATGGATTGACTAAGATCCAAGGTCATATGATAAGCGGTGGTTAAAACGCTTCTGATTGGTTCAAAAGGTAATCACAGGGATTATGATAGAAGACATGCAGATCGTTGATTACATATGATCCAAGGGTTGAAACCAGGCGTAGTTTTACTCTCTTCAAAGAAACACACTTCTCACCAATCAGAGGGTGACAAATGTTGGTCAATAACACGAGATAAAACGCGCGTCAAAATAATTACAAAGTAAACCCTGAAGTATCTGCCGCTTTTGGTTTCTACCCAAACCAACTTTAGAGAGTTAAAACAATATTTCTAAAATAGAATATTTACCCCATAACCTTTTAAAACCAAGTTTTATTAATAAAACCTTATTTTAAAATGTTTTAAAAAATCCCAAAATATATTTAAAAATCAAATTTAGGGATTTAAAAACACTCAACATATATACACACACTAATATGCAACATGACATGTAAATCAATCATTCTACTGTGTGTGAGTGTTGGTAATAAAATCTAGGTCTCTTCAATCAAAGATGAAATAGTAATGCAAGCTCTGAGGTTCTTTGGTTTCTTGGTTAGACATAATTTTGTCACAATTTCCAAACTAGATGAACACTTATACAATATAGACTCAAGTACTCAAGAGTATAAGGGCTTCAATCACCCATTTGGAAGTATGAGACAAAATCTCTTTTGAGTCAACTAGGACTCGTAGGGCAACAAAAAGAATAAGAAAAACCTATTCCTATAAAGATTCTATCTACCCAAATCCTAGAAAGCAAAAGCACATAACTCAACTATTAACAATTGAATACCCTATTACATCAGTTGAGTATAACTGTACAGAAACCTGCAATACACTAAGATCAAGCTTTTTAGCATATATAAACAATCATTAGAGACTCAAATTTCTCCCCCATTTTGTCTCAAATGGACAAAGGGAAAAAAACTGGAAAGACGCTCATACCAAGCTCTAGGTGCTTATTTAAGGCCATACAGAGCCTTTTTGAGACGAGATACATGATTTGGATATTGAGGGCCAATGAAACCTTTGGGTTCTTCTACATAGGTCTCCTCAGTCAATATTCCATTAAGGAATGCAGATTTGACATCCATTTGGTAAAGTGTAAAATGCATGTGGCAGGCTATAGCAAAAAGAGCTGACGAACAGATTCTAAACGAGTAACAGGTGCAAAGGTCTCGTTAAAATCTATTCCTTAAATTTGAGAGTATCCTTGAGAAACTAATCTAGCTTTATTTCTAATGATTATCCCATTTTCATCAGACTTATTTTTAAAAATCCAACGCGTTCAAATAACCTTTTTGTGATCAGGACGAGGAACAAGATACCAAACATCATGAATGACAAATTGAAGAAGTTCTTCTTGCATAGCAGAAATCCAGTGAGAGTCATTCAATGCCTCATTTACATTCTTTGGTTCCACTAGGGAAACAAAACATGCATAACGTGCATAGTTTCTTAGTTGCGATCTTGTACGTACTAGCTCACTAGGGTTACCAACTACGTTATTTATGGGATGATCTTTAGAAACCCAGTTAGGTACTTCAGGTGTCTCAATTGGTAATGAATCATCTATTTCAAGAGTTTTATTTTCTAAAATGTTTGTAGGCTCTTCCTCAATAGTTTATTAACCAGTCTTACTCTCTATAGTAGTGTCACTCACAATTACATTTATGGATTCCATCAAGGTTTTAGTGCGAAGATTATACCCTCGATAGGCTCTGCTGTTAGGTGAGTATCCTAAAAATATAGCTTTATCACCTCGGCTCTCAAATTTGGATAAGTGTTCCCTATCTTTGCATACATAACAAGTACTACGAAAAGTTCAAAGGTACTTAAGATTCGGATTTTTCTTGTACCAAAGTTTGTAAGGAGTTTGTATGGAATTCTTTCTAAGATAGACCCTATTTATGATGTGACAAGTAGTACAAATAGATTCTACTAAAAAATACTTAGGTAAATTCTTGGCATGTAACATAACACATCCCATCTCTTGAAGGGTACGATTCTTTCTTTCGGCAATTCCATTTAGTTGAGGAGTCTTAGGAGCACTGAATTCATTTTGTAACCATTATAGTCACAGTATTCAATAATACCAGTGTCTTTGAATTCACCACCTCTGTCTCTACGGATTCTATTTACTTGAGTGTCCTTTTCATTTTAAATCCGGAGAATAATTTTTAAGAAAGTTTGAAAAGTGTCATACTTTTGTTTTAAAAAGGCTACCCAAGTAAATCTGGTGAAGTCATCAACCATAACAAAAATATAACTATGTCCACAAAGACTAACAGTTTGGGAGGGACCCATTAGGTCCATATGAATGAGCTTCAAGGGATTTGAGGTAACAATATCATTAACTTTCTTATGAGGTGCCTTAACAATTTTACCTTCCGGAAAGGAACCACAGACTATGTTAGGAGTGGGTTTGATTTTAGTAACTCCTCTAACTATTTCCTGAGAGGTAATTCTACTAAGGTTATCGTAATTTATATGACCCATTATGTTATGCCATATCTCGTTGTCATCCATTCTCGCAACATTACAGATTTTAGATTTATTCATGACAGTATAGCAATTGTCAGGAGTTCTGAATCCTGTAATTATGCATTCACCTTTATCATTTAAAATTTTGCGATTGTTCTTTGAAAAGGCAACAGTATGATCTGAGTCACAAAATTGCGATATGCTAAGTAGATTTGCCTTAAGACCTTTAACTAAAAGGACATTTTCTATAACAGGAAGTCCATTTTCTGGGAGAGTTTCTTTGCCTATGATTTGAGATGAAACTCCATCACCAAAAATGACTTTACCACCAGCAAAGTTAGTTGTGTTTAAAAGTTTAGTTTCATTCCAATCATGTGCTTAGAACATCCAGAGTCTAAATACCAACCAGATGATGTGTGTTCAACTTTTAAAGCAGTAACAACTATGTTACACTTCATCTGAGGCAATAGATCATCTTTTCTAACCCATATTTCTCTAGTTTTCATTTTGCGCTTATTAGCTCTCAATTGATAAAATTTGCGAGCATTAGATTTTTGTTGAAAAATGTTTTGCGCATTATCTTGAGTTTTATGAAAAACATGAGCATTTGGTTTAGGAAAGTGCTTTGGATTCCTTCTAGGAAATGTTCTCTTAGGTTTGGTCTTTCTCTTCCTATAATTAGAGTTTTTATGAGGTTGTCTAGGAAGTACATAATTGTTTCGGTTCCTTCTAGAATAGTTAAAGTTCTAATAAATAGGAGAACTATAGAAAGGTGTAATTAGTCTCCTAGCATAGAAACTATCAAAAGAGTGACCGTATATATCACAGTAAGAGCAATAAAGATTGCTCAAGAATGGGTCTCCTTAGGAAAGTCTTCAAACAAAGGTTTTGAGAAGTTTTTAGGTTGAGCTTTATTCCTAGGTGTGACAGTCTTGAATGCAGACTCACTCTTCCTAATAGAGGGGCAGACGTATTTAGCCTTAGGTGAACTTTCATATTCAGAGCAACTTGATTCCCCAATGTTAGAATTTTGATGTTTTGAATCAAACTCAGGTTTTAGAGAATCAAAGTCTGGACATGTTTCAATAGGTCTTTCGCCTCCTCACACAAACTTGTTAGGTTCAAAAGATTTTTTTTGTGTTTTCAAATTGGGGAAAACCCTCTTCCAGTTCGATCATCAGAATTGGTTTTTGATTCAGCAACAAATTCATCAAAAACATTTTGAATTATTTTCAAATTTTGTAAATTTTATGAAAACTATTGTTGTCTTTTCTTTAGTTTGTTCCAATTCTAATAATGTCCCTTTGTATTTTTTCTCCAGAGTTTCATTTGTTTCATTTAAATTTCTGAGTTTTTCATCAAACATTCTGATTTCTCTTTTATGAGTCAAACATTGGGTAGTATACTCTTCAACATTTAGTTTAACCATTAGGCTTAGATCTTCTAACTTCTTAGTGAGATCTTTCACCATCTTTTCTAGTCTAGTGCTTTTCTTGAGAGTTTTAGCATAGAGAGTGTGAATATCTGGGAGGTCTTCATTGTTCGAGTCCCTAAGTGTAGTGTGTGAAGTGACTCCTAGGGCTTCATTCTTTGTACTCACACACCCATTGACATCGTCATTATTGCTTTCCCTTTGACTCACACACCCCGAAGAACAACTAGCAATATTCTCAGTAATCAAAGCATATAAACCAGTAACAGCAGTGTTCGAAACATCAAAAGTAGAATTACTATATTCATCCTCATTAACAAATACAGGCATATCATCATTATAGATAATCTTGGGAAAGAAAGACATGCATGGGTTAAAAACATCAGATGACTCAAGTGCCACATTTTCAGATTCACTTGAATCATCCCATGTCTTGCAAATGTTGGCCCTAGTGTTTTTGTTTTGAGTGTTCAAGTTAAGTCTACAGTCTTATGCAATGTGTCCTAGTTTACCACATCTATAGCATTCAGTCTTCTTAAGGTCTCTGTTAGGTCTAGTGTGAGAGTCCTTGTGATTTTTATCATGGCTTTTCTCATGAGGTCTGTGATTGAAAGGAGTTCGATAATTAGACTTGCCTTGTTTATTTGCCATGTTGTTTCTAAATTTAATGATTTTCTTAAACTGTTTTGACATTAAGGCAATCTGATTGTCCAAACTCTTTATATCGCATTCCTCATCATTATCATAATTGGAAGTATTAAATCTCAGGCTTAATCAATTTAGAAGAGAAGCTTAGATTGGAACTAGTTTATTTCCTATGGGACTGGGTTAATCGTTTCTTAAATTCCAGTTCCATTTCCATAGTTCTTAACTTACTACTGAGTAGTTCAGGAGTGAGATTAATATCACACATTTCCTCAATAGCATATCTTTTGTTATCAAATTTATGTGGTAATGATCTCAGAATTTTAGACACAATTTCTTTTCTGTCATAAGTTATCCCATTAGCATGAAGTTTAGTCACAATATTAGTCAGGTTCTTATAGAAGTCATTAAATGACTCAGTCTCAGACATAATTAGGGAATTATACTGTTCAATGAGCATTTGAGTTTTAGTAGCTTTAACTCTAGTGTCACCTTCATGAGCAGTAACTAAAGTGTCCGAAGCTTCCTTAGAAGTGGTACAGGATGAGATTCTTTTGAACTCATGTTCATTTATAGACATAAATATAGCATTCTTCCCTTTGTTATTATTTTGAGAAACTTGTTTATCTTCTTGTGTGAACTTACTTAAAACTTTCTTAACCCTCTCATTACTTCCTTCGGTGGCTGGTTTTGTAGGAAAAATGTAACCATTTTCAACAATATCCCAGACATCATCTCCCAGAGTTCCTTGAATGAAAGCAATCATTCTTACTTTTCGGTAAGCAAAATTGGTTCCATCAAATATAGGAGGTCTGGCCTAGTTACCAAATCTTTCATTTTTCTCGTCCATATTTGATTTTCAAAAAACAATTTCAGAAACAAAGGATCTCTTTAAAAGAAGTATATCCCGCTCTGATACCAATTGAAATTCTGTTACTAAAGCCGTTTATTAAAAATAAACTACTTAAGTAACTCCGATCTATTTTTTTGAGAAACTCTTTTCTTGAAAAACCAAAACAATTTGAACACAAGATGTGTTTGACAAAACAGTATGTACGAGATCTATTCAAGATTTTACTAACAAGTTTATAAAACAGTTTTAAACAAACTTTAAAACCCATCACAACTAAGAATGAGATGAGAAGATGAAGGAAGATTAAGTACAAGATTTTTACGTGGTAAAACCTCACCAATTGAGGAAACATCCACGACTCCCTCTACGGAGTAAAACAAAAATCCACTATAAACAAATTTAACAGTTACAAACTATATAACAAACATGCATACAACTCAGACCTATATAAGTTTAGGAATGTACCCTCTGGTGTCCTTATAACTTCTCTGCAGTTGTGATTATTGATGTTGTCCTCTCAGTTTGTTAACTCCAATTTTTTCAAGCTCTTTACGTCGACTCTTTATCTCAAGATCTTATTACCAACACTTTTCGTGTTGTAGTGTGAAAGTGTTTGTGGAGGTTCTTTCTAATACATGCATGCACACACACACACTTATCATGTACAAACAGTCCTAGCAAATTACAAATAATTCTATACGATGTGAGTTTTCTTTTTCTCTCTTCTCACAAAACTTAACCATTTTTACCTTTAAAACAATCCCAGATTCCACGGATACCTTGCTTAGAAAACAGTCAAGGTCTTAATCAATCTCAGAGTTTAGAAAAGTTTTTCGAGATTGAAAACCTCCAAGTGAGATTCGAAAGTAGGTCTAAGGTCTTATTTCAAGTGAACTAGAAACAGAAAACATTTTTGTTGATTTCAAAGTTAAGAACATTTAGAGAAAACGAATCAACAAAATATTTCTCAAGATGAGAAACAAACATGCAAACTAAGTGTAATATATCATGAAATACATAGATCTGAAAGTTTCAATATACTAGAACAATAGATCTAAGAAAATGATTAAGTTGGAAATAAGATCCAAAGAATAAGAGGTTACAGCAACAAACCAACTCTCAAATCATCTCTCAAAAACACTCAAACACTCAAGGTTGTGTTTTGTAAAGTATAGAGGCTTGAAGGTTTGTATTTAGTTTGAACTGCGTAGACGATTTAGGGTTAGGGTTAGGGTTTCTAACTCTTCCTCTCTCTTATGGTTTCTCTCTCTCTCTCTCTCTTCTCTCTCTTTATTTTCTTTCAAATGACAAAATAACAAAAGTCTCAGAAAGCTAAGTAAAGGGCTACTTTTATAGGAGGCTGAGAAGGTTCGAGATCGAGGGCCAAAATCAAGGGTCCAGATAGAGTCAAGATGGATTGACTAAGATCCAAGGGCATACGATAAGCGGTGGTTAAAACGCTTCTGATTGGTTCAAAAGGTAATCACAGGGATTATGATAGAATACATATAGATTGTTGATTACATATGATCCAAGGGTTGAAAGCAGGCATAGTTTTACTCTCTTCAAAGAAACAAACTTCTCACCAATCAGGGGGTGACAAATGTTTTTCAATAACACGAGATAAAACGCGCGTCAAAATAATTACAAAGTAAACCCTGAAGTCTCTGCCGCTTTTGGTTTCTACCCAAACCAACTTTAGAGAGTTAAAACAATATTTCTAAAATAGCATATTTATCCCATAACCTTTTAAAAACTAGTTTTATTAATAAAACCTTATTTTAAAATGTGTTAAAAAATCCCAAAAAATATTTAAAAATCAAATTTAGGGATTTAAAAACACTCAACATATATACACACACTAATATGCAACATGACATGTAAATGAATCATTCTACTTTGTGTGAGTGTTGGTAATTAAATCTAGGTCTCTTCAATCAAATATGAAATAGTAATGCAAGCTCTGAGGTTCTTTGGTTTCTAGGTTAGACTGAATTTTGTCCCAATTTCCAAACTAGATGAACACCTATACAATATAGACTCAAGTGACTCAAGAGTATAAGGGCTTCAAACCTTTATCGTATTTGTTACTTTAATGTGCGATCGAAGACTCATTATCTATAATTTCGACCTCTGTTTTAGGTGAGTACTCTGTGACATTCCTTGCTTACTTTGATCATATGATATTATGCAAACTATATTTATTTTGTGAAATGTTTTATCCTCAAAATACATTTGATACTGATGATTCCGTCGTTTGTTATATGTGTATATCTCTCGATATATATACATACGATTTGAATTCTAAAATTATTGATTTGGCCTATGGAAACTCTCTTACTATGTTGGCCTTGACTACCAGGTGGAAATATTTGGGTGGTACCTTCCCAGTTAGTTTATCGCTGGTGTGCCCTAAATAAGGCATTGTTTAAGATATAATGATTTTATGTCTGTGTTGTTACCGGGTGAAAATATTTGTAACACTATCTGTTTATCTAGGTATTAGAGCTTACATGTCCATCAAAATAAAATTGAATAATTGACATATTTCTCAATTGTTTTATCTCTAATGTTTTGAACTGTTTATTCTGAAAATATATGTACTGTCAATTACTTTATATATATGAATGCAGGTTCCTATCCATATATGTATATGCCTTTTCTTTTGACTTGAATAGGTATCAATTTTCTGAAAACCTTGGAATATTTGGAGATTGAGTCTCATTCGGCTTTTAGCTGATGTTTTATAATTAACTTTTTTTTTTCAAGAAATAATTAGGCAAGCGAATGGAACATAAGAGGAGTATGTTGAAGATTTAGCTTTTAGAGCTCTTTTTGATACATTAAGTAGAATTTTGTTTTATTAGATAGAGGATGTTTGGGTCTTTAATTAAAAGGATTTGAAATTTGTGTCAAGTTGTAACTCTTGGATATTTTAATATAAATGAAGTTTCCTTTAGAAAGCTCTGATGGTGTAATTCCTTCACTTTCGGTATTTTACGATTCATAACCATGTGATTTTATTTTCACTACATATATTTTAAGAGAAAAATTTTATGGCCAAAATATTGAATGCCTTGGTGGCATGTCAAGACACTCTTTCCCTACTATTTTTGGGTCGGAGTCGTGATAAAGGTGGTATCAGAGCATAGGTTATGAACCCGTAGACTACTGAGCATAGGTTTAGAACATTTTAGATTTTATGTTTCCATCCTTAGGAGATAGTATTAAAAATCTAATTGATGTGATAAGCCTCCCAATGTGTTATATTATTTCTAATTGGTCTTTAAGTTTTCAATATTGATATAGTATAGTAGATCTTACGTTTGGCCATGACTATAGAAAATGACCAAGAGAATATCATCTATGGGAACTAGTGATTCGAGTATAGAAGGACTTGAAGGTGCATACAAGGCGATTGAAATTCTTGCAAAGATTGTGGAGCAACATGTGAATAATGGAGTACCAAGGAATCTTAAACTAAGTAGATGTACTATTGAACAATTCAAGAAGTTAAATCTGCCATCTTTTAAAGGTACTCCTAACCTCACTGAAGCAGAAAGTTGGGTGATGCATATGGAAAAGATACTTGATGTTCTTAAGTGCTCAGATGAAAAAAGGGTTTTATTTGCAACATTTATGTTAGAAGGTGAAGCAGAACATTGGTGGAGAATGACTAAGATAATACACAAGGAAAGGCATACTTACATAGGTTGGAATGATTTCTTAGTAATATTATATGAGAAATATGTTCCTGAAACGGTGAAAGACAAAATGGAAGATGACTTCATGAGTCTAGTGTAAGGGAATATGACGGTAGTCAATACGAGGCACAGTTTACTGAGTTATCACGTTTTGCACGTCATGTTGTATTAACTGATGTTTTCAGTGAAAAGAAGTTTGAATGTGGGTTAAGGTTGAATAATAGTAGTCGAATTTCCATCCTAAAGTTGACATCATATATTGACGTCGTGACTAGGGATACAATAGCTGAGAGGGATGGTGAGGAGTACAATTGAATTACAAATTGTAAGAGGAAGTTTGGGGAACAAAAAGGAAATAACCCTAATAATAGAATTTTTTTTAGGAACACATCCAACATTGGGGGATCTAGTGATAACAAACAGTGTAATAACCAGACATCTCAGCAATGTGGAGAGATGCATGGTGGACGACCTTGTTATAAGGATTCAGGAGTTTGTTTTAGATGTGGACAGAAAGGACGTCAGATAAAAGACTGCCCAAACCCAACAAGGGTTCCGATAAAGCCTTCAAGTGCAAAGAAGGATCCAGACAGAAAGGGTAGAGTTTTTTCACTTTCTGATACCCAAGCTTCTAATACGGCAGTGTCAGGTACACTTTCCATATGTGCACAACCTTTTAAATCTTTGATAGATCCTGGTTCTACCCATTCGTTCATATCTATACATGAATTAAATCACTTTCATAAATTGCCTGAACCCTTGAATCATAACATATACATTTCTACTCCTTCGGGTGAGTTATTGATGGGTACATTAGTATACAAAGCTTTCCCCATAGATATTGATAGTCATAAACTATTTATTGATTTGATAGTTGTAGACATTAAAGATTTTGAAGTCATTTGGGGAATGGATTGTTTGTCATCATATCATGAAAAGGTAGACTATTTTGAGAAGAGTGTTACTTTCCAAATTCCTCACCAACCAAAATTTAGTTTTGAAGGAACTGGTATCATATCTCTGATGTGTATTATTTCTTCAATGGAAGCCTATAGTTTTCTTAAGAAGGGATGTCAAGGATTTCTTGCAACTGTTACTACTTTGGAGACGATAGAGCCTGAATTAGAATATATTCCTATTGTTTAGAAAGTTATGGATGTTTAAACTGATAATTTACCCAGTCTACCTCCCAATAGAGAAATAGTTTTTACCATTGACCTTATTCCTGGAACTGTACCAATCTCAAAACCACCATATCGTATGGCACTTTTAGAATTAAGAGAGTTCAAAGTTCAATTAGAAGACCTTTTAGACAAGGGTTTTATGAGATCAAGTATATCTCCTTGGGGTGCTGTAGTATTATTTATTAAAAAGAAGGATGGGACGATGACGTTATGTATAGATTATCGTGAACTGAACAAGGTTACTATTAAGAATAAATACCACCTACCTCATATAGATGATTTGTTTGACCAACTAAAAGTTAAGCAAGTATTTTCTAAGATTTACCATAGGTCAGGCTATCATCAATTCAAAATTAAGGAAGATCATATTTAAAATCAGCTTTTCGTACTAGATAGGGTCACTATGAATTTCTTGTGATGCCATTTTGGACTAACTAATGCACCAGCCGCTTTTATGGATATGATGGATAGAGTGTTTAGGAAATATTTGGATCAATGTGTGGTTATTTTTATTGATGAACTCCTTATTTATTCTAAGAGTATTGAAGAACATGAGAAGCATTTGGAGATATTATTACAAATCCTAAGGAAAGAAAAATTATATGCGAAATTAAAGAAGTGTGAGTTTTGGTTGCCTAGCGTTTATTTTCTAAGACATGTCATTTCCAAGGAGGGACTGTCGGTTGACCCTCAAAAGATTGAGGCTATACTAGATTGGCCAAGACCAACTAATGTGAGTGAGATTCGTAGTTTCCATGGATTAGCAGGTTATTATCGAAGATTTATTTTCTAGTATTGCCAAACCTTTATCTGGGTTAACACAAAAGAAGGTAAAATATCAATGGTCTGAGGAAGACGAGAAATGTTTTCAAGAACTTAAGAATCGGTTAGTGACTACCCCAATTTTGACTATTCCTTCAGGTACGAAAGGGTTAGTGATTTATAGTGACGCTTCTAAAAATGGTTTAGGATGTGTGTTAATGCAAAATGGAAAAGTAGTTGCTTATGCCTCAAGATAGTCAAAACCATATGAGCAGAATTATCCAACCCATGACCTAGAATTAGCAACTGTAATTTTTGATCTTAAGATTTGGAGACACTATTTATATGGTGAGACTTATACCGATCATAAGAGTTTGAAATATATAATTACTCAGAAAGAATTGAATATGAGACAAAGGAGGTGGTTAGAATTGATGAAGGATTATGATCTACATATTCACTATCACTCGGGGAAAGCTAATGTAGTAGCCGATGCTTTAAGTAGGAAGTCTACACCAAATTTAGCATGTATTATTACAAGCCAGGAAGCACTGTTAAGGGATTTGAGAAGTATGGAAATAGATGTACGTATCTATAGAAAAGGAGGAATAATTGCAAACTTACAAGTACAACCCCTATTGATGGAAATGATCAAAATTGCAAAAGTAAATGACCCACAACTTAAGAAGATTAGAGAAAAGGTTATTGAAGGGAAGAGAATGTAATTTGCGATACGGTGTGATATATTAACGTTTCGAAATAGAGTGTGTGTTCCACATGATGCCCAACTAAAGAGGAAAATTTTGGAGGAAAGTCATTACTCAAGATTCACATTTCATCCCGGATGTACAAAAATGTAAAGGGGTCTTCGAGAAGTATTTTGGTGGAATAACATGAAAAGGGAGATAGCGGAATTTGTATCTCAGTGTTTGGTTTGTCAGCAAGTAAAAGATGAGCATCAGAGACCATCAGGATTACTACAACCACTGCCTATCCCTGAGTGGAAATGGGAACATATCACTATGGATTTTGTGACAGGTTTACCAAGGAGTTCAAGTGGTAATGATTCTATTTGGGTAATTATTGATAGGCTAACTAAATCTGGTCATTTTCTTGCCATTAAGATTACCCATTCTTTAGAAAAGTTAGCTAAGTTGTATGTGAAGGAAATTATTAGGCTTCATGGAACCCTAATTTCAATTATTTTTTACCGTGACCCTAGATTTGTGTCTCGCTGTTGGAAAAGCCTACAAGAAGCCATGGGAACAAAATTGATTTTAGCACTACTTTTCATCCTCAAATAGATGGACAATAAGAGAGAACTATTCAAACCTTAGATGATTTTCTTAGGTCATGTCCACTTGATTTAAAAGGGAATTAGGATGATCATTTACCGTTAGTGGAATTCGCGTATAATAATAGCTATCAAGCAAGTATTCAGATGGCTCCGTATGAGGCACTCTATGGTAGAAGGTGTCGTTACCCTACATGTTGGGTACAAGTTGGGGAAAGAAAATTATTGGAACCAGAATTGATTCAGATCACAACAGAGAACGTGAAATTGGTCTAAGACCGATTTCGAATTACTCAAAGCCATCAAAAGAGTTATGTTGACAATCGACACCGACAATTAGAATTCCAAAAATGAGATTATGTGTTCTTGCGAGTATCGCCTGCAAAGGGAGTAATACGAATTTGTATGAAAGGGAAGTTGCGCCCAAGATACCTGGGACTTTTGAAATCCGTGAAAGGATAGGAGCTGTTGCGTATAAAATAGACTTACCACCTGAACTCTCTACTGTACATAATGTGTTTCACATATTAATGATAAAGAAATATGTCCCAGATACAAAACATATCTTAAGTCTCAAGCCCCTTCAGGTTAGAGAACATTTGTCATACATTGAGCATCCAGTGGAAATCTTGGACCATAAAGATCAAATATTACCAACCAAGGTTATTCCACTAGTCAAAGTATTATGGAGGAATCATTATATTGAAGAAGCTACATGGGAGCAGGAAGATGAAATAAAGGAGCGATATCCATACCTTTTTGGAAATTAATGTAAGTAAAGTTTGGGGACCAAACTTTTTATAAGGAGGGTAGGATGTAATGACCCCACTTTTATATGTATAGTTTGTTTTTACACTTTTGTGTTACTTATTATCTTATAAATTTTGTATTATTAGATATGTGGTATTATTGGCTATCAATATAACAAACCCCATTTTTAATTACGAAGAATCAACTATAAATTAGATCAAATCGAAGTCTTATGACATATCTTAAAGTAAATAATAAGTTTTGGGGTAGGAAATATAATTTTATAAAACTTTAAGGACAAGAGTAAAAATATAAAGTGGGCCCTTTTATAAATAAAATATTTTCAAGCACCTCTAAGAAATATTCAAAATATATAGTGTGAAATTACCAAAATACCCTTCATGTGTAAAATGACCCCTATACCCTTATCACCTTTCCACCACGTGCTGGTCACTTCCACCTTACACATGTCGTCTTTAGACAGAAAGCTAAAACACTTGTCATCATTTGGTGATATTAACACTGCAAGACCACTCCGGATTATGACACCTCGGTGTTGAATCACCACTCCAAAAAGACTAGTCATTAGAAACATGTCAACACCGTAATAATTTTGGAAACCTATAAATAGGGCCTTAGGGTTCATTTGAAACTCACACCAATTCCTTCAGAATTATAGTAAGAAAGAGTGACAGAAAACTTGGGAAATATCTTAAGAAGGAGTTCTATAATTTCGAAGAAAGAATTCATTTCGTAGGTATGATTTTATTTAAATGTTATAATGTATTTTTATAGTTTTAATTTTGTGTTTTATAGCTTTACTTAGTAGTTATGCTGGTAAAATACACTAAGGACTTCACTAATCAAAACATAAAGTTTAGAAAAAATCCAAGTTGATTTTATTTTCATGTAAACTTGTTTGAAATTATAGATACGCTTTTAAAAAACTGATTTTTTAAAAGTAATTACTTATTATTATGGAATCCCATTTAAGTAATTTCAAAGTCAGGCCCAGTGAAATTCTGTCTAGATGAGATGGTGTTTAAGTGATTCCCCTGTGACATTCCATCTATACTGGGAATGAATTTGGAAATATCCTGTCTATAGGAGATGGTATTTAAGAGGTGCCTCTGTGACCCTCCATCTCTACTGGGAACCGGCTGAATAGGAAGAACTATGAATTGAATCCTTTAATTACGATCAATGAGTTTTAAAAGTTAAGAAAATGGTTTTTAGTAATCCTTTGAAACAAGTTATTATTAAAATACAATATGTAGAGTGGACCTTGTTTAGAACGTATACTTAAACCTTTGTCGTATTTGTTTGATTAACGTGCGATTGAAGAGTCATTATCTATAAATTCGACCTCTATTTTAGATGAGTACTCTGTGACATTCCTTGCGTATTTTGATCATATGATATTATGCAAACTATATCTATTTTTTTGAAATGTTTTATCCTCAAAATACATCTGATACCGATGATTCTGCCATTTGTTATATGTGTATACCTCTCGATATATATACATATGATTTGAATTCTAAAATTATTGATTTGGCCTATGAAAACTCTCTTACTATGTTGGCCTTAACTATCGGTTGGAAATATTTGGCTGGTACCTTCCCAGCTAGTTTATCACTGGTGTGCCTTAAATAAGGCATTATTTCAGATATCATGATTTTCTGTCTCTGTTGTTGCCGGGTGGAAATATTTGGTAACACAATATGTTTATCTGGGTATTAGAGCATACATGTCCATCAAAATAAAATTGAATAATTGACATATTGCTCGATTGTCTTAGTTGTTCTATTCTGAACTTTTTATTCTGAAAATATATATACTGTCAATTATTTTATATATATGAATGCAAGTTCCTATCCATATATGTATATGCCTTTTCTTTTGACTTGAATAGGTATCTATTTTCTGAAAACCTTGGAATATTTGGAGATTGAGTCTCATTCGGCTTTTAGCTGATGTTTTATAATTAATCATTTTTTCAGGAAATAATTAGGCAAGCGGAAAGAACATAAGAGGACTATGTTGAAGATTTAGCTTTTAGAGGTCTTTTTGTTACATTAAGTAGAATTTTGTTTTATTAGATAGAGGATGTTTAGCTCTTTAATTAAAAGGCTTTGAAATTTGTGTCAAGTTGTAACTCTTGGATATTTTAATATAAATAAAGTTTCCTTTAGAAAGCTATGATGATGTAATCCCTTCAATTTTAGTATTTTACGATTCATAACCATGTGATTTTATTTCCTCTACATATATTTTAAGAGATATATTTCAGGGCCAGAATATTGAATGCCTTCGTGGCATGTCAAGACACTCATTCCCTACCGGTCGTGACACAACCACCCTTAACAAAACTACCACTTCTAAAATGAATAATATAAGGGAAAAAAGAATTGTTGTTATTGTGAGGAACACTATTTCTTTTACCATAAATGAAAAAAAAAGATGAATGTCCATATCTTGATTACTGATGTGGAGGGATTTGGTAAATCAAATACTGAAAAACATATAGCCATCCAATTCGAAAATAAAGAAAAATATGTGAATATCTATCTCCACACTATGAGTGGATCTAAAACTCCAAACACCATAATAATCAAAGAGTTGGAAAATAAGCAATGATTGACAATCTTAATTGACACATGAAGTTCTTATAACTTCCTAGACCATAAATCTTCCAAGAAAATAGGGTGAATTATTGAATTAACCAAAGTAATGGTAGTCATAGTGGGTGATAGTATAAAGGTAAAAATTATTGTAGACACCACATTCTAGGACCCCCTAAGTATCTCCTTAGACTCCTACCACTCCCCCCTTCCATCTCAAACCTAGGTCGCACTTCGAGTACCGATCTAGAGACCATCGAGCGCCCCTGGGCCCCATTTGACTCCGATCAACTCTCTCGTTAGAGAAAAAGTTCTTGGAATATTTGAAAGGCTCCGAAACCCTTTCCAACGGTCTGCCTCGTGTGAAAATCGTCATAATGGTTCGGATAAACGAACCTTTTCACTATCAAAAACTGATTCAGAGGACATCAGGTGCTCCCATGGCCCCGAATTGACCCCAATCAACTCCACCGTCAGTGCAAAAGATGTTTGAATATTCTAAGGTAACTAAAACTCCTTTCCAACGGTCCGCTCTGTGCGTGAAACAACATAACCGTTCGGACAAACGATCAATTTTCCCTCGAAAATTGATCCGAATGCCATTGGACGCTTTTGGACTCTGTTTGAACAAAGTCAACTCTGTATCTTGAACGAGACTGAATGAATCATCTAAAAGCACTGAATACACTTTCTAATTATCCACCCCATGCATGATTCTGACCTACAGTGCAGATGAATGAGTCGTTTTACTCCGACCAGTTATGACCCTCGATTGACCAAGGTTAACTTTCCAAACCGAGCGAAACTTCAAAGTACATCTCCTAATATTTCCAATGGTCCACCCCATGTGGAATTCTTACTTACCATGCAGACGAATGATTCATTTCCGTCCGACTAGCTCCCGTCCAAAGGATCGACATTCCCTTTCGAGCCACATTTGACCCAAAGTCAACTCTCGGATCCAGGAGAGGTCCAAAGGACTCTCAAAGGCCTATGAAAAACTTTTATAATAGTATTCCCTATGCACAATTCAGATCAACGGTTTATGCTCTACAGTCATTTTCCCATAAAAGTTCGCACGGGACTGCCAATTAGCAATCCCTGAACCTGCCTATTAGCACAGTGTTAAGGGTGACCTACCGATAGGCACCACCTGGGGTAGGCCGATCAGTAACCATTTTTTCCCTATAAATAGGGTCCATGATCTCATTCCCAACAGACAACAAAAACCCATCAGCATCAATGATCTCAACAACATTCTCTCGAAGTTAGCGAAGTTCCATATGAGAAATCTCATTCAAGCCTAAATAACCATTCTTTTCACACCCAATTTGGAAAATATCATTCTCTCTCATCAACATCCATCACCATTTAAAGGAGTTCATCCAAGAACCAAGCTCAAGCTCCAAAAGAAGGTCCAATTCCTTCTCCTTCTCTTTCAAATCTCCTGTTTTCCATAAATTACATTAGACTCATAATCCAGTTTCATTCTAGTTCATACATATTAACATCTACACTTTTATTAGTATATTGTACATACTCTATTTTTCAATAAAAAAACAAAAACAATTAAAAGAGGGTTACACTCGTAAATTCCGAATGGAATTATCCACCGCACTTTTTTCCAAAACTAGAAACACATTTTCTACACACACACACACCTAATAAAATTCCGTTATAATCTATGGGATAAACCCCACCCATGTTCTACATTGGAACTATATGAACTTTGATGCCTTTATAGGCTTCATAGGCGTCTCAAATTAAAATTCGAGACTCGAGTCCAACTTTCCAATTTTCCAACTTCTCTTATTCTTTCAAATTTCTCAAATCCCTCATTTTTATCATACATATACATATACTATGCTTGTTTGGGCTTCATTCCACATAATTTATCGTTTCCTCATAACGATCAATATCTTGATTAACGCTCACATTCTATCTTCTACATTTAGTATTACTTTGGAAGTATTCATATGGATGACCTCACCCTATCTTTTCCATGGTATGGGTCGAACAATTCCAATCTCCATTATATAAACACATGCACACACTTGACGTGGATAAAGGAAAACATTAACACTTTCCCATGAGAGATCGAAAGGGCGGGATGGGTTCCTAACACCTTCCCATTCCCTAACATAGCCCCTGGACCTCCGATCTATCAGTTTCGCATGTATCAGTTTGTTCTTGATGCCGCTCTCTCGAAGTGTCAATATATTCTTTTGCCTGTTTTGAGCAAAATAGGCTGGCATCTCTATCTCCTTACATTCACCCCACATCGATGACGGGCAAAGCCCCGTTTTCGAAGAGAATGGTTCGAGATCGTAGCGTTGTTTCTTCCCCGGGAGATCCTCTTTCTCCCCCTAATGAACGCCGCGCCGATCGGGATGGACAAAATTACATCCAAGTGTAAAGGTCAGCAGTACATACAAGTGCATGGTTCTAAAAAATGCAGGGCGTGATCGAGGCGTGGAGGCCAAGCCTTAAGCCTTAGAAGCCTAGGTGGTCTTAGGCGTAAAAAGACGTGAAAACGCATTTAGTCCTTCTTAATATATTTTAACATTTTTTAACCATAGCAAGGATATTAAAATATTAAAATTGTACATATCATAAAAATATGTCTGAATATTTGCAAATTAAAATACTATTTCATTATTTTGGATGAGATAATGGCATGGTTTGTATAAAAAAATCTCTAAAAGGCGACAACGTTTCACTAAAGCATTGTTGTTTTTAGAAAAAAAAAGTGCGCCTTAAGGATTTGATAAAGAATAAGGCGTAAACATCTTAAGGTGAGGTGTTTCTCAAAAGCCTCAAGCCTAGGCGGGTTTTTTTATTAGGAAATGCAAGGAAGAGTTTCAAATCGAAGTGAGAGAATTTTTACTAGGAAATGAAAGACAAAGTTTCAAACCGAAGTGAGAATACTACCCTTGGCAGACTGTGGTATGGTCTTGGGTGTACACTAGTTAGTGGAGGTCAATCCTATATGGTTGAATCTCAATAAGCTCATTCTCAAGTTTAATATGAATGATCAACAAGTGTAACTAGAAGGTTCAAGGGGAGGACTATAGTTGAACATTATTATTGGTAAAGCACTCCAAAAATTTCACAACAAGGATAATTATTTCATTATATGAAAACCCCACTCCATTGATTCACCAATAATAGAGGTACAAACCCTTATTTAACTAACTAGTTTACTTAAATAATACTTAATTATTTTTTATGAACCAAAATGGCTTCCTCCCAATAAATCATTTGACTACCATATTTAGTTAAATAATGGAAGTGAATCTATCAATATAAGACACACATTCGAAAAATGAAAATAGATAAATAAGTATAAGAAATGATGAAATCAAGAATCATTAGACATTCTTGTAGTCCATTTCCCCCTCTAGTGCTTTTAGTCAAAAGCAAAGATAACAATTGGAGGATGTGCATTGACTATAAAGAGATGAATAACTTGACCATTACGGACAAATTTCTTATACCAATTCCAAAAGAGATCTCAAATGAACTACATGTAACTTTTGTGTTTTCTAAGTTGGATTTGAGGTCACGTTACCGCCAGATTAGGGTTCATGATTCATATATATACATAACTTCATTTAAAACTCATAAGGGACATTATCAGTTTTTGGTTAGGCCCTTTGACTTATCCAATGATCCTACATCCTACCAATCTCTCATGAACAATGTGTTTAAACCTTACTTGAGAAAATGTATTCTAATATTTTTATGATATTTTTGTGTACACTGCTATCATGGAAGAGCATAAACTACACCTAAAAACTGTCACGACTCCGACCCAAAAATTGTAGGGAACGAGTGTCTTGACATGCCACCAAGGAATCCAATATTCTGGCATTAAAATTTTTCTTTTAAAATATATGCAGCGGAAGTATAATGGCATGGTTATGAATCGTAAAATACTAAAGGTGAAGGAATTACATCATCAGAGCTTTCTAAAGGAAACTTCATTTATATTAAAATATCTAAGAGTTATAACTTGACAGAAATTTTAAAGCCTTTTAATTAAAGAGCCAAACATCCTTCATCTAATAAAACAAAATTCTACTTAATGTAAGAAAAGGAGATCTAAAAGCTAAATCTTCAGCATAGTCGCCTTATGTTCCATCCGCTTGCCTAATTATTTCTTGAAAAATGGTTAATTATAAAAGATCAGCTAAAAGCCGAATGAGATTCAATCTCCAAATATTCCAAGGTTTTTAGAAACTAGATACCTATTCAATTTGGAACTGAGGATATATACATAGAGATAGGAATTTATAGTAATATATTTAAAGTAAATGACAATATATATATTCAGAATAAACAGTTCAGAACAGAGCAGATAAAACAATTGATCATATATCAATTATTCAGTTTTTAGTGGCCATGTACGCTCTAATACCCAGACAGATAGTGTTACCAAATGTTTCCACCCAGTAACATCACAGACAGATAACCATGATTTCTGGAATAATGCCTTGTTTAGGGCACACCAGCGATAAACCAGCTAGGAAGGTACCCCCCAAATATTTCCACCTGGTAGTCAAGGCCAACATAGTAAGAGAGTTTCCAAAGGCCAAATCAATAATTTTAGAATTCAAATCAGATGTTTATATGGAGAGATATAAACATATAACAAACGACGGAATCATCGGTATCAGATGCATTTTGAGAATAAAATCATTTCACAAAATATACTTAGTTTGCATAATATAATATAATCAAAATGCGCAAGTAATTGCATAGATTACTCACCTAAAGTAGAGGTCGAAATTATAGATAATGAGTCTTCGATCGCACGTTAATCTAACAAATACGATAAAGGTTTAAGTATACGTTCTAAACAAGATCCAGTCTACATATTGTATTTTAATAATAACTTGTTTCAAAGGATTTCTAATACCCATTTTCTTAACTTTTAAAACTCATTGATCGCTTAAAGGATTAAATTCATAGTTCTTCCTAATCAGTCGGTTCCCAGTAGAGATGGAGGCTCACAGGGGCACCACTTAAATACCATCTCCTATAGACAGGATATTTCCGGATTCATTTCCTGTAGAGATGGAGGGTCACAGGGGCACCACTTAAATACCATCTCGCCTTGATATAATTTCACCGGGCCTTACTTTAGAATCACTTAAATGGGATTCTATAATAACGAGCAATTTCTTTAAAAAGAATCATTTTTTAAACGCGTATAATTTCAAACAAGTTTATAAAATCAACTTGGATTTGTTCTAAATTTTATGTTTTGATTAGTGAATTCTTTATTGTATTTTACCAGCATAACTACTAAGTAAAGATATAAAACAATAAATTAAAACTATAAAGATGCATTATAACATTAAGATTACCTTAAGATGAATATCCCTAAGAACTTCTTCTTAAACTTTCTCACACTTTCTCTCACTATTTCTTTCTATAATTCTCAAGGAATTGGTGTGAGTTTCGAATGATCCCGAAAGGCCCTATTTATAGTTTTCCAAAGATATCACGGCATTGACACGTGTCCATGATGACCAAGCTTTTATAATGGGAGTCAGCGCTGACGTGTCGCGTAGAGGAGGTATCTTGCAGTCTTATTTCACTATACTGTGACACGTGTTTTAGCTTATCCTCTAATGACGACACGTGTTTTGTCTTCTCCTCTAATGACGACACGTGTATGGTGGAGGTGACCAGCACGTGGTGGAAAGGCGATAGGGGTATAAGGGTCATTTAACACATGAAGGGTATTTTGGTAATTTCACACTATATATTTTGAATATTTCATAGAGGTCATTGAAAATATTTTATTTACAAAATGGACCATTTTATATTTTGATTTAAGTCCTTAAATTTTCATAAAATTATATTTTCTACCCCAAAACTTATTATTTACCTTAAGATATGTGATAAGATTTCGATTTGATCCAAATTACAGTTGATTCTTCATAATTAAAAATGGGGTTTGTTACATTGATAGCCAATAATACCACATAGCTAATAATACAACATCTATAAGATAATAAGTATCACATGAGTGTAAAAAAAAACTATATACATATGAGCATATAAAAGTGGGGTCATTACATCCTTCCCTCCTTATAAAAGTTTGGTCCCCAAACTTGACTCATATTAATTTACAAACAAGTATGGATATCTATCCTTTATTTCAACTTCCCGCTCCCATGTTTCTTCTTCAACTGAATGATTACGCCATAATACTTTGACCAGTGGAATTATCTTGGTCCGTAATATTTTATCTTTACAGTCAAAAATTTCTACCGGATGCTCAATGTAGGACAAATCTTCTCTAACTTGAAGAGGTTCGTGACTTAAGATATGTGTTGAATCTGGGACATATTTCTTTATCATTTATACATGAAACACATCATGTACACTAGAGAGTTCAGGTGGTAAGGCTATTTTATATGCAACAGCTCCAATTCTTTCAATGATTTCAAAAGGTCCTATGTATCTTGGGCTCAACTTCCCCTTTTTTCCCAAATCGTATTACTCCCTTTGTAGGTTATACTCGCAAGAACACATAATCTCCTCTTCGGAATTCTAGCTGTCGATGTCGATTGTCAACATAACTCTTTTGACGGATTTGGGCGGTTCGAAGTCGGTCTTGTATTAATTTCACCTTCTCTGTTGTGATCTGAATCAATTCTGGTCCCAATAATTTTCTTTCCCCAACTTCTACCCAACACGTAGGGGAACGACACCTTCTACCATAGAGTCCCTTGTAATACCCCGTAGTTTTGTGATATTTATTTATGGGATTAATTAAATTAAATACGTATTAATTAGAAATTAATCCAGATTAAAATACTAGCGAGATGCGAGTTGGTATTTGATTATAATGTGCGTATATGATTATATATGAATATTGAAGTATGAAATTTTTCGTGAGATTGAAATATGGCAATTTGGAAATTTTATTGAGACGCGTGTGACAGTTGCGTCAGGGAAATATTTATTTTAATTAAAAAGTGAATTTTAGTTCTATTAACCGCATGGTCGTTTTTAGTGCGCCAACGCATCTGGAAGGGTCGAAATAGTCAGAAAACACTAGCCGGGGGTTAAGTTAGGGTCCCGGGGCATTTTTGGGCCATACTGGTAACTTATAAGGGCATTTTGGTAATTTCAGAAATTGGGTAATTAAAACCCACGAAAATTAGAGTTAAAATCTGACTTAGTATTAACCCACTAAGCCATTTCCAACCCCAATTTAGGAAGTGGGCTACGGGAGAAGTTATAACTTGGCAAAACCAACCTCACCTCCATTAACACCTTGAGAAGAAAGCTTGGAGGGAGAGAGAGGAGGAGGAATTCTGCAGAGGAAAGAGAGAACCATTCATCATATTCGTCATCAAATCCAGAGTTACCCTTAAGGCAAGTGATTTAATTTAATTTTTATAGAGAATGTTTCTTCCATGTGTAGGAATTGATAAAAATCTGATTGTTCTTGGGAGATAATGAAAAACCCATTAAATTTGAAATAGAATCTTACATATTGAGCAGGGATTGCATGTAGAATTATATGTAGGCGATTATTCTGATGTTATTAATATCTTGGATGAAACAAAAACGGATTATAGTAGGTTCAATGATGATTTACAAATGTTAGGGTTCATGTTCATATAATTTAGGGATAAATGAAGAGATTTGAAGATTTAATGAGGTTTAAGATGAGTTAGCCCTATATAAATGTTTGATTATGACCTATGAGTGTTTAGTACAAATTATGAACCTTAAAATTATGTTGGGTCGATTTTTATGTGAGATTAGGAGTGAAGAAAATTGGGAAAAACGAAATAAGGATTTCTGGGCTCGAAATTGGCCACTCGTTAGAAGACCTGCCCAGGTCGTTCGAACGAGCTCGTTCGAACGAGCTTCTAACGAGTTGACCTTTGACTTCTAACGAGGGTAAAGTTCATTCGATAATATCGTTCGAACGAGATCTCGTTAGATAGCCTAGTTCGTTCGAACGAACTCTCGTTCGAACAGCCTCGTTCGAACGAGACTTCGAACGAGTTCACAGTTTAGGCTTTTTAGCCTGTTTTGATCTCGAGTGCCCCGTAACCTTGTGTATAGGGAAAGATAGCTTTCCCTTGATGATTAATTGATATATTTGGGATGTTTGGGATATAATGAGGAGTCAAACCTAGAAGTGTAGTTTGAACCTAAAGGAAAATATGAAGTAGGACGTGAGTGTCTATTACGTTGCGAGAACTATTGACGACCTAATTTATTATATTAACCGGTAACATATGAATTGTGTAGTATTATATGTCGGTACGAGAATGAGAAGTGTAACACCAATATATTATGGTGATTACTAAGATGTGTGAATACTTAGTATACGTATTGATTTTATGTGTATGACATACCTACCATACTTGCTATCACGGGAGGTTTGCGTTCCCTTAGGGCCCTCTAATCCTTGTGTTGCCCGGATTTAGATTGGTTACCTCGATGAACATAGGTCAGAGAAGGACTTATTGGGATGTTAATAAGTCTGCTGATCGTGGGAGCGCAGGTATGTGCGTGACCCATGTGATGTGACTGTGTTCGCCTCCATTATTTGTGATGTTGTTATCTGAGAACTATTCCTGAGAGATTCGGAATATGTGATCCTTATGTACGTGATGTACCGGGATGGATAGAAGAGTATGTGTGCACCGCAGCTTAGTCTCGGGGTGCTTGTATTGTATATTTATGGCGTGAATAATATACACTTAATTAATGGTAACTTTCATGTTAATATTGTGAATATAATTATGGTAAAGTTTTGAGAAAACATAACGGGTTAATTGATAGTGAATTATATTACAAATTGAGAATCCGAGTGTATGTAAATCCCTCTATTTAATTGATAACGTTAGAATATAATATGGGAATTGAGTAGTAAGGGGTAGAACTTATTACAGTTTGGTTAGATATGGATGTCTTATAGATGGGTACGGTACATTAGGAGTGCACATGTAGTTGAGAGGTGAGAATTCCATGTGAGTGCACGTCCTAACATGTATTTTGCATTTAATGTTTTAATGTTATTAAAACACTTGCTGATTTTAAAATGATTTCCACTTTCGGGCTCTGACCCGTTTTCTTTCAAATCTATTTTTGTAAAAACCATTTTAGGTGCTCAGCCACAAGGACACCATGCTTAGGATTCTCATTCAGGTGACGAGATGTAGCTGTTTGTGGAAGTTACAGGACTTTGCTTGTAGACACTTCATCTATCTTGACTCGATATTCTTCAGTTATCAGTTGTAGGGCATGTCGCCCGTTTCTTTTAGAGACATTTCATTTATTTCAGTTATTGAGACTACTGGCAGGTATTTATTCAGGATTCAGACTTGTAGTATTATTTTTCAGTTGTGGGATTGTGATGAGGAGTTTTCCTCTGGATTTATATTTATGTTGTTGGTTATTCATTACTTCATTATAGTGTATGGTTATTATACTTTCTTTATTCTTTTACTGCATGTTAATCAGACTTAACTTAAAATTTGGCACTTACTTTTTAAATACTAGGTGGTTAGTAATTATTAAAATGTTTTCGACAGTGATGCTATTAACTGAACCAACTTGGCATTTTGAATTAATTTACTAAAGGAGTAGCTACCCGGTATTTAATTAGTCGGGGTGTCATATGCCTCATACGGAGCCATTTGAATACTTGCTTGATGACTATTATTATACGCGAATTCCACTAACGGTAAATGATCATCCCAATTCCCTTTTAAATCAAGTTCACATGCCCTAAGCATATCCTCTAAGGTTTGAATAGTTCTCTCTGATTGTCCATCCGTTTGAGGATGAAAAGAAGAGCTAAAATTCAATTTTGTTCCCATGGCTTCTTGTAGGCTTTTCCATAAACGAGAAACAAATCTAGGGTCACAGTCAGAAAT
Organism: Sambucus nigra; assembly: GCA_949130495.1. Classification (NCBI taxonomy): domain Eukaryota; kingdom Viridiplantae; phylum Streptophyta; class Magnoliopsida; order Dipsacales; family Adoxaceae; genus Sambucus; species Sambucus nigra. The sequence continues at coordinate 552,386,193 of OX422211.1, read as the reverse complement.
AATTGAAATTGGGGTTCCATGAAGCCTAATAATTTCCTTCACATACAACTTAGCTAACTTTTCTAAAGAATGGGTAATCTTAATGGCAAGAAAATGACCAGATTTAGTTAGCCTATCAATAATTACCCAAATAGAATCATTACCACTTGAACTCCTTGGTAAACATGTCACAAAATCCATAGTGATATGTTCCCATTTCCACTCAGGGATAGGCAGTGGTTGTAGTAATCCTGATGGTCTCTGATGCTCATCTTTTACTTGCTGACAAACCAAACACTGAGATACAAATTCCGTTATCTCCCTTTTCATGTTATTCCACCAAAATACTTCTCGAAGATCCCTTTACATTTTTGTACATCCGGGATGAAATGTGAATCTTGAGTAATGACTTTCCTCCAAAATTTTCCTCTTTAGTTGGGCATCATGTGGAACACACACTCTATTTCGAAACGTTAATATATCACCCCGTATCGCAAATTACATTCTCTTCCCTTCAATAACCTTTTCTCTAATCTTCTTAATTTGTGGGTCATTTACTTTTGCAATTTTGATCATTTCCATCAATAGGGGTTGTACTTGTAAGTTTGCAATTATTCCTCCTTTTCTATAGATACGTACATCTATTTCCATACTTCTCAAATCCCTTAACAGTGCTTCCTGGCTTGTAATAATACATGCTAAATTTGGTGTAGACTTCCTACTTAAAGCATCGGCTACTACATTAGCTTTCCCCGAGTGATAGTGAATATGTAGATCATAATCCTTCATCAATTCTAACCACCTCCTTTGTCTCATATTCAATTCTTTCTAAGTAATTATATATTTCAAACTCTTATGATCGGTATAAGTCTCACCATATAAATAGTGTCTCCAAATCTTAAGAGCAAAAATTACAGTTGCTAATTCTAGGTCATGGGTTGGATAATTCTGCTCATATGGTTTTGACTGTCTTGAGGCATAAGCAACTACTTTTCCATTTTGCATTAACACACATCCTAAACCATTTTTAGAAGCGTCACTATAAATCACTAACCCTTTCGTACCTGAAGGAATAGTCAAAATTGGGGTAGTCACTAACCGATTCTTAAGTTCTTGAAAACATTTCTCGTCTTCCTCAGACCATTGATATTTTACCTTCTTTTGTGTTAACCCAGATAAAGGTTTGGCAATACTAGAAAATAAATCTTCGATAATAACCTGCTAATCCATGGAAACTACGAATCTCACTCACATTAGTTGGTCTTGGCCAATCTAGTATAGCCTCAATCTTTTGAGGGTCAACCGACAGTCCCTCCTTGGAAATGACATGTCTTAGAAAATAAACGCTAGGCAACCAAAACTCACACTTCTTTAATTTCGCATATAATTTTTCTTTCCTTAGGATTTGTAATAATATCTCCAAATGCTTCTCATGTTCTTCAATACTCTTAGAATAAATAAGGAGTTCATCAATAAAAATAACCACACATTGATCCAAATATTTCCTAAACACTCTATTCATCATATCCATAAAAGCGGCTGGTGCATTAGTTAGTCCAAAATGGCATCACAAGAAATTCATAGTGACCCTATCTAGTACGAAAAGCTGATTTTAAATATGATCTTCCTTAATTTTGAATTGATGATAGCCTGACCTATGGTAAATCTTAGAAAATACTTGCTCAACTTTTAGTTGGTCAAACAAATCATCTATATGAGGTAGGTGGTATTTATTCTTAATAGTAACCTTGTTCAGTTCACGATAATCTATACATAACGTCATCGTCCCATCCTTCTTTTTAATAAATAATACTACAGCACCCCAAGGAGATATTTCCTAAAGACTCTATTCATCATATCCATAAAAGCAGCTGGTGCATTAGTTAGTCCAAATGGCATTACAAGAAATTCATAGTGACCATATCTGGTACGAAAAGCTGATTTTGAAATATCATCATCCTTAATCTTTAATTGATGATAACCTGACCTAAGGTCAATCTTAGAGAATACTTGTTCACCTTCTAATTGATCAAATAAGTCATCTATACGAGGTAAGGGGTATTTATTCTTAATAGTTACCATATTCAGTTCACGATAATCTATACATAGTCTCATTTTCCCATCCTTCTTTTTCACAAATAACACTGGAGCACCCCAAGGCGATATACTTGGTTTGATAAAACCCTGTTTAAAAGGTCTTCTAATTGCACTTTTAACTCCCTTAATTATAAAGGTGACATACGATATGGTGGTTTTGAGATTGGTATAGTTCCAGGAATAAGGTCAATGGTAAATTTTATTTCTCTATTAGGAGGTAGGCCTGGTAAATCATCTAGAAAAACATCCAAAAATTTCTTAATGATAGGAATATCTTCTAAGCTAGGCCCTATCGTCTACGAACTGGTAACAACTGCAAGAAATCCTTGACATCCCTTCTTAAGAAAACTATAGGCTTGCATTGCAGAAACAATACACATCGGAGATATGATGCCAGTTCCTTCAAAACTAAATTTTGGTTGGTGAGGAATTTGAAAAGTAACACTCTTCTCAAAACAGTCTACCTTAGCATGATGTGATTCTAACCAATCCATCCCCAAAATGACTTCAAAATCTTTAATGTCTACAACTATCAAATCAACAAATAGTTTATGACTATCAATATCTATGGGGTAAGCCTTGTATACTAATTTACCCTTCAATAACTCACCCAAAGGAGTAGAAACATATATGTTATGATTCAAGGGTTCAGGCAATTTATGAAATCGATTTAATACATGTATAGATATGAACAAATGGGTAGAACCAGGATCTATAAAAGCTTTAAAAGGTTGTGCACATATAGAAAGTGTACCTGACACTACCGCATTAGAAGCTTGGGTATCAGAAAGTCCAAAAACTCTACCCTGTTTGTCTTGATCCTTCTTTGCACTTGAAGGCTTTATCGGAACCCTTGCTGGGTTTGGGAAGTCTTTTATCTGATGTCCTTTTTGTCCACATCTAAAACAAACTCCTGAATCCTTATAACAATGTCGTCCTCCATGCATCTTTCCACATTGCTGACATGTCTAGTTATTATACTGTTTATTATCACTAGATCCCCCAACATTAGATGTGTTCCTAAAGAAATTTCTATTATTCGAGTTCTTTCCTTTTTGTTCCCCAAACTTCCTCTTGCCATCTCTAATTCGATTGTACTCCTCACCATCCCTCTCAGCTATTATATCCCTAGTCACGACATCAATATATGATGTTAATTTCAGGATGGAAATTCGACTACGAATATTCAACCTTAACCTACGCTCAAACTTCTTTGCTCTTAAAACATCAGTTGCTACAACATGACGTGCAAAAAGAGATAACTCAGTAAGCTTTGCCTCATATTGAATAACCGTCATATTCCCTTGCACCAGACTCATGAAGTCAGCTGCCATTTCGTCTTTCACCGTTTCCAAAAAATATTTCTCATAAAACATTACTAAGAAATCATTCCAACCTATGTAAGTATTCCTTTCCCCGTGTATTCTCTTAGTTATTCTCCACCAATGTTCAGCCTCCCCTTCTAACATAAATGTTGCAAATGATACCCTTTGTTCGTCGGTACACTTAAGAACATCGAGTATCTTTTCCATCTGCATCACCCAACTTTCTGCTTCGGTGGGATTAGGAGTACCTTTAAAAGATGAAGGATTTAACTTCTTGAACAGTTCAATAGTACATCTACCTAGTTTAAGATTCTTTGGTACTCCATTGTTCACCTGCTGCTCCACAATGTTTGCTAGACTTTCAATTGCCTTGTATGCACCTTCCAGTCCTTTTATACTCGAATCACTAGTTCCCACTGATGATCTTCTCTTGGTCATTTTCTACAGTCATGGCCAAACTTAAGATCTACTATACTGTATCAATATTGAAAACTAAAAGACCAATTATAAATAATATAACACATAGGGAGGGTTATCACATAATACTATCTCCTAAGGATAGAAACATAAAATCTATAATGTTCGAAACCTATGTTCAGTAGTCTACGGGTTCATAATCTATGCTCTGATACCACCTCTGTCCCGACCCCGACCCAAAAATTGTAGGGAACAAGTGTCTTGACATGCCACCAAGGCATCCAATATTCTGGCATTAAAATTTTTCTTTTAAAAAATATGTAGTGGAAGTATAAATACATGGTTATGAATCGTAAAATACTAAAGGTGAAGGAATTACATCATCAGAGCTTTCTAAAGGAAACTTCATTTATATTAAAATATCCAAGAGTTACAACTTGACAGAAATTTTAAAGCCTTTTAATTAAAGAGCCAAACATCCTTCATCTAATAAAATAAAATTCTACTTAATGTAACTAAAGGAGATCTAAAAGCTAAATCTTCAACATAGTCCCCTTATGTTCCATCCGCTTGCCTAATTATTTCCTGAAAAATGGTTAATTATAAAACATCAGCTAAAAGCCCAATGAGATTCAATCTCCAAATATTCCAAGGTTTTCAGAAAATAGATACGTATTCAATTTAGAACTGAGGATATATACATAGAGATAGGAATTTCTAGTAATATATATAAATTAAATGACAATATATATATTAAGAATAAATAGTTCAGAACATAGCAGATAAAATAATTGAGCATATGTCAATTATTCAGTTTTTAGTGGCCATGTACGCTCTAATACCCTGACAGATAGTGTTACCAAATGTTTCCACCCAGTAACATCACAGACAGATAACCATGATTTCTGGAACAACGCCTTGTTTAGGGCACACCAGCGATAAACCAGCTGGGAAGGTACCACCCAAATATTTCCACCCGGTAGTCAAGGCCAACATAGTAAGAGAGTTTCCATAGGCCGAATCAATAATTTTAGAATTCAAATCAAATGTTTATATAGAGAGATTTAAACATATAACAAATGACGGAATCATCGGTATCAGATACATTTTGAGAATAAAAGCATTTCACAAAATATACATAGTTTGCATAATATAATATAATCAAAATGCGCAAGAAATTGCATAGAGTACTCACCTAAAGTATAGGTCGAAATTATAGATAATGAGTCTTCAATCGCAAGTTAATATAACAAATACAATAAAGTTTTAAGTATACGTTCTAAACAAGATCCAGTCTACATATTGTATTTTAATAATAACTTGTTTCAAAGGATTTCTAATACCCATTTTCTTAACTTTTAAAACTCATTGATCGCTTAAAGGATTCAATTCATAGTTCTTCCTAATCAGTCGGTTCCCAGTATAGATGGAGGGTCATAGGGGCACCACTTAAATACCATCTCCTCTAGACAAAACATTTCCGGATTCATTCCCTGTAGAGATGGAGGGTCACAGGGGCACCACTTAAATACCATCTCGTCTAGACAGAATTTCACCGGGCCTGACTTTGGAATCACTTAAATGGGATTCTATAATAACAAGCAATTTCTTTAAAAAGAATCATTTTTTAAAAGCGTATAATTTCAAACAAGTTTATAAAATCAACTTGGATTTGTTCTAAATTTCAAGTTTTGATTAGTGAATTCTTTATTGTATTTTACCAGCATAACTACTAAGTAAAGCTATAAAACAATAAATTGAAACTATGAAGATGCATTATAACATTAAGATTACCTTAAGATGAATATCCCTAAGATCTTCTTCTTAAACTTTGTCACACTTTCTCTCACTATTTCTTTCTATAATTCTCAAGCAATTGGTGTGAGTTTCAAATGATTCCGAAAGACCCTATTTATAGTTCCTCAAAGATATCACGACATTGACACGTGTCCATGATGATCAAGCTTTTACAATGGGAGTCAGCGTTGATGTGTCGCGTAACGGAGGTATCTTGCAATCTTATTTCACTAGACTGCGACACGTGTTTTAGCTTATACTCTAACGACGACACGTGTTTTGGCTTCTCCTCTAATGACGACACGTGTATGGTGGAGGTGACCAGCACGTGGTGGAAAGGTTATAGGGGTATAAGGGTCATGTAACACATGAAGGGTATTTTGGTAATTTCACACTATATATTTTGAATATTTCTTAGAGGTCCTTGAAAATATTTTATTTACAAAATGGCTCATTTTATATTTTTATTTTAGTCCTTAAATTTTCATAAAATTATATTTTCTACCCAAAAACTTATTATTTACCTTAAGATATGTGATAAGATTTCGATTTGATCCAATTTACAGTTGATTCTTCGTAATTAAAAATGGGGTTTGTTATATTGATAGCCAATAATACCACATATCTAATAATACAAGATCTATAAGAAAATAAGTAACACATGAGTGTAAAAACAAACTATATACATATAATCATATAAAAGTGGGGTCAGTACAAAAACTACACTAGACTTTCTCAAGAAACATCATTTGTATGCCAAATTGAGTAGCTTGAATATTTAGAGCACGTTGTGTCTAAAGAAGGGGTGTCTTCTATTAAAGAAAGAATTGAAGCTACAGAAACATGGCCTTTACCTAAAACTATAAAGGATTGAGAGGCTTGTTGGGCCCTACGATCTACTATAGAATATATTTAAAAGGTTATGGCCTACCGAACAAATTATTGACCAACATGTTGAAAGACAACTAATTCCATTAGACAAAAGGATCTAAGGAAGCATTTGAAAAGATGAAACAGTCCTTGACCACTCTCTTAATACTTGGACTAACTAACTTCAATAAAACTTTCATTGTATAGACTGGTGCCAAAAATAAAGGTATTAATGCAGTCCTAATGAAAATTAACAAACCAATAGCTTTCATAAGCAAGACATTACTAGATAAAAAAAGGAAATTTCTACCTAAGAAAATATTTGTGAGCCATAGTATATGCAATAGAGAAATGGAGAACATATTTTTATGGGAACCATATTATAATCAATACATATCATCAAATAGTGAAATATCTTTTGAAGTAGAGAGATTCTTTAATGTTATAACATAAATTGTTCAATAAGTTGATTTTTTTATTATTTGTTTGTTTATAAGAAGGACTGTGAAAATAAGGCTACAAATGCCTTATCTTGAATTATATAGGTGAAGCAATATTGTAATGCCATTTCAATAATCCAATCATCTTGGTTAGAAGAGATTATCCATAACATTTATAATGATGCACTCGCTCAATAAGTATTAATGAATATCCTCATATAGTCAGTTGATGTACATGTCTATACTCACACCCAAGGGACTTTGAGATTTAATAAAAAAAAATATGTTGGAGACCAAGGTCATCTAAGACAAAAGATTATGGAGGGATTACATTCTTCTAAATCTTGTTAACACTCAGGAAGCAAATATACCATTAAAACGGTAGAGTAATATTTTTTATGCTCAAACCTCAAACAATAAATCAATGAGTTTGTTATATCCAGTAATATTTATCAATAAGAAAATCAAAAAATGTTCCATACTCTGGACTACTTCAACCTCTCCCTATTCCCAATAATATTGGGTCGTAAATATCAATGGATTTTGTTAAAGTCTTTCCTATATCAAATGGTTATGACACCATCCTTGTCATTGTTGATAGGTCGACCAAGTATGCTAATTTAATTCCACTAAACCTCCCATTATCGGCTTCAGAATTAGATCGAGTATTCTTTGAGACCTTAGTCACTTTTGGAGTCAACTTTTTAAACTACTAGGCACAAACATACATATACACTACTCCATTTGCTACCATCCATTGAGTGATGGTCAAAAGGTATAGATAACTACTTGAGGTGAATGATAAGTGATAGACTAACCACATTGTCCAAATGGTTAGCCTTGGAGGAATGGTGGTACAACCCTACCCACTTTTCAAGCATTCCAACCACCCTTTTTGCGTTCTCTATGTGACACCCCGACTAAATAAATACCGGGTAGCTACTCCTTTATGAAATTAATACAGAATATCAAGTTGGTTCAGTCTTAGCATCACTATCCAAAACATTTAATTTATTACTAGCCAACTAATATTTAAAAAGGGAGATGCCAAATTTTATTAATTAAATTAACAATAACCACGTAATTAAATCAACAACCATCCATCGTATAAAAAATCTCATGTGAATAACCAATCAAATGAAATAAATTGAATCTGGCGTAAACACTCCAATGATAATAATAATACCAGAGTAAATAAAATTTCGATAAACGAGTCTGAATAAACCAACATCTGAAATAGTGAAAGTCTGTATCTACAATATCTAGATAAGAATGGGCACCATGCTTTAACTGATATGAATGACCATGAAGTAACCAAGGATAAATGTGAAGGCGTCTAATACCAAGATCCTGTAGCTTCCACTGCAGCTACATCACGTCATTATAATGGAACATTAATGTTGGGCGTCCCTGTGGTTGGGCACCTAAAATGTTTTTACAAAACAAAAATAGATTTGGAGGAAAACAGACCAGAGCCCGATGTGAAAATAATTTAAAAGTTTAGCAAGTGTATAAATTACAATTAAACAAAACATATTATAAACATGTTGGTTGAGTACTCTCACAAGAGTTTCTCACCTCTCAACTAATGTGCACGCCTAACGTATGCCCTCAACCCATCCTAGTTATGCCGCTAACTAACTAGTATGTACCACTCCTGCTTGTGCATTCGAACAAAGGATATCTACTCGTAACACCCAAACAAGTCATATTCAAAACCCATATTCACATTCATTAAATTACTTATCTCACGTGTTAATGAAATTCCCACATTTTTAGCCCATTCAAATATCTTAGTTATTCACATCTACTGAGCAATAGTGAACCAGTCACAAGTATATATATATATATATATATATATATATATATATATATATATAAATAACTCTTAGTACATATATACATATAAGGCACCCCTAGGCTAAGTTGCGGTGCCCTCATACTCTGTTATCAAATCCATGTACATCATGTAGGTAAGGATCACGTGTTACGAATCACTCAGGAACCGTCTCAATACGAATCACACATATTGGAGGCAAACATAGTTCACATACCCATGGATCACGCACATACCTACGCTCCCATGGTCAGCTGACTTATGAACTCCCAAATAAGTCATTCACAGTCCTATGTCCTTAAGGTACCAATTTAAATCCCCCCCAAAGGCACACAAAGATAAGATGGCCCTTTTTCGAAAACCAACCTCCCGTGATATCAAGTATGGTAGGTATGTCATACACATAAAAAAAACCATACACTGGGCATTCACACAACCTAAGTAATCATATTTCAATATAGTTATTCACACATTGCATCTAGTAAGTCTTGTACGTAGCAAGTTTATCCCGAACATCATACGTAATATATTTAGCTTTATAACTCTCGTCCTATCAATTTGAGTACTTAATCCTATCCCAAAAGGTTACTAGGTCTCCAATTAGTTTATAATGTTATCTCAGTAACTTAAATTCCCTCTGTTACTATTCTTAGCGTTACATCATCATTCATTCCCATTATAGTTTCAATTCGAACGATTTCTAACCGTACCTCACTCGGTAAACCCTCGTAAGCAATAGCATTCAATTCCATAAGGTAAACCATTTTTTTTGGGCATCAACTAAAACCCTACTGACCTTAACTAATTCCCATAATATCAAATTAATCACCCTAAGAATCATCATCGACCTTGGGATTTTCATCAAACCTTAAGGGAAAATAATTGCCAAAAATTCGGAGAGGTCGATCGATCGAAGAAAAGGATCGATCCATCGATCATCGATCGATCTACATTCTTGGATCGATCGATCGATCAAGCAGGTATTTAACTAGATTTATCTTAAACAATTACGGGTTCCTTCCTTTTTACACCTCAAATTCTTCATTACAACGTCCCAAACTCCCAAGAAGGCTCACTAATCATCCTATTAACATATTAGCATAATCTTTAACGTATTAGAATCATTAAATCATCATGGATCATCAGTTTTTTGGATCAAAAAACCCACTTTTCATAAAAACCCTATTTCTTCTATTTCCTTCAAGATCTTCATAAAAATCATCATAAATTCGCAATTCCATATGCATGGATCATGATTTCATAACTATTATATACCCAAAAGTTTATCTACATGAATCCTACCCATATTCAATGTTTCCAGTTTCACAATTAATTCACTTGTTTATGATAAATCCTCAAATCTAAACTATCATGTAAAATATATGCTTTAAATCTTTTCAAGATAAATCACTTGCCTCTGATTAGAAGTTATGTTCCGTTGATGACAGTCTTCGTTGGTTCCCCCTCTCTTTTCGATCCTAAATTCGACGATGGTGGTGGTTGTTTTGCCCGGGGAACATTTGGAATACTCCTGAAACCCATTATTTCTTCTCATGTTACTCTCTCTTGTGTTTAACAAATAATGTCCCTAATAACCGTAAGTGTTAGCTGATAAATAAAACCTAAATTTCGTAGGTCACTATTCACTAAAAATAGGAATGATTAAAATACCCTCCCGAGTTGCTCGTTAGGCCTAAAAATGGCCCAGGACCCAAACTAAACCCCCGACTAGTGTTTTCTGACTATCTCGACCCTTCCGGACACGTTGGTGCACTCAAAATGATCATACGGATGGCATAAAAATAAAATACTTTTAAATCCATTAAATTGGGTCCTGAAACGACTGACACACGCATCCCAACTTAATTACCAAAACAGTCGTATTTTCAACTCACGATAATTTTAATAAATTCAATAATCACATATTACCATAATGACTAAGTAATATTCAACCTTATCATCATATTTAAATACTAACTCTCGTCTCGCTAGTTATTTAAATTCGAAATAATTTCCAATAAATTATCCCAAATTAATTTAATTAATCTCATAAGTAAAAGTAATTTAATTTAATTAATCTCATAATTAAAAGGAATAAAAATACAGGGTATTACATGTATGGTTGTACACCCCACCTTTTTACCCCTCAATAAACCTCCACCTAAAATTAAGAAGTGGGCGCATTTCTAAAATATTGAAGAACAATTATACAAACTTATAAGAAAGGCTTCAACAAGATAGACTCTCGATGAAAACCTACGCAGCCCGGATTAGTTGTCAATGGACCTTCAAACTTTGTGATTGGCTATTTGTGAGACCTTATCCATACAAATGAGCCACTATTGATATGATTCGTCACGCTAAACTTTCACATAAGTATTATTGGTCATTTTAGATTATAACTAAGATTGGTATAGTGGCCTCTAGGCTCAACCTACATCATAAATCTCTTATCCACCTTGTGTTTCATGTCTAAATGCTCAAATGCAAATTAGGTGGAAACGTCACTAGTGAAGAGCAGTTACCGATGACAAATAAACAAAGGAAGATTTTGATTGGATGTAGTGTGATCTTGGAAAGAAGGATCATAAAGGGCAAACAAAGCCATACCTCATATTTTGGTGTAATTGTACATTAGACATCTTGCAGATACGACTTGGAAATATTATGATGTTATTGGTCATAAATTACCACAGTTTGATCCTTAGGGACAAGGATCAAAAAATGGGCATGCTTTATGAGTAAAATATGTAGAGAACACGACACAATTAGTAGAATAGTTATGTTGAATCAATGCAAACCTAGTTGGAGAAGGATAATTATTCTAGTGTTAGTAGTTAGTTTAGCCGTCAGTTAGAAGTTATCAGATGAGTTGTTAGTTGGTTTATCTAATATAACTATTTAAAAATGATGTCTTTAATTATTCTAGGTGGACTACTTAACTTTTGCTTTAATTCATAAGTTCACATTCCATGCCTATTTATGATTCTTTGCAGGTCCTTTCACCTCCCAAAGTTTTCAACTAAGAACCGTTGATCTCTAACAACTCACCTCCTGTTCCAATAAAGCATGTCTCTCCAAACCAATCTAAAAACCTTATCTTCTTCACTCTTATATCATAACCTCATCTAGAACTATTAGGATTGAAGTTCATGTTTTCTACCTAAACCATTGTAAGGTATTTTTTACACTTAGTCAAATCAATTGGGTTTTGCGATTCAGTTGGGTTTTAGATGAATTGAATTGATTCAATTGGGTTTCTATTATTTGTTTTCCTCTCTAGACTGGACAAGGTCACAATTAGACAATCCAAACATCATAAATCTATAATATATCTAAGGGTTTGTAAAAGATTGAATTTAATATCTAGGGATTTTAAGAGTTAAATAATCTAAATTAAGAATGGTAATTGTTCAATTAGAATCAAAATTTCATCCTTTATTAAAGTCAATTGAGAAGAAATTTTAATTTGAAATATGAGGGTAGGCATTTTATATATTCCATATATACATTCTTATGAATGAGATACTTGATTATTTGAAGATTGGATCATTGTTGAATAATTTGTGATTAATTAGCCATTATGTATTATTAGCAGTTATTGGATGTCATGGAGAAGATGTGAAATGTTCGTACTTCTTAGATATTTTTAAAACATTCCAAATTCTATGTAAATTTAATATATTCATTTTTCTTTCAATACATCTCACAAGTTTCTGCATAACCTTTTTATTCTCATATATAATATTTACCATTTTGTTATCCTTTTGTTTTGCTTCTCTATTTAAGTTTTATTTCCTCTTTGGGGTTCATGTTCCTTTTTTTCACTTTTGACAAACAAGTTGAATACCCAAGCCCGAGATGGTTCTTGTGCAAAACTCATATTTGATTAAATGCCACACTAAAGGTAAAACTTATTTTTAGTTCCTTCGTTTGTTCTGAACATTTCAAAGTGCATTTTTAGTCAAATAATTATGAATTAGGAGAATTTTCCTTGGAATTTTCCTATCAAAAAAACTTTTACTATATTTTTTTAACAAAGTATTATTGTGGAATATATACTATGTGGGGATAATGGAAAATTTATGATAGAAAGAGTTGTATTCATTATGTTGTATACATTATGACTATATTACAAAGTATTGGACTTACATATTGTTCCTTTTATGTTCATTTTATTACTAAAAGATATATTTTGGCCCTAAGAATTAAGACATTGGCTTCTTTTTCGACTGTTGCGAGATTGCTTCTTCTTTATTGTCTCATTTTTTCCTAATAGTTTTGTGTATTTGTTTACAAAACATTATATTACCATAACTATAAATATCCCGCATATCACGCGGGTCAAAAACTAGTTCTGGTAATAACAGTTAGGACAGGAAGCAAGAGGGGCGACCGCCTCGGGTCCCGATTTTCAACGCATTTTAGGAGCCCCAAAATTTTTGTGTATTATATTTATAGTGTCATTTTCCAACTGTCCAAAAATAAATTGTTGAAAACTGAACGGATAAACATTTATACTTGTTGCAACCCCCAAAAAATAAGTCGGCATCTTTTCGGTTAAAAAAACTATAATTTATAAATTAAAAAAAAATCTCTGATTGAATATGAGAACCCATATTCAAGAGTTCGCCTCGAACCCCTAAAATCTTGGGACCGGCATGAATAGTCAAATGGGAAACTATTTATGTAAAACGCATATATTCTTGAAGTATCTTAAATTTTAATTAGAAACCCAAATATTTATTTTAGTTTTGTTTTTTATAAAGACTAAATATTAAATTAGTTGAAAAGAACATATTTGTAATTATAAAAAATTATTAATAATAAACTCTGGAACACTTGTGAAACCCTATTAAATATTGTATTTGTAGGTCAAGTTAAATGATAAATTTAATATGATTGCATATAGTAATTATATAAGAAATTAACATAACTTAGTGTCTCCTTGAATATTATTTGTTAAAAAAAATTGAATAATTGTAATCATGAATGAAGGGATGTTTTGGATATTAAAATAGGACAATACATATGGTTGGATTTAGTTTTGTAAAGAAATCTACCAACCAATATTTAAGAATTCTTATGAACATACAAATAAGATTTACAACAAATTTAAAATAAAACAATATATTCAAATAAACTTGGAGAAAATGATAAATCAGATGAACCAAACCAGGTCTTAAGGCTTCTATGCAGAAAACATGATAAAGGATTTCTCAACTTTTCTCGTGTAGTTATTAAGACAGCATGATGAGCACAAATCCTCGATATCCTCTTTTTTCAAATAATTGATGTGACTTAAAATACTCTGCCACAAAAAATAACAAAATTCACAAACCATAGTGATACATTTGATAATAATTAGGCAAATGTTCTGAATAGTCCTAAGAAGCCATTATAAAGAATTTACCAAGCAAAAGATCATATTAGCAATTTACAAAACCAAAAGCCATATACAGTAAAAGAGAAAAGGCAAGTGTATGAATTGTAAGTTCAATTAACAAACCAGTCTCTGTCAGAAGTTTATGATCATCAACAATCTCAGAAAACCCTTTTATGCGCGTCAAGGGGATCCGGTGAACCACTTGAGAATTTATATCTTTTGATCTCCGGCTCTTCAAGTTTGATGGGGGAGTTATATTAATGGAGAGAAATGGAAGGAACTTGAAAATGGAAGTCATATATAAAGATAAAAAGAAGAATGAAAGGTCAAGATGATGAATCTTTGGAATTTTAAAGTTTTGAATGGGGGAGTGAATAAGCCACATAGGAACTACTCTTTAGAGGCTCTATTTTCATATGTTAGCATTTATTAGATAAGCCACGTGGAAATCTCTGTGAGGAGACACCAAAACTATATTTAGATAATAGATTTTCATGGCATGACAATCTTCCTATCATTTGGTTCCCTCATTGACAATGTTCATAGTTGTATGTTGAATATGGTGTCTGGTCATGGTCATCTCCCCCCACTAAAATGTATGTCAACATCATCCTCCATTTCATCCACAACTTATCCAGAAGGTAGATATGCACCATGAGATAAAATACACGGATACGATCAAGGGTGAAGATATTGACGGCAATGTTTCACTCCTTAATATTCTTCAGGGCCTTATGAAGGGATTCCTTTTCATCAGCGGGGGTCTCAAAATCAAAGACATTGATCATGTTGGTTGATTAGGCATATATTCTTCACATTTATCCCCTTAATTTCGGTATTTTTATGATCTCGTGCAGTGTAAATAGCTTGAATTTGTCTCGTATTTATGCTACTAACCCCTTTTGGAAAGTATTTCGTGTTTTATGTATTTCTCATGTGTTTTACAGGCATTTCATGCAAGTTAGTGTGAAGGAGAACTCAAAACAGTGAAAGAAACCAAGAAATGGAGAGTTGAAGGGCATTTTCATAATTTTTCAGCCTTAATTCGGAGGTGGGGACAACTAGAAAGTTGAAGATCTCTAAATTAAAAGAACACTGGAAAAAACAGCACCTCAATCCGAGCTACGGTGAAGAAGTTACGATGTTTTGAAGTTGCGCGATAATGAAGAGAAATGGACCTGAAGCCAAACCGATCCGGATGGAATAGGACCGATCCAGTACCAAATGGATCTGGACCGGTCTGGCTTTGCGAGTTGCTGTCATTAATTATGTAGATTTTAAGTTGATTGGCTGGTAAAAACTTGTGCCACAAGCGAAATTTGATGCCAAATTCGTGCAACTTGGTGCTATAAAAGACCAAGCCCTAACTCATTCAAAGGGGGGACTCAAATATTAGGGAGAGAAAGTCATTTTTTAGAAATCCTTTTTAGTTTTTCATATTCTTAGAAAAACCCTAGTTTGTATGTTTGAAGAACAAGTAGGATTCTGGATTCAAGTTCATCTAGTGCAGATTTCAAGTATCAATTCTTTAATTCAATTCAAGTATCAAATTCCATTCTCTTAGTTAATCTCAATTTTAATTTTCATTTAATCATCTTTTCTTGTTTTTTAATTTTTATTTTTACCATGTTTCTTAGATTCACAATTACATGCATTGTTATGAATTTGTTTTCATTTAATAAAATCATGCCTAGCTAAGTTTTTAAGGGTTGGGATGCATGAACCCATCCCAATGTAAATTACTTATGTATAAAATAGAATTTAAATTAAAAATTTGAAGGAGTCGAATTCTAGAGAGTAGAATAGAATTTTAGAGAGAGAAAGTCAGATTTTAGAGAGTCTTTTAAGTTTTCTTTGGTAGAAATTTTCATAAATCCTAGTTTTTGAAGTTTGTCTACTATTCAAGATTCAAAGTTCTATTCAAGATTCATCATTCATCCATTGCAAGTAATTTTAATTTATTGTTTTTACTGCTTTCCTAGTTAGTTCAATTAATTGTTGATTTCTAGTTTTCCATTCCCAATTCAAGTCATGTTCTCAATTTCCTAGAGTTAGTTATGAATTCCTACACTTTAATTTGTAAGTTTTATTTTGATTTCATCATGTTAAGCTAAGTTTTTAAGAGTTGGGATGCATGAACCCATCCCAATGTAAATTACTTATGTAGAAAATAGAATTTAAATTAAAAATTTGAAAGAGTCGTGCGAGACAATTTTACAACCATTGTAGATCTTTTAATCTCTCTTGCCCTAGGTACTTGGGATGTTTAAGAATATGATGTGCGTAAAATTATTTACCACCGCTTTATATTTACCTTTGATTTCATATGATGCGGGCTTGATCCTCATATATGTAATGCTTAGGATCTATAAAGACTGGATTCATTCAAATTTATAATTTACAATTCTAGGTTTCTATACGGTAAATTACTATTGTTAGGGGGATTGTATTCCAACTTACTTTCTCATTCATCTTAATTAATTTAACTTCTTTATTTACTTATTTTTTTCCCTTTTTAACCATCATCATCTTTTTCATTTTTTCTTTAGAGGTAATAAATCAATTAAATTCTATCAACCATTCCCTATGGATTCGATACCCAGACTCGCCATTATACTCCTTAAGAAGTGTAGTTACAAGTTTTTTTTTTGGTATTGAGATTGGAAGCCGATAACAATGACTAGCGTATTACACGGACGCTCGATTTTCCACTCGATCATTGGTATTTTAAATGGCCTCATCCATAGGGATCCGAGGTAGATATGGATTGTATTACCTGAAGTAAATTATACCAAAACATGGTATCCTATTGTGATAGATTTATTTGCGCATGTTTCAAATATATTCATTTTCTGAAAAGTGAATTTATCGATCAAGGTTATGATATAATGAAGTTTGAAAAAAGAAAAAAAAATGTAACTGCCTAAATTTTTTTCTTTTACACGAGTTGATTATAAATGATATTTATATCAAATAAAATCCAAGAACTTATATATGTTCAAAAAATGTTCATATAAGACTTGCTAAAAAACCTATAGATAAAATTTAATAAATACGTAAAGATGTAGAGATCTTCAAAATTTTCTTTAGTTCAGCCCCAAAAGAATGTGTACAGGGTCGGTCCAAAGTTCTAAAATATCATTAAACCTCATTGTCATTGATAAGAAAATTATCACGAGAAATCAAAGTTGTAATCCACATCCAAAAGTACCTCTTTTTTCGTATCAACCAAATATGAATAACAAAACTCAGATTGATCAAAATCAATATGTTCCTCCACAGATCTACAAGTATGTAGAATGAAGGTTTCTTCTTTTGATGACTTCTGAAAGTTACTTTTCCCATCACTACTTTCAACATGGTATAAAGAACTGCATGATTTATCATATTCTTCCATTGAAGGATTAACATTGCTAGTTTCTTCATCTACTAATAAATTTCTAAGGTATTCACATCCTTCCAATTGCTCTAAAATGTCATTTAAACTAGATGATCTTATATATGGCAAAAGCCCGAAATTAAGTAAATCAAATTGAGTAGAACTATTGTTGTTATCTTGTCCAAGAGCCCCAGAAGGCTCATTGTCAAAACTTTTTTCCATTAATACTTGCTCCAAGTCTTGAAGTTGATCCTTGTATTGCAAATCATTCATTTGACTATCCTTCACTAATAAACCACAAGATTCATAATGTCCATCTTGTCTTAAGTCATATTCAGTTTCCTTCATAGTCTCAACATCATATGTTCCATCTTATACACTGTGCTTACAGTAATCAGTTTCATCTCGTGTAACCTCATATTTATCAATACTAGTACCTCCTAAAGGGTTAGTATGAATTTTTTCATCCTTTACACTAGGGTACTCAATACTAGTCTCATCAACTTCTTTACTATCTTTAACCAATTCAATTTGTTCCTTCTCCAATTTTGGTGTTGAATTTTGTGTAACATCATAATACTCATTGGATAATTTAGTATACAAATTTGGTTTATCAAAATTTCCAGGTAAATTTAATATAGCAGGGGGGGCATACATGGTTCTTGTGGCCTCATCATACACAATAGATGTTTCAAATGCGGATGAAAATGTACCTAACCATAGCTTGTGTGGGTTTTGGCCTGACCCGCTACCAATTATGGGTTCCCGGATCTCATCTACCCAGTTACCCCAAGTCCTTTGTCTGAATCCTCTGTATACAATGTTTGGATTATTTGGCCCACCTTTGCCTCTCATGCAGCCCTTCTGTGATCCATTAACTTAAAATTTTCTTCTCTTCATTTTCACTCCACCATGAATTGTAGTTTCAAGGTGGTGGTTGTAATTCTTCCACTTTAATAGAGTTTGCTTTAGAGAATAACACCCATTCATCCTCCAAAATTTTCTGTCTCCAAAATAACCCATGAAAGATAATGTTAAAATATTATAAACGGTACCTTAGAATAGGCACAAGATTTAATATCAAAAATAAAATATTTGTAACTCTTATAGAGAAGATATAATCCTAATAAAATACGAAACAATAAATCCTAGATGTACAAGCCTAAGATATAAATATAAAATTCATACACGTACTTGAAACATGTAGACCAAACCGTGTTGAATCAAAGCATGTGGGTAGAAGAAAAAACTTTAATATACAATGAATTGTAAAGTTATATGTCTTTCTTACAAGGTTTTATAAAAACAAAATCTAAATACAATATACAGGGGAGAATTATTATTAAAAAAAAAAGGGAAGGAGTTTAAAATTACTCACTTGTCACTAATATCAGACGACGTGGGTGTTAGGAAAAAGATAATCTTTAGTTTCTTGTATATGGGTTTCATCTTTTTAGGCCGACTTTATATGATTCTTTCTCATATACGATTGGATTTGAAGAGTTGTGATTATGACTAGGGTTGTTGTGTTTATTGTTTTTGAAAGTCATAATGTTTTTTTCTTGGAAACAAAGTAATCTTTTTTTCCTTGATGGAAGTAAATGGTATTTATGGAAAAATTTTATAATCCGTGGACGTTTATGGTATGGATTTGTATTACCAAAACTTTTCATGGCAGTATCTGGTGTTTATTATCCCACGTACGAAAGACTACGTCATCAACTAGTTAAATTCGCTATTGTTTTCTTAACCAACACGAACTTGTATTCTTGTGCCACGTCACTAGTTGAACACAAGACTCGTGGTCTTTTCTTGATCGCAAAGAACCAAAGTGACTTGCAAGCTTCCTCCTACATATACTTAGTAGTTTTTTTACTTTAATTTTATTTTTAATATTTTGTTGAGCTCTCTCTCTCTCTCTCTCTATATATATATATATATATATATATATATATATATATATATATTAAATTATATTAAATTACAAAATCACTCATAATCGTTTATAATCGCTTGTTAATCGTCATTTTTTTTAGAGCATGATATTTGTTACATATTATAATACAACTAATAGCTAAAAATACAATACATATGGTTACGAATAATTTTTTAAAAATGAGACTAAATATTGTCCATTTTTATTTATCTTTTTCCTCTGATATTACCCTAATGCCTATATTAAATTGTGTTGAGCATATTGAGTTAATGTTAGTTTATATGGCATGAAATGGCGCCTCTTTATGGTACATTTTCCCATATTTATAGGAAAAGTCATTATTCATGTACTTACTATTAGAACTTCAACATATAGTTGGTGTATTTAGGTTAATGTTGTTGTTGTACACCATATATTTGAAGGAGGATGAGATTTAGTCTTATTAAAGGCTTTAAATTCTGGTTTTGGGTTGTTAATGAACTTTTTTAGTACACGGAGAAGATGAATTTTGCGTGAAAATCGTTAGAATGGACATATTGTACATTTATTACTAAAACTTGATTATCTCATGTAGTATAAAAGATTTTTAGGTGATTTCAAAAGAATATGGAACTTAATTCGTATACATTTCCAACCACGTATGGTACAACACCTAATTATTTCCCAATTAGTACATATTTATCTCCAAAATTTACCAAAACTCATAATCTATTTTTGAGACAGATTGTACACATATTAATACACCTTGAATATCTCTTAGGGTATAAATGGTTTTTAGGTGATTCCAAGGGCATATGAAACTATATTTACATAACTTTCTAACCATTCATGGTACAATACCTCATTAGTCCCAATTAGTACATATTTATCTACAAAGTTGACAAAAAAATAGATTTTTTTTTCTAGATAGTCTACCTCTACTTTACTAAAATCCCAATACCTCCTAAACAATCAATACGATTGTGGCAATTCCAGTTTGGTTATTAAATAAACACAACATATATATATATATATATATATATATATATATATATATATATATATATATATATATATATATATATGTATGTGTGTGTGTGTGTGTGTGTGTGTGATGTTAATTCATAGGAGTTTGGTCTTGGTGAAATTTTGAATTCAGAATAGTCATAATAAATTGAAAAGTAAAAGATGTCCAATTGATTAACAATGTTAGAAGTTAATTAGCTATGATGAGATAATAGGGGATATATGTAGATAGCATATTCTAGTCCCCCCTAAGTATCTCCTTAGGATCCTATCATCTCCCTAATTCATTACAAACCCTAGGTCATACTCTGAATACTAATCTAAAGGCCCCTATTTGACTCTAGTCAACTCTATCCTCAGAGCGAAATCTCAATGATTCTTCAAATGGCTCTGAATTCCCTTTTCAACGGTCCGTCTTTTGAGTGAATCGGCATAACGGTTCAAATGAACGGACCATTT
Source organism: Sambucus nigra (assembly GCA_949130495.1). Lineage (NCBI taxonomy): Eukaryota > Viridiplantae > Streptophyta > Magnoliopsida > Dipsacales > Adoxaceae > Sambucus > Sambucus nigra. Next base: position 552,365,266 of record OX422211.1, on the reverse strand, counting down.
TACTATAAAAAATCGATCTAGAGGCCATTGGGCGCTCCCGGACCCCGGTTTGATCCTAATCAACTACATTGTCAGAGTGAAAGCTCAATAAATATTCAAAGGGAACTAAAACCCCTTTCCAATGGTCTGACCAGTTCACAAAATGGTATAACCGTTCGAATGAATAATCTTTTTTCCTCAAAAAAACGATCAAGAGGCCATCGGACGCTCTTGGGCTCCGTTTGACCAATGTCAACTCTTTAGCTCAAACGAGAGTGAATGAATCTTTTAAGGTCACTGAATACCCTTTTCAATGGTACATCCCATTCATGAATCAGCCTTACGATACGAACGAATGATTCGTTTTACTTCGAAAGGTCATCGGATGCCTTTGAGCCCCATTTGACCAAAGTCAACTCTTCGAACTGAGCGAAGATCTTTGGAAAATCAAAGAAAATTGCATAACCTTTTCAACATTCCACCCCATGCGCGATTATGAATTAGAGTTTGGATGAATGATCCATTATCGTCAAACGATCACTCATCCAAAGGGTCAACGAGCGCTTTCGAGCCCTATTTGACCCAAAGTCAACTCCCGAACTCAGGAGTGGCACAATGGGATATTCAAGGTCTCTGAATTACCTTTCTAAAGGTATTATTCGTTTGCAATTTTGATTAAAGAATTTCGTTCTACGGCCATTTTTTCAAAAAAATCTGCGCGAGACTAACGATTGATAGGTCCATTTTCCTGCCTATCGACAGTGTGTCTAGGGTCACCTGCCAATTGACAGGGCTAGGAGTATGCTGATCGGAAGTCCCCTTACCCTACAAAAGGAGATAATGGTCTCACTCTCAAGACACACCTCAGATCCATCAATATCAGTGATCTCAACAACATTCTCTTACAATCAGCTAAATTTTTGTGTGTTAAATTCCTTTCTATCTTTCATTCCAATCATTTTTATACCTATTTTAGCAAAATCTCCTTCTTTCTCATCCAGTATTCATCCCAACATTCAAGCCATCTCATCGATGATCAAGATCAAGCCTCAATTCTCCAAAGAAGGTCAAAATATCCTCCTCTCTCTTTAAACTCTTTACTTTATTATTAATTACATAAATTCTTAATTTAGCTCCTACTTTAGATCATATAAATTAACGTTTCATCCTTTATTAGTTATTGCACACATAATTTATTTTCTATCAAAAATCCAAAACAAAGAAAAAGAGGGTTACACCTATAAATTCCAACGGGGTTATCCACCATAATTTTTTAAAACTAAAAATACATTTTCTACACACACACATATAAAAAACTCTCTTTTGAATCAATGGGATAAACCCCACCCTTATGCCACATGCGAACTACGTGAAGTTTGAAGCCTTTATAGGTTACGTTGGCATTTCAGGCTAAAACCCAAGACTCGAGTCCAATTTTCCAATTTTCCTATTTTCACATCTTCATTTCATTTAGATATTACTTATGATTCATATTTTCATTTTATCTAACTGTGTCCATCCCCTGATCCTCGCGACGGGAGGGACGAAGAAGATGGGTGTCTTCAACGTCGAGAGGATCTTGGTCCCGCGCATCCCTCTCGGAAGCGCTTCGGCCGGCGTCGGTGATAAGGTGAAAAATGTAGAGAGATGGAGTCGTCAGTCTATTTTACTCAAAATAGACAAAATAAATGGAATTCGCCCCAAAAGACAGCATCCAAAAACACACTAATACATACGAAACCAAAATGATTCGAAAAGTGTCCGAAGGCTAAGTTATGAAATGGGAAGGTATTAAGCACCCATTCCGCCCTTACGGTCTCTCATGGGTTATTGCTACTTTCCTTTATTTCCCCGTGATACGTGTGCATGTTTATATATAGTGGAGATAGGAATCATAAACTTGTATCATGGAAGAGACAAAGTGAGTCATCCATAGGAATGTTCCTAAAAGTAATATTAGAAAATAGGATTTATGCGATTATCCTAGCGTTGATCATTATAAGGGAACGATAAAGCATACTGAATAATAATCCATCAAGAACAAATATAATTAGATAGATAGAGTTTAAGAGAGTTAAGTTTAAAGAGCATGGAAAGAAAAGAAAATGAGAGAAAAGTAGGAATAGGACTCGAGTCTCGGGTTTTACCCCGAGACGCCAACGTAGCCTATGGACGCATCAAAGTCCATGTAGTTTGTATTCAAAATGAGGGGTGGGATTTATCCTATATATATAATCGGGGACTTCTCTTATCTGTGTCTGTGTATGCAAAAAAGTGTTTTAGTTGTGAGAAAAGTTTGAGAATTCCCGTTTGGAATTTACGAGCAAACCCTTTTTTTCTTATTTTTTGGGTTTTATTTATACGAAAATAAGAGATGTATAATAATACTAAATGAAAAGTATATTAGAATATGTGAGAATTTAGGAGGATTCCAAACGGGAAAATTAATGAGAATTTAGGAGGATTTAAAGAGAGAGTTGAGAAAATTGGACTTGCTTGATGCTTTCAAGCTTGATCTTGAATGTTGGAGAGTAGCCCTTGCACCTGGGTGATGATGGAGCGTAGTTAATTCACAAAGTTTGATGAAAAAGATGATAAAAAGTGAAGGTTGGAAAAGGATTTCGATGTGGAAATAACGTTGATGGATTTCAGAGCTTGTCCTCTTTGAAATGAGGTCAGTCCCTGCCTTTTATAAGCCCAGGGCATTGACGATCAGCATAGCCCCTGCGAATTAGCGGGTGTGTTTAGGCACACCGCCGATAGGTAGGGTTTGGAACCTCCCGTTTGGCAGTATCTTTCAGGTTCCTTCGAAATATCGGTCGTAGAACGCAAACTGTTGATCCGAATCGTGCACGGGGTGAACCATTGGAATGGTACTTTAGAGACATTTTATAGTCTTTTGGACTGATCCCAGGTCCGAAAGTTGACTTTGGGTAAATTGTGGCTCGGAAGGGCTCGTCGGTCCTTTGGACGGGGAATCGTCAGATGCAAACGGATCGTTCGTCCGTATGGTAAGTCAGAATTGTGAACGGATCGGACCATTGGAAAGGTTAGGAGATATACTTCGACATTCCAAAGAGTTCCACTCGGTTTGGGGAGTTGACTTTGGTCAACCAGTTCCTGGAAATGTTCGATGACCTTTCAGAGTAAAACATATCGTTCGTCTGTACCATAAGCCAGAATCGCACACAGAGTGGACCGTTGGAAAAAGGTTTCAGTGCCCTTCAAAGATTCATTCACTCTCAGTCGAGCTAAAGAGTTGATTTTGGTCAAACGGAGCTTGGGACCGTCCAGTGACCTCCTAATCAAGTTTCAAGGGAAAATGGGTCGTTCGTCCGCACCGTAAGTCAAAATAGCACACGGGGTGGACCGTTGGAAAGAGGTTTCACTGTCCTTTGAAGATTCATTTACTCTCAGTCGAGCTAAAGATTTTGACTTTTGGTCAAATGGAGTTTGGGAGTGCCTAATGGCCTCTAGGTCAGTACTTGGGTATGACTTAGGTTTGTAGTGATTAAGGGAGGTGATAGGGGACCTACGAAGAGGTTAGGGGTTCTTAGAATGTGGTATCTAAAAAGCCCCTCGATGGGTGAGTTTGGAACAAACGATAGTCGTCGAATAGATACCACATGATGACTTTGAAAGAGGATGACCAGAGGGTCGAGGACGATTCTGAGGACCTAAGGATAAGGATGACCGATTCAGAGGTTCGAGGCCGATTCTGAGGGATTGAAGATGAGGGTGACCAATTCTGTGGGTCGAAGCCAATTATGAGGGCTTAAATTGAGATGACCAATTCAGCGAGTCTAAGCCAACTCTGAGGGCTTAAATTGAGATGACCAATTCCGCGAGTCAAAGCCAATTCTGAGGGATTAAATTATGATGACCAATTCTACGGGTCGAAGACAATTCTAAGGGCTTAAGTTGAGATGACTAATTCTTCAGGTCGAAGACAATTCCGAGGGTTTAAATTGAGATGACGAATTCTCCAGGTCGAAGCCAATTCTGAGGGATTAAATTGAGATGACCAATTTTGCGGGTCAAAACCAATTCTGAGGGCATAAATTATGAAGAAAAATTTTGCCGGTCGAAGCCAATTCTAAGGTCTTGAAGATGAGGGTTACCGATTCTACGGATCGAAGCCAATTCTGAGGGCTTAAATTAAGATGACCAATTCTGCGGGTCGAAGCCAATTCTGAGGGATTAAATTGAGATGACCAATTCTGCAGATCGAAGCCAATTATGAGGTCTTAAATTGAGATGACCAATTATGTAGGTCAAAGCCAATTCAGAGGGCTTAAGTTGAGATGACCAATTCTGCGGTCGAAGCCAATTCTGAGGGCTAAAATTGAGATGACCAATTCTGCAGGTCGAAGCCAATTCTGAGGGATTAAATTGAGATGACAAATTTTGTGGGTCGAAGCCAAACATGAGGGCTTAAGGTTAGATGAACAATTATGGGGGTTGAAGCCAATTCTGAGGGATTAAGTTGAGATGACCAATTCTGCGGGTCTAAGCCAATTCTGAGGGCTTAAATTTGAGATGACCAATTCTGCGGATCGAAGCCAATTTTGAGGGCTTAAATTGAGATGAACAATTTTGTAGGCCGAAGCCAATTCTCAAGGCTTACGTTTAAATGACTAATTATGCGGGTCGAAGCCAATTCTGAGGGCTTAAGGTTAGATGAACAATTATGCGGGTTGAAGCCAATTCTGAGGGCATAAGTTGAGATGACCAAATATGTGGGTCGAAGTCAATTCTGAGGGCTTAAATTTGAGATGGCCAATTCTGCAGGTCGAAGCCAATTCTGAGGGCTTAAATTGAGATGAACAATTTTGCAAGTCGAAGCCAACTCTCAAGGCTTAGGTTGAAATGACCAATTATGCGAGTCGAAGCCAATTCTAAGGGCTTAGGTTGAAATGACCAATTTTCTGGGTTGAAGCCAATTCTGAGGGCTTAAATTGAGATGTTCTCGGGGAACTCTTCTAGGAAAATTACCTCATGATTTTGATTTCATCTGGGGAGCCGATTGCTGGGGCAATACTCGTATCTTTTAGAGATTTTACGAGGGAATAGCCAATCTGATGTTATAAATTCCACTGGGTAAGTGATTAGGTGGTCCATGGTTTGGACGTATTGATCGGGGAAATTTAAGACCTTTAGGGAATAGGAGATGATCCTGAAGTTTGGGATACTTTAGAGGTCCTCTAGGGACGTTGCTGGGAGGAGATTTACTTGGATTTTGGGAGTTCCACTGGGGAAATAGGGGTTCCAATTGAGGGAGAGAAAAATTTTCTTGGAAAAAATGTTCTAAATCCTTTTCGGGATTTTTAGGATTTTTTTGAGAATTTTTTAGGGTTTTCTGGTATTTTCTGGGAATTTTTGTACGAAAATTTAAGGTGGGGGGTCGACATGGTGTAGAGGGTGCCATTCGGTAGTAGCACGGACTTTTGGACTGCCTCGAGAAGGTAAAAGGTTAGTGTAGATTGGTAGGTTTGGGGTTAGTGCTGATCGGCATGACCCTTGGCTTCCTATAAAAAAGGGGCAGGTTCCCCTCATTGTTCACACCTTCTTGCCTTCTCTCTTTCTGTAACTTTATTCTGCGAATCGTTCTAGTATTCTACAATCTAAAAATGGTTGCTTTTCTGAGCACTGTGGTACACAGGGAGTGGTTAGCTGTTGACCACTGGGCAAATTTGGAGTAGAGGGGTAGGACGCCTCTTGCTTTGGGGAGCGAGAAATATTTTGATGCATTCGAGCTAGTAACAGATGAGTGGACTTTACTGTGGGAGACGTTCCGTCATCGCTCTTCGAGGGTGGTGAACCCTGGAGGTTATGTAAGCAAACTGACTTTTGACATTCTTTATTGGTGGTTTTACATTTTTTTCTTGAATTCTGACAAGGTTTTCTTTTGACAGTCGGATGTTTCTTTGTCGACTATACATGCCCACATGATGACGGGGCTTAAGGATGTCTGGAAGCACCTTCCACCTGTGGTGCGTTGGGTGGTATCATAAGCAGACTTTGGTAAGTTGGCGTCTGTACTGGATGAGATGCCTTGTTCGACGACGGTTTTATGTTCTCTAGGGGAGAGGTGGTGGGACACTACCCACACCTTTCATTTGGCTTTGGGGAGATGACTGTGACTCCCATAGACATGGAGCAGTAATGGGGCTGGATTGTGATGGAGAGAAGGTAAAGGTGGATCGTTCTTTATGGGTGAGGTCGGAGGCGATGCGAGCGGCGCTAGGTGATGTGGGGAGGATAGTGTATCGAGACTATATTCGACCGTCCCTACTATGGGATGTTTTGCTGGGAAGGGTGATTGATGTGGAAGACGGGCTGTAGGTAAGGCAGATGGCCCGGTTGTTTATTTTTCTGGTGCTGGTGGGATTTCTTGTGGCATTGAGCGTCGACGTCATCCACTTATGTTTTTTTACCATACTTGAGGATGTTTTCGAACATCCCTCTCTATGATTGGGGGAGCCTGACTTTGGCGACCCTTTATTTTTCTCTGGATGAATTCAGTCGGTGTTGCTGGAAGTCTTTCACTAGAGCCACGTATATTCTTGAGGTATTATTTAATTTGCGCATTTTCCTTTCATGCATTTGCATTTTCCTTATGCATCTCTTTTTGATTTTGGATTTTTATCTTCGGCAGACATGGTTCTATGAGGTGATTTGGTGTAATACCCAACTGATCTCTTTGAAGGATGAGACTGTTGGGTACTTTTACCAGTTGTATTAGTGGTTAAAGGCCAATCGGCAATCGAGGAGGTCTCCCTCTCTAGAGGCAGTGCGCCAGGTCTTGAATGGCCTGACCAGTGATAGGGTAAGACTTTTCCTTTCTTCATTCTAAGACCTTTGTGTGCACTGATTCCATATTTCCTTATATTTTGGGGGGGATTTTTCAAGTGACTTTGTACCCTTTGGGGATGACTATTCAGGACACGAGGTTGACCGGAGTGAATGCACAGATGAGGCGTTTGCTGGCGTATGAGTTTGACCACTCTTGGTATCTCGGGGAGAGGGTGGCCCGACAGATTATTGTGGAGGAGGTGGTGGTGCCACATGGTCCCCCTATGTCTATGAGACGGGAGTGGCTATTGCCTGAGGATGTGAGGATCGCGGTGATGATTGGCGAGTCATATCTGTTGTACACTAATACAGATGTGCCGTATGATTATATGGACATCATGATGAGCTGGCTAGTGGCACTCAGCATATATGATGCACTGCCCTTCCCTCCTGCGGTTTCTAGTCGGCCAGTGGTGTCCTCCCACACCGGTGGCAGTCCATCGACATCTGCAATGGCGATGACTTTGAAGGTCCCCTTTGTGCGGTTGTATACCCCTTCATACAACATCCGACGGGATAATGGAGGGATGGGTCCTGTTGATGGCAAATTTAGTCTGCTGACATGGATCAATAAAGTGAAGACACGTGACAGTCTACGTGGAAACAACAAACACTTCCGAGGAACTCACATGCTCCGAGGAACCATACTACAACGAGGAACACTATTTCCCCGAGGAACTCATACGCTCCGAGGAACGAAAACTCTCCTAGGAACTCTTGAGAACCGAGAAGCTTAGGCGGTCTGAGCAACTCAGGCAGTCCGAGCTGCACCTCGAACAAAGCATGAATAGCGGGATAACCAACATTTTAACTGTTCATTAAATGCTTATCATTCAGACGCATATGCTTAAGGAGCATTGCATGTATAACCCTTTCAGATGTATATCATTTAATGTATTACCCTTTCACATTACAGCCTCAGGGCTATAAATACATTGTACAGTCCTCATTGTAAGGGGACCGGAATTTCTTGATAGAACTTGTAATCGAGAATTCCCAAATACTCAATAATAACATAACAGTGGACGTAGGCCATTATTATAAGACTGAACCACTTTAAAATTCTTCGTCTCATTTATTTATCTGTGATTGAATAATTAGAGTGATCTAATTTTTTACATCAACAGATTGGCGTCATCTGTGGGAACGACTGGTAATATCGTTTTTCACCAAAAATAATCCATTACGAATGGCTGACATTTTGGAATCCACCAATCGAAATGCTGGAACCACTCCAAATCCATCTGCTCCGCCAAATATTCCAGATCTAGCTGGAATAATGACAAATCTGGCTCAGGGCCAGACCGTCATGCAAGAAATAATGCGACAACTCATCCAAACCCTTCATGGAGGTGCACCAACCCATTCAGGACTGCGGAGTATTCAAAGAAACACACGTCCACCATCCTCACGTACTAGGCGTACCAATTCATATCGCAATGAGGAATCTGAAGATTTTTCTTATCAACCTGGATGAACTTCGTCAGTGCGAGCCACAGATACTAAACAACGTATCACTCTCTCCCTAAAAAGCGCCGGTGCGCTAGAAAGATTAAGAAGAGTATCTCCTTTCGATCGATTAGGTCCTAGGAGGAGCAGAAGTCCTCCTAGAGCCTCATCGAGGAGTTTTCGATGACCATCAGACTTAAGGGAAGGATCTGCCCAGTCGCGACTAGCTGCTCGTCAAGAGAGATCCCAGGAACCCACTTCAATGCGATCAGCTGCTCGAACCAATAGGCCCGAGGAAGGAAATGATGCATGGAAAGGCTCTATTCAAAGGCTGGAGGATAGCTTGGGGGAAATGGTTAAACCTAAGAACCCCCTACAACGAACCTTTGTTCGAGGAACACCTTTTGTCCAGTCCATTGTAGATTTTCCAACACCATCAAAGTTCAAAGCACCTATTGTGACCCCCAAATATGATGGAAAGACTGACCCTGTCCTTCATATAGAATAATACCAGGCTGCAGCCGACATCTATGTTGTTCCAAATGAGATGAGATGCAGGGCATTCTCGGGAACTCTTACCGTATCTGCTCAAATATGGTATAATAATCTTCCTCGGGATAAGATTTCAACTTTTCTTCAACTGACCGAGTTATTTATTGGGAATTTCTATTTTGGGTAAAGCCAGTTAAAAGAGTATCACATTTGTTATGTGTTTGACAAAAATCTGGTGAGAGTACCAGAGATTATATAACTCGTCTTAATAACGAGAAACTTGAAGTCATTGATTATGAGGAGAAGACAGCGATTACCACTTTGATGAGTGGACTACTCCCCAACAAGTTGTACTACACTTTGGCCAAAGATCCACCTAGAACCATGCCAGACCTGATGGGAAAAGTGTCCAAGATTATGAATGCCGAGGAGGCTATGGTTGCGAAGAAGAACATGGATGCCAAAGAAACTAAGGTGGAAGGTGATAAAGCTAAGAAGAAAGAGCATAAGAACAATGGTAATGACAAGCATTCAAAAAATAGGTCGGTATGGGACGGATGAAGAAATATGATAATTATACTCCTTTGAAGAAGGATATCAACCATGTTCTAGAGGAAATCAAGAACAACGAGGAACTAAACTGGCCAGAGAAAATGAAGGCAGACCCTGACAAGAGGAATAAGGCGAAGTATTGCGAGTTTCATAAAGATCATGTCCATATGACCAAAAACTGCATAGCTCTTCAGAATGAGATTGAAACACTCATCAGACGAGGAAAACTATCAAAGTATGTTGATCGTGGAAGAGAAATAAGAAACAACGACCGAACTAGAGAGAGGTCTAGATCTCCTCGTCGAGCAGAGGAGAACAAGAAAAGAAACCATGAAGTTGATCCCGAGGATGACCCCGATCTTCCCAAGAGACCAAGGCAGCCAGAACGAGAGGTATTTTCAATACACTTTGGGTCATTTGACTGTAATGTTATAATAGGTGGAGATGCAGGAGGAGGACATCTTACTGCAGAGAGAAAAGCTTACCTCGGTGAGGTTCAAGCTTGCTCGTACATTCAGCGAATAAATCTAGCTGAAGAGGATCGCCCAAGAAAGGTGAATAAAGATAAATTGGTCATTGGTTTCTCAAAGAATGACCTTGCAGGTGTTCTATATCCTTATGATGACCCACTGGTGATCAAGATGAGAATGAAGGAACTAATGATTTCAAGATTACTGGTAGACAATGGTAGTTCGGCAGACATCATGTTCTACTCGTTCTTCGATAGTTTAAATCTAAAGCTATATCAACTGGAGCCTTATCACAGACCCCTCATCGGTTTTGCTGGCGAGAAAGTATTTCCACTTGGGACGATCAAGTTGGATATATTCATTGGTACATGGCCTGCTTGTCGGACATAAAGAATACGTTTCTTCGTGATGGATAAGAATGTTCAGTCATCATACAATATCATCATGGGAAGAGTAGGATTGAAGAAGTTCGAAGATGTACCATCTATGGTGCATCAATGCCTGAAATTTCCAACAAATTTTGGAGTAAGAGTTGTTAAAGGTGATCAGAAAGTAGCTCGAGAATGCTATTATTCGTCCGCCGAGCAAGAAGAAATGGAGAAATCAAGGAAAAAGACTACTACCTATTAAGTGGATGAATGTGCCGACATTAAAACATTGGATCCTAGAGATGAGTCGCAACTCGTGAAGGGTCAAGTGGTGGAAGCAACTGAAAACATCATCCTGGACGACGAGCACCCTGAGCGAACTACTCAAGTAGGTTCGTCGTTGGAAGCATCACTAAGGCAGGAATTGATAACTTTCCTTAGAAGTAGAAAATAGAATTTTGCATGGAGTCATGAAGATATGCCTGGGATAGACCCAAATTTCTTATGTCACGAGCTCAATGTGAATAAGAAGATCAAGCCTGTGAAGCAGAGAAGAAGAGTATTCACTCCCGAGAAGAATCAAGCTATACAGGGGGGAAGTCGAGAAGCTCCAGAAAACTTGCTTCATTGAATATGTTAAATATCCAGACTGGTTAGCCAATGTAGTGATGGTGAAAAAGAAGAACAACAAATGGAGGATGTGTGTAGACTTCACCGACCTCAACAAAGTATGCCCAAAAGATCATTTTCCACTACCCCGAATTGATCAACTAGTCGATGCTACCTCGGTACATGAGCTTCTGAGCTTCATGGATGCTTATTCTGGCTACAATCATATTAAAATGAAACCTGAAGACAGGGAGAGTACTTCTTTCATTACCCCTAGGGGAACTTATTATTATAATGTTATGCCTTTTGGTTTGAAAAATGCAGGTGCAACATATCAGATGGTGATGAACAAAGTCTTTGCTGAACAAATCAGTTGCAATATGGAAGTCTATGTTGACGACATGCTGACGAAGAGCAAAAAAGCTGTTGATCATCTAGTTGACTTAAGTCAGACTTTTGATCAACTAGATAAATACCAAATAAAGCTGAACCCGACGAAGTTCATATTTGGAGTACGAGAAGGCATGTTTCTCGGATACATTGTCAACCAAAGAGGCATTAAGGCGAATCCTGAAAAGATCAAAGCTCTATTAGGGCTGCGATCTCCAACGACAAAGAAAGAGGTGCAAAGTCTTACAGGACGAGTAGCAGCACTCAACATATTTGTATCACAAGCAACTGATTGATGTCTCCCATTCTTCAAGACACTCCGAAAGACTTTTGAGTGGAATGATGAATGTGAGAATGCTTTTCAAGACTTAAAGAAATACTTGGGAGCACCTCCATTGTTGTCTAGGCCGGTGATGGGAGAAAAATTATACTTGTACCTAGTAGTATTGGAGAATACAATAAGCTCGACGTTGATCAAAGTGGAGAATGGAGTGCAAAAACCAATATATTATACAAGTAAGGCCTTCCGAGGAGCAGCGATCAGATATCCAAGGCTGGAAAAGTTAGCACTGGCGCTGATTGAGGTTAGTAGGAGAATGAGGCCATACTTTCAGGCCCATACTATAGTTGTATATACTGACATGCCATTGAGATAAGCCCTTCATAAACCAGAAAAATCAGAGAGATTGATGTACTAGGCAATAGAGCTTGGTGAATATGATATAGTTTATGAACCCAGATCATCGTTAAAAGGGCAGGCTGTAGCGGATTTCATAGTAGAGTTCACCTATCCTGATACCCCCGAGGAGCAAAAGTTACTCGTTGATCAACCTGTGGATGTTACAGGATCAACAAACACAAGCTCAGACCAACTCCGGTTGGTAAAAGGGCAAGTGGATGTTACAGGATCATTAAATTCAAGCTCACACCAACTCCGGTTGGTAAAAGGGCAAGAAAAGATAGTCGACGAAGAGCGAGAAATATCAGGGGAAGATGAAAGAAAGCAACAAATATTTCGTCGAGGAACTCTGTCAGATTAGAAGTTTGAAGACGAGTTACTCATATGGAGGATATATGTAGATGGCTCATCTTGCACAACAGGCAGTGGGGCAGGGATAGTTTTGAGCACTCTGGACGAGGTCGACATGGAGTATGCCCTACGTTTCCAATTCAAAGCTTCCAATAATGAAGTTGAGTATGAGGCCATGATTGCAGGTCTTAATTTGGCAAAAATTATGGAGGCGCAGCAAATTATTGTCTTCAGTGATTCTCAATTAATTGTAAATCAAATGTTGGGAATATATGCAGCTAAAGGAGAATTAATGATCAAATACCACGCAAAGGTGATGGAGTTGGTATCAAAATTTGCTGCTATTCAGCTGGTCAGAATACCGAGAATGGAGAATGCAATAGCAGATGCCTTAGCTCGATTAGCATCAGCTACCCGTACTGAGCTACGAAGAATAATCCTAATTGAAGTTTTAGCTGGTCGGAGTATAAATGAAGATTTGGCGATGAACTTTATCACCCTCGATTTAGGACCATCTTGGATAGATCCTATCAGGGCATATATTGAGGAGGGAGAATTACCAATTGATAATCTTGCAGCCAAGAAATTGAAGTTTAAAACTGTTCGGTACGTATTAACTAACGGTATTTTATATAGACGAGGAATTATGGCTGGTTTGCAGAGATGTGTACATCCTTCCGAGGTGAAAGAATTAATTGAAGAGATCGATGAAGGGTCCTGTGGAGCCCATGTAGCAGGTCGGACGCTTTTGTAAAGGATGTTGATGCAAGGATATTACTGGCCGACGATGAGGGCTGATTGTGTAGCCTATGACAAAAATGTGACAAGTGCCAGCGCTTTTCCTCCATCCGAAGAAATCCACATGCATTGTTGACGCCCATCACTTCCCCTTGGCCATTTTCCATGTGGGGAATAGATTTGGTTGGACCACTGCCAATGACTAGAGGAAGGTTCAAATACCTCATCGTCACAGTGGATTATTTTACTAAATGGGTGGAAGTTGAGCCTCTCATTGATATGACGTACGAGAAGGTGTATTAATTTATTTGGAAGAACATCATTTGTCGATATGGTCTTCCTCATGATTTCATCACAGACCATAGAACACAATTTGATAACGAGGAGTTCCCTACCTATTGTCATCAATCAAATGTGTTGAAGATCCACTCAGCACCAGGCCATCCTCAAAGCAATGGACAAACTGAAGTGACAAACAGAACACTGCTGAATGGTTTGAAGAAAAGACTGGATGATGCGAAATAAAATTGGATCCACGAGTTATAATCAGTACTGTGGGCTTACCGAACAACTCCTCGAGTAGCAACTGGAGAATCTCCATATATGCTAACGTTTGGGAGTGAAGCTATTATACCTGCCGAGTTGGGCCTCCCAACACACAAGGTACTAAATTTCAACTCCCCTATCAGCGACTTAATGAGAAGATTGGATTTAAACATGCTCGAGAAAGTTAGAAAAGAAGCAGCCATTAAAAATGTTGCTTACCAGCAGCGAACATCTTTGTTCTACAACAAGAGGGTGAAGAAGTGCGACCTGAAAGAAGGAGACTATGTGCTGAAGAAAGTAATTCAAAACCACAATAAGCTGGAGGCAAACTCGCATGGACCATACCGAGTTACAGAAGTTGTTCGACCAGGAACTTATCGAATAGCAACTCTAGAAGGGGAGGAGTTTAAGAATGCATGGAACGCAGAGCACCTGCGCAAATATTATCAGTGATGAATAAAATGAAGATATTCTGCCGAGTTCTTTCTTTATATTGAAAGTTTTTCGGGGAATACTAGTGCTACACAATACTCGGCAAAGCTCAGGCTACTCAAATTTTTTCTCAAAAATGCCAACTAAGGTTGGTCGAGAAACCTATATTCCTCCAAGAAGTAAAGCTACCAATATTCCTCCGGGGAGTAAAGCTACCAATATTCCTCTGGGAAGTAAAGCTACCAATATTCCTCCGGGAAGTAAAGCTACCTATATTCCTTCGGGAAGTAAAGCTACCAATATTCCTCCGGGAAGTAAAGCTACCTGTATTCCTCCGGGAAGTAAAGCTACTTGTATTCCTCTGGGAAGTAAAATTTGTATTCCTAAGGGAAATAAAACTATATGTTTCTCGTGAAATAAAAGTATTCTTAAAAATGCCAACTTATGTCGGTTAGGAAGTAAATATATTCTCGAAAACGCCAACTTGAGTTGGTCGGGAGGTAAAATTATTTCAAAAAGACTCACTATGGATGGTCGGGGATAGAAACCCACCAACTGTAGTTGGTCGACAAGGAAAATTTATTGACCTTGGTTGGTCGGAAACATTTAAGAGAAAAATCTACTAACTATGGCTGGTCGGGGATAAAAACCCACTAACTGTAGTTCGTCGACATGGAGAATTTAACGACTTTGGTTGGTCAAAAATATTTTTAAACATTTTTTATACTCGTAACTTTATTACTAAGTTGGTCGAGAATCAAAACTTTATTATTAAGTTATCGAGCAACATCTTTATACTCGTAACTTTTACTAAGTTCATCGAGAAACAAAATATTATTTTTGCCGACTATCACAAGTTCAAACTACACAATATTGTTATCTTTTTATCAGATATGCATGCACAAATATAAAGTGTTATAAGGCAATAGTGAATAGAAATGAAAGTCTTTCATTAAATCCAAAACAAATTACATTGATAATGAAATGAAAGTTACATTGATATGTATACTAACAATTAGATCAAAATTCCTACTCTACTGGTTTTTTCCCCTCTGCTTTTGACACAGGTTCCTCGCCAGCAGGCGGATCATTTAAAGCCAGAGGAGAATTTATGAAGTTGATATCCTTTAACATCTTGGCATTCATCACGGATGGTCGATCTAGAAGGTGCTTAGGACGAGATACTTCAATAATTGAATGGAGATTGTAGTCACCGAGATATTTGGAAATCAAGCTCCGAAGAATGGCCCGAGCAGGGATCCAACTCATGTCCAGTTTGTATGGTGGCACAGGTAAGTCGAGTAGCCCGGGATCATGGTAGTCCCATAGGTAATGACCCTGTTCGAGCTGCAGCACACCTAAGGCATTTAACCAGCCTTGCTTGTAGCCCTTATTATTGGCATTCTGGATACGATCGTCCAAGTGAAAGAGAGATTCGTTGCATCCAGCCATCCAGAACTCCCTGGGCTATTTGTGGAATTGATATGTTAATCTATCCAGTTGCTCATGGAGATTTTTGATGAAGATATCTTTATTCTCCAAGGTAGACTTCTGAGTGGAGAGCTGCTCTTCCAGGTCCCTGATTTTCTTTGACATTTCAGCCAAAGCCTGGTTCTTCGCCATTAATTGGAAGGCCTGGTTCTCTAGAACAGACTGAGTCCTTTGTTCCTCAACAGGAATCCGAGTTGCTCTTGATCATCCCCGAGGTGCTCTTGCTCATCCTTGAGAAGATGTGGAAGGACCAGACCTCTTCAACGTTTCCAACTCGTCCCTCAAGTTGGCGTTCTCGACCTCTAAGAACGAGAATCCCTCATCGGTCACTGGGATTAAGGCTTTTGAAGAAGAGGATGTAGACTTCAACTGTGATAGCTCTTTTTGTAAGTTGTTGTTATCTTGCTCTAGCAACTCGGCAATTTGTCTGCACTCCTCGACCTCACCCCTCAAGGTTCTCTCCCTTACATCATAGCCAGCAAAAAGCTTCTCGTAGCCCTTATCGGCAATTATCTGCTGGTACTTTTTATCGTACCCCTCATGCAACAGGGCGGTGTATTCTTTGTATTGTAGATGAAGGTCCTCGAGGGTGCCGTAGAGATCCTCGATCATATCATAATAGGCCACATTATTGGCCACTGCTCGATCAAGGAGACACTTCAGATATTCATATGCTTCATCTGCCTGTTCTGAAGCATCTTGGCCGAGGATGTCGACAACTTATGCTGCACTCAGGTCTGTGTGACCAGCCTTAAAGTATTCATTACATTATCGTAGTAGCTTTGTATCATGGGCAGATAGTAATTCCATCCTGACCAGAAACTAGTAGAGAAAGAAAAAGTAACAATCAATAAGAATCAAGACAGAGTATGAAGAAAAGAAAACAGTATGCAAAAAAGTCCAAGTTTTATTAGATCATAGTTCAGAGTTACAAGTTTTGGGTTACATTTGATAAAAGAAAAAGAAAATGTAAAGATAAATCCGAACAACTCTACACCTTTTCCTTGTCTCCCAAAACCTTCTCGGGAGGCTGGGACGAGGAAGTAGGTTGCTCGAAAGGAATGGATAGTAACAATTTGCTGAAATTCCTTGGCAGCAGGCTGAATGGCTAAGGGATGATCTCCCATCACCATAGAAGACTCTTCGGAGGCAGCTTCGTCCTCTTCTAAGTCTTCAGGAGTTGGAGGGGGACCAAGGATGTGTTATTGAAAGAGCTCAGAATTTTCATCCACCTTCATCTCCTGAAGAGCAGCAACCCATCCATCCCTAAAGTATTTGAGACTGCCATAGTCCACTTATGACACCATGGCAACTAACCCCTTATTCCACCCCTTGTCCTAGCCAGAACTGAAGGACTTCTTCACAGCCATCTTCCTCTTCAACTTCTCCGAGGAAAGCTTCTCGGACAGCAGGTCATCAGCAGCTTTCAATTTTTTCTCATCCTCATCCTTCTACCGATTTACCTCCCAAAGTTGAGACAACTCCTCTTCAGCAATTCTGAGCTTATCCTCAAGCTCCCCTGCAGTTTTGAGTTTCTCTTCGAGCTCTTTATTTGCCTTCTCCAGGGAATTCATTTTTTTCTCTAACTCTTTAAAGACTTCAACAGCTCGAGCTTTTTCCTGCTCGGTGGAGGCAAGCTTCTTCTCCCAGACAGCCTTGTCAGTAGCTTATGTCTGGCGAGAATCGTCCAAAGACTTGATAGCTTCTTCCAGAGCTCCCTCCACACTGAACGAGGAGCATGAAGCTTTAATTTATTTATCCTTCTTCAGAATTATATTAAAGCAACTCTTCAACTATGAAAGTAGAAAGAAAGCAAGTCAGAAATAAAAATGACAAATGAAATATGAAAAGTTCAAAGTAAGAAGACTTACAGAAGCAAGATGGAGAGAAGCTAACGAAGTGACCATGTCCCGGGTAAGGTTTTCTTCAGTACCTTGGACCTTGGAAATGATCTAGGACTTTACCGAGCTCATGGCAGAGCTCAGGGAACAAAAGTTGGAACCCCAGTTCCAGTAGCTGTGGGCTGAGTGATGGTGTCAGCCAAATTGACTGAGGAGCTTTTCTTCAGCCTCCTTGGGGGAACATGAACAGTTTCAACCAAGGAAGAACCCTTGGTCGGTGATATTACAATCACCTCTCCAAGAGCAGTAGACCTGCTCGGAGCCACTGCGGGCTTCTCGGCAACCTTCACAACAGCAGCCAAGGAAGGTGCATCATTATTCTTTGTCCCCTCCCCTGGGACATCAACTTTACTTATTTTTTCCTCTCCAGAACCAGAGGTAGGCTTCTCGAAGAGAGTGTGAGGTATTCTCTTCTTCATTCTTTCACTCAAAGGGACGTGAGATTCAGGCGAGGAGCTGGTGGAAGCTGGTATTGGCTCTGATTCACTTATTACTGGACGAGCAGTAAAAGAGGTTATGTAGCTCTTGTACTGCAGCAGATATGAGGCTGATCTAATGTGCTCGTCGACAACAGATTGATGCAGACTCCAGATAAGTTTCAAATGGCTTATATTGACATCTGCTTCTTTTGGGCACTTTCTTTTACTGTCAACTGCAAATAAATAAACATTGAAATATCAGTGGCACATTTTATCAAACAATAAAGAAGAATGATTTCAAAATAAAGAAAATGAAATAAAAATAACATATCCCATTGCCATAAGGAGGGCATCTGGGACCCTGATAAACTCCATCTCCTGATAAAGGAGAATGTTGCCAATTTTTTATGACACCCCTGTGCTCAAAATAATCCCTATTGGCATCAGGGAGATTGACTACTAAAGCCATATTTAACATTCTAGTTTTTAAATAAAATGTGTTGTCACCCACTGCCCATCTATAACAAAACACAATCTCAGGAATTCCTATGCAAGTTCCATGGATTTGATTTAATCTATGCACCCTATTAACTATTCTCCATGTGTTGGGGGCTATTCTTGCAGGAATAACGTCAAAGTACTGACAGAATTCCAAACACACGGGATTTGGTGGAAAAGAAAATCCACACTCAACAATAAAAAGACTGGGGAACCAATGTCCCTCAGCCAAACGGAAATAATCAGAAGGCTCACAAAGCTCTTCCAAAACAACCCAGGAGGGAATGGAAAAATCAGAGAGAAATTTATCAAGAGATTCTACAGGGTAAACCATGGTGAATAAATGAAATGAAGAAGAAGGAAGAAGATCTTACAGAAAAAGAGTGGAGCAGTTGACAACGGATGATGGAAGAGATGAATACACAGGAGAGAAAGAGACGATGGAAAACTCGAAAATACAAATTTGAAAAGGTAGAAGACAATGGGAGTGTCTGTGAAGTTTAAATACCTTGACTTGGGAAATGGTAAAGTAATGATTACAAGAATAAATAATTACGCTACCGACGGCTAGGGAAATAAAAATGGCGCGGCAATCGAAGCGAGAAGAAACGATTATGCTACCGACGGCTAAAAAGACAAAAAGTACGCAGAGATCGAGGCAGTTGTGAAAATTCAAAAAGCCAGATTCTAAGAATTTGGAAAGAGAAATAAATACAAGGGAAACACTCCTAAAAATTAGGAGGACTATTTAAAGCTATCATATTCCGAGAACGAATGTTCTATACTCCTCAAAATTCGAACTATGAAACATTGGGGGCTTCTGTTGATGCCAAATTTAGTCTACTAACATGGATCAATAAAGTGAAGACATGTGGCAGTCTACGTGACAACAACAAACACTTCCAAGGAACTCACACGCTCCGAGGAACCATACTACAATGAGGAACACTGTTTCCCCGAGGAACTCATACGCTCCGAGGAATGAGAACTCTCCGAGGAACTCTTGAGCACCGAGAAGCTTAGGCGGTCCGAGCAACTCAGACAGTTCGAGATGCACCTCGAACAAAGCATTAATAGCAGGATAACCAATAGTTTGACTGTTCATTAAATGCTTATCATTCAGACGCATACGCTTAAGGAGCATTGAATGTATCACCCTTTCAGATGTATATCATTTAATGTATTACCCTTTCACATTAAAGCCTCAGGGCTATAAATACATTGTACAGTCCTCATTGTAAGGGGACCAGAATTTCTTGATAGAACTTGTAATCGAGAATTCCCAAATACTCTGCAATAACATAACAGTGGACGTAGGCCATTATTATAAGGCTGAACCACTTTAAAATTCTTTGTCTCATTTATTTATCTATGATTGAATAATTAAAGTGATCTAATTTTTTACATCAACAGGGCCTATGTTTCATCGTCCTCATGCGATGGACCCGAAGGAGTTGGTCTTAACAGAGGAGGTTCTTCGTCCTTTGGTATATCTTTCTGTTCTTCTCTGTTCCTTCTTTTTCCTTTTTTTTTCCTTTCTGCTTCATACTGACTTTGCCTTTTCTTGTCGCAAGTCCGGGTGTCCACCACTTGGCTGAGGGATATTAGGGATTTAATATCTTCAACGACTTCCCATACTCGGGATGTGCTCCCTGTTCCTTCTTGCTTGGTGTCGTCTACCTCGTCCGGGGAGGAGTCTGGTTCGGGTAGCGATGGTGCGTCATCTCGCCGCAAGGGAAAGAGAGCACGTCACAGGTATGGAAGCTCTTAGGAGAGAGAGGGGGAAGGGTAAGTGAGAGAGAGAGAGAGTGTGTTGGTTCAGACTGAGTCCCATTATTTTTTTTTTCTTTATTTCCTTCAAGATTGACGTAACATAGAGAAATGTCTATGCAATGCAACGAACTTTTTTTATTATCTTATGTTTAATGATGAATGAATGAATGCATGCACATGCTCTTTTTTACTTTGCTGCTAAGACCGTAAAATATTTTTGGAAGTTTGAAAGAAATTTTTATTCATAATGAGAAATTATATAAAGATGGAAAAGGGATTCTGAAATTCTATTGATAATATCGATTAATTGTTATTGAGTTTTCTAATTTTGACAAAAGAGGAAAAAGGTAAGTTTCTAAAAATAGGGAGTTGTCGATCGGTAAGCACCTTCTTCTACCTGTCGACAGGTCAGTCTAGTCTAATCAATCAAAGATTTGATTGGTACCCTCTTTAGCCTTTGGTACCTTGTGGGGCACGATTCCCTACGATTTCTGCAGGGATTATATTTTTTGTGAGGGTTTTTCCAGTACAAAGAGGGGTAAGGGTGGAGTGTTTTCATCACACCTTCACATTTTATCTTTCTTATTTATGAGATGGATCTCCCTGGTAGTGTTGAGTTTGCCAACTACCTCGAGACTTTGGAGGCTATGTGCTCCTATAACATCGACTATGATGCTTTCAACATCCGTCGAGTTTCTTTATGGCATAATCGGCCCATAGAGTGGAACATGCTAATGGTGGCGGTACAATTTTGGTACCTCGAAGACCACATATTTCGCTTTGTCTTGGATGAAGTCTGTCCGACTTATGAAGAATTTTCTTCCATGTTGGGAGTAAATCCTAGTGTGGCGGTTGTTATGCCTGAATTTTCTCGATCTCCTTGGGAGCTATTGGGTGGACTTCTCTGTGTCTCTCCCTCGACGGTTAGATCCTTGGTTACTGGAGGAATGGTTTCTCTTCCGGCGGTGTTACGGTCTGTGAATTTGCAGGGGGTTGGTGATGCTGGATATGCCAGAGTTGTTGTCTTGGGCTTGGTTTTAAAAATTGCTACTGGTGATCGGAGAACTGCTGGTGGACCCACAACTTGAAGCTATTACTTCATGGATATCCTATCATTGCAATCCTATGGCGATGATACTAGCGGAGACTCTGAATGGCCTGGATGCCTGACGATAAGGTCGTTCTGACTTTCTAAGGGGTAGCCCTGAGATGTTGTTCATGTGGTTGTCTGAAAGATTTTGCCTGGTGGTTCCTCCAGAATATCCTTTATCGGCTGTACCTAACTTCTTTTCGCGCCATTTCATCAGTGTTGGTCTAGATATCGAGAGCTGGAACAATTATTTGTGGAGCATGGGGCTCTAAATATGTACTCATTTGTGCCTTGGTGGGGACAGTTGCTGCGTATTCTGGAGCTGGGGTAATACTCGTACGTCCGGCTGGTTGGTCTCAGACAGACCTCTTTCTATTTCCCTTGGCATCTTCTGGGCTAATTTGTCTGGGAGTAGGTTGTTCCACCTTGGACACTAGATTTCTTTCTATTAGAAGATCTGAGAGAGCGTATGCACATGTGTCTTAGCTCTTTGTGGGAGAGTCGGTGTCCGTTGACCCATCTTTCTCAGTCTGTTGGGAGAGTTTGGCACATCCTTGGGGATTATATGAAGTGTTTGTGGATAAGAGTGGTCAGTAAAATGTTAGCAGTTGAGACTGGACAAAGGTGTCTTATTTTATCTGATACCATAGAGGGAGGTGTGGTTGTTTTTCTGAGGTTGGATCGAGATTATCGATCCATGGAGCATCTGCGGCATTCCATTCAGGCAAGGGAAGCTTGGGGAACCCAGGATGTAGATGACTATGATGGAGAGGGCTCCTCTATTAGCTGGGGGTAAGGGCCTTTGAGAGTTTTTTTTTGTAATGGGGAATACATTTGGGGATTTTATTTGGCTTTCTAGGAAGGTAGGGGGGAGGGAATTATGCATTCCTTTTCTTATGAAATTGTACTGTAATTTCTTGTTAATGAAATAAACAAGTTTTTGATCATCCAGCTGTGCCTTTTGATGAACTTTATATTTTGAATTATCTATATCGATCGCTAAGGCATGTATAATCCTTTTGTTCAAGTATATGTTAGAATGAACTGTCGTTCTCGGAGATAAGAATAGTTTCTTCTGAAGAAGAAAAGGGTTATGCTCATGTAAGATGTATGAGCTGTCTACGTACCTATGGGGGTTTTTTGAAATTTTTTAACTTTTTAAAAATGGTTCTTGTAGAGGATCAGGCCCACATAGTTCTGGGTAGAGGGAAATAAATAATTTTTTTAATAGAAGGGAGATTAGAAGAGTCCTAGCGCGCCGAGATTTCAGACTAGGGGTAGAACTTCTTGAGACTGTCCAGGATGACTGGATGAGCCATCTTTTCTCCATCTAAGTCGGTGAGCATGGAGGCACCTCCGGACAAGATCTGCTTCACAATGTATGGGCTGCTTCAATTGGTCTTAAATTCCCCTCTAGGGTCCCCGACGGGCTCTACTATTTCTTTGAGCACTAAATCCCCTTCTCGGATGCCGCGATCCTTGACTCTCTTATTGAATGATTTCACTATTCAACGATGGTACCCTTGTATGTCATATAGTGCCTTCAGTCTTCTTTCGTCCAAGAGTGATTGCTCGTCGAGGCTACTTTGATGCCAGTCCTCCTCACTGACTTGGCCTTCCTGCATAACACAAAGTGAAAGGATTTCTAGCTCCACAAATAGTAATGCTTCCATGCCATATACTAGAGAGTAGTGGGTATCCCCATTAGAGGTTCAGATTGAGGTTCGATAGCCCCAGAGGTCATAAAGGATTTGGTTGACCCAATCTCGATAACTTTCGTTCATCTTACTGATGATGGATTTGAGGACGGTAGGGAGAAGATTTGTGTCTCTGGATCCTATACTCATTGACCACTTTAGTGACTTTTAACTCGAAAAGCAACCCGTTATCTATACTAGCTCGCACGGGACCCCATATCGACAGATGATGTTTTTCTTTGAATTTGGCCACTTTCTTGGCATTCAGGACTGCGTATGACTCAGCTTCGACCCATTTGGTGAAGTAATTTATGGAAACTAGGATGCACTCATGCCCGTTGGAAGCCTTGGGTGTAACTTTACCTATGATGTCGATACCCCAGGTGGATAATGGTCAGGGAGAAGTCAAGTTGTACAATTCACACGAAGGTAGGTGTTGAAGGTTGGAAAACTGTTGGCATTTGAGGCATCTTCGGACATAGGCAGTGAAATTCTGGATCATGATGGTCTAGTAGTAGCCTTTTCAGATGATCTTCTTGGTAAGCATGTTACCATTCATATGGGGCCCGCATTCCTCACTGTGGAATCTCTGCATTACCTCTTCAATGTCAGCCCCTGCATAAAAAAAGAATCATATTGCCACCACGATTCGAGATATGATTTTTCATTATATATATATATATATATATATATATATATATATATATATATATATATATATATATATATATATATATATATATATATATATATATATGTGTACACTAGCGGAATGCCCGTGCCTGAAAGCATGAAGAAAATTTTCCAAAGTACTGAATTATGAATAATTTAAGTCAAAAAGTTTTTTACAATACAAATAGTTGTAAATAATTTAGAAAATTTGGAAAGAATTTCTTTTGTTTATCGGACTATCCACCTTGTTTAGAAAAAAATTTTACAATACAAATAGGAAAAAAATACTTGACTACAATAATAATAAGTTGTCCAGGACCTTGTATAAGCAACATAATCGATTCTAGAAACTCTTATTTAGTGTACAAAATTTTCAAATCTAAACACAGAGACAATCAAGTACTATGAAAATTTTAATCTCTTAATCACCGTCTTTGTCAATTAAATTCAATGGTCCTATAATATGCAACAACCAAGAACAATAAATAATTAGTGTATAGATACACAACAATATTGCACAATGCTATTTTATGAACTGAAAAGCTCAATTATATGTTAACAAAATGTCAAGTTCATTGTGCTTTTTAGTAAATAGTCCTTTATTTTTATTTTTAATTATGCTAACTTGATATTGAGAAAGTGAGTTATTGTTTTAAATGTGGTGTCCAAACACCCCATTAAAGAATTAGCCGAGATAAAAAAAAATTATAGACGAAAAGAAAAAAATCTGCACTTGCGAATTGAAAAATGAAAAGAAAATATGAACTCGTCATTCTTACTATTCCAAGGCTTTCTTGGTGGTGGATTAAGGATGGAATTGAATGCCAATGATTCGTGGTTTGTGGTGGCTTGATGTAGAGGGTCTCACAATGCTCCCCACCGGTGGCATCGGCATACGCCGTGTTATTAGAGGTAAAGACCCTTTAACCTGTAAAATACCCCATGTCATTCGTAATTAAAACCCCAATCCAAACTTGCAATTGGATCTAAATTGAAAGTAAGCATCAAAATACTTTATGGAACGCGAGTACATAAAACAGGAAAATAAGAATATAAATAGTCAATAGCGGGGGGATTAATTGTACTAATTCGGATACTTGATTTAAGGCCTTCAAAATAATCTAACTGTATGAGCAAATCCAATCTAATTACAATAATTCATTTTCAACAATGTAATAAAAGTGGGGGAAATTATATCAACATGAAACTTATTGGGATATCTATGAAACCTTTTTTATATAATTCTCAACTAAGGTTATAATTTTATTGAAGAAGATTGACTATAAAAATGGGATAACTCTCCGCATTTAAATCAACCGAGGGCAGTTTTCCATGTTAATGTTACCCCCTCCAAGCATAATCAATAAAAATCATAAATTAAGAAACACGTTATAAAATGTAAAATTATCCAACTCTTGAATGGGAAAAAACATTATCAAAATTGAAACTTAATGAACTGTATCCATTTTCTGTTATAGGACTTGGATTGTTGCACACATTTCCTTCCAGCATCGGATTACCACAAGTGTAGGTATCACAATCCACAAAGCATTTTCCATGATATAGTAGGCATAAGGGTTGTCATAAAATTATCCCTTTCCAGCAAACAAGTTATGAAATATATAGAAGTTACATAGAGCTGTCCAATTGAAATTACCACTTGAAGTATGTAACTTTATGACTTTCTTGTGGCAATAGAATACATTGCTAAAATGCAAGTTGGACCCTCTAAAACAGTAGTAATTCCTTCTACAGACACTACTCCAACATCTTTAAAGCTGAAAGTAAAATGTAATTTATTAAATAGTGTTTGGTCTAATTTATTTAATAATACCTCAAATAGGAACTTGAATAGTTGTGTTAAACACAAATGCCCCTATTATAATAACTGTGAAATCAGTTTTAGATGATATTCTAAAATCCTTTAAATTCATCAATATGTGTACCTCAATGATTCTTTTAAAGTAACTGTTCAACGGTCTTGGAGTATAAACCTGAATGCAAGTAGGATCAGGAACTTTGCAATGTAAATTCAAAGGATAAAAGGTGTCTTATGACAGTGGAGTAAGGGTAACTTCAAGGATATATTTCAATTAGTGAGATATATTGAAGATGAAGCTTTAAGCCTAGAAGTTGAAGCAGACAGTTTTGAAGCTCTTAATAAATTAAATTTTACTAAAAAAAAGTTTGGAGCTCTTATATTTTTCTACTCTTTGTACATGAAATTTCAATTGATATCAATCAAATCTGGTACATAACGAACAGATCTAAGAATAGATGATGATCAATCCATCTAGGTATGATGATCAATCCAAAACCGAGGAGAACTTCAGACCGAATAGGTATTGTTTTGATTGATTATTACAATCATTGCATAGGATTTCAACCTCATAACAGCATATCTCGGGCATGGGTGTTGTTTGTCAGAACACTACACAGAAATATTTCTTAAAACATTATTAGTAACATAAGAAGATATCCAGTAAAAGTATATACTCCACTTTGCAAATAGGCATAACTCATGAAAACCTGTGTTTTGAACTCAATGAAGCCCGAATCGTCAAAACCCATATCCTGAAAACCCTATAGCAGTTCATATGTTTTACTTAAGTTGGTTATAATATTTTAATATGCAATACAATGCCATATACATTGAAACATTTAACTAACACTGTCTATGCAGTATAGTAGTTATCTATGCAGGGCATATATTATAGCAGTACATTCTTGTGCACTACATATGTCAATTCGATCATATATTAGGCACTATGGAAACTTGTCATAAGCTAGTAGCTCACATTCAAGCGCTAATTAAGTACAACAGTACCATGTTTCAGAGAAATTGAATTTGAGAGAAATTAACATGTTGACCAATAAACTGGCCCAAAACTAATATAAACTCACCATACACTAAAAACTACAAAACTAATATTAAAGATATTTTTCAAATATCAAATAAGGACATAGATAACTTCTGAGATATACGCCCAAAAATAGTAGAAAAATCACTCAAACAAGGTATAAGAAAGTGATTGGGTTCGGAGAGAAAGGAAAAATTAGATATTGGTTTTAAGGATTACCTGAATCTAAGATTTTTGGACAACGTTACTCCAGCATGCGATTTCCAAATGCATGAGACATCGTTAACACACCAAACCTTCAAGTACCTAAAACTATTCAACAAAATACCAACTTAGATACAAACATCTGTTATGAAAAGAAGGATCTTTAATTATGATTAAAAACACACTTGGAAATGAAAAGAATGGGGCTTTCAAATGATCTGGGATTGCTTTGATTACCGCTTTCTTCAACCTCAATAGTTTAGTCTAATTATCTGTCCAGATTTAATTTTTGATCACTTCACAGTAATCTTTGATCTATTCACAATGATTTTCGATCGTTGGTACCCGAATTTTCGATCAATGTAAGTGATACACACAATGACCATGGATCGAAAATTCAACAGCTTGGTTAAAATATCAAAATATAAGTAGCCAACCATATCTGTCACAGTTCTTATCAGAAAGAAGACATCAGATAAAGTGTGATGCTTCATTAGGGAATTCGGGTACTTGTTCAAACATTTTATCCACCTGAAGTGGTGGGGGTGCTCGTCGAAATTGAGGATTCTCCTCAAAGACATTCACTGGGGGCTCAATTAACTGCAAAAGAAATAATCATAAGGGAATGAGATTATTGTTAACTATCAAAAGAACTTGGAGAATAATTTTTATTGGAACAACAAATTAAGGGACGCATTCGGAAAGAAATTAGACAACAAATGATGCAACTAAAATAGAAAACTTGAAGATGTGAAATAAAAAAAATGCTACAACTTATGTGCTCATTCTCATTCACATCTGCATCTTTGAGCCAGAATGCAAGTAGAAACTGAATTCATGTTGCTATAAAAAAATTACAACGAAAAAAGAAAGAGAATCAAATTATAATGGTGATAAATCACGAAAATGGGAAAAACATACCGACCCATGGGGTTGTTCTCGTTCCATTAATGCCATACTTTTCCCTGTGATGATAATCCCTGCAAATGTAAATTCGGTACATAATCAATATATATATAACTTATAGATTATATTGCTCAATGGTTCCTAAACTATTTGAAGAAAGCATTACCAAATAACTATAAAAGGATGTAATAACATTAGAAGGCCGAAGATAATTTCATGGTCAGTAAACTCATATCGGTGGTCATTATCAAGACTTAAATGATGATATTTTTTTAGCACATGCGACACTCGCACATCATATTACATCATATTTAAGGGTGTTCAAAAGGTGAGCAATGGATTTGGTCGGTTAAAAATAATAGGCGTGGTCGGTTTCTCATCATTGACATTTTATCAAACATGTGAAGGTTAGCAACATTGGTACACCATTATAACACATAATCCGCAAAAATAAAAAAAGTAAACTAACATGTGGAATTATGGCATGATACAGTGTGAGAAAATTGTAAAGATGATAGAAACACAACTCTAAGAAAACAAACATAATATTCAGCATTTATGCCCCAAGAATCAGAGTGTTTTACACCAAATACTTACCGTTATAATCATATCTAGAGAACACAATTGTATTCATACTATGGCATTCCATTTTAATCACTATGTCACTTCATCAAACACACATAGTATATATACAACATCATACTTTCTCTATGTTAATACAAATATAACCCACCAAAGAAAATAAACCATTGTTTGCAAGAACAACATGAACTTATATATATAAATAAAATATTATTTAACTAAGTTCCAAAATATTGTTTGGGAATGTGATATCCATTCCTAGTAACTTCAAACTTAAGTATACGCGGTGTATTCATATCCATTTGAATCCTTCGATTTACATCTGCAAAACAAAATAAAAAAATAATGCACCATTTGAATCCAGTAAGATATATACATAAATGCAAGAAAGAACCCAAAATCGAAAAAAGGCCTAATTTGAAACAAATCAAAAGCTCCATTTGAAACATAAAACTTCATACTAAAACTGAAACTAAATCTTGTAAGAACATCATATTAAATCTAATGCAAATCAAACCTTGAAAAAAGTAGCAATAAGTATATCCAAATCTTCAAACCCTAGATTTCCCCCAAAATACATATGATCGATCTGAGTGAGAGAGTGAGAGAGTGAGAGATGGAGAGAGAGATCAAAGAGAGTTACCTACTGATTTGAGAGAGAGGAGAGAGAATTGAGAATTGATCAACTGAGATAACGGGGTGTAGTGTTTATGTGTGTCTTTGTGTGTGCTGGACCAAATGTGCAATTACCTATTTAACCCATAGTTTTGAATTTTGAGTAAGAGGGGAAAAGGAAATCAAGGGTTTAAAAAGAGGGGGGAAAGGAAATAATAAAGGGACAAAAGAGGAAAATAAGGTCCTTAATTTCCATCCTTGATTTCTATCCTTGTTGGCTCAATATGAACCCTTAATTATCTTATGATTCATGGAATAGTAACTAAAATTCTACTATTTATTTTATATATATATATGCATGCATGAATGCACCCCCAACACTCTATGAGTATCACACTCCCGTTAAAGCACCTTGGTACCAATAACATTCACACGAAGATAGGCCTCATACGCTAACACCCGCGCCCCAAGAATAGAATCATCCCCCTAAAATCCATACCTATATAGTAGTTTGCATGTGGGGCCACCGCCTGATGTCCCCTTGGCCCTAAGACAAAAATAATTCGCCCCTTATCCAGTGTCCCCCACATCAACTCCTCCCACAGTCTCCACAACCAGATCCATCACTAGAATGTCCTCCTCCTCCATAATGATAGGATGGTATGGGTCAATGATTAAGGAAACATGACAAATAATACACACAGAGTAATCTGACACTTGGAGAGAAAGAGAGAAAATCGAGAAGAGGGAGAGAGAGAGAGAGAGAGAGAGAGAGAGAGAGAATATATAATATATATGGAAAAGTGAGGAAAAAGATCATTCCCAACCAAATTTATAGGTTTGGGAAGACAGAATGCTTAGCCGATGGGCTAACCATTTCATACTCTTAGCCTATCGGCTAATTGTTCTCCTCCCCCTTTGTCGATCAGTTAAACCCCTTGGATTTAACAAAAAATCAAATTTTCCTCCCTTGAACTTCCTTGCCGTCACTCATAGACCTCATATCACTTATAAAATAAGAAACCATATTTTGAGTAGTCTCTTATTTTTACAAAGAGCATCTACATATGCACACTCGTAGTCGATGGCCTATATGGACACCTTCATCTGCAATCAAGTAACTATGACATTTTGTTTGATCGTGAATAAGCCCTGAGCACAAACCCCAGAAGAAAACCTGAGAAAAGGCAACTTTCGAAAACTACACTAAATTTTGTGTTGTTAAAACTTCCAAAGACCAAAGTATATAAGTCCAAAATGTAAAAACTAAAAACCTAAAAAACACTTAATCCATTAAAATAACCAATAAACAGCCCCTCTGGGACCTTTGATCGATCATTCAAAGTCCTCTCTTATAATAAAATATCGACTAAAATCTATAGCCTATCGACCAAAGACTTCTAACCCAAAACATTTGGCAAATCTTTTCTCAGCCATTGATGAAAAAATGAACACTTTAGGACCTTTAGCTGATAAGCCATCTGACCCGTCCCCTCTAAATAGAGGTGCCCACAAACCTTAAAAAGGGACCAAAACTTAATGACGATTATGTTTTCTAACTTTCCTAATCTCAAGTGCTCAAGGTACTCATGATCTCTTCTGAGAAAAATCCTGAATGTCTCGTACTTCATAAAAGTCCTTTTTTTCAGGAAAATCTTGTACTTTTACGGAATCTCCCCAAAAAGGGGGTTCGTCGTATAGAAGAGTTATTTCAAAATAGAAAAGTGATTTGAAACCCTACAAGAATCCCATAAAATACGGGATTCCTAGCCGGTGCTTTACCCGACTGAGAAGCACCAAAAAAGCGAGGCTTTCCCCAAAGCAAAAGGTCAGATTTTGCAATTAAGGTAAAAAATCTTTGCACAAATTTTTGGGCAACACCCCAAACATTTATATTGTTACAAACTATACATAATCATGTACACTCTATAACTCGGGCCCCCGTTTAGAGACAAGGTATGTAATTTACAACATTTTTATATGTCTAAGAGTTAACCCAGCACCTCTACTTATGTATGAATTGACATGCTGATATGCTAAATTAATACTAACAAAATGACATGATTCTAAAATACAAAAATGAAAACATAATTTTCAAAATATATTCTTAGGAGATAAACATTGGGTTGCTTTCAGTGAAAAACTTTGCAGGTCAAAGTCTAAAATTCGGCTACACTCACCACTTCTCTGAGCGAACAAAGCCCAACTGTGTATGATACCCCAAATATGTGTTTTCATTTCAATACTTTTCAAATATGTGAATTTGATCAGCGTATTTTCTTGACATATAAATATATTAATCCAACATAATGAAAATGATATATTAAGGTCTAAGCTTCATAAATACCACACTTTTTCCGTTTTATACATGGTATCCTATAACCTACATCTATAAATATAACCCCGTTTGTTGGAAGTATGTTGACTTTGATCCCAATTTACCTTGGGTATGTAGGCACTATACAGAGTCAAACTCGTGAAGCTCAAGCCTCATAATACATTTCTCAATGTATTATTTTTTAGGGATGCCTCCATATTTAATAAACCCCATATATATTATCCAACTCCATTTGTTGGAACTATGTTGTCTTTGATCCCAAGACCCCTCTGGTAAGTAGGCAATATACCGAGATAAACTTATGAATACCAAGCCATATAATACGTCTGTTGACGTATTATACACTAGGAATGCATCCATCTTTATTCCTAAACTCGCCCAACTTCCCGTGGTCCACCCCAATACCAAGGTTCGGTGTTCTACAATGCTTCTCAGCAATAGAACATTACATCCTTAGTGTAACCACCCCACTGCTTAGCCCAATGTGACACCCCACCTAATTAAATACCGGGTGATCAGTTCTTTGGGTTTCTTATTTGGTTCACTCTCAGCATCACTGTCGAAAACCATATTAATTACTAACCACCTATTAGTGAATTAAGTCGGTGCCAAAATTTTTATTATTCATTAAATAATTAATAATAATGTGCTGAAAAACTAACGTAAAACATTCACACAATTAATATAGTCTAAACATAGCAAAGGATAAATAAATGAAAAAAATTCTTACCAAATGAACCATCCACTACAAAATCGAAATCCGAATAATAAGTCAAATAGATAATAAATAAATCCCAATATAAGTCTGAAATGAATAACTTAATAAATAAAGTCTAAATGGGGCAACATGCCCAACTGAGACACTAAAATGAAATCCTACACTAGTAATGAAAGATGGAAGCATCTAATCAAATCGTGCAAGCCTCCATAGTGCTGCAGCTAATCGTTCCTAGAATAGATCGTCAGCTCTGGCATCCATGTGGATGATCACCTAAAAGTTTTTGTAAAATATTTATAGCAAAGGTTAGAACCCAAAACATTTTGAAAACATTGAGAAAGTATTTATCAAAATGTAAGAATCAATTATTAGGTTTACGTATAATCTCTTGAGTATCTTCACCTCTCATCTATTGTGCACGCCTAACGTTGTCTGCTTAGCCCACCTAGCCATACTACCCAAGCTAGTTAGACATAAGTATCTATCTGAACTATCAACAATTATAAGTCCACGTACCGCCCATACAGTACGCTATCCGAGTTGACATATCTCATATGCTATTAATATCTTAAGTAATATTCCCCATATGTTATCAATTAATCATTTAATTAAGTTTCATCACGTAATTCATTATTTAGATATACACTATCTAAATGTCTAATATCATACGTAAGTAGAATTATTCAAACTGGTATATATATATATATATGGTGTCTCTCAAAGAACCACCGTGAAAATAGGCATACTCTACTATCAGTCTATGTACCTCTCGTACCAAAATAAGGACTATCGTTTTGTCATGTCTCTTTGAACCCAAAAATCAAATAGCAAGCAATGAAGGTAAACATAGTTATAATCTTTTGGGCTATGAACATACCTATATACCCAACTAAAGTTTCATTCTCACTAATACATGGCACATAGTGAGCTTCCCTAAGTTCTATGTTCTGGGGGACAAATGAAGACCGCCCTAGAATCGGCAAAGTGGGATTGCCCACTGTGCGGGAACCTCCCTGATAGAAAGAAACGTAGGTATGTTCACATTTAACACCAACCATAAAATAGGTATACACACAACCTGTATATAGATTAAATCAGTAGGCATACACACAACCTAGTTATCTTACTTCGTACGTAGTATTTATCTCTCGAATACTCGTCGTACTAGCAAGTTATGAGTATTCTCACTATCGTATCAATTCGAGTATTTCTCCGTACTCTAAGGGCCCCAGTTACCGCTTCAATAAAATTCAGTAGCTAGCTCCATCATATACTACTAGTCTATAACATGAACTCACTCAATTTCCCTATAACTCATTCTCCTTCTCTCGATTTAATTCCACCCCAATTTTAATTTATTAAATCCTCTCATCAATCCTCTCATTAAGACTAAGCTAAAACCTCATCATAGGCCTACTGCAATATTATAAGTTCTTCATTGTCTTTTAAGAAAGTCCCAAAAGTTTTCCCAATTAAACTATAGGGTTTTGTAGGCTAAAAAGAGAACAATGGGAAAATTTGGTTAAACCGAATCGATTCTCCCTAGGGACACATCGATTCATTTTGTAGCAGGTCATCTTCTTCCTCTACGCAAATACGTTTTCACCGTTTTCATTATCACATCTCACATGCTTCTCCACTATAATCAAAACCAATTATCCCAAACGTTATACACATCCAATAGGATGATTTCTAACGAAATTTTAACATCAAAACATTACGATTTCCTTTCAAGAACATATCAAATAAATTATTCATCAATAACCCTAGATTTCTATATTTTTCATTCATATTCAACATAACACCCAGAATTTCCTCATCTAAATCATCACTCCTGATCAAACTTCATATCCTCTACATATATAATTTCAATCTACATGAGTTCCTACCCGAAATATGTATTTAAATTGTATAAACTTCCAATTTTATCATTTAACTTCAAAAGAAATCATAAATAAACACTTGCTTTATGTTAGATGATCTGATTTCATGGTGTAGATGATGGATTATGTGCCTTCTCTTCCAATCCTCACTCCAAGATTGATAATAGTGCAAGATCAATGAGTAACACTTCATGAATTCCTCTTCAATTCTCCAAGAATGCTCTCCCTTTCTTCTCTAATGGACTCTCTAGGTTTTCTTATCTCTTAACCCTAGCCTCTCCCATCTATATGTTGATAACGATATTGAAAATTCGTAGGTCTCATGACCTTTGGTTTCCAAATGACTAAAATTCCCTCGTACAGTATCGGTTTAGTCTAAAATTTCCCCGAGGCCCAATCAATACCCCTGGGTATACTATTTTGACTATTTCGACCCTTCCACAGTTGTTCATGATCGTGAAATCATTATCCGAGTCACTCTAAACAAATATCCTATCTCAAGCTCAATTTAATCTATACGCGACTCCCGGTTGAGATAACTCCAATTATGCCAATCTCACTCGCTATGACGCATCATTATTTCCATAAGTTATTTACTATTCACTTAGTAAATTTAACACATAATATTAATCATTATCTCTCTCTATTAATATTTAATAACCATATTATTATTTTATTAAATTAAATTATGTCACTCATGTAATTTAAAATAAAATGAATAAATCATAGAATTAATTAAATTTCTAAGTACGCATCCACTTAGTAAGTTTAACAAATAATATAAATCATTATCTCTCTCTCTCTCTCTTGATTAATATTTAATAACCACATTATTACTTTTATTGCTTTAAATTACGTCACTCGTGTAATTTAAAATAAAACATATCAATTATAGGATTAATTAAATTTCCAAGTAAGCCGAAATACGGGGTATTACATTCTTCCCCTTTAAACAGAATTTTGTCCCAAAAATTAGGTCATCATATGGCTAATAACTCTTCATATTGATATCGCATGTCATCCTCCCGCTCTCATGTAGACTCGTCAACGCCGTGGTGTCCCCACTGAACTCTAACTAATGGTACCACCTTAGACCACAGTTTACTCTTGCTATGATCCAAAATAGCCATGGGTCTCTCTTCATAAGAAAAATCTGGCTACAAGTCAATCTCCTCGAGTGTAACATGGCAGAAATCTCTCTCGCTCCTCCTGTTCTTATGCAGTAATGCCACGTGAAACACGTAATGTATCCGATGAAGATGCTCTCAAAAACCCAATTTATATGCCACTGGTCCCCCTCTCTCAATAATCAGGAAAGGTCTCACATATCTCGGCACTATCTTTCCCTTCTTATCAAACCTCATAACCCCCTTCATGGAAGACACATGTACCAAAACCTGGTCGTTGACCTCTAACTCTACATGTCTTTGGTCTGCATTGGCATAACTCTTCTGCCTATTCTGAGCTATTCGAATACGTCCTTGACTTAGCTCGATCTTAGAAGTCGTCTTCTGTATCATCTATGGTCCCAATAGATTGTTATCCCGCACCTTTAACTAGCAAGCGGGCGAACGATAAGGCCTCCTATAAAGTGCCTCAAATGGTGCCATAACGATGGTGAATTGGTAAGAGTTATTATACCCAAACTCTACCAATATAAGGTATCGCTCCTATCTTCCCTCGAAATCTAGGATTCACATCTTCAACATATCCTCTAGCATCTGATTTATCATCTCAATCTATTCGTCCATCTATGGGCGGTATGTGGTACTCAGTCGTAAGTTAGTGCCCATGGCCTCCTAAAAACTCTGCTAAAAATAAGAAACAAAGATCTTATCTCTATTAGATATAATGTTCAACAGTACCCCATGTATCTTAACTATCTCCATTATGAACAACTGCGCATACTTCATCGTCTCGAAGTCGGTGCGAACTGGAAAGAAATGGGCCACCTGGGTCAATCGATCCATTATCACCCAAATGAATCGTGAACCCTCTGTGATGTCGACAGTCCAGTAATAAAGTC
Source organism: Sambucus nigra (assembly GCA_949130495.1). Classification (NCBI taxonomy): domain Eukaryota; kingdom Viridiplantae; phylum Streptophyta; class Magnoliopsida; order Dipsacales; family Adoxaceae; genus Sambucus; species Sambucus nigra. The sequence goes on along the minus strand of OX422211.1, from coordinate 552,329,682 downwards.
CATCAAAATTTGTCCCACTTCGACACAAGAATATCTAGTGGTTGTAGAATCCCTGAAGGTCTCTGGTGGTCTACCTTAACTAACTGACAGGTAACACACTTCGAGATAAACTATGTTATGTCTCACTTCAGCCTTGCCCACTAATATTATCTCCTCATTTCCTGGTACATATTATTCCCACTTGGATGTACCGTAAACCCCAAACCATGAGCCTCCATCATCACTTCTTGCCACAAGTCCTCATCCTCCGGTACTACTAATCTTCAATTAAAATATAGACCTCCCTCTGAGATGATCAAGTAAGACTCCGTACCCTCAGCTAATAACTGCCGCACTCTATTCCAACAGAACTGATCCTCTACCTATGCTTTCACTACATGCCATATAATATCTGGAGTTATAGTTAAAATTGACATGCTTTCCCTAAAAATCTCATCATCATGTCAAAGCTCACTCCACTTTGCTTTCCAGACCTCTACCAACTCCCCAGTGGGTCTCTGGCTTAACGCGTCTTCCACTATATAAGCCTTCCTAAGGTGATAACATATATCAAAATGTTAGTCCTTCATGAATTATAACCTTCTCCTCCGCCTCATTTTAAGATCCTTTTGTGTGAAGATATACTAAAGTGACCTATGATCTGTGAATAATCTAAACTGCTCCCCCAAAAGATAGTGTCTCCATACCCTTAAAGCAAACACAACCGCTGGCCACTAAAGGTCATGTGTGGGGTATTTCTTCTCATGGGATTAAATTTTTGAGATGCATAAGCTATAGTCCTATCCTCCTGCTGTAATACGCCCCGAACTCCCTACAAGTATGCATCCGTGTTGACATGGTACTCCACCCCACTCCTAGGCAATGCAAGTATATGTGTCGATGTCAATTTGTCCTTAAGATCATCAAAGGCTAACTAAAAGTGGTCACTCCACACAAATGGTACTCCTTTACGAGTCAAGTTCATCAACGAAGTCGTAATATTCAAAAATCCCTTAATGAAGTGGCTATAATACTCGACCAACCCTGGAAAATTGTGAATCTTTGTCGGTGTCGTGGGCTCTCCCGACTCCCTCATCGCTGATACCTTACTTAGATCAACAAAAATACCCCTATTGAATATGATATGGCCAAGAAATTGTACCTCCCGTAGATAAAATACACACTTTCCAAATTTAGCATACAACTGGTGGTCCTGGAGTGTCTATATAACCTTATGTAGATGCTCCTCGTGCCCCTCCTCTGTACGAGAGTAAACCAGAATGTAGTTTTTAAACACGATCATGAAATTCTCTAAAAACTCATTGAATACGCTGTTCATGAGATCCATGAATACTATTGGCGCATTGATGAGCCCAAACGGCATCACCTTGAACTCGTGCGACTCGTACCGTGACAAAAAAGTTAATTGGGAACATCCACCTCGCAAATGTGCAACTGGTGATACCCGATCTCAAATTAATCTTGAAAAAGTATGCAACTCCTATCAACTGGTCAAAAAGGTCATCGATCCTTGACAAAAGATACTTATTCCATATCGTGACCTTATTCAGTTCCCTATAGTCTACACACAAGTGAATCAAACCATCCCCCTTTTTCATAAGTAACATCGGTGCACCCCACGACGATGTAATCCACTGAATGAAACCATGCCCTAATAACTTTTGAACCTACTCCCTTAACTCTCGAATCTCTTAAAGTTCCATGTGATACGGTGGTCAGGCAATCGTCTCGTACCTAGTGCTAGGTCGATAACAAACTCGATCTCTCGATAAGGTGGAAGCCCTGGTATCTCTTAAAATACATCCTCGAAATCTCTCATAACTAGAATCGAGTCAAACCGAATAACTACCACATGTGAGGTCTCCTCCTAAATATAGTGTAGGTGGGTGCATGACCCTCCCTCAAGGAGAGGCGTCGCTATAAAGAACATCTCCTAACCCAAAATTGATAACATTATGGTCCTCTCGTAACAGTCTACCATCATCATGTAACCCGTCAACCAATCCATACCTAGGATAACATCGTACCCCTCCATATCTAACATTGGAAGGTCCACTGCTAAACTCAGACTCCTAATAATGATGTTCACACCTCTATATACCAAGTGTATAAGTGACCCACTACCCAATGGTGACTCTACACACATAAGGTGAGTACTGTCTATCTCAAAAGGGCCAACTTCCCGTGCAAGTCTAGTGGTAATAAAGGAATACTATTCCCCATATTAAAAAGAATACTACCCTCATGCCCATGAATAGTAAACATACCCTTGACTACTGGCGGCGCCTGAGGTGATGATGTCATGGGTACATCCCGAGTGTTATACACATGCCCGTAATGCATCTGTCCATGCTGCTGTTATGGGGCTGAAGGTGTTGGTATTGGTTCTAGAGGCAATGGAGCCTGCTTCCCCTGTTGGGCACCCTGTTGTTGCATCCTACCCAGTTGTAGGAAATCTCTCCTCTTATGACCCTGCTAGACATATATAAATTACTGCCCCGAAAACGATCTCTGCCTCTGGCCCTATCGAGGCTAGCCCTAATAAGCCTGGCCTGGTTGGACACCTCCATTGTTCCCTTGGTCCTGAGGAACCTATTGCTACTGATTAGGGCCCTGCTGACCCTGCCTATATTCCTAGACCTCAGGTCGATACCCTCTTAACCTGAACCTCTTGGACTGATCCCCCTTCTAGAAATCCTGCCCTTACTGTTTGCCTGCCTACTCCTGTGGTGCTCGCTAGTACCACCCCCACGTTCCTTGCCTAGCTGGCTAGGGTTACCTCCTATCTTGCTTCCCTTCTAGTGTAATAATGTGGCATTGATGACATCTGTATATACCACCCCCACTTTCCTTGCCCAGCTTGTCCTGACAGTGTAATAATGTGGCATTGATGACATTTGTATATGCAACAAATGTAGGGTTTCCGATCAAGTGTTACCTGATCCTCCAAGGTAGTCCATCCATAAACTTTACTTTCTTTCATTCCTCATTACTCATCTCATCTGGAAAAAAATTAGCCAAATGAGTAAACTCCTCCTCATACTCTACCATGGAGCGGTCACCCTAAGTCACCTCATTGAATTTTTTCCACATTTCGGTCTCCACTGTTGGCGAAAAGTACTTACGATCAAACCGCGTTAAGAACTCAGCAATTGTCATCGTGTCTCTCTCCACTAAGGTGGTAACAGACTCCCACCACTTCAACGTAGCCCCCATAAGTCTGAACATGGCAAGAGTATTCTTATGAGTATCACTGCACTCCACCATTCCTAAGTGGCACTAAATGTCCTTTTTTCAACTGACATGCTACTATCACATCCGAGCTCCCCAAAAACTCCGGTGGGTGGCCTTTCTGGAAAGCCTCCCTAACTTTCTGCCACGATAACGACCCCGGTTGGGCCTGAATCACTGGTGCTATTAGAGACTATGGCTACGCATGTGGTAAATGAACGGCCATGGCTGTCATAGCTGCATTGACTGCCTATGCCACTATCTCGACCACCTGTGCTTTCGTCACTAACACCGGTGGTGGTTGTGGCTGAGGTACCTCCTGCTCTTACTGAGCCTCTGTATCCTCATCTCTGGTCGTTGCTCTCTCTCTCTCTCTCTCTATATATATATATATATATATATCTTGGGTGGCATCTGAAAATAGACCGAATTGTATAAGTACACAGTCTATATAAAATTTAATAGCAGAAGTACGATATCTCAAACACATAAAGATAAAATCAACAATCCTAATAGTAGGGCTATATATCAAAAGAACGATACGCTGAAATAGTACTATGGCGTACAGATCCATTGGACACTAAAACCTGATGTTCTAATACCATATGTTACACCCCGCCTAATTAAATACCGAATGATCAGTCCTTTACTAAATTAAAAGACATTTATTATTTGATTCATTCTAAGCATCACTGTCGAAAACAATATTACTTACTAACCACCTATTAGTTATTTAAGTCGGTGCCAAAAAATTTATCTCTCATCAAATAATGAATAAAAATGTGCGAAAAAACTAAAATAAAACATTCACACTATTAATATAGTCCAAACCATCACAAAGGATAAATAAATGGATAAATTTATTGGCGAATAACCCATTTGCTACAAAATCCAAATCCAAATAATAAGTCCAACATATAGTAAATGAATCCCAATATAAGTCTAAACTAAATAACTGAATAAATAAAGTCTAAGTGGGGCAACATGCCCAATTGAGATACTAAAATGAAATAGTACACTAGGAATGAAAGTTGGAAGTGTCTAATCAAGTATTTCAAGCCTCCAAAATGCTAGAGCTAATCGTACCTAGAATAGATCATAAAGTCTGGCGTCCCTATCGATGGACACCTAAAAGGTTTTGGAAAATATTTATAGAAAGGGTTAGAAACCAAAACATTTAGCAAGTATTATCACAATTTAAAAATAAGTTATTAGATACATATGTTAGGTTTATGTAAACTCTCTTGAGTATCCTCACCTCTCATCTATTGTCACGCCTAATGTTTTCTACTTATCCCACCTAGCCATAATACCCAAGCTAACTAGACATAAGTATTTATGTGGACTATCGACACCAATAAGTCCCCGTACCGTCCATACAGTACGCTATCCGAATTAACATCTCTCGTATGTTATTAATATAATAAGTAACATTTTCCATCTGTTATCATTTAATCATTTAATCATTTAATTAAGTCTCATTACTTAATTCGTTATTTAGATATACACTACCTAATTGTCTACTATCACACGTAAGTAGAATTATTCAATCTGGTATATATATATATATATATTCACTAATATATATATAATTACGGTGTCTCTCAAAAGGATCATTGTGAAAATAGCCATACGTTGCTATCACTCCATGTACCTCTCATACTAAAATAAGGACTATTGGTTTCGCATGTCTCCTCGAACCCAAACATCAAATAGAAAGCAATAGCTATGCATATACCTAATGTAACCAAATGACCTGTTAGTATCAATAACACATGGAACATTGTGAGCCGCCCTAAGTTCTATGTTATGGGACATAAATTCGGATCTCTTTGGAATCGGCATGGTGATCGCCCACAGCGCGGGAACCTCCGTGATAGTAGGCAGCATAGGTATGCTCACATTTCACACCAATCATATAATAGGTATACACATAACCTATATATAAATTAAATCAGTAGAAATAAACACAACCTAATTATCATACTTCGTATGTAGTATTTATCTCTTGGATACTCATCGTACTATCAAGTTATCATTACTCTCACTATCGTATTAATTCGAGTATTTATTTCTATTTTAAGGGACCTAGTTACCCCTTCAATAAAATTCAGTAAATAGCTCCATCATATACTACTGGTCTATAACATAAATTCACTTAAATTCCTCGTAACTCATTCTCCTTCTCCCGAATTAATTACGCCCCAATTTAAGTATATTAAATCCTCACCTTAATTCTCTCACTAAGACTAATCCAAAAACTCATCATAGGCCTACTATAATATAATAGGTTATTCATTATATTATAAGAAAGTCACAAAAGTCTTCCCGACAAAATTATAAGGTTTTCTAGGTTAAAAAGGGAACAATAGGTAAATCTAGGCAAACTGAATCGATTCGCCCTTGGCACGAAACAATTCGTTTTGTAGCAAGTCATCTTCTTCCTCTACGCAAGTTCATTTTTCACCATTCTCATTATCACATCTCACATGCTCCTACACTAAACTCAAAACCAATTATTTCAAACGTTATACACATGCAATAGGATAATTTCTAATCAAATTTTAACATCAAAACATTACAATTTCCTTTCAAGAACAGATCAAATAAAGTATTCATCAACAACCCTAGATTTCTATATTTTTCATTCATATTCAACATAAAACCTAGAATATCCTCATCTAAATCATCAATCCTGATCAAATTTCATATCCTCTACATACATAATTTCAATCTACATGAATTCCTACCCAGATCGTGTATTTAAACTGTATAAACTTCCAATTTTATCATTTATATTAACATGTTTCAACCCCATTCTCACATGGGTATTAAAACATCAAAAGAAATCATAAATAAACACTTGCCTTATGTTAGAAGATTTGATTTCGTGATTTAGATGATGGATTGTGTGCCTTCTCTTCCAATCCTCACTCCAATATTGATAATGGTTCAAAGTGAATGAGTAACACTTCAAGAATTCCTCCTCAATTCTCTAAGAATGCTCTCCCTTTCTTCTATAATGGCCTCTCTGGGTTTTCTAATCTCTTAACCCTAGCCTCACCCATATATATGTTCATAAAGATGTTGGAAATTACTAGGTCTCTTGACCCTTTGTTATCAAATGACTAAAAGGCCCTCACACTAGTTTAGTCTAAAATTACCCCGGGGCCTCATCAATACCCTCGAGTATACTATTTTGCCTATTTCGACCACTCCAGAGTCATTCGTGACCTCAAAATCATTATTCGAGTAACTTCAAACAAATATCTTATCTCAACCATAATTTAGTCTATACGTGACTCCCAGTTGAGCTAAATACAACTACGCCAATCTCACTCGCTATGATGCATCATTGTTTCCACAAATTATTTACTACCCACTTAGTAAATTTAACACATAATATTAATCATTATCTCTCTCTCTCTCTCTTGATTAATATTTAATAACCACATTATTATTTTATTTAATTAAATTATGTCACACATTTAATTTAAAATAAAATGAATAAATTATAGAATTAATTAAATTTCCAAGTACGCATCCACTTGGCAAATTTAACACATAATATTAATCATTATATCTCTCTCTTGATTGATATTTAATAACCTCATTATTATTTTATTAAATTAAATTACGTCACTAGAGTAATCTAAAATAAAATTAATAAATTACATAATTAATTCAATTTCCAAGTGCGCAAAAATAGAGGGTATTACGCCCAATTCCTCTCAGTCACTACACCCCCAAACTAGTTTAAAGGATAGCACCTTCTGACTAGTAATCACCTAACTATTATATGGTTTAGTGCCATATCAGACCTCTTCGAGTTCATTTCCATTATGATATTACATACACCAGCCCTCCTCCACCAAGCCTAGTCCTAAACTTTCACACACATCACGTCCGGACACGTGTTATAACCGAACAACATAAGCTTTGAACCAAGTCCCCTTGGGTACGTAGGTGCGACACCGAATCCTTCTCGTGAGCTCAATCCTCGACAATATGTTTCCGGATATATTATTTCATAGAGATGCATCCATCTCTAATATTTATCCAGTTCAAACGAGATATCAAACTATCTCAAGGCATCACCTCACAAATTTACATATAAATGATAAAATGTGTACATATACAATAAAACAATGTAGGATTTTATCCCAAGTCCTCTTGGGTATGTAGGAGCATTACTGTTTCCTTCTCGTGAGCTCAAGCCTCGATAATATGTCTCATGACATATTATCCCCACAGATATGCATCCATATCTGATCCCTCGCGTACTTCAAATGAGATATAAAACTATCTCAAGATAAGACCTCCCAAACATAATCCAAAATAATACCCTAATCGTAATAGATATGCAACCATCTCTCACCTTATTATCTCGCCTAATAACATAAATGAGATATTAAACTATCTCCAAAATTGAGCTCCCTCGCACACTGATGGGGACCCGTTAGACAAGCCAAGCTTTCTTGTATACTTACACACTTAATAACACCATTAGTTATGTACTACAAAGCATTAAGTCTTGAATAAGAAAATTTTATATACCTGCACTGGTTGAAGTGACATTTTTATACCTCTCACTAATACCGTTTTTCAACCTAATCACCTATCTACATTTTTTATGGATCCTCTCGCTAAGGTCTCGAAACAAATTCTAAAATAACTTAAAAGTAATCAATTAATGAAAAGAGCAATAGTAACCATATAATTAAGGAAGCATACAGAACAAGTGGGGTGTCTAACACCTTCCTCACTCGTAACCCAGTGCCGAAACCCACACAATGAGATTCTATGAACCAACCACAAAATTTAAAACCTTCATTATATTTATCTCGAAATGCGTAATCCAAACCTTTTTTTTGTTATTATATAAACAAATTATCGACTCTGAAAACTTACAAAACCCACTATTTCCTCACGAAAGCCACACTTACCAATGGGGTGTGCACTAAAATTGGACATGCTGTCAAAATACATCCAGGGAAAAATCATCGATCTTAGACCTCTTACAGATAACCCAACCTTGGGGTGACGTCATGGAAACAGGCGACAATGACTCCTCACATCCCCGTGATGAAGCTCCCCTCGAGCGCAACACCGGCACACCTTATCGGGGCCCACATCACCACTATGTCATGTATAATATAAACATCATAGGCATGTGGGATCATATCTAGAGATTAATCAAGGGAGCATAAAAGGGTTACGTGTGTAAAGAATTATCTCAGACATTTAAATGAATCTTTTCCAAAAATATTCTTAATAAAAAAATTTATAGCATTCTTTTCAAAAATATATTTTTTTTAATTTTTGAAGCAAATTCTAAATGTGTACATGGATAAATGGGTATTTGAGATTCTCATGAAATTCCAATGTTGTTAAAAAAAATATTTTTCTATCTTAATCTCTTATAATATTTGCAGTCGGGTTTTACAACTATCAATCTCTATAACAAATCAGTTTTCCTTTTTTAAGGACTTGTTTTGGTTCCCAATATTTCATCGTTTTGTTTTTCTTCACCAATGAATCAATTTTTAGGCAAACTTATACAATAGAGATTAAATAACATAAGGTTTATTTACTTACAAATTGGAGATTTAATTTGTGGAACATATGCGGGTTTTTATCGTGTTACTATGACTACTATGCATATGGAGAAGATATGATAAGTCACTCAAAAACTTCATTGAATGTGATGTGTCGTAATATTTAATCTTTCAATAAATGCAATAGTATAAGTGTAAATTGATTAGCAAGTAATTTCAACTACTAGGTGGAGGTTATTATATGAAGGAATATGTGTTCAAAAGGTGTTTGACGATGTACGAATTATATTGTGATCACTAGTCCTCTCAAATAAGTAAATAAAATTAGTGATATATAAGCAAGGTTAACAATAATCATGCTAGTACAAGGGATGAATATTTCATTATGAATTTGAAAGTATAAGGACTTTTTTCAACAACAATTTTATAAACTCATTTTTACCCAAATTATTTTCAAGTCCCACTTCAATTCTAAAAACTTTTGCTTTGTATTAAGGGTACTTTGTTTCTTAAATACAATGTTTTCACACAAAAAACCTCAAAGTAAAGAACCTATTCATTCTTTCTTAGAACACTGTCATTTCAATATATATATTCTTTTAAAAAGTCATTTCCATTGTTTTCCTTTTTCATGCAAGATCCATCTTTTTCCAAAATCTAGACAAATATTGTTTTGAAAAAATCCCCTCTTTTAGATGTGATCTTTAAACTCAAAATATACTATGTGAATTTAAGTATCTATGAGATAGCCTATCATACCAATTTTTGGCCCGAAATAATCCCCAAGGGGGGGGGGGGGGGGGGGAGGAATTTGAAATTGTGACATTTATTTGACTTTTTCCATGTTAACACTTATTTATTTATTTTCCTTGCCATTTTATGAACATTGTAACTTAAGAGAAATTTATTTAGTTTGTTGATAAAATGACTTATCTAATGTTGTCTTGCATCCGTCACATTCATAATCAGATTCGAGCACTTAGTCTCCCACTCCATTCACCACCGAATTTTGGATATGTAGGTGCTAAATTTACTTTTAGTTTTATTTCTCTTATGTCGAAAAGACGTGAGGCTTACTTTATTCCTAGTGTTTGTACTCAATTGTAAAGATAGTAGGGTTTTGAGAGTTTTGACATGTATCAGTTATTGTCAGATTGTAGTTTTTGTACTTACCGGTGTGAGTCACTTTATTCATTATATAACAATATTTGAGGAGTCCTCATATCGATTTTTACTTTGGTTTATCATTATTCATTGATTCTTATTACATGTGAAGGATGATGTATGATTATTTTAACAACTTGTGTAATTATAATAAACAAACTTGCTCAACCTTATTATTAAATATATATGGGGTGTCACATTTCGTATCAGATCATGGTCCTAGGCAATGTATATTCCATAGGTCCATTCATGTTGTCCACATAGTGTTCTTTGATGCCTTTATTTTCTTTGCATTCTCATCATAGGGTACGATTTTTTTGGAGTCTAGCCGCAGTTATCCTGATAAACGACCTACTAGACCGAAGTGTATCGAGAGGGTTCCTTGTTTGAATTTCATTCATGAGATATCCCACGAATGGAGTTTAGTTTGATCAAGAGTTAAGAGATATTAGGCGTAAGATTCATAATACGTATCTAGTGATACATTTGGTTAATTGTATTTAGAGATTATGAAGAGGTTCAATGACAAGTATTTTTCAAGTCCATTTTCACGTAGAGAAGATAGAGTTTATTCTACTCCTTCTTGGGCACTCATACTATCTTATAGTATAAGAAAGAGTTTACATATTTAGTATTGGTTTCTTCGAAGGAAGTGAATACAAGAAAGAAAGTAATCGAGTGTTTTTTAAATGGTCTCATCTACAATATTCAATGGATTATGAAGGCTAACTCGACATATATTAGGTGAACACATATAGCGAATGTCGCGTGATGATACGCAACTAAACACTTAACATTATGAAGTCTCTTAAACCCCTTCAAGAACCCTCGAGGAAGAAAAGAGGCCCCGCAACTGATCTTAAACCTCAAGTAGAGTGATACTTTGTTCCATGAACCTATGCCACTCTCAAATATGAGCTATAGTACTGCAGTAGACCTTATTCATGCATCCTCCTCCTGAGAAAAGTCAGTCATTCCAGTATACCTCCCCAAATAAGACCTCAAAACCTAAGTTTTGTCAATTATGACACCTAAAACATATCTCAGTCAAAATTCCATGGCCTTCCCAGGTTTCTTAGTCCTCAGCACCAAGATATACCACCCCAAACCAATAATAATCTAAGAACAACCTATGACAGGTCCTGAGCTCAAAAGACCTCGATAGTGCTTCCTCAACTAGTCTGGCAGAGAAGCTCAAAACCGGAGCATTTTTCCACCTACCACCATATATATCTCTACTTGCCTTAATTGTTCCTATTTTACCCCATCTGCAAATACTTTTCCCAACACTCCACCTCTCTCCTTGCACTATGAGACCTTAGAATTGTGGAAATCCACTCATTATCTCTATAAGAGTTCTCTTATAAATAGGAGGTTAGTATAAGGTGAAAGGGAACTAATATCGAACATTCAAAGATATTAAGGCATTCAAACAATCAGACTCACAATATTTATAGCATTTTAAAGTGTTTACACTTCGTTCCGCACTCACAACCCCCTATTCTGAGTTTATACTTGTACTTTAGACAAATTCCATTACTTTTACACTTTAAACATCTTGTAGATCCCTAAATCAGTACCTTGGCACCATTATAGAAATCATCCAGTCACTTCCTAAGGTCCTTTGTGATGTGAACAATGACTGCTAAAGCTCAAACTCTCTTGATCAAATCTCAAAAGGTCTTCTAGACTGTAATACATAATTTATAATTTAATAAACCAGTGGAACACCTTTGACACTGGATGTAGTACCCTCATATGAGCTCAAAAACATCTTAAACTTTTCTATTTTACTTTGACACATCTCTATTCTTACCCCTCTGAGGTCCAAATGGGAGAACATGTGGGTCTAAAGTCACTTATGATTTTAACACTCATAATTTTGGTGTTGTCAATGGGAATGACAAGTTCCATTTTATCTCAAACACATGTCTCACTCTCCTCGAGATGTCAATCAATGCCGTCATGGATCACTCTTATAAACAAGCATAAGCTCGATGAAAATATCTCCCTCTAGAAGACCTAAACGTTAAATTATTGAACGTGGACACCCTGGATCCATACAATGGAAATAAAGAGCAAAGGGGAGAGCCTATCGAGGCTATAATCACCATATGTATCGATTTGGAAGATCCAACTAAATAAGTTCAGATTGGGGTTGACCTTAGCTCCTCCCTTAGAGAAGAACGCATCCAGTTCATAAGGGAAAAATAAGGACGTTTTTGCATAGAGACACTCTAACATGATCGGGGTGGACCCTGAAGTCATGGTCCATCACCTAAGCATGGACCCGAATCATAAGCTAACTTAATAAAATAAGAGGTTAAATACCAATAATGACTTTCTAACGAGGTACTTATGCCCAAAGCCAATATGAAATGGAGAATGTGTGTTGATGATCTCAATAAGGACTGAAGTAAGGACTACTATCTTTTACCTCAAATTAGCACCTTAGTAAACTCAAAAACTAGTCACTAACTCCTCTCCTTTACAGGTTCTTATTTTGAGTACAAGAAGATCAAGATGTCCCCTATTGTCGAAGAAAAGACCTTATTTATCACAAATAAAGGAACTTATTGTTATAAATTATGCCTTTTGTAATAAAAATATGGGTGCCACTTATCAAAGGGTGGTGAACCCCATTTTTAAAGGCCTAATTACCAAGACCATAGAGGTCTGTCTTGATGACATATTGGTCAAAACCTTAGAAGCCCAGCACCATGTTCAAAAACATAGAGATACTTTTATTGTACATCGAAGAAACCAAATAAGCCTCAACCCAAAGAACTTTTCTTTTGGGGTAGCTAGGAAAAGTTCATTAGGTTTATGATCACCAAGTGGGGCATTGAAGATAACCAAGAGAATATCCAAGCCCTATTATATATGAAATATCCAAGAACATTAGAGGAGGTGCAAATCCTAGTTGTAAGGGTTGTTTCACTCAATCGGTTAGTCTCCAAAGTCACAGACAAGTTCTTGATTTTTTTCAAATTGGTGAAAAAATCCTTTGAGTGGACTCTTAATGCTGAAGAGGCCTTTCATAACCCCAAAAGGTATCTAGGTTTCGCACCACAACTATTTCGAACAATCGTGGGGGAAGATTTGTATATCTAACTTTCTACCTCACCCACCACTGGTAGCTCTGCCCTTATCAAGGAAGAATTTGGGGTGTAATACCCCATGTAGTACGTCACCCGAGCCCTTTAAGGGCAAAAATATTGTACCCAATAAAAGATAAATCTGATTTTTTCCTCATCATCTTAGCAAAATTAACGAGGCCCTACTTTTAGTCCCACTCCATCTTTTACAAGACTGACACATTTGTTAGGCTTGTTGAAGGCCCAAGGCGAAAGAATGGTACTACCTATAAGACATGGAACAACAGAGTAGATGGATAAATTGGCACTACCTAAAAAATGGAGTATTGTACAAGAATGGATACTCCTCTGCACCTCGAGGATGCCTAAGTCTATCAGAAGCCAATTATTTTCTCAAAAACCTTCACAAAGCCGTATGTGGTTCCCACACAGGACCAAAGGCCTTGGTTTATAAAGTTTTGAGGTAAGGATACTTCTGTACAATGTTGGGAAAGGAAAATAAGGACTCGGTGAAGTGTGATGACAAATTCCATAGATTTTCTTTTCTTTTAAAGAAACCAGCAAAGAAGATGGTTCTGAAGCTAACTTAATGACCTTTCTCTCAATAGCGAGTGAATTTAGTAGGACCTCCACCTCTCAACAAAGGTTAAAATAAATTATGTATAGTAGCCATCGATTACTTCACTAAGTGTGAGGAGGATGAACATCATCAGCAGATTTATCATACCTAATGCCATCATCTCAGACAATGGAAAATAGTGTTATAACCCGATATTTATGGAGTTCTATTTAGGCTATGATATAAGAAATCACTACACTTCCCCCGACCACCCTCAGGCCAATGGCTATGTAGAGGTTACCAACCGAATGATCTTTCATAGTTTTAAGAAAATGCTCGAGAAGGCTAAAGAGTTGTGTATCGAAGAACTACCAAGCATTATGTGGATATATAAGACCACAATGAGACAACTAATGGGAGAAACTTCATTCTAATTGACCTTCGGCATTGAGGTTGTGATCCTAACTGAGATTGAAATACCCACACAAAAGGTATCTTCGTTTGAAACCGGGGCTAATGAAAAAATTCTAAAGGTATCTCTAGATGATTTAGAAGAGAAAAAACACTACACCATATATCACTAATGGTCACAGTTTTGACGCGTGGACACCCTCATGGGTCATGGTCACTACCAGTGAAAAAATAAGGGGTCACGATTTGTACCCGTAATCCATAGGGGACAACTTGGGCATCGTCCTAACCCGTAACCACCCTTCGTCGGTTGGTCACGATCCAAGATCGTGACCTAAGGGGAGACAATATGGGTTACTGTCACAAGTCGTGACCACCACGAGAAGTGTAATTCACATAGACCTAGTTGTAGGTTTATCGATAAAAGTTTTCCAAGACATGAGAAGTCCAAAGGTGATTAAAAAAGTGCGATTGTTAATCGGATCAAAAGGAACCCTAAACAGATTCATCGGTAGAGAAACGGATAAGAGCCTCTCGTTATTAAAAATAATGAATAAGGACTTCATCTGGATAAATGAATTCCATGTCATTTCAATACCTAAAGAAGTACTTATTGGAAGCCTTGATCCTATCAGAACCTATAATTAGGAAAGATTTATACCTTTACTTAGTGGTCTCATGTTCGACGGTAAGTACAACCTTGATCAGAGATAATAAAGAAGTCCATTGATAGTTGTACTATGTGATTTGGGCATTTAGATGAGAAGAAACCAAATATCCAAAGATTAAGAAGTTGTCCTCTGCATAAATAATATCCTTCCAGAAGTTAAGGTCATACATCTAGGCACACATGATCATCTTACCATTGACCATCCACTTAAACAGGTTTTACACAAATCTAAGGTTTTCATATGGTTAATTCATTGATTGGTAGAACAAGAAAAATTCACATTTAATAATAACTAAAATTAGCAATTCGGACTCATGATATACACACTTAATGTCTCTAGAAATGATTACTCCATTATTTAAATTTAATACATCAAACAACGAAAAAGAACATGGAGAATTCATCTTCGGGGTCTATTTTGTGCCTGTCTCCCCGAGCTGACCAAGTCTGGTTCTTCAGCTATTCACAAATGATCATGACCAAAGTATTAGGATATTATAAAGCCAATGGAAAGGATGAATCCCCATGTGAGAAGATTCCAAGAGCTACCACAACACTTCAAAGAGTTCATATTCAGTTATATTCATTGAGAGGAAATACCAAGATAAGCCATCTAGAAAAATTGGGATCATCAAGTGGAGGGAATTTCCTTGTTGAATTCCTTCACAAACCTAGCATCCAGCTAGGAGAAATTCGGTAACTAAACTTAGCAAATCATGGTCCAATATTGATTGACAAATTCCTCTAATACATTGGGGAGGTGGTCATATTGAAATATCATTCAGAGGTAATAAAGGTGAAGGGAAAGGCCACAAAGTATGTACTTAATGACGGAGCCTTGTATTATATAGGTTATACCCGATCGATTCTCTGATTGTGTTTTCTTCGAAAAATGAGGAAGGTACTGACAGGGCTAGATTAATTAATTATTAATAAACATCGGGTAAGACACAACCCTGCCCAACATTTTCTCAATCAAGGACACTATTAGCTTACCATTGTGAAAGACGCAGAAGATTACGTTTGGTGAGTGACAAATGCTAAGAGTGATCAACTTTGTCAAGCAACCAGCCGAAGAACTCTTTCACGCCACATTTTTCGTGGACCTTCACCCTATATGGAATGGACATTATAGGTTCCTTTTTTTATCAGGAGGGGGAGTAAAAGCTCCTACTGGTTACGATAATAGATTATTTCACGTAATAGGTAGAAGTTGAACCATTGTCTATAATCACTGACTAAAAGGTTTAAGCATTCATGTGAAAGCCCATTATTGTTAAATATGGATTCTCCTATGCTATCATTACTGATAATGCACCAAGGCACCCCTAGTGAAATGGACGTGTGGAGAAAATCAATCGACCCATCTTGCATAGGTTGAAGACAAAACTTGACGAGTCTAATGGTTTGACGATTGAGTAATTGCTATAATTCTTGTGGGCATACCAAACTACCACTCAGGGACCTACCTGAAGAAGAAAAAAACTTACGCGTTATCATATGACATGAAGACTATGGTACATATAATATTGATGTTGCTTAGTCTGAGAGTGCACATTTTGATCGATCATAAAATAAAGCACTGCTGAAACAAAATCTAGACATGTAGAAGAAAGTAAGTAAAAAGTTGTCAAACGAATTGTCGCGACACATTATAAGGCCGCATGCACTACAATTGTAGGGTTAGACGCGGCATATTCAAGGCGAGAGATCTAGTCCTCAAGATAGACCCAATAAACCAAAGTTCTTATTCATGTAAAGCTGTGGACAACTGGAAAGGGCCATAGTCGTGACTCAGATAGTGTGATCGGGAACCAATGAGGTGAAAGACTATAAACTATGATTACTCCCTCGGTCACGGATCATTAAGAATCCCAATATTTACTACTAGTGATCTATCTTACTCAACGATTAGAATTAGAGAAGATCCAAAATCGAATGTAATCTCTGATGCTATGCGCCAGACGTTTAGGTTCCGAAAAAGCTTGGTTGATCATCTAACTATCACGTTAACCCCGAACACACACACACACGCGCGCGCACACACACACACACACACACACACACACACACACACATATATATATATATATATATATATATATATATATATATATATAAACGATAATAACAACAATAATGATAATAATATGCTTTAAAAAATAAAAATCAATGTGGAAATTAATAGAATATAATGAAAAATTGGTGATATTATGACTTTTGTAGTTCAATGTTAACATTTTATATTCAGTTTTCAATAACAACTTTACAAAGAATCAATTTTTACGTAATATACATTTGTACAAGGGAAAAGAATAGATCATATTCACCAAAAAAAAAAAATTAATGTCAAAGTTGGGATATTTGACCCTTCAAAAGGGTTTGAACACATGGACGTATTTTAGGCGATGTGAAAGGAGCATTTGTGTTTTGTTTTCTTTTTCTTTCCTACTTAAAGGAAAAATAAAAATGAAAAGTTGTTGTCCAAGGAACTAGTTTGTTTGTTAATAACATCACACAATACTTAAAATTATCTTACATTATGTTTAAAGAGTAGTATTTTGTGTTAGTAACAAAACAAAGAACATCATTTGATATTTGTGACAAATTAAAAAAGCAAAAAGCTTTTAACAGCACGTCATGAAATACATGTAGTTATATTGTCCATAAAATGGATTGAATTGTTTTCAACGTATAAAGTTGGACTACGCATCTAATTTCGAAAACCAAATGGCAGATGAGTAGATATGTAACTCTCTATGTAATAAAATCCAAAATCAAGTTTGAATGCCCGGTTTGTGACATTATATCTCAGTACTACCAACAGCCGAACTCATGAGCTCTTAATTGCAATCAACCTCTTGTACCTTGGAAGCCCAAGTACTCTTCATTTACTAAGCCTTGAATCTTTTCAACCATAATGCCTTCTTGATGCTCTTCATTTACTCAGTCTACCGATCCACATTCAATTCGAGTGAAATATTTTTCTTGACATGTGTTGTACTTCCCACTTTCAGCTCATATTGTTCCGTTGTTCATTCATAAATCACGTTTCACACACTTAATTCCTTCTACGAACATCAAAATGTATCTAGTATAGTTATATTGTAAGTCATTACGATAAGTTGGAAAAGCTATTAAATATTGGCAATAAATGTTTTGAATAAATAGAACAAAACGTTAATCTAAAATGGTGGCAAGGCCAGAAAATTAATCCACGGGATGAAATTTTGTTAATATTTAACAAAGAATCATGATAAAAATACAAGAAAAATATTATATTAGAAGTAATATTTTGTGTGCGAGGGTGAGTATGAGTGGGGGAGACCCAAATAAGTAGATTTATAAACTGTAATAAAAAAAAATTCCAAGCCAGTCTTGTGGGTCTTTTCCGCTTGAATTAGTCGTGTAAATTATATTTAATCATGAATAAGAATCTATTATCTATATTATAACTCTATTTGAGTAGTATTAGCATTTATGACAGAGTTATTAATAAGTTCTTATGTATTAGGTTAATAGTGGTTTACTTTACACAAAACAAAGAAAACCCAAACGTCAGAGCTCCTGACTCGACTCATATTGAATCCTTTAATTTTCCCATCACCCCATTTCATATTCTACACAACTCCTCACCATGATTGTTGAACTCCCTCCATCTGATATGTTCTCCTTTTATCTATATAAACTCGCTCCTAAAATCGTTTTAACCCCTCCACATCACATAGACACAGCCGTGGTCTCACTTATAATATCGACGACTCTTCAGCTTTCCCAAAATAGCAATTCTGCAACCAATTTTCCACACTCTAAGATCAAATGAGATCCCACATATACCACTCTTTCCTCACTACCATTATGGTTGGTATTGTTGGATTCAAAACCAGGTCGATATTATCAAACGGCAAAGCCCAGGATTTCGATCCAACGGGGGGAGAGGTTACAAAACCTCTCCCCCCGTGGTTATTTCCAACAGTGAGATTCCCAATGGCGATTCAGGGGAAGAAAAAAAGATGAAGAAAGATTGTTTTGGGGAGGAACGTGTATACCACGTTCTTTGTGCTCACGGAGCCCGATGACGATGATGACGCCACTGGTGATAAAAAGGCCTATATGGCCAGTGTCATGGCTAGGTATCGCAAGAATTATCATTGAGAGGACCCACAACCATTTAGGTAACAACCACCATATTATATCTTAATTTATTATAGGAACCACTATTCCCACTCCAAACAAAATTTCCCCCACTCCACTTTTAATTTTAAACACTAAAATGACCAAAGTGTCCTTCAATATATATATAACTTAGGTTGAACAAATTATTAATAAACTTATTTATAAAAAGAAAAACTTATTTTGTAAAAAATCTATTATTTATTTTTAAATACATAATATTCTGAAAATAAAAAAGCATAATATTTTTAATATAAACAAATCTAATATTCTGAAAAATAATTTTAAATATTCTGGAAAAAAAACTTATTATTATTTTTTATAGAAGTGGAAGTTAATAAAAAAATGCGATATTATTTATTTAAAAAAATGAACATTCTTTTTCAAACAAAAATACTGGACAACATTGTTTTTAAAAGAAAAAATGGTCGGAACTTTTACTATAAACTATATTTTTTAAAAACTCTATTTTTATAATTTCTTATAAAACATAATTTTTTAATAGAACTGTATTTTTTTTGGTAAAAAATTAAGAAGTGACTTTGACACATTACTACTTTTGTATTTTATACTTTAACACGACATGAGATAAATAGCAGGTTTTATAATTTTCACACCACATTAAATACAACATACCACAAATAACACGAGTAAACTAATAAATTTAATATTGTGTCATTGACACCAAATTATTCGTGATATATTATATTCAATTTGGTGTGAAAATTATAAATCACACTATTCGTGTTGTGTGTCGTACATTAAATTACAAAACGCAAAAGATATTAATTTATCAAAATCACAACTTAGTTTTTACAAAATGCAAAAAATACAGTGTATTTTTTTTTTGGTAAAAAACTAAGTTGTGATTTTGATAAATTAATATTTTTTGCATTTTTTAATTTAATGTACGACACACAACACGAATAGTGTGATTTATAATTTTCACACCAAATTGAATATAATATATCACGAATAATTTGGTGTCAATGACACAATATTAAATTTATTAGTTTACTCGTGTTATTTTTGTTATGTTGTATTTAATGTGGTGTGAAAATTATAAAACCTGCTATTTATCTCATGTCGTGTTAAAGTATAAAATACAAAAGTAGTAATGTGTCAAAGTCACTTCTTAATTTTTTACAAAAAAAATACAGTTTTATTAAAAAATTATGTTTTATAAGAAATTATAAAAAATAGAGTTTAAAAAAAATATAGTTTATAATAAAAATTCCGACCATTTTTTCTTTTAAAAAGAATGTTGTCCAGTATTTTTGTATGAAAAAGAATGTTCATTTTTTTAAATAAATAATATCGGAGTTTTTTGATTAACTTCCACTTCTATAAAAAATATTAATAATTTTATTTCCAGAATATTTAAAATTATTTTTCAGAATATTAGATTTGTTTATATTCAAAATATTATGCTTTTTTTATTTTCACAATATTATGTATTTAAAAATAAATAATAGATTTTTTTATAAATATTATATTTGTTCAAAATATTTTTTTTTATAAATAAATGTATTAATAAATTGTTCAACCTAAGTTATATGTAGAGAAGGATATTTTAGTCATTTTTGTGTTTAGAGTTAAAGGTGGAGTGGGGAAAATATTTTTTGGAGTGGGAATAAGGGTTCCCTTTATTATATTAATATGACTATTAGTTTGGGACAGACTCGAAAGGAAAACAGGACTGTTGATCACAACCAATTTTCCGCATATACGATTCAACGCAAAGGTTAAAAGGACAGAGAAGGAAAACTATTATAGAGACTTTAGATAGATTTGTTGATAATATTTATGGAGGTATGGTGATTAAGTACCTGTTTTGTCACATAATTGTTTAAATATATAAATTGATCAATTTGAAATTGATAGACTATGAAATTGTTTAATTTAAGTTTTTATGAATTATCGTGAATTGGTCAAGCTTTTCATTCAAGGCACTAGGAAGTTTAATAATATGGGATGTTAAGAAAAAAAAATAGAATGTTGTGGTTGGATTCAAATCATAAATAAATTTTTGGATAATGAAATTTTCATCACTTTTTAAGAGGATAAATTAAAATCATAAATAAATTTTAATTTAAAGCACTGGGAAGTTTAATGAAAAATGGATTCTTTTTCATTCGAATTCCAAATAACTTCCCAGTTTTTATACAATTTGGAAGTTTGATAAATCATATAGATTTTCTTTAGATTTTATGTGGTTGTTAGAGTAATTTAATCTTTGCATGGTTTAGTTTGGTGCAATAGAATGTTTGGGAAAAAATGAAAAGTTGTTTGGACTATTGTGAACTCTTAGTTTACCTCTATTTTTCAGTTGTGACTTTTTCGATTATATACGAAAGAAATTAGTTGTTTGCTTTTAAATTTACTTATGATTTGAATTTATCCCTTGAAAAAACATTGAATTTGTATTTTTTCCAAACAAGTCGTGATTCCCATGTAGTTCATGAGTCGAAAAACACCTTATTTACTTACTGTTTGGGTGATGAAAAAAATAATCTTATTTACACCATTGATAACCTTTCATAAGTTTCAAAACTATTTAACTATTTTTGTATGTTAAATACATAGTAAAAAATGTATTAGTTTGAGACTGTCAATGATAGAAATTCTTTGACAATTTCTAAGTTATAATTTTATCACAATTCAATACGTAAAACCTCATCCCGTACACGACACAAAATGACATTGTGTAAATTTTGGACTAATTTCGGATCGTATCACTCCATTGTGCCATGATTGTCATCCCTAATTTTGAATAATTGTCCCTACTCATACCATAAACTAGAAAGCATAATACATTTACAAATTCTATCAACTATTATTAATTTCTATTATTAGGATTGTTTTAAATAAATTTTAAGTATTTTTTTCTATAAAACGTTCGTGCATCGTGCGGGTTACATGTTAGTATACCTCTAATACGATAGTATTAGAGGTATAAATAGTGTTTAACTATCATTTATTGCTAACTCAGTCGCTCACCCATATCAAACGTCCCATACACATTTATTGATAAAGCCCCAAACAATTCCCTACGTCCTTTCACCTCACGGCAGAAAATATAGTTTTATTAGAAGAAAAAAAAAAGCTACGACTATATCTACAATACAATAGTATTAGAGGTATAAATAGTGTTTAATTATCATGTATTGCTAACTCAATGGCTCACACACATCAAACGTCCCATACACATTTATTGATAAAGCCCAAAATTATTCCCTACGTCCTTTCACCTCATGGAAGAAAATACAGTTTTCTTATAAGAAAAAAAAATTATGGCTATATCAACAAGTCTCCCATAGGAAAATGCTAATTGTCATGAGGAGTATCGGGAAAACGGCATAAAGAAAAAAATTTGGTATAGGGGCGGTAAACTCTCAGCCGTGGAGGTTCTTCACTTTCACGATATGATGTTTCGAAGTTTTGT
Source organism: Sambucus nigra (assembly GCA_949130495.1). Lineage (NCBI taxonomy): Eukaryota > Viridiplantae > Streptophyta > Magnoliopsida > Dipsacales > Adoxaceae > Sambucus > Sambucus nigra. Next base: position 552,307,373 of record OX422211.1, on the reverse strand, counting down.
GTAGGGGAGACCAAACTCCATGGCTCTCATTTTTCCAACCAACGATATTCCGAGTGAGTTCGATTGGAGAGATCACGGTTGTAACAACCCTCGCTTTTAGGAGGCTAATTTTATATTAATTTACCGCATGAGGTAATTATATAAAATGTTGGAACTGGAGTAAATATTAATTGATTGAGATAGAAGTTAATATTTACTGGAATGTTGCATATTTACCGTAGGTGTAGGTATATATACTCATGTTGTATGTTTCATAGTGTCATGTATTTTTAAATGACATTATGGTTGAAATGAAATTGGAACTCGAAATAATTTATAAAATTTTCGGATGCCAGTTTAGAGGGCGTAGTTAGTCTCGGAAGGTGCGAGACAGTCAAAATAAGTGTCATATTGTATTTTTGGGTTCCGGACACTTTTGACTGGTTTTAATTTAAACGCGTATTTGGAAGTCATTTTAATGCGGTATTAAGAACTTAAGTTGGGAACTTTAGACTTAAGCCCCGATTTTAGTCTTCCAAATCCCCTAATTTCCTCAGTTTTATGTCTTAAACATAGAGAGAAAAGGAGAGAAAGAGAGAGGAAGAGAAAAGAGGAGGAAGAAGAGAAAATTGGAGATTGAAGTTGGAGATTGCTTCTACCACAAAGAAATCTGAGTTTGCAAGCTTCAGGCAAGTTTTTTACCTGCTAGTGTATGATTTAAGATGAGTAAATTGTGTGATAGTTGTGTATTTGCATTTATGGATAAAAAAATAAAATTTATAATGTTTGAGCCCTAATTATGGTTTAGGTTGATGAAATTGTGGGTTATAGTAGTAAATAATCATGTAGGTTGATTTGTGGTAGATTAATAATGTTGGAAGTGTATAAGAATGGAAGAAATTGAGTTTGGGGAAGATTAGGGTTCATAACCCTTAAAACAAAACTTGGCAAATTCGCAGGGGGGAATCGATTTAGCCTGGTCGAATCGATTCGCTAGAGGGGCAGTGTCCAGGTCTGACTGGACATAATCGATTTAGTAGTTATGCAGAAGTCAGGTTTTCTTGACCGGATCGATTCGGATGGTCCGAATCATTTCGCTTTTCTGACTGAATCGATTCGGCTAGGCCGAATCGATTCGGAAACCCTGCAAATTTTGAGTGATTTTTCTTAGTTTAATTTTAACCCTTTTTCTTAGGCTTGGGACTTAGGAACCTTCTTAAAGGAAGTCAACTAAGAGTCCTAGAGTTCGAGATGAGTTAGTTATTTACCCTGCATTAGAAATGGGTTATGTGGGGATTTTTCCGAGGATATGCCAATTGATGTTAGGGCATTCTTTCTTCTAGTTGATTATTATGAAACTAGGAGTTTTAGTGTTATGTTTGGGAGACTTTAGAAGCTCAATTGATTTATGTTAATATTGATGGTTAATAGTATAACACCTCAAAAAGGGGTGTTGGGAGAGTCTAATTGGGAGCTCACTTATTCCTTGAGGTCGTGATGACGATATGAATTACGTATGGCTCCGGATAAAATGTAAATGATTATTGTTTCGTACAAATGGAACATACATATGAAAAATGGAAATTAAAATGAAATGGATATTGTAAATGGAAATGGTGGTAATAATGGTAAATGATAATTTACTTAATCATGAATATGGTAAATGATAATTTGGTTAAACACACCTCTCTAAATGACATCATAAGGGAAGTTCGCGCGTAAGGTGATGCCCCTGGCTAATGAATGCAGGGTGGATATAGTCCTAGGCCATATGAGCGTTGTTATATATTTTTCTGCGCTGGATAGGTGATTCTGGGTGTGGTCATGACTATCCCACAGACATATGGCAGCTTCCCAACGTTGCATTATGAGCCCAGGTTGTCTTGTATGATAGGCCCTAGAAGATGATGGTCATTTAGGGGCGCGCACAGTGGGGAAATCCGGACGGGCGGTCTTAGAATTCGTTATGTGTATAAATATAACAATTCATAATCAAGTGGGACTTGATGTATGTGATATGCCATAAAGAGCATGATGAATTGCCACAAAGAGCACAATGAAATTCCACTAAGAGCATTTAATGATGACTATATTCCTGTTAAGGAATGGAATGATATAAAGAACCTAATGAAATGCCATAAAGTGCATAATTGAGATGAAATGCCACAAAATACATAAAATTTGGATTATATATTTCCTGTTAAGGAATAGATAAATGAAATAATAGGTATACATCATGAGAGTTCTTTTAATTAATGTTAATCATCTTTATTCTCTTGCATAGAAAATTTAGATTCATAGTAAATTATAATGTCTTAGCTTATGTTTTAGTTTGTGTAGGTAGATTTTTATTACTTTTAGTCATCATTATCTGTTCATAACTGTCATACTTTTTATTCATCTGGTGATCATATAAAATCGGGCCCTGACCCGTTCATATTTCTTATTGCACATGCATCTTGTATCCGCCCAGGTGCTCCATCGCAAGGACGCTTGTTCTCACTTTCCAATCCCGGTGATTTTGGGAGCCGTGATGCTTTGCGGGTATTATGGGATATATTGTCATAAACGCCGTCGTCCTTTTACTCTAGTTATGATCGGGTCTTTTACTCGGGCGTGAGGCCCAAACTTTTGTAATTATTTAATGCAATGTATTATGTAAATTATTGTACATGTTAAATATCATTGTATCAGTCTGTGACCGACAGTATATTAGGTCCCTTATTGTACTTTTATGTGTATGAAATATAGTTTCATTTGGATTTCCATTTTCTCTTAATTGGGTTGTTAAATTATTTTCTTTTATAAACTTTAAATTCAAAATTTTGGCAACCCATTTTTCTGAAATAAGGAGTGGTTATCCCGTATGCTTCTTATTTTGTTGTGATGATGAGAATGATTCCATCCATGATTTCGTTATTTTGGAGTATTGAGCTGGCCACCCCCTATTTCGGATTTGCGGGTTGTCATAGATGGTATCAGAGCATCAGGTTCTAGAGTCCTTAGGAATCTGTGTGGACGCATTACGTCTTCAGCGTTGCTTCTGATTTGACCTAGAGCCTTAGGATTAAGATCATTGATTTCTCTTGAGAGATTTCATCCTTCTACCATGAGGTAGAACCCATATAATCTTTTGCGTATTCGTGTGAGAATTGTGGGTCGATTGAACAAGGGCACCAGGAAAGGTTGTAGTGATGGCATCATACGAAGGGAATTACTAAGAACTGTAAGTTGTGGTCGGGGATGAGGACTGCTTTGGAAGGTCGCTTCCTTTTTTGGAATTTTCTTCTCTTGCTACTGCGACTACCAATTACAGTGGATGTAGTTTTACAAGTGCCACGAGATGTAGAGAGTGCTACCAAGCTTGGGATTCCAAGCGATGCTAAATTGAAGTGGAGAAGAACCCATTATAAGGGCCACATGTTGAAGTAAGATGGAAAAGATGCGTCCTCGTTTAGTGGATTCATAAGGTCAAGGAGCTTTGGCCTAGAGGAGGGGTATATAAGTGCCCTGATGAAAAGGATGGAGAAAAATCCTTCACTCATAGGAGTAGTGTTGATATGGTGGGAACGTAGTCACCATATGTTGGGGGTGCAGGATGTTTTGCCCATGGAGAAACCCGATGGGCGTTTTCAATAACGGGTTTCTCTAGGGTAACTGGACTGAGGAGAAGATGAATTCTTGAATGTTCACACGGGGTTCGGTCGGAGGCCGACGGTGAATAAAGAGTTGTACGGTTAGAGAGACCGTGCACCAAAATACGGATTGGTATAAGGAAGGGGAGGCAGGTAGTGTGTTCCCTTTTTGTTGAAATGGTGAAAGGGATTGCGGGGGCAATTGCTTGGATGCTAGGAATATAACCACGGCTATGACGTGGAGTGTAGAATCAGTCCTTTTGATTCTGTGGATTGGAGGACAAAGGCAAGGATGAGATGCCTAGCTGGGGGGTTGATGGAAGAAATGTTGGTTCGAATAAGACTCGAGTTCGGTGTTTGAGAAACATTAGGATTGACCCGGGGTTATTAGCAAGAATGTTGGTGGGAATTCCAACTTATTAGTGGGTGGTGTATTCCTTAGGATAATATTGAGTAGTAGTGCATTTACTCTAGAATCGGGTGTGTATATCGATCTTGTGGTATTGTCGACGCTATTATAGTAAGGGTAACTATATGACTTCCGTAGTAGGGAAGTTTGATATTTTCTTCACTCGTTATAAAGCGAGTGATGATATTTTTAGTATTATGGGTGTTATGTGTTACTTGCATTATGTGTATTATGCTGGTAAGGATCATTTTGTATCATTGGGGTGATAGCAAGCGATTATATTTACGAGGCTATCCTACTTCTAGTTTTAGGGTGGAACTAGTTGTCCTATAATATCTCTCCTAGATACAGGTTGAGACTTTATAGGGGTGGTTTGTGGTAAGTAGGAGGTTTTCATTACTTGTCGCATTATTTTGCTTGGGTGTTTGATTATTTGTTTGCATGGTATATGTTTGTTATCTCTTATCTCCTCGACTAACAAGTTAAGTAGGCATGTGTCGAAGGGGTTCCTTGTTTGGATTTCTCTTTGCGAGACACTCCGTGCATAAACACTTAACGACGTTGAGAGTGGAGATGATGATATTTCCTTTCTTTCTCTTAATTTCATTTAATTTTGTTGTTTGGAAGTTGGGTTGAAAGGTTTGGCCAAGGATCATGTAGTAGAGTGATTAAGGGCTATTAAAGTGCAAGATAAAAGCACTGTATATAGTTCTCTCCTCTTAACGATGTGAGGGAGACTGAGAAATGAAGTCTAATTAAGACTTCTGGTTATGCCTTGATGAGAAGGCCAAGTTGTGTTTATAATGAGATATATAATTATAAGACTTTACAGAAAGTCAATGTCTTATTAGTTGAAATTTTCTATTATTTAGATGATAATGCATAGAAATAGAATCTTCTTAGTAGGATTGAGAATTAGAATTTTTTCGGTCCCGATTATGTGTCTTAGACGGTTATATCTTGATGACCGACAATGCGAGGTAGTAGTGTAACGGAAGGGTTCCTTGTTTGGATTTTGCTTCGGCGAGACGTCCCACGCATGAAACTAAGAGAGTGTTGGAAGTTGAGAAGGGTCTGGGGCACTAGGGATATACTCAATATTATATGTCTACGACTTAGATAGGATAAGTATAGATAGAATTTAGGATTATTAGGACGTAAGACCTTTAGGGTATGTGATGTTAGTTTAGGAAGGCTGTCGAGAGTTGACCACGAATGGGTTGTGTGTTAACTCTAGGGGGAATAGCTCCATAGAAACATGAAGTAGGGGATCTTATGAGGTTGGGTAGGTTAGGCCGGAGGAGATGAGGCCTTTATTAGGTAGAGTGTTACGTTGGTAGCATATCTTTCAGGGAGTTAAAAAGGATGAGTTGATTCTCACTCCTGAGCCCATGTTATTAAGCTCGATAGTGGATTTAACATATAAGTCTCTGCCAGGATGGGGAGTAATAATACTGGAGCATGGACCTAATGTATATGCGTGTCATGAACTTAAATTTTGTGGGAAGTATTATTACACGCTTGATTTAAAACTCATTGTGATGGTGATCGCCTTAAAGAACGGGAGGCACTACTTCCTGGGCAGAAATTTTGTCTTTCTCGCGAGCAACAAGTTATTACAATAGGTCGTGGGAGGAATAAGGTTGGTGTAGGAAGTTTATAGAGGTCTTTCGGGTGGACATTTCCCCTCGCTAAGAGAATGAGATTAGGGTAGTTGGTGCGTCGAGTCAAAAACCCTTCGGGGAAATTAGTGAAGGCATGGAAATCCTGATAGAACGAGCATAATTAGGAGGACTTTGTAGTAAGAGTATTCATGTTTGTGACTGATCGTTTCGCCTACTCGTGTGAAGAAGAGTAGTGGCGGAATGAATAAGGGTATATTCATAGCCATTTTCTTTGAATTTTTGGCACCGAACTGGTCATGATCCCATTTGAGAAAGTGTCGATCGTTCGACCAAACTATTACTTTTCTGACCATTATGGACAGACGATATGTAGAGGAGTACGCCCCGCTCTTTATGAAGGAATGGTAGAACCGTATGGAGTGCCTATCACTGGTGGTGGACCGAGACTAGATATTCGTGTCGAAGGTTTGGTAAAGTTTCCATAAAGAAATGGGAACCGTATGGAAATGGAGTATATCTTACCACCCTAAAGTGGATTCACGAATGGAGGAAGTTAACCTAATGTCGAGAGGCATATCTCGAATATGCGCCTTAGGATAATGATGATGGGAGTAGTAGTTTGTATGGATGGAAATTTCATGTACAATAATTCAAATCAATTCCTAAGGTATGGCACTGTGAGTGGCCTAGTGTAACCGATTGAGTAAATCACTTACTCGTTGGATGGAACCAGCGGGTAATATGTTCCTTGGACTTGGAATGGTTCCGAAACATTTCTTTAAGGATTGGGATTTTGAGCCATATACTTTGAAGGGATACATCTACGCGAAGAAGTTGGGTAAGGTTAGAATTAGTCCATTTAGCGTTGGTGTGAGTATCCCTAAGGAGGGATGTAACGTGATTCAGGAGGCAAGGTAAATTACGCTGAGTCATGTGGGCATCATCTCCAGCCGTAGGAAGATAGGATCGATAGCTCGTGATGAACGATTTGGTGCTATATTAAAGCATAAAGGATGTAGACTAAGATCGATAATGTAGACCTTAGCCAGAGTCCCTTTTGGGATGTTGCGATAACGAGGGGTTTGTTTAGGATGGTATAATCCTAGTTTAGAATGGTATACCCTTTATGCAATTTGGGTACCCCCGAATTTTGAGGGCAAAATTCCCTCATAAGGGGGCGAGTATGTAACAACCCTCGCTTTTAGGAGACTAATTTTATATTAATTTATCGCATGAGGTAATTATATAAAATGTTGGATCTGGAGTAAATATTAATTGATTGAGATAGAAGTTAATATTTACTGGAATGTTGCATATTTACCATAGGTGTAGGTAAATATCCTCATGTTGTATGTTTCATAGTGTCATGTATTTTTAAATGACATTATAGTTGAAATGAAATAGGAACTCGAAATAATTTATAAAATTTTCGGATGCCAGTTTAGAGGGCGTAGTTAGTCTCGGAAGGTGCGAGACAGTCAAAATAAGTGCCATATTATATTTTTGGGTTCCGAACACTTTTGACTGGTTTTAATTTAAACGTGTATTTGGGAGTCATTTTAATGCGGTATTAACCACTTAAGTTGGGAAATTTAGACTTAAGCCCCGATTTTAGTCTTCCAAATCCCCTAATTTCCTCATTTTTATATCTTAAACATAGAGAGAAAAGGAGAGAAAGAGAAAGGAAGAGAAAAGAGGAGAAAGAAGAGAAAATTGGAGATTGAAGTTGGACATTGCTTCTACCACAAAGAAATCTGAGTTTGCAAGCTTAAGGTAAGTTTTCTACTTGCTAATGTATGATTTAAGATGAGTAAATTGTGTGATAGTTGTGTATTTGCATTTATGGGTAAAAAAGGAAATTTATGATGTTTGAGCCCAAATTATGGTTTAGGTTGATGAAATTGTGGGTTATAGTAGTACATAATCATATAGGTTGATTTGTGGTAGATTAATAATGTTGGAAGTGTATAAGAATGGAAGAAAATGAGTTTGGGGAAGATTAGGGTTCATAACCCTTAAAACAAAACTTGGCAAATTCGCAGGGGGAATCGATTCACTAAAGGGGTTGTGTCCAGGTCTGAGTGGACCGAATCGATTCGGCCTGACCGAATCGATTCGGCAGTTATGAAGAAGTCAGGTTTTCTTGACCGAATCGATTCGTATGGTCCGAATTGATTCGCTTTTCTGACCGAATCGATTCGGCCAGGCCGAATCGATTCGGAAACCCTGCAAATTTTGAGTGATTTTTTTTAGTTTAATTTTAACCCTTTTTCTTAGGCTTGGGACTTAGGAACCTTCTTAAAGGAAGTCAACTAAGAGTCCTAGAATTCGAGATGAGTTAGTTATTTACCCTACATTAGAAATGGGTTATGTGGGGATTTTTCCGAGGATATGCCAATTGATGTTAGGGCATTCTTTCTTCTAGTTGATTATTATGAAACTAGGAGTTGTAGTGTTATGTCTGGGAGACTTTAGAAACTCAATTGAGCTATGTTAATCTTGATGGTTAATAGTATAACACCGCAAAAAGGGGTGTTGGGAGAGTCGAATTGGGAGCTCACTTATTCCTTGAGGTCGTGATGACGATATGAATTACGTATGGCTCCGGATAAAATGTAAATGATTATGGTTTCATATAAATGGAACATACATATGAAAAATGGAAATGAAAATGAAATGGATATTATAAATGGAAATGGGGGTAATGATGGTAAATGATAATTTACTTAATCATAAATATGGTAAATGATAATTTTGTTAAACACACCTCTCTAAATGACATCATAGGGGAAGTTCGCGTGTAAGGTGATGCCCCCTAGATAATGAATGCGGGGTGGATTTAGTCCTAGGACATATGAGCGTTGTTGTATATTTTATGTGTTAGATAGGTGATTCTAGGTGTGGTCATGACTATCCCGCAGGCATATGGCCGCTTCCCGACGTTGCGTTATGAGCCCAGGTTGTCTTGTATGATAGGCCCTGGAAGATGATGGTGATTTAGGGGCGCGCACAGTGGGGAAATCCGGACGGGCAGTCTTAGAATTCGTTATGTGTATATATATAACAATTCATAATCAAGTGGGACTTGATGTATCTGATATGCCATAAAAAGCATGATGAAGTGCCACAAAGAGCACAATGAAATGCCACTAAGAGCATTTAATGATGACTATATTCCTATTAAGGAATGGAATGATACAAAGAACCTAATGAAATGCCATAAAGTGCATAATTGAGATGAAATGCCACCACATGCATAAAATTTGGATTATATATTTCCTGTTAAGGAATAGATAAATGAAATAATCGGTATACATGATGAAAGTTCTTTTAATTAATGTTTATTATCTTTATTCTCTTTCATAGCAAATTTAGATTCATGGTAAATTATAATGTCTTAGCTTATGTTTTAGTTTGTGTAGGTAGATTTTTATTTATTTTAGTCATCATTATATGTTCATAATTGTCATACTTTTTATTCATCTGGTGATCATATAAAATCGAGCCCTGACCCGTTCATATTTCTTGCTGTACATGAATCTTGTATCCCCTCAGGTGCTCCGTCGCAAGGACACTGTTCTAACTTTCCAATCCCAGTGATTTTTGGAGCCGTGATGCTTTGCGGGTATTACGGGATATATTGTCATATATGCCGTCATCCTTGTACTCTAGTTATGTTCGGGTCTTTTACTCGGGCATGAGGCCCAAACTTTTGTAATTATTTAATGCAATGTATTATGTAAATTATTTAACTTGTTAAATATTGTTGTATCAGTCTGTGACCGACCGTAATATTCGAATTCATATTATACTTTATGTGTATGAAATATAGTTTCATTTGGATTTCCACTTTCTCTTTATTGGGTTGTTAAATTGTTTTCTTTTATAAACCTTAAATTCAAAATTTTGGCAACCCATTTTTCTGAAATAAGGAGTGGTTATCCCGTATACTTATTATTTTGTTATGATGCTGAGAATGATTCCATCGATGATTCCGTTATTTAGGAGTATCGGGCTGGCCACCCCCTATTTCGGATTTGCGGGTTGTCACAACGGTGTTGTTGTTTTTGTTAAAGATCAAGTGTTTTTTTGTAGTTGATTTGATGTTTATTTTTAGAGATGTGATTTTGTAGGCGGTGTGGATCGTGTTGGACGTTTATGTTGGAGTTGTAAAATGATGGTGGAGCTATAAAATGACGATGTTGTTACTTCGACATAGACGTTTATGGTGGAGTTGTAAAATGATGATGTAGTTGTAAAATGACAGTGTTGTTACTTATGTTAAAGTTATTTTTTTTATGGTGGAGTTCTAAAATGATGGTGAAGATGAATTTGGCCTATGGACTATATATTCATTACAGAAAGAAAGCATCTTACATGGTCTTCATCCCAATCTTGTGCATGTCTATTGCAATTGGAAAATCTCATATCAATTAAGGTACAATTATATAGTTTCCTCTTCTTAAAAATTGGCTTTATTTGTTTTACAATCTACATTTTGGATTAGAAAAGCTTTGATGATGTATAGGATAACATTTTAACTGTTTTTCATTATCTGTTTTATGTTAATATGAAATAAGGTCTTAATATGTATAAATGAAGAGTAATTCTAAATGCCCCGACTCCAAATCGCATCTCTCAATTATTATTTTTTTGATAAGTTTCTTATTCTTTTGATTTTAACAATTGATATAAAAATAGTTTTTTGTATTAAAAAAACCATGTTTCTATTAATATAAAAAAATGGTTTTTTTAAACTACAACTAAACTGTTTTTTATTAAAATTAAAATTAAAAAAATGTTTTTTTCATAAATAAAAAAAATAATGTTTATTGACATGATATCGCGATTGATTAGTGTCGTTGGCGCGGACCTACAGACGGACCAACATCATTTGTTTAATGTAGGTCCGCGTCAGCGGCATTAATCAATCGCGAATCTAAAACATCAAATTAAACAGTTTTTTATTAAAATTAAAATTAAAAAAATATTTTTGTCATAAATATATAAAAATATGTTTACTAATATGTCGTTGGCGCGGACCCACATTCAACAAATGATGTGGGTCCGGGAATGTGGGTCCGCGCCAATAACACTAATCAATTGCGATATCATGTCCATAAACATAGCTTTTTTATTTATGAAACAAATATTTTTTTAATTCTAATTTTAATAAAAAAACTGTTTACTTTTAATAAAAAAATTATTTTTTTAATATTTATAGAATTTTTTATATATATATATAAAAAACTGTTTTTATATCAATTGTTACAAACAAAAGAACAAGAAACTTATAAAACAAATAATTGAGAGATGTGGTTCAGAGGCGGGACATCTAGAATTATTCATATATGAATGATGTCTACCATATGTTTGATAAAATGTTCAAGTGACAATTGAAAAATCTCAAATGAATTGAGGTACAAGTTTTATTCTCATTGATGTTAAAAACAGTTCTTTTTAAAATTTTCTTCATTTTAATTATTATACAGTTTCGATTTTTAATGGACAGAGATTGTATATTATATATTAATGTGGTTTCCATTCTTTCCTCTTTAAATATATAATGTTATGAAGAAAGTTAGAAAACTAGTATTTACTCAATTTGGTGCATTGTACTTATACAGGATAGCTCTTTTACAGCTTCTCATTCTTTTTTTTCGGTTCATATGAGAAAGGCTCTTTATATGTATATATGAATTATCTGTGTCATATGTTTGCTAAAATGTTGAAATGATAATTGGAAAATATGAAATGAATTTGGAACAAAATTGCACTAACATGGGATTTTTGTGAGGAATTTATTTAGATTAAAAGTTTATTGATTTGTGATCTTATTTATTGGCATTTAGCCTCTCTTACACATTGGTTTATTGTACTTGGAAAAGTTGTTTTGAGTTGATGTCATTCATAATTTCTTGAGATGTAGCTGTTGGATTGTTGGAAATTCATTTTGTTGGAGAATTAGTTTGAGTACTCTGATTGAATGAAATCGTGTTGTTAGTTCATTCAGAAAATTTGGCCTGCACATATTTAAGAGAAAGGGGGAAATATCATTGTAAAAAAGATACTCACAGTTTGAAAAAAATAATAATAATAACTCGAAATGAAAAAAATCCTACATGATATATTGCAAGACACCAACAGTTCAACGAATGAAAGTGAAGCTACTAGGTATCTCAAAATTTTAGTTCACACAACATTCGAAGTCTCAAACTTCGAAAATCAAAGATGTCGAGGATGGAAAACATAATTGGGCGTCTAAAAGACTGAAATCAACAAGGTACTCTTCCACAAGTACTATTCAAAACATTAATCGATTATAAACTCCAAATGTTTAATTTCATTGTGACACCCCGCCTAATAAAATACCGGGTGGTTAATCCTACACCAGATTAAAACAGGAATCTCATATGGTTCATTCTTAGCATCACTATCGAAAACAAATTTAATTACTAATAACTTATTAGGTTGGCGTCAAATTTTATTTAACAAATATTTTTAACCAAACTAACTAAATAAAACATTCACACAGTTTATATACATGAAATTTAAATGAAATAAAATAACCGAACACTCAGTACAACATAATACAACCAAATCGAATGTCGCACAAAAAGGCGAAAAAAGAATAAATGAATACAGTTGGGCTATCGGCCCAAGTGTATATTCAGTACCTCTTATTTATATCACAAGGATAGAAGCATCTAAAATAAACCTGCTTGCATCCACCGCTGCTGCAGCGAATGTCTGACTCGAAGGAATCATCATCTAGGCATCCCTGTGTCTGGACACCTATATACATACATATATAGAAAGAGAGGGAAAAATAGAGAAACGGGTCAGAGCCCGAGTTTTGAAAATATTTTCGCAAGTGATTAACATACTTTAATATTTAAAATATGATACTCTTCATATTTAAACTCGTGTCGCACTCACATGAGATACCCTTCACCTCTCATCTATAGTGCACGCCTACTTTCTATACTTAGTCTATTGTAGCTACAACTACCCAAGCTATTTAGACTATAATACTCGTCTGAACTTATCTACACATTCAAGTTCTCGTACCGCCCATACAGTACTAAGTTTCATTAACACCTCTCATTTTGTTAATAAATTTCTAAGTAACATTTCACGTATGTTAGTTTCTCATTATAAAGTTAAGTTTGACCACTTAATCTTATTCATTAGATGCTCACTATTTAATATTATGTTTTGCCCATTAAGATTTCTCCGCTTAAGTTAATAGTTAGATGTATTCACGTCATCTAATTATCTACTACTTCATCCAAGTAGATTATTCATAGAGTATATATTTCACACACAATATAGACTATAAGGATAATTGGTCCGGTCTAATCGTCGACTCCAATTATACCAAATTATTTCTCTTTTAGATGTATGAACATCATATAATCATCTACCATTATATCCAAGTAGATTATTTATATAGTATCTATTTCACACACAATAATTATCTACTACTTCATCCTAGTAGATTATTCATAGAGTATATATTTCATAAAAATATAGACTATAAGGATAATTCGCCCGGTCTCATCATCGACTCCAATTATCCCAATTTATTTATCTTTTAAATGTATGAACATCATATAATCATCTACCATTCTACCTAAGTAGATTATTTATATAGTATGTATTTCACACACAATAATTATTGACGTAAAAAATTAGACTATATCTAATTTATCAATCACAGATAAAAATAAATAAGACAAAAGATTTTTAAAGTGGTTCAGCCTTGTAAGAATGGCCTACGTCCATTGTGTTTATTATTGATGACTGTTTGCAAAATTCTCGATAATAGATTTACCAAGAAATTCCGAGTCCCCCTCTAATGAGGAGGTTACAATGTATTTATAGCCTTGAGGTTGTACAAATGAAGGGACAATGCGCTGTTATCTAGTAGACATGTACATATATATCATAATAATGAGCATTTAATGCGCAGTCGTCTCAATGATTCCCTGATTTGAGTGCTCTGTACGCTATGTAGCTCCGACCAACTAAGTTGCTCGCACCGCTTAAGCTGCTCGGGACCTCTGAGTTGCTCGGGATAATGAAGTTCCTCGGAGAACACTTGTTGCTCGGAACACCTGAGTAGGTCGGGTATATTAAGCTCCTCGGGGTCAGTGTGTTTTGTGGGTGCCATGTAGACTAACACGCGTCTCTTCGTAATTGGTCCATGTCTGCAGACTAAATTTAGAATCAACAAAAGCCCCCAATGTTTCGTAGTTTGATGTTTGAAGAAAGTTATGGAACATTCTGCTGTTTAGATTTCCAATTTGTATGGATTTTAGGCAAACTTTCGTTGTATATAACTCCTTTTTTGAATGCATAGTATCAGGCTTTTAAAATACTTTGAATTTCCATGACCGCTTCGATTTTTGTGCTTTTTTACTTCTTTTTAGCCCTCAGATACACAAGCGTCCGCCTTGATAATGATTGCTTTTATCTATTCTCGAGGTAAAGTTTTTAAACGCGGCAAAAATCCTATCATCTTCTACTTTTCAAACCTGTGTCTTCAAACTTTTCATTTTCTCTCTATCTTGTGCGTTCGTTTCTTTCCTTGTTCGTTGTCAACTGGTTCACTCTTACCCTGTAAGATCTTCTTCCTTCTCTTTTATTATCCTTTGATCATCATGGTTTATGTTGTTGAATCGCTTGATAAATTTCGTTCTGAATTTTCAATTCCTTCATGGGTCATTTTGGAGGAACTTTCTGAACCTTCTGACTATTTCTCCTTGGCTGAGGGACATTGGTTCCCCAGTCTCTTTGTGGCCGAATGTGGATTTTTTTTTCCTCCAAATCCTCTATGTTTGGAGTTCTGTCAATAATTTGACGTTCTTCCTGCAAAAATAGCACCGAATACCTGGAGAATAGTTAACGGAGTCCATAGATTAAATCAAATTCATGGAACCCGTTTAGGAATTCGAGAAATTATGTTTTGTTATAGATAGGCTGTCAGCGATACTACTTATTATTTAAAAACTATGTTTTTAAATAGGGCTTTAGTTGTCAATCTACCAGATGCTAATAGGGATTATTTTGAACATGGGGTTGTTATGAAAAATTGGCAACATGCTCAATTAAATGGAGATGATGTATATCAGGGTCCCAGGTGTCCCCCTTATGGCAATGGAATATGTTGTTTTTATTTTTTGAAATATTATTTTCTTGGTGTTTGACAAAATGTGTCACTGACATTTAATTTTTACTATTTGCAGTTGATAGCAAAAGAAAATCTCCAAAGGAGACAGATGTTAATTTGAAGCATTTGAAACTTATCTGGAGTTTGCACCAAACTGTGGCCGAGGAGCACATTAGATCGACATCTTAATTGTTGTAGTACAAGAGTTACACTTCATCCTTTACTCCTCGTCCAGTGGTGGTTAATCTTGACCAACTACCAACTATTGAGTCTAGTGTGGAGGGTTCTTCCTCTGAAGCAAGTATTCCTATTGGTGACATAATGAAGAGAAGAAAAGTTCCTTCATTTTTTAACAAGTCTGATTCTCCTGTTGTGGAGACAAAGAGAAGTAAAAAAGATGTCCCAGGAGAGGGGATGAAGACTATAGAGTTACCCCCTTCTGATGCTACCAAGAAGTTTAGCGAGAAGCCCCATGTGGATCCAAGCAAGATCATTGAAAAGCCCCATAAGGCTCCGACTAAGGTTGTTGTTGTTTATCCTCTAAGTGAGATCATTGTTATATCACCAACCAAGACAACATCTTTGGTTGAGAATGTTCCTTCTCTTACGAGGAGATTAAGGAAAATTCCTTCTAAGAGACCAGCAGAACCTGTCTCTCAGTGTTTAAATGTTGAAGGTGATGTTCCCACTTCTGTTCCTCCGAGCTCTGCTATGAGCTCGGTGAAGTCTTGGATTATCCTAGAAGTCCAAGGTATTGAGGACAATATTTCTCGTGACAGGGTCACTACCTTAGCTATCAACATATTGCCTCAGTAAGTATTACTAATCTAAATTTTCATTTTTCAATGTTATGTCCCTATATTGACTTACACTTATTTTATGTTTCCAGCTGGTAACATGCTTCAACACAATTTTGAAGAAGGATGAGGCTATCAAGGCTTCAATCTCCTTGGGAGGTGTAGAAGAAGCTTTTACTAGATTAACCCAGTCTTTGAAGGAATCTCATCAGAAGTATGAAGAGAATAAAACTTCTTGGTAAAAGCAGGTTAAGTCTGTCGAGAAAGAGAGAGATCGAGTTGTGGAGGCCTCCAAGGATTTGGAGAAGAAGTTGGGGGAATTTGATAAGAATAATAAACAGCTTGAGGAGAAACTCAAGAATGCTGCAGAGCTTAAGAATAAACTCAAAGATGCAGAAGAGGAGGTTGGTAGACTCCGTGATGTTGATCGCCAGAAGCAAGAGGTGGAGGAGAAGCTATAAGCTGCCGAGAAATTTCTTACTGAGAGGACTTCCTCGGAGAATGTTAAAAGGAGGAAAGCTGTCAAAAAATCCTTCAGCGTAGGTTGGGACAAGGGCTGGAATAAGTGTTTGGCTACCATATCCTCACAAATGGAATATGTCAACCTTAAATACTTTAGGGATGGATGGGTGGAATCCTTACAAGAGCTGAAAGTTGCTGAATATTCTGACTTATGTCAGCAACACACTCATGGCCCTCGTCCCTCTTTCGGAGAAAAAGAAGAGGACGAAGCTTCCTCAGAATAATCTTCCATGATAATTGTAGATCAAGCCCTTTCTATTCCAGTTGTTCAATCATGCTTTGAGCAACCCCAACCATTCATTACTCCTGTCGAGCAGCTTTCTTTACTCTCCGAGTAACCAACCTCTTCATCCAAGCCTCCCGAGGAGGTTTTAGGAAGCAAGGAGAAGGTGTAGGGTTGTTCGGATCTTTATTTTGCTTGTTTGTTTAATGTAATTTTGGACTATGTACTTCTCTTTATGATGAAATAAAAATTCAAACTTTGGGTTATTTATCTTAACTTTTTCTTCCACTTGCTCTTTCTGCATTCTCATTGATTCTTTCTCTTTCTCCTCTTTGCTAGTTTATAGCCAGGATGGAGATCTTATCAGTTCATGATACAGAGCTGATGAAAAAATGCAATGAGTACTTTAAAGTTGGTCATGCAGATCTGAATGAGTCACAAATCTTTGATATCCTAGGTTCAGATGCCTTCGAGCAAGCAATGGAAGCTTACCAATATATGAAGTGCTTGCTCGACCGAGATGTTTCCAATAATGTGTCCTATTATGAGATGATCGAGGATCTCCAAGGAATAATATAGGAACTCCAGCAGCAGTACAAAGAGTCCTCCTTACTTTTGCATTAGGGGTATGAGCAGAAATATCAATAACTCAGTGCTGAAAAAGAATATGATAAGTTCATCTCTGCCCACAAGAAGAAGGAGAGCATTTTGAAGCTTGAGGTTGAGGAGCATAGGCAGATCGCCAAGTTGCTGGAGTAAGAGAACATTGCCTTGTAAGAGGATATAAAACAACTCAATTCTGCTGCTTCTTCCTCGGGAGCCTTAGTTCCTATCAACGATGAAGGTTTCTCGTTCTTGGAGGTCGAGAATGCCAACTTAAGAGATGAGTTGGAAACTTTAAAAAGAGTTGGACCTTCCACCTCTGCTCACGGTCGAGCAATTGAAGAGGCAAGAACCAAAGCATCTTTGGAAAATCAGGAAGTTCAGTTGGTAGCGAAGAATAAAGCTCTATCAGAGATGTCCAAGAAGATTCTGAACTTCAGCGAGCAACTTACTACTCAGCGTTCTGCCTTGGAGAATAAGGAAAATTTAGTGAAGAATCTCCACGATCAACTAGAGAGGTTGACCTACCAATTCCACAGACAGCCCAGAGAATTTTGGATGGCTGGATATAATGAAGCCCTTTATCATCCCGATGATTGAATCCAGCAGTAAAATAACGAGGGTTACAACAAGGATGGCTGAATGCACTGAGGGTATTAAAGATGGAGTAGGGCCACTATCTATGGGATTATTATGACCCTGGATTTCTTGAGTTGACCGTGCCACCTTTTAAACTTGATATGAGCTGGATTCCTGCTCGGGCAATTACTCAGTGCTTAATCTCCAAGTATCTCAGTGACTATAGTCTTCATTTTAATTTCGAGATATCTCGCCCGGAGAACATGCTTGATCGGCCATCAGTGATGAATGTTCGGATGCTTCGAGATGTAAATTTCATAAACTCTCCTTATGCCTTAGATGATCCTCCTAATGGAGTAGAACCTATTTCAAAGGCAGAGGGAAAGAGACCCATAGAATAGGATTTTTATGTAATAACTTGTACTTTTCACAGCATATGTAATACTACTCAGTATGAATGAAAATTTGTGTCTTTTGTCACTTTATTTTCTTCTAAGTAATTTGTAGAATGTCTTTGCTTGTTGGTTGGTAAATATATATATGTTTATGACATACTTATCTCACTGTAGTGATTTATCAATCTTTAACAACTTACGTTCCATCGTATTGCTTAGTTTAAACAAACAACCGGAGTTGATTGAAATTGCCTTACCGACCAATCGGAGTTGGTTTTCGTCGACCAATCGAAGTTGGAAGAGATTACTTTCCCTACCAACCGAAGTTGGTGGATTTTTATTCCCGACCAACCGGAGTTGGTGGATTTTTGTTCCCGACCAACCGGAGTTGGTGGATTTTTTTTTCCTGACCAACTGGAGTTCGTGGATTTTTTATTCCCAACCAATCAGAGTTGGTGGATTTTTTTCCCGACCAACGGGAGTTGGTGGATTTTTTATTCTCGACCAATCGGAGTTGGTGGATTTTTTTATTCCCGACCAACCGGAGTTGGTGGATTTTTGTTCCCGACCAACCAGAGTTGGTGGATTTTTATTTGGATTTGATGCATGATTATTTTGAACTTGATGCCTAGTGTGTAGCACTAGTACTCCGAAAAATTTCAACGAAAAGAGAGAATTGGGTAAAACATCGAAAACTTTATTCATACTAAAGAATACTGCATTACATAGGGATTTTAACTACTGATAATATTTGAGCAGATGCTCTGCGTTCCATGCATTCTGAAATTCTTCTCCTTCTAAGGTTTCAATCCTATATGTCCCCAGTCGAACAACTTCTGTTACTCTGTAGGGTCCATGCCAGTCAGCTTCCAGTTTGTTGTGCTTTTGAATTACATTTTTTAGCATATAGTCTCCTTCCTTCAAATCACACTTCTTTACCCTCTTGTTGTAAAACAGAGTTGTTCGTTGTTGGTATGTTGCATTCCTAATTGATGCTTCTTCTCTAACTTCCTCGAGCATATCTAGATCTAATGTTCTCATCAAATCACTGATAGGAGAATTGAAATTTAGTATTCTGTGCGTGGGCAAACCCAATTCATCTGGTATGACGGCTTCACTTCCAAATTCTAGCATGTATGGAGATTCTCCTGTTGCTGTTCGTGGTATTGTACGATAAGCCCATAGCACAGAATGTAGCTCATTAATCCAATTTGCCTTTGCATCGTCCAGTCATTTTTTCAGACCATTCAGTAGTGTTTTGTTCGTCACCTCGGTTTGTCCATTGCTCTGGGGATGACCTAGTGCAGAATGGGTTTTTAATATGTTGGACTGATGACAATATGCAGCAAACTCCTCGTTGTCAAACTGAGTTCCATGATCTGTGATGAATGCATGGGGAAGACCATATCTACAAATGATATTCTTCAAGATAAATTGATACACCTTATCATAAGTCATATCAATAAGAGGCTCAACTTCCAGCCATTTAGTAAAATAATCCACAGCGACTACGAGCTACTTGAACCTTCCTCTAGTCGTTGGGAGTGGCCCGATTAAGTCTATCCCCCATATGGAAAATGGCCAAGGGGATGCTATGGGTGTCAACAATGCCTGGGGAGTTCTTCGGATAGAAGAGAAGCGTTGACATTTGTCACATCTCTTGGCATAGGCTATACAATCAGCCCTCATCGTCGGCCAATAATATCCCTACGTCATTATTCTTTATAAAAGCGTCCGACTTGCTACATGGGCTCCACAGGACCCTTTATGGACCTCTTCAATCAATTCATTCACCTCGGAGGGATGCACACATCTTTACAAACCTGCTATAATTCCTCATCTATATAAAATGCCAGTAGTCAATACATAATGAACAACTTTAAACTTCAGTTTTCTGGCTGCGAGTTTATCAGTTGTCAAAGCCCCCTCCTCAATATAGGCCCTGATGGGATCCATCCAAGATGGTCCCAAATCAAGGTCAATGAATTTCACCGTCAGATCTTTGTCAATGCTCCGATTATCCAAGATTTCTATTGGGATTATTCTTCGTAGCTCGGTGCGTGTGGCTGAGGCTAACCGAGCTAAGGCATACGCTCTTACATTCTCTAATCTTGGTATTCTAATCAACTATACTGCACTAAAGCTTGATACAATCTCCATTGCTTTCGCATGATATTGGATCATTAATTCTCCTTTGGCTGCATACACTCCCAACATTTAGTTTATAATTAACTATGAGTCACTGAATGCAACGACTTGCTCTGCTTTCATAGTTTTGGCTAGATAGAGACCCACGATCATAGCTTCATATTCAGCTTCATTATTAGAAGCCTTAAACTGAAAACGCAAAGCATACTCCACATCGATCTCATCGGGGCAATTCAAAATAACTCCTGCTCCACTGCCTGTAGTGCAAGAAGAGCCATCTACATATAAATTCCATATAGGAACTTCCTCATTAAATTTTTGATCAGACAGAGTTCCTCGGTGGAATATTTGTTGCTTTTTTATGTCTTTCTCTAGCACTTCTTGTTTCTCGCGACCATCTTCTCTTGCTTATCTACAGACTTAAATTGGTCGGGGTTTAAATTTAATGATCCTGTAACATCCACAGGCTGGTCGGTATTTAATTTCTGCTCTTCAAAAGTATCAGGATAAGTGAACTCTGCGATAAAATCTGCCACTGTCTGCCCTTCGAGCGACGATCTAGGTTCATAAATTATATCATATTCTCCCAATTCTACTGCCCAATACATCAATCATCCTGATTTCTCTGGTTTGTGCAAAGCTTGCCTTAACGGCATGTCTGTATACAAAATTATAGTATGAGCTTGGAAATATGGCCTCATCCTTCTACTTGCTTCGATCAATGCCAATGCTAATTTTTCCAGCCTTGGATATCTGATCTCTTCCCCTCGGAAGGCCTTGCTAGTGTAATAGATTGGTTTTTGCACTCCATCTTCCACTCTTATCAACGCCGAGCTCACTGCGTTTTCTGAAACATCTAGGTACGAGTATAGTCTTTCTCCCATCACTGGTCTGGATAACAATGGAGGTGCTCCAATGTATTTCTTCAATTCTTGAAAGGCCTTCTCGCATTCATCATTCCACCCGAAAGTCTTTCGGAGTGTTTTAAAGAATGGTAGGCATCTGTCAGTTGCTCGTGATACAACCTATTAAGTGTTGCCACTCGCCCTGTGATACTTTGCACTTCCTTCTTCGTCGTCGGAGATCGCAGTTCCAATAGATCTTTTATCTTGTTAGTATTCACCTCAATTCCTCGTTGGTTAATGATATATCCGAGAAATATGCCTTCTCGTACTCCGAATATGCATTTGGTGGGATTCAGCTTCATTTGATATTTTTCCAATTGATCAAAGGTCTGGCCTAAATTAACTAGATGATCAACATCTTTCTTGCTCTTTGTCAGCATATCGTCAACATAAACCTCCATGTTATAACTAATTTGCTCCGCAAACACCTTATTCATCAGCCGCTAATATGTCGCACCTGCATTTTTAAGTCCAAAAGGCATAACATTATAACAATAAGTTCCCCTTGGGGTAATAAAATAGGTACTCTCCCTATCTTTAGGCTTCATTTTAATCTGATTATAACCAGAATAAGCATCCATGAAACTTAAGAGCTCGTGCCCCGAGGTAGAATCCACTAGTTGATCAATTCGGGCAAAGGAAAATGATCCTTTGGGCATGCCCTGTTAAGGTCGGTAAAGTCTACACACATCCTCCACTTGTTATTTTTCTTCTTTACCATCACAACATTTGCTAGCCAGTCAGGATATTTAACATCCTCAATCAAAGAGGCCTTTTATAGCTTCTCTACTTCCTCCTGTATAGCTTGATTTTTCTCAGGGCTAAACACTCTTCTTCGATGCTTTACACTACACCAAAAATAGCATTTTGGCACACCCTGATATTAAAAATCTGGCACGGTTTAATAGAAATTTGGCACACTTTAAAATCGTGCCAAAATTTGGCACTGTTTTAAAGTGTGCCAAAATTGAGTACACTTTACTAGGATATAAAATACCTCAAAATTTTGGGACATTTAGTTTCCCTCTTCTCTCTCCTCCTTCGTCTTCTCCCCCGCTCTCCCCTCTCTCTCCACCAAAAACCCAAGCCCTACCCCCTGCTGCGTCGGCCCTATTCCTCATCGGGTCACCTCCCCCCTCGGGTTTATCCCCTGCCGTCGCACCTATTTTCCCGGTTTATCCTCCTCGGGTCACCTCCCCCGCTCCCCTGGTTCTGGGTTTTTGTTTATCTGGTGTCGTGGTGTCCCTTCCGGCGACCTCGTGTTTTCTTCGTTTGAGGTATGTTATCTGGTGTCGTAATTTCTTTCCTTATTTATAAGTATTATATATATATATACTGAGGTGGAATTAAATCTAATATATACTGATTTTTGAAATGTGGAGATAACTTTTCAATAGTCCAGTTTAGGAAAGAGAAAGCCATGTGCAGCTAACATTTGCAGTCTTGAGGTGGGTGATATAGGAGGTGATTGTGTTTTCTTGGCAAGATCTGATGGGGGTGATGGGAATTCCAAGCACGTGAGGTGATTGTGTTTTCAAAGGCCCAGTCAGGGAACACTCCCTCCAAGGCTGTTGTCGCCCCTCTGAGGTATTTCTCATATTAATTTTTTGAATGGGTTTTTTGTTTTGCAACAAAATGCATTTTTTTGGCACAAAAATGGTTCAATGTGCACAAAATGCATTTTAGGGCATAATAATCTCATATTAATATTTAAGTGTTTAAATGCTAATTGTGCATGTTCATGTTTGTGACAATGTTAATGTGCACATAGAGGGGTAAAGCTTGGATAGTCCAATTGTTAGTTGTGGCCTGTTTCTCGCTAGCAACAAAAATGGAGGAGATTGAAGTGCCTCCCATTGTTGATTTACAGGTGAGAGAAAAATTAATGTGAATATTTATTTATTTCATTATATATTGATCCATTTTCCTTTTTGATATGTTCTTATATGTAATGGGCATATGGATTTTTGTGAGTAGGTAGGAGATCCCAAATTTTTATTTGAAGGAAAAACCATACAAAGAATGGCGCTTCTTGTTTTGAGAACCTTGAATGGAGATCCCAAGTTCTTTCATAGACTACTTTCTTAAAAAGATTAACCATGATCATCTTCCATCACAATCTTTGATCTCTAGATCAATTCAATACATCTTAAGCACAATCAAAGGTAGATTATTCACTATATGCAAAAATGTGTTAATTTATATCGATACATATCCATATAATAAAGCACAATATAACGCATGTCCTAATGGCACATAATGATACCTAATTATACTCATTAAAGGGAAATGTTATCAATTTCACACACGTGTGTGTATAATCATATATGGGTACTGTAATATTAAAGAGTTTGATCCAGTGCTCGGTGGGAATTGAATGCAGGTATTGGGGAGGTTTGGAGATCAAAAGGCCAGCATAGGCTGCCAGTGATTTGTTTGGTTTTGTTTTACAAATGTTCAACTCAGGCCAGTTCCATCCAATCTTAATCAAGTTACTACAGGTAACTATTATTTAGTACCCATTCATTAACCTTTTAAAATGCAATGAATTATTTCTACTCAATATTTATAGTTTATCTTTTTCATTTTATATCTGATCATTCCTTTTAAAGTTTGAAAATCACTTCATGGCTTACTTTATGAGCTTATTTAGATAAATTGGTGGAAGGGACTTGCCGGTGGTTTGGTTTTGGAATTTGTTGTTGCTGTTGAGTTTATTTTAAATGTTAAAACATGTTGGATTTAACGAATAAACAAATGAAACTATGTCAAAATTTACTAAAATCCATAAACGTTCTAAATGGATTAAAAACATACCGTTAGAGAATATGACGATATATGACGACATAGGAGGCACGAACACCTCGCACGAGACCAATGTAACTGGTAGGAACTGACCGCGTAGTCCCGGGTCTCTCAGTTTGAGAGTATGACAATAATCTGGAAAAATCACACTTAGAGTTAAAAATATGCCGTTAAAGGGTGAAAACCCAAACCAACCCACAAACGATCTCGTAGGAGGCACGAACACCTTGCACGGGACCAATGTAACTTGTAGGAACTGTCCACGTAGCCCCGGGTCTCCCGGTTTGAGAGTATGACAATGATTTGCAAAAATCACACTTAGAGTTAAAAGCATGCTGTTAAAGGGTGAAAACCCAAACCAACCCCCAAACGACCCCGTAGGAGGCACTAACACCTCGAACGGGACCAATGTAACTTGTAGGAACTGACCGCGTAGTCTGGGCCTCCCGGTTTGAGAGTATGACGATAATTTGCAAAAATCACACTTAGAGTTAAAAACATGCCGTTAAAGGGTGAAAACTCAAACCAGCCCCCAAATGACCCCGTGGGAGGAACGAACACCTCGCACGGGACCAATGTAACTTGTAGGAACTGACCGCATAGTCTCGGGTCTCCGGGCTTGAGAGTATGATGATGATTTGTAAAAATCACACTTAGAGTTCAAAATATGCAGTTAAAGGGTGAAAACCCAAACGAACCCCCAAACGACCTCGTAGGAGGCACGAACACCACGCGCGGGACCAATGTAACTTGCAGGAACTGACCGCGTAGTCCCGGGTCTCCTAGTTTGAGAGTATGATGATAATTTGCAAAAATCACACTTAGAGTTAAAAACATGCCGTTAAAGGGTGAAAACCCAAACCAGCCCACAAACGATCCCGTAGGGGGCACGAACACCTCCCACGGGACCAATGTAACTTGTAGGAATTGACCACGTAGTCCCAGGTCTCTCGGTTTGAGAGTATGACGATAATCTGCAAAAATCACACTTAGAGTTAAAAACATGCCGTGAAAGGGAGAATACCCAAACCTGTCCCCCAACGACCCCGTAGGAGGCACGAACACCTCGTACGGGACCAATATAACTTGTAGGAACTGACCGCGTGGTCTCGTGTCTCCCGGTTTGATAGTATGACGGTAATTTGCAAAAATCACACTTAGATTTAAAAACAAGCCGTTAAAGGTTGAAAACCTGAACCAACTCCCAAATGACCCCGTAGGAGGCACGAATACCTCGCACGGGACCAGTGTAACTTGTTGGAACTGACCGTGTAGTCCCGGGTCTCACGGTTTGAGAGTATCATGATAATTTCCAAAAATCACACATAGACTTAAAAACAATCCATTAAAGGGTGAAAACCCAAACCCGCCCCCAAACGACCCCGTAGGAGACACAAACACCTCGCACGGGACCACAGTAACTTGTAGGAACTGACCGCGTAGTCCCGGGTCTCTTGGTTTGAGAGTATGACAATAATCTGCAA
This sequence comes from Sambucus nigra, assembly GCA_949130495.1. Classification (NCBI taxonomy): domain Eukaryota; kingdom Viridiplantae; phylum Streptophyta; class Magnoliopsida; order Dipsacales; family Adoxaceae; genus Sambucus; species Sambucus nigra. The sequence continues at coordinate 552,282,089 of OX422211.1, read as the reverse complement.
AAATCATACTTAGAGTTAAAAACATGCCGTAAAGGGGTGAAAACCCAAACCAGCCACCCAAACGACCCCGTAGGAGGCACGGACACCTCGCACGGGATCAATGTAACTTGTAGGAACTGAACGCATAGTCCGAGGTCTCCCGGTTTGAGAGTGTGACGATAATATGCAAAAATCACACTTAGACTTAAAAATAAGTCGTTAAAGGGTGAAAACCCAAACCAGCCCCCAAACGATCCCGTAGGAGGCATGAACACCTCGTACGGGATCAATGTAACTTGTAGGAACGAACTGCGTAGTCCCGGGTCTCCCGGTTTGAGAGTTTGACAATGATTTGCAAAAATCACACTTAGAGTTAAAAACATGTCGTTAAAGGGTGAAATCCCAAATGAACCCCCAAACAACCCCGTAGGAGGCACGAACACCGCACACGGGACCAATGTAACTTGTAAGAACTGATCGAGTAGTCCCGGGTCTCCCGGTTTGAGTGTATGACGATAATTTGCAAAAATCACACTTAGAGTTAAAAACATGCCCTTAAAGGGTCAAAACCCAAACCACAAATGACCCCATAGGAGGCACGAACACCTCGCATAGGACCAATGTAACTTATAGGAACTGACTGGGTAGTCTCGGGTCTCTCGGTCTGAGAGTATGACAATAATCTGCAAAATCACACTTAGACTTAAAAACATGACCTTAAAGGGTGAAAACCCAAACCAGCCACCCAAACGACCCCGTAGGAGGCACGAACACCTCGCACGGGATCAATGTAACTTATAGGAACTGACCGCATAGTCCCGGGTCTCCCGGTTTGAGAGTATGACGATAATTTGCAAAAATCACACTTAGACTTAAAAACAAGTCGTTAAAGGGTGAAAACCCAAACCAACCCCCAAACGATCCAGTAGGAGGCATGAACAACTCGCACGGGATCAATGTAACTTGTAGGAACGAACCGCGTAGTCCCGGGTCTCCCGATTTGAGAGTATGACGATGATTTGTAAAAATCACACTTAGAGTTAAAAACATGCCGTTAAAGGGTGAAAACCCAAACGAACCCCCAAATGACCCCATTGGAGGCACGAACACCGCGCACGGGACCAATGTAACTTGTAGGAACTGACCGCGTAGTCCCGAGTCTCCCAATTTGAGAGTATGATGATAATTTGCAAAAATCACACTTAGAGTTAAAAACATGTCGTTAAAGGGTGAAAACCCAAACAAGCCCACAAACGACCCCGTAGTGGGCACGAACACCTCGTACGGGACCAATGTAACTTGAAAGAACTGAACGCGTAGTCCCGGGTCTCTTGGATTGAGAGTATGATGATAATTTGCAAAAATCACACTTAGAGTTACAAACATGCCGTGAAAGGGAGAAAACCCAAACTAGCCCCCCAACGACCCCGTAGGAGGCACGAACACTTCGTACGGGACCAATATAACTTGTAAGAACATACCGCGTAGTTCCGAGTCTCCCGATTTGATAGTATGATGAAAATTTGCAAAAATCACACTTAGATTTAAAAATAAGCCGTTAAAGGATGAAAACCCAAATCGACACCCAAACGACCTCGTAGGAGGCACGAACACCTCGCACGAGACCAATGTAACTTGTAGGAACTGACCGCGTAGTCCCGAGTCGCTCAGTTTGAGAGTATATATCGATAATCTGCAAAAATCAAACTTAGAGTTAAAAATATGCCCTTAAAGGGTCAAAACACAAACCAACACCCAAACAACCCCGTAGGAGGCACGAACACCTCGCACAGAACCAATGTAACTTATAGGAACTGACTGGGTAGTCTCGAGTCTCTCAGTTTGAGAGTATGACGATAATCTGCAAAAATCACACTTAGACTTAAAAACATGACCTTAAAGGGTGAAAACCCAAACCAACCACCCAAACGACCCCGTAGGAGGCACGAACACCTCGCACGGGATCAATGTAACTTGTAGGAACTAATCACGTAGTCCCGGGCCTGCCGGTTTGAGAGTATGACGATAATTTGAAAAAATCACACTTAGACTTAAAAAGAAGCTGTTAAAGGGTGAAAACCCAAACTAGCCCCCAAGCGACCCCGTAGGAGGCACGAACACCTCGCACGGGACGAATGTAACTTGTAGGAACTGATCGCGTAGTCCCGGGTCGCTCGGTTTGAGAGTAAATATCGATAATCTACAAAAATCACACTTAGAGTTAAAAACATGCCCTTAAAGGGTCAAAACCCAAACCAGCCCCCCAAACGACCTCGTAGAAGGCACAAACACCACGCACGGTACCAATGTAACTTGTAGGAACTGACCGCGTAGTCTCGGGTCTCCCAGTTTGAGAGTATGACGATAATTTGAAAAAATCACACTTAGACTTAAAAAGAAGTCATTAAAGGGTGAAAACACAAACAAACCCCCAAACGACCCCGTAGGAGGCACAAACACCTCGTACGGGACCAATGTAACTTGTATGAACTGAACGCGTAGTCCCAGGTCTCCCGGTTTGAGAGTATGATGATGATTTGAAAAAATGAGACTGAGATTTAAAAACAAGCCATTAAAGGGTGATAACCCAAACCAACCCCCAAACGACCCCGTAGGAGGCACGAACACCTCGCACGGGATCAATGTAACTTGTAGGAACTGACCGTGTAGTCCCGAGTCACCTGGTTTGAGCGTCTGACGATAATATGGAAAAATCACACTTAGAATTAAAAACATGCCGTTAAAGGGTGATAACCCAAACCAACCCCCAAACGATCCCGTAGGAAGCACGAACACCTTGCACGAGACCAATGTAACTTGTAGGAACTGATCGCGTAGCCCCGAGTCTCCTGATTTTAGAGTGTGATGATAATTTGCAAAAATCACAATTAGAGTTAAAAACATGCCGTTAAAGGGTGAAAACCCAAACTAGCCCCCAAACGACCCCGTAGGGGGCACGAACACCTCGCACGGGACCAATGTAACTTGTAGGAACTGACCGCGTAGTCCCGAGTCTCCCAATTTGAGAGTATGATGATAATTTGCAAAAATCACACTTAGAGTTAAAAACATGTCGTTAAAGGGTGAAAACCCAAACAAGCCCACAAACGACCCCGTAGTGGGCACGAACACCTCGTACGGGACCAATGTAACTTGAAAGAACTGAACGCGTAGTCCCGGGTCTCTTGGATTGAGAGTATGATGATAATTTGCAAAAATCACACTTAGAGTTACAAACATGCCGTGAAAGGGAGAAAACCCAAACTAGCCCCCCAACGACCCCGTAGGAGGCACGAACACTTCGTACGGGACCAATATAACTTGTAAGAACATACCGCGTAGTTCCGAGTCTCCCGATTTGATAGTATGATGAAAATTTGCAAAAATCACACTTAGATTTAAAAATAAGACGTTAAAGGATGAAAACCCAAATCGACACCCAAACGACCCCGTAGGAGGCACGAACACCTCGCACGAGACCAATGTAACTTGTAGGAACTGACCGCGTAGTCCCGAGTCGCTCAGTTTGAGAGTATATATCGATAATCTGCAAAAATCAAACTTAGAGTTAAAAATATGCCCTTAAAGGGTCAAAACACAAACCAACACCCAAACAACCCCGTAGGAGGCACGAACACCTCGCACAGAACCAATGTAACTTATAGGAACTGACTCGGTAGTCTCGAGTCTCTCAGTTTGAGAGTATGACGATAATCTGCAAAAATCACACTTAGACTTAAAAACATGACCTTAAAGGGTGAAAACCCAAACCAACCACCCAAACGACCCCGTAGGAGGCACGAACACCTCGCACGGGATCAATGTAACTTGTAGGAACTAATCACGTAGTCCCGGGCCTGCCGGTTTGAGAGTATGACGATAATTTGAAAAAATCACACTTAGACTTAAAAAGAAGCTGTTAAAGGGTGAAAACCCAAACTAGCCCCCAAGCGACCCCGTAGGAGGCACGAACACCTCGCACGGGACGAATGTAACTTGTAGGAACTGATCGCGTAGTCCCGGGTCGCTCGGTTTGAGAGTAAATATCGATAATCTACAAAAATCACACTTAGAGTTAAAAACATGCCCTTAAAGGGTCAAAACCCAAACCAGCCCCCCAAACGACCTCGTAGAAGGCACAAACACCACGCACGGGACCAATGTAACTTGTAGGAACTGACCGCGTAGTCTCGGGTCTCCCAGTTTGAGAGTATGACGATAATTTGAAAAAATCACACTTAGACTTAAAAAGAAGTCATTAAAGGGTGAAAACACAAACAAACCCCCAAACGACCCCGTAGGAGGCACAAACACCTCGTACGGGACCAATGTAACTTGTATGAACTGAACGCGTAGTCCCAGGTCTCCCGGTTTGAGAGTATGATGATGATTTGAAAAAATGAGACTGAGATTTAAAAACAAGCCATTAAAGGGTGATAACCCAAACCAACCCCCAAACGACCCCGTAGGAGGCACGAACACCTCGCACGGGATCAATGTAACTTGTAGGAACTGACCGCGTAGTCCCGAGTCACCTGGTTTGAGCGTCTGACGATAATATGGAAAAATCACACTTAGAATTAAAAACATGCCGTTAAAGGGTGATAACCCAAACCAACCCCCAAACGATCCCGTAGGAAGCACGAACACCTTGCACGAGACCAATGTAACTTGTAGGAACTGATCGCGTAGCCCCGAGTCTCCTGATTTTAGAGTGTGATGATAATTTGCAAAAATCACAATTAGAGTTAAAAACATGCCGTTAAAGGGTGAAAACCCAAACTAGCCCCCAAACGACCCCGTAGGGGGCACGAACACCTCGCACGGGACCAATGTAACTTGTAGGAATTGACCGCATAGTACCGGGTCTCTCGATTTGAGAGTATGATGATAATCTGCAAAAATCACACTTAGAGTTAAAAACATGCTGTGAAAGGGTGAAAACCACAACCAGCCCCCCCAACGACCCCGTAGGAGGCACGAACACATCGCACGGGACCAATATAACTTGTAGGAACTGACCATGTGGTCCTGAGTCTCCCGGTTTGATAGTATGACGGTAATTTGTAAAAATCACACTTAGATTTAAAAACAAGTCGTTAAAGGATGAAAACCCAAACTAACTCCCAAACGATCCCGTAGGAGGCACGAATACCTCGCACGGGACCAATGTAACTTGTTGGAACTGACCGTGTAGTCCCGGGTCTCACGGTTTGAGAGTATGATGATAATTTCCAAAAATCACACTTAGACTTAAAAACAAGCCATTAAAGGGTGAAAACCCAAACCTTCCCCCAAATGACCCCGTAGGAGGCACAAACACCTCCCACGGGACCACAGTAACTTGGAGGAACTGACCGCGTAGTCCCGGGTCTCTTGGTTTGACATTATGACGATAATCTGCAAAAATCACACTTAGAGTTAAAAACATGCCGTGAAAGGGTGAAAACCCAAACCAGCCATCCAAACGACCCCGTAGGAGGCACGAACACCTCGTACGAGATCAATGTAACTTGTAGGAACTGACCGCGTAGTCCCAGGTCTCCCGGTTTGAGAGTATGACGATAATATGAAAAAATCACACTTAGACTTAAAAATTAGCCGTTAAAGGGTGAAAACCCAAACCAGCCCACAAACGATCCCGTAGGAGGCATGAACACCTCGCACAGGATCAATATAATTTGTAGGAACGAACTGCGTAGTCCCGAGTCTCCCGGTTTGAGAGTATGACGATGATTTGTAAAAATCACACTTAGAGTTAAAAACATGTCGTTAAACGGTGAAATCCCAAACGAACCCCCAAACGACCCCGTAGGAGGCACGAACACCGCGCACGGGACCAATGTTACTTGTAGGAACTGATCGCGTAGTCCTGGGTCTCCCGGTTTGAAAGTGTGACGATAATTTGCAAAAATCACACTTAGAGTTAAAAACATGCCCTTTAATGGTCAAAACACAAACCAACACCCAAATGACCCCGTAGGAGGCACGAACACCTCGCAGAGGACCAATGTAACTTATAGGAACTGACTGGGTAGTCTCGAGTCTCTCGGTCTGAGAGTATGACGATAATCTGCAAAAATCACACTTAGACTTAAAAACATGACCTTAAAGGGTGAAAACCCAAACCAGCCACCCAAACGACCCCGTAGGAGGCACGAACACCTCGCACGGGATCAATATAACTTGTAGGAACTGATCGCGTAGTCCCGGGTCTCCCGGTTTGAGAGTATGACGATGATTTGCAAAAATCACACTTAGAGTTAAAAACATGGCGTTAAAGGGTGAAATCCCAAACCAGCCACCCAAACGACCCCGTAGGAGGCACGAACACCTCGCACGGGATTAATGTAACTTGTAGGAACTGACTGCGTAGTCCCGGGTCTCCCGTTTTGAGAGTATGGCGATAATTTGCAAAAATCACACTTACACTTAAAAACAAGCCGTTAAAGGGTGAAAACCCAAACCAGCCCCCAAACGATCCCGTATGAGGCATGAACACCTCACACGGGATTAATGTAACTTGTAGGAATGAACCGCGTAGTCCCGGGTCTCCCGGTTTGAGAGTATGACGATGATTTGTAAAAATCACACTTAGAGTTAAAAACATGCCATTAAAGGGTGAAAACCCAAACGAACCCCCAAATGACCCCATTGGAGGCACGAACACCGCGCACGGGACCAATGTAACTTGTAAGAATGGACCGCGTAGTCCCGGGTCTCCCGATTTGAGAGTATGATGATAATTTGCAAAAATCACACTTAGAGTTAAAAACATGCCGTTAAAGGGTGAAAACCCAAACCAGCCCACAAACGACCCCGTAGGGGGCACGAACACCTCGCACGGGACCAATGTAACTTGTAAGAACTGAACGCGTAGTCCCGGGTCTCTTGGTTTGAGAGTATGATGATAATTTGCAAAAATCACACTTAAAGTTAAAAATTTGCCGTGAAAGGGAGAAAACCCAAACCAGCCCCCCAACGAACCCGTAGGAGGCACGAACACCTCCTACGGGACCAATATAACCTGTAGGAACATACCGCGTAGTCCCGAGTCTCCCGGTTTGATAGTATGACAAAAATTTGCAAAAATCACACTTAGATTTAAAAATAAGCCGTTAAAAGATGAAAACCCAAACCAACACCCAAACGACCCCGTAGGAGGCACGAACACCTCACATGGGACCAATGTAACTTGTAGGAACTGACCGCGTAGTCCCGGGTCGCTCAGTTTGAGAGAATATATCGATAATCTGCAACAATCACACTTAGAGTTAAAAATATGCCCTTAAAGGGTCAAAACCCAAACCAACACCCAAACAACCCCGTAGGAGGAACGAACACCTCGCATAGGACCAATGTAACTTATAGGAACTGACTGGGTAGTCTCGAGTCTCTCAGTTTGAGAGTATGACGATAATCTGCAAAAATCACACTTAGACTTAAAAACATGACCTTAAAGGGTGAAAACCCAAACCAGCCACCCAAACGACCCCGTAGGACGCACGAATACCTCGCACGGGATCAATGTAACTTGTAGGAACTGATCGCGTAGTCCCAGTCTCCCGATTTAAGAGTATGACGATGATTTGAAAAAATCACACTTAGACTTAAAAAGAAGCCGTTCAAGGGTGAAAATCCAAACCAGCCCCCAAACGACCCCGTAGGAGGCACGAACACCTCGCACGGGACCAATGTAACATGTAGGAACTGACCGCATAGTCCCGGGTCTCCCGGTTTGAGAGTATGATGATGATCTACAAAAACCACACTTAGACTTAAAAACAAGCAGTTAAAGGCTGAAAACCCAAACCTGCCCCCAAACGATCCCGTAGGAGGCACGAACACCTCGTACGGGACCACTGTAACTTGTAGGAACTGATCGCGTAGTCCCGGGTCTCCCGATTTGAGAGTATGACGATGATCTGCAAAAATCACACTTAGACTTAAAAACAAGCCGTTAAAGGAAGAAAACCCAAACCAGCCCACAAACGACCCCGTAGGAGGCACGGACACCTCGCACGGGATCAATGTAACTTGTAAGAACTAACCGTATAGTCCCGGGTCACCCGGTTTGAGCGTATGACGATAATCTGGAAAAATCACACTTAGAGTTAAAAACATGCCGTTAAAGGGTGAAAACCCAACCAGTCCCCAAACGATCCCGTCGGAGGCACGAACATCATGAAAGGGACTAATGTAACTTGTGGGAACTGATCATGTAGTCTCGGGTCTCCCGGTTTGAGAGTACGATGATAATTTGCAAAAATCTCACTTAGAGTTAAAAACATGCCGTTAAAGGGTGAAAATCCAAACCAGGCCCCAAACGACCCCGTAGGGGGCACCAACACCTCGTACGGGACCAATGTAACTTGTACGAACTGACCGCATAGTCCCGGGTCTCTCGATTTGAGAGTATGATGATAATTTGCAAAAATCACACTTAGAGTTAAAAACATGCCGTGAAAGGGTGAAAACCCAAACCAGCCTCCCAACGACCCCGTAGGAGGCACGGACACCTCGCACGGGACCAATGTAACTTGTAGCAACTGACCGCGTAGTCCCGAGTCTCTCGGTTTGATAGTATGATGATAATTTGCAAAAATCACACTTAGACTTAAAAACAAGCTGTTAAAGGATGAAAACCCAAACCAACACCTAAATGACCCCGTAGGAGGCACGAATAACTCGCACGAGACCAATGTAACTTGTAGAAACTGACCATGTAATCCCGGGTCTCACGGTTCGAGACTATGACGATAATTTCCAAAAATCACACTTAGACTTAAAAACAAGCCGTTAAAGGGTCAAAACCCAAACCATCCCCCAAACGATCCCGTAGGAGGCACGAAAACCTCGCACGGGACCACTGTAACTTTAAGGAACTGACTGTGTAGTCCCGGGTCTCTCGGTTTGAGAGTATGACGATAATCTGCCAAAATCACACTTAGAGTTAAGAACATGCCGTTAAAGGGTGAAAACCCAAACCAGCCCCCAAACGATCCCGTAGGAGGCTCGCACGGGATCAATGTAACTTCTAGGAACGGATCGCGTAGTCTCGGGTCTCCCGATTTGAGAGTATGACGATGATTTGCAAAAATCACGCTTAGAGTTAAAAACATGCCGTTAAAGGGTGAAAACTCAAACGAACCCCCAAACGACCCCGTAGGAGGCACGAACACTGCGCACGGGACCAATGTAACTCGTAGGAACTGATCGCATAGTCCCGGGTCTCCCGGTTTGAGAGTATGATGATAATTTGCAAAAATCACACTTAGAGTTAAAAACATGCCGTTAAAGGGTGAAAACCCAAACCAGCCCACAAACAACCCCGTAGGGGGCACGAACACCTCGCATGGGACCAATGTAACTTTTAGTAACTGACCGCGTTGTCCCAGGTCTCTTGGTTTGAGAGTATGACGATAATCGGCAAAAATCACACTTATAGTTAAAAACATGTCGTGAAAGGGAGAAAACCCAAACCAGCCCCCAATGACCCCGTAGGAGGCACGAACACCACGTACGGGACCAATATAACTTGTAGGAACATACCGCGTAGTCCCGAGTCTCCCGGGTTGATAGTATGTCGATAATTTGCAAAAATCACACTTAGATTTAAAAATAAGCCATTAAAGGATGAAAACCCAAACCAACACCCAAACGACCCCGTAGGAGGCACGAATACCTCGCACGGGACCAATGTAACTTGTAGGAACTGACTGTTGTAATACCCCGTATTTTTATGCTATATTAATTTGGGGATTTATTAAATTTAATGTGAGTTAATTATTTAATAAAAATCCGGAAATTAATTATGTTATAATTATTAATGTGACGAGAGTTAGTAATTATGGGAAATTTGTTGAATATTACTAATGAGCAAAGTAATATATAATATTGATTATATTGAATGTCCCGAGTGAATAAAATGACAATTTTGGAAATTTGAGTCGGGACGCGCCTGTGTCGCGTCGGGACTAAACACTGATAAATGAAAGTGAATATTTTATAAGTCATTCATATGGTCGTTTTGAGTGCGTAAATGCGTCCGAAAGATTCGAGATAGTCAGAAAAGTGTACCCAGAGGTTTAGTTTGGGTCTCGGGGCATTTTTAGGCCTAAGTGGTACCCCGGGAAGGCATTTTAGACATTTTACATTTTTGGGGAATTAAACCCACGAAAATTCAAGGGGTATATCAGATGTCTAAGGTTGTCTTCTAGGGTTAGAACAACCAAAGACATGTGACGGCCATAGGAGAGGGAAGGAGAGAGCTTCCAAGGAAATCAAGGCTAAAACCCCATCCGGTTGAACCGCCACCACCACCAACGCGTAGATCGCGCGACGGGGAACGCAACCACACCAAAATCATCTGCAAATCAGAACACCAAAAACCCCAGGCAAGTGTTTATCTTGATTATTTCGTTGGTGCATCATTCATATTACTTTAGGAATAATTAGAATGAGTTTTTATGGAATAAAACCAAAGATTTAAGATAGGAATTACATGTAGTGATGGATAAATTGATAATTCTGTAAACCCTTGACATGTAGAGGAATTACCCACGAAATTATGATGTTTATAAGAAGAAATATCTGGAAATACTTGTTAGAACCATGTTTAAAGAGAATTCTAGGGTTCTTGATAATTATGTTAATTTTTGGGCTGTTAATCCATGTATAATGATAGAAATCCACATGCTTTACGTTGGAACTACCTAATATGAAGATATAATGTTAGTAGTATGAATCTTTGGACGTTTGGGAATGTAAAACTTGAATTTGGATGAAGATATATGTTAGAACCCGTAACTGCAAAACTGCAGAAATCACAATACCTGCTTGATCGATCGATCGAGCCCAGAGCTTCGATCGATCGAAGGTTCGATCGATCGAGACCCAGACCTCGATCGATCGACCCCTCCTGGAAGACTCCTATTTACCTTTCTAAATTAGTTAAGTTCAATTTATTGTGAAATAATTCTTGGGTATCCTTAATAAAATGTTTTGGGAGATAGGGAAGACCAGTAGGACATGTGAATAAATTTTGGGACCCTTGATGTCGGGCAAAGATTGTATTTTGGGATAATTACATAAGGGTCAGTGAATTTATGATTTAAAGAGAGAGACACGTAAGAGAGTTACTTTGGGACAAATGTGTATACCTACTGAATTTTATAATTTGGAGAATAAAGCCATGAGAGTTGTGTGGTACGTTGGAATAATACCGAATCAAGGTTAGAAACGAACCGTTATAAGTGTTTACTAAAATATGATAATAAAATAAAAGTCGTAACAATGGGATTTGAGAATATACCCATCATTGACATGATAATAGTAGTATAGTTATATGATTGTGTATGCATATGCTATCTATGTGTGAAAAACATACCCACGCTACTTGCTATCCCTGAGGTTGCCGCGCTGGGACGATCTTATCATTTGTTGCCTTATGGGGGATATTGAATCGTATCCTAGAAGATAGATATCCTTCGTACAGGCTATCAATTTGATAGTTCAGACGGTCCTAAGAGATGCGGGTAGGTGCCATCCTCTTAGAGACTTGGAATCTATGCTTCGCCTCATATTGTTTGTGTATAGATATCCTTGGTACAGGCTATCGCAGTGATAGTTCAGACGGTCCTAAGAGACGCAGACATATGCCATCCTCTTGGAGACTTGGAATCTATGCTTCGCCTCAATATTGTTTGAACATGTGTTAATACAGTTCGAGAGTGATTACGAATTTGTATTTCCCTTAGTACGAGTGATACGGGGATTGGTTAGTAGAGTATGCCCGCACCATAGTTTTTTATTTGGGGAGCTGTTATGATATATATATATATATATATATATATATTTACGAGTAGTTAATATATATATATGAAATTCTGAAATCTGGAACTGTCTACTGTGATTTGATATATAGGACATGGTTGATGACTCAAATTGTAAATACTTGTTTTGAGAAAGTATAATATGACACTGGAAAAACTTTATTGATTAATAAAGTTAAAATGAGAACTTTGGTTACTAATCGAAATATTCTTTTCAAACAATTGAATCGTTAAATTTTGAATCCTGCGAATAACCTAAGATAAGTTAAACATTGGGAAAGGATAGCGTGATATATGCTGAGATAGACCACTGAGAAGGTTAGTGTGATAGGTGTGCACATTAAAAGAGAGGTGAGAATTTCTCAAGAGAGTGTCGCACTAATATGTTGTTGCATTGGCTTGTATCAATTTAAATACTTACTAAACAATTTTTAAATCATATACATATCAGGCTCTAACCCGTTTCTCTCTCTCTCTCTCTCTCTCTCTATCTATCTCTTGTATATATATGTATGTATGTACTACAGGTGCCCAGCCACAGGGGCGTCTTGCTTAGAATCCCTTAAAAGGAACGTGTTGCAGCTTAGGTGGGAGTTGCAGGCCACTTGCTTAGACGATTTAATTTACTTGATTCCAGTTCTATGATTCTTAGTTATTGGGGCATGTGTCGCCCTTTCCACTATTTATCTAGTTTTGTTGGGACATTTGTATTTCAGTTATTTCTAGTACTGTTACTTTGGGATTTATTCAGCATGTATGTTTTACATTAAGTTTTAAATGTTGAGACTTTGGATGTTAATGTTTAAATCAATTGGTTTCTGTTCCAGGATAATTGTGGTATGGTTCTTACTTATTGAAAATGTGGTTAATAATTAAATAAATAAGTTTTTCTTTAAAAATACAATTTGGTTAGAAAGGTTAAAAATGGTTTTGACACTTAGCTTAATTAATTAGGGTGTTAATTTGGAAAAAGTTATTTTTACGACAGTGATGCTAAGAATGAACCAACTGTTCACCTTGATTTTAATTTAATAAAGGAGTGATCGCCCGATATTTAATTAGGCGAGGTGTCATAGGTGGTATCAGAGCATCAGGTTCTAGTGTCCTTAGGATCTGTTCGGCTTATCTTGTTTCTAACTTAGCGTCTTTGATTTAGAGACCTAACACTAGGAATGTTGGATTCATCATTATGCGTTGGAAATTCGTGCTTCTGCGATTTATCGATGTCAGTGTTGAACTTATTCAGATTAAATTTTAAATTTTCAGATGGCCCGTCAGGACGAACAAGCCAAGACCATTGGGGAAGTCAACGGGCAAGGACAACTCACACCTCAGGACAAACCAGCCCCCCAAATGACCCCGTAGAAGGCACAAACACCTCGCACGGGACCAATGTAACTTGTAGGAGCTGACCGCGTAGTCCCGGGTCTCCCGGTTTGAGAGTATGATGATAATTTGAAAAAATCACACTTAAACTTAAAAAGAAGCCGTTAAAGGGTGAAAACCCAAACCAACACCCAAACGACCCTGTAGGAGGCACGAACATCTCGCACGGGATCAATCTAACTTATAAGAACTGACCGCGTAGTCCTGGGTCTCCCGATTTGAGAGTATGACGATGATCTGCAAAAATCACACTTAGACTTAAAAATAAGCCGTTAAAAGGTGAAAACCCAAACCAGCCCCCAAACGATCTCGTAGGAGGCACAGACACCTCGCACGGGATCAATGTAACTTGTAGGAACTGATCGCGTAGTCCCGGGTCACCCGATTTGAGTGTATGACGATAATCTGGAATAATCACACTTAGAGTTAAAAACATGCCGTTAAAGGGTGAAAACCCAAACCAGTCCCCAAACGATCCCGTAGGAGGCACGAAAACCTTGCGCGGGACTAATGTAACTTGTAGGAACTGAATGTGTAGTCTCGGGTCTCCCAGTTTGAGAGTACGGCGATAATTATCAAAAATCACACTTAGAGTTAAAAACATGTCGTTAAAGGGTGAAAATCCAAACCAGCCCCCAAACGACCCCATAGGAGGCACGAACACCTCGCAAGGGACCAATGTAATTTGTAAGAACTGACCACGCAGTCCCGGGTCTCTCGGTTTGAGAGTATGATGATATCTACAAAAATCACACTTAGAGTTAGAAACATGCCGTGAAAGGCTGAAAACCCAAACCAGCCCCCCAACGACCCAGTAGGAGGCACGAAAACCTCGCACGGGACCAATATAGCTTGTAGAAACTGACCGCGTAGTCCCAAGTCTCCCGATTTGATAGTATGACGATAATTTGCAAAAATCACACTTAGATTTAAAAACAAGTCGTTAAAGGATGAAAACCCAAACCGACACCCAAACGACACCGTAGGAGGAACGAATACCTCGCAAGGGACCAATGTAACTTATTGGAACTGACCATGTAGTCCCGGGTCTCACCGTTCGAGAGTATGACGATAATTTCCAAAAATGACACTTAGACTTAAAAACAAGCCGTTAAAGGGTGAAAACCCAAACCAGCCCCCAAACGATCCCGTAGGAGGCACAAACACCTCGCACGGGACCACTATAACTTGTAGGAACTAATCGCGTAGTCCCGGGTCTCTCGATTTGAGAGAATGATGATAATCTGCAAAAATCACACTTAGAGTTAAAAAAATGTCGTGAAAGGGTGAAAACCCAAACCAGCCCCCCAACGACCCCGTAGGAGGCACGAACACCTCGCACGGGACCAATGTAACTTGTAGGACCTGACCGCATAGTCCTAGGTTTCTCGGTTTGAGAGTATGACGATAATCTGCAAAAATCACACTTAAAGTTAAAAACATGCCGTTAAAGAGTGAAAACCCAAACCAACACCCCAACGACCCCGTTGGAGGCATGAATACCTCGCACGGGACAATTGTAACTTGTAGGAACTGACCATGTAGTCCCAAGTCTCACGGTTCGAGAGTATGACAATAATTTCCAAAAATCAAACTTAGACTTAAAAACAAGCCGTTAAAGGGTGAAAACCCAAACCAGGCCCCAAATGATCCCGTAGGAGGCACGAACACCTCGCACAGGACCACTGTTACTTGTTGGAACTGACCGCGTAGTCCCGGGTCTCTCGATTTGAGAGTATGATGATAATCTGCAAAAATCACACTTAGAGTTAAAAACATGCCGTGAAAGGGTGAAAACCCAAACCAGCCCCCCAACGACCCCGTAGGATGCACGAACACCTCGTACGGGACCAATATAACTTCTTGGAACTGACCGTGTAGTACTGAGTCTCCCGGTTTGATAGTATGACGATAATTTACAGCAATCACACTTAGATTTAAAAACAAGCCATTAAAGGGTGAAAACCCAAACCAGCCCTCAAACGACCCCGTAGGTGGCACGAACACCTCGTACGGGACCACTGTAACTTGTAGGAAGTGACTCCATAGTACCGGGTCGCTCGGTTTGAGAGTATATATCGATAATCTGCAAAAATCACACTTAGACTTAAAAACATGCCCTTAAAGGGTCAAAACTCAAACCAACACCCAAATGACCCGTAGGAGGCACGAACAACTCGCACAGGACCAATGTAACTTATAAGAACTGACTGGGTAGTCTCGGGTCTCTCGATTTGAGAGTATGACGATAATCAGCAAAAATCACACTTAGACTTAAAAACATGACCTTAAAGGGTGAAAACCCAAACCAGCCACCCAAACGATCCCATAGGAGGCACGAACACCTCGTACGGGATCAATGTAACTTGTAGGAAACGACCGCATAGTCCCGGGTCTCCCGGTTTGAGAGTATGACGATAATTTGAAAAAATCACACTTAGACTTAAAAAGAAATCGTTAAAGCGTGAAAACCCAAACCATCCCCCAAACGACCCCGTAGGAGGCACGAACACCTCTCACGGGACCAATGTAACATGTAGGATCTGACCGCGTAGTCCCGGGTCTCCCGGTTTGAGAGTATGATGATCATTTGCAAAAATCACACTTAGACTTAAAAACAAGCCGTTAAAGGGTGAAAACCCAAACCAACCCCCAAACAACCCCGTAGGAGGCACGGACACCTCGCACGGGATCAATGTAACTTGTAGGAACTAACCGTGTAGTCCTGGGTCACCCGGTTCGAGCGTATGACGATAATCTGGAAAAATAACACTTAGAGTTAAAAACATGCCGTTAAAGGGTGAAAACCCAAACCAGTCCCCAAACGATCCTGTAGGAGGCACGAACGCCTTACACGGGACTAATGTCACTTGTAGGAACTGACCGCGTAGTCTCGGGTCTCCCGGTTTGAGAGTACGACGATAATTATCAAAAATCACACTTACAGTTAAAAACATGTCGTTCAAGGGTGAAAATTTAAACCAGCCCCCAAACGACCCCGTAGGGGGCACGAACACCTCGCACGGTACCAATATAGCTTGTAGCAACTGACCGCGTAGTCCCGAGTCTCCCGGTTTGATAGCATGACGATAATTTGCAAAAATCACACTTAGATTTAAAAACAAGCCATTAATGGATGAAAACCCGAACTAACACCCAAACGACCCCGTAGGAGGAACGAATACCTCGCACGGGACCAATGTAACTTGTAGGAACTGACCATGTAGTCCGAGGTCTCACGGTTCGAGAGTATGACGATAATTTCCAAAAATGACACTTAGACTTAAAAACAAGCCGTTAAAGGGTGAAAACACAACCAGCCCCCAAACGATCCCGTAGGAGGCACGAACACCTCTCACGGGACCACTATAACTTGTAGGAACTGACCGCGTAGTCCCGGGTCTCTCGATTTGAGAGTATGATGATAATCTGCAAAAATCACACTTAGAGTTAAAAAATACCGTGAAAGGGTGAAAACCAAAACCAGTCCCCCAGCGACCCCGTAGGAGGCACGAACACCTCGTACGGGACCATTATAACTTATTGGAACTGACCACGTAGTCCCAAGTCTCTCGGTTTGATAGTATGACGATAATTCGCAAAAATCACACTTAGATTTAAAAACAAGCCGTTAAAGGATGAAAACCCAAACCAACACCCAAACGACCCCGTAGGAGGCATGAATACCTCGCACGGGACAATTGTAACTTGTAGGAACTTACCATGTAGTCCCGGGTCTCACGGTTCGAGAGTATGATAATAATTTCCAAAAATCACACTTAGACTTAAAAACAAGTCGTTAAAGGGTGAAAACACAAACCAGCCCCCAAACGATCCCGTAGGAGGCACGAACACCTCGCACGGGACCAATATAACTTGTAGGTATTGACCGCATGGTCCCAAGTCTCCCGGTTTGATAGTATGACGGTAATTTTCAAAAATCACACTTAGATTTAAAAACAAGCCGTTAAAGGATGAAAACCCAAACCAACTCCCAAACGACCCCGTAGGAGGCACGAATACCTCGCACGGGACCAATGTAACTTTTTGGAACTTATCGTGCAGTCCCGGGTCTCACGGTTTGAGAGTATGATGATAATTTCAAAAAATCACACTTAGACTTAAAAACAAGCCATTAAAGGGTGAAAACCCAAACCCGCCCCCAAACGACCCCATAGGTGGCACAAAAACCTCGCACGGGACCATAGTAACTTGTAGGAATTGACCGCGTAGCCCCGGGTCTCTCGATTTGAGAGTATGACGATAATCTGCAAAAATCACACTTAGAGTTAAAAACATGCCGTGAAAGGGTGAAAACCCAAACCAGCCCCCCAACGACCCCGTAGGATGCACGAACACCTCGTACGGGACCAATATAACTTCTTGGAACTGACCGTGTAGTACTGAGTCTCCCGGTTTGATAGTATGACAATAATTTACAGCAATCACACTTAGATTTAAAAACAAGCCATTAAAGGGTGAAAACCCAAACCAGCCCTCAAACGACCCCGTAGGAGGCACGAACACCTCGTACGGGACCACTGTAACTTGTAGGAAGTGACTCCATAGTACCGGGTCGCTCGGTTTGAGAGTATATATCGATAATCTGCAAAAATCACACTTAGACTTAAAAACATGCCCTTAAAGGGTCAAAACTCAAACCAACACCCAAATGACCCGTAGGAGGCACGAACAACTCGCACAGGACCAATGTAACTTATACGAACTGACTGGGTAGTCTCGGGTCTCTCGATTTGAGAGTATGACGATAATCAGCAAAAATCACACTTAGACTTAAAAATATGACCTTAAAGGGTTAAAACCCAAACCAGCCACCCAAACGATCCCATAGGAGGCACGAACACCTCGTACGGGATCAATGTAACTTGTAGGAAACGACCGCATAGTCCCGGGTCTCCCGGTTTGAGAGTATGACGATAATTTGAAAAAATCACACTTAGACTTAAAAAGAAATCGTTAAAGCGTGAAAACCCAAACCATCCCCCAAACGACCCCGTAGGAGGCACGAACACCTCGCACGGGACCAATGTAACATGTAGGAACTGACCGCGTAGTCCCGGGTCTCCCGGTTTGAGAGTATGATGATGATTTGCAAAAATCACACTTAGACTTAAAAACAAGCCGTTAAAGGGTGAAAACCCAAACCAAACCCCAAACGACCCCGTAGGAGGCACGGACACCTCGCACGGGATCAATGTAACTTGTAGGAACTAACCGTGTAGTCCTGGGTCACCCGGTTTGAGCGTATGACGATAATCTTGAAAAATCATACTTAGAGTTAAAAACATGCCGTTAAAGGGTGAAAACCCAAACCAGTCCCCAAACGATCCTGTAGGAGGCACGGACGCCTTGCACGGGACTAATGTCACTTGTAGGAACTGACCGCGTAGTCCCGGGTCTCCCGGTTTGAGAGTACGACGATAATTATCAAAAATCACACTTAGAGTTAAAAACATGTCGTTAAAGGGTGAAAATTTAAACCAGCCCCCAAACGACCCCGTAGGGGGCACAAACACCTCGCACGGTACCAATATAGCTTGTAGCAACTGACCGCGTAGTCCCGAGTCTCCCGGTTTGATAGTATGACGATAATTTGCAAAAATCACACTTAGATTTAAAAATAAGCCATTAATGGATGAAAACCCGAACTAACACCCAAACGACCCCGTAGGAGGAACGAATACCTCGCACGGGACCAATGTAACTTGTAGGAACTGACCATGTAGTCCCGGGTCTCTCGATTTGAGAGTATGATGATAATCTGCAAAAATCACACTTAGATTTAAAAAAATACCGTGAAAGGGTGAAAACCAAAACCAGTCCCCCAGCGACCCCGTAGGAGGCACGAACACCTCGTACGGGACCATTATAACTTATTGGAACTGACCATGTAGTCCCGGGTCTCTCGATTTGAGAGTATGATGATAATCTGCAAAAATCACACTTAGAGTTAAAAAAATACCGTGAAAGGGTGAAAACCCAAACCAACACTCAAACGACCCCGTAGTTGGCATGAATACCTCGCACGGGACTATTGTAACTTGTAAGAACTTACCATGTAGTCCCGGGTCTCACGGTTCGAGAGTATGATAATAATTTCACAAAATCACACTTAGACTTAAAAACAAATCGTTAAAGGGTGAAAACACAAACCAGCCCCCAAACGATCCCGTAGGAGGCACGAACACCTCGCACGGGACCAATATAACTTGTAGGTATTGACCGCGTGGTCCCAAGTCTCCCGGTTTGATAGTATGACGGTAATTTTCAAAAATCACACTTAGATTTAAAAACAAGCCGTTAAAGGATGAAAACCCAAACCAACTCCCAAACGACCCCGTAGGAGGCACGAATACCTCGAACGGGACCAATGTAACTTTTTGGAACTGATCGTGCAGTCCCGAGTCTCACGGTTTGAGAGTATGATGATAATTTCAAAAAATCACACTTAGACTTAAAAACAAGCCATTAAAGGGTGAAAACCCAAACCCGCCCCCAAACGACCCCATAGGTGGCACAAAAACCTCGCACGGGACCACAGTAACTTGTAGGAATTGACCACGTAGCCCCGGGTCTCTCGATTTGAGAGTATGACGATAATCTGCAAAAATCACACTTAGAGTTAAAAACATGCCGTGAAAGGGTGAAAACCCAAACCAGCCCCCCAACGACCCCGTAGGATGCACGAACACCTCGTACGGGACCAATATAACTTCTTGGAACTGACCGTGTAGTACTGAGTCTCCCGGTTTGATAGTATGACGATAATTGGCAGCAATCACACTTAGATTTAAAAACAAGCCATTAAAGGGTGAAAACCCAAACCAGCCCTCAAACGACCCCATAGGAGGCACGAACACCTCGTACGGGACCACTGTAACTTGTAGGAAGTGACTCCATAGTACCAGGTCGCTCGGTTTGAGAGTATATATCGATAATCTGCAAAAATCATACTTAGACTTAAAAACATGCCCTTAAAGGGTTAAAACTCAAACCAACACCCAAATGACCCGTAGGAGGCACGAACAACTCGCACACGACCAATGTAACTTATAAGAACTGACTGGGTAGTCTCGGGTCTCTCGATTTGAGAGTATGACGATAATCAGCAAAAATCACACTTAGACTTAAAAACATGACCTTAAAGGGTGAAAACCCAAACCAACCACCCAAACGATCCCATAGGAGGAACGAACACCTCGTACGAGATCAATGTAACTTGTAGGAAACGACCGCATAGTCCCGGGTCTCCCGGTTTGAGAGTATGACGATAATTTGAAAAAATCACACTTAGACTTAAAAAGAAATCGCTAAAGTGTGAAAACCCAAACCATCCCCCAAACGACCCCGTAGGAGGCACAAACACCTCGCACGGGACCAATGTAACATGTAGGAACTGACCGCGTAGTCCCGGGTCTCCCGGTTTGAGAGTATGATGATGATTTGCAAAAATCACACTTAGACTTAAAAACAAGCCGTTAAAGGGTGAAAACCCAAACCAGCCCCCAAACGACCCCGTAGGAGGCACGGACACCTCGCACGGGATCAATGTAACTTGTAGGAACTAACCGTGTAGTCGTGGATCACCCGGTTTGAGCGTATGACGATAATCTTGAAAAATCACACTTAGAGTTAAAAACATGCCGTTAAAGGGTGAAAACCCAAACCAGTCCCCAAACGATCCTATAGGAGGCACGAACGCCTTGCACGGGACTAATGTCACTTGTAGGATTTGACCGCGTAGTCCCGGGTCTCCCGATTTGAGAGTACGACGATAATTATCAAAAATCACACTTAGAGTTAAAAACATGTCGTTAAAGGGTGAAAATTTAAACCAGTCCCCATACGACCCCGTAGGGGGCACGAACACCTCGCACGGTACCAATATAGCTTGTAGCAACTGACCGCGTAGTCCCGAGTCTCCCGGTTTGATAGTATGACGATAATTTGCAAAAATCACACTTAGATTTAAAAACAAGCCATTAATGGATGAAAACCCGAACTAACACCCAAACGACCCCGTAGGAGGAACGAATACCTCGCACGGGACCAATGTAACTTGTAGTAACTGACCATGTAGTTCGGGGTCTCACGGTTCGAGAGTATGACGATAATTTCCAAAAATGACACTTAGACTTAAAAACAAGCCATTAAAGGGTGAAAACCCAAACCAGCCCCCAAACGATCCCGTAGGAGGCACGAACACCTCTCACGGGACCACTATAACTTGTAGGAACTGACCGCGTAGTCCCGGGTCTCTCGATTTGAGAGTATGATGATAATCTGCAAAAATCACACTTAGAGTTAAAAAAATACCGTGAAAGGGTGAAAACAAAAACCAGTCCCCCAGCGACCCCGTAGGAGGCACAAACACCTCGTACGGGACCATTATAACTTATTGGAACTGACCACGTAGTCCCGAGTCTCCCGGTTTGATAGTATGACGATAATTCGCAAAAATCACACTTAGATTTAAAAACAAGCCGTTAAAGGATGAAAACCCAAACCAACACCTAAACGACCCCGTAGGAGGCATGAATACCTCGCACGGGACTATTGTAACTTGTAGGAACTTACCATGTAGTCCCGGGTCTCACGGTTCGAGAGTATGATAATAATTTCCAAAAATCACACTTAGACTTAAAAACAAGTCGTTAAAGGGTGAAAACACAAACCAGCCCCCAAACGATCCCGTAGGAGGCACGAACACCTCCCACGGGACCAATATAACTTGTAGGTATTGACCACGTGGTCCCAAGTCTCCCGGTTTGATAGTATGACGGTAATTTTCAAAAATCACACTTAGATTTAAAAACAAGCCGTTAAAGGATGAAAACCCAAACCAACTCCCAAACGACCCCGTAGGAGGCACGAATACCTCGCACGGGACCAATGTAACTTTTTCGAACTGATCGTGCAGTCCCGGGTCTCACGGTTTGAGAGTATGATGATAATTTCAAAAAATCACACTTAGACTTAAAAACAAGCCATTAAAGGGTGAAAACCCAAACCCGCCCCCAAACGACCCCATAGGTGGCACAAAAACCTCGCACGGGACCATAGTAACTTGTAGGAATTGACTGCGTAGTCCCGGGTCTCTCGATTTGAGAGTATGACGATAATCTGCAAAAATCACACTTAGAGTTAAAAACATGTCGTGAAAGGGTGAAAACCCAAACCAGCCCCCCAACGACCCCGTAGGATGCACGAACACCTCGTACGGGACCAATATAACTTCTTGGAATTGACCGTGTAGTACTGAGTCTCCCGGTTTGATAGTATGACGATAATTTACAGCAATCACACTTAGATTTAAAAATAAGCCATTAAAGGGTGAAAACCCAAACCAGCCCTCAAACAACCCCGTAGGAGGCACGAACACCTCGTACGGGACCACTGTAACTTGTAGGAAGTGACTGCATAGTACCGGGTCGCTCGGTTTGAGAGTATATATCGATAATCTGGAAAAATCACACTTAGACTTAAAAACATGCCCTTAAAGGGTCAAAACTCAAACCAACACCCAAACGACCCGTAGGAGGCACGAACAACTCGCACAGGACCAATGTAACTTATAGGAACTGACTGGGTAGTCTCGGGTCTCTCGATTTGAGAGTATGACGATAATCAGCAAAAATCACACTTAGACTTAAAAACATGACCTTAAAGGGTTAAAACCCAAACCAGCCACCCAAACGACCCCATAGGACGCACGAACACCTCGTACGGGATCAATGTAACTTGTAGGAAATGACCGCATAGTCCCGGGTCTCCCGGTTTGAGAGTATGACGATAATTTGAAAAAATCACACTTAGACTTAAAAAGAAATCGTTAAAGCGTGAAAACCCAAACCATCCCCCAAACGACCCCGTAGGAGGCACGGACACCTCGCACGGGACCAATGTAACATGTAGGAACTGACCGCGTAGTCCCGGGTCTCCCGATTTGAGAGTATGATGATGATTTATAAAAATCACACTTAGACTTAAAAACAAGCCGTTAAAGGGTGAAAACCCAAACCAGCCCCCAAACGACCCCGTAGGAGGCACGGACACCTCGCACGGGATAAATGTAACTTGTAGGAACTGACCGCATAGTCCCGGGTCACCCGGTTTGAGCGTATGATGATAATCTGGAAAAATCACACTTAGAGTCACGAACGCCTTGCACGGGACTAATGTAACTTGTAGGAACTGACCGCGTAGTCCCCGGTCTCCCAGTTTGACAGTACGACGACAATTTGCAAAAATCACACTTAGAGTTAAAAACATGTCGTTAAAGGGTGAAAATCCAAACCAGCCCCCAAACGACCCCGTAGGGGGGACGAACACCTCGTACGGGACCAATAAAACTTGTAGGAACTGACCGCGTAGTCCCGGGTCTCTCGATTTGAGAGTATTATGATAATCTGCAAAAATCACACTTAGAGTTAAAAACATGCCGTGAAAGGGTGCAAACCCACACCAGCCCCCCAACGACCCCGTAGGAGGCACGAACACCTCGCACGGGACCAATATAACTTATATCAACTGATCGCGTAGTCCCGAGTTTCCCGGTTTGATAGTATGACGATAATTTGCAAAAATTACACTTAGATTTAAAAACAAGCCGTTAAAGGATAAAAACCCAAACCAACACCCAAACGACCCCGATGGAGGCACAAATTACTCGCACGGGACCAATGTAACTCGTAGGAACTGACCATGTAGTCCCGGGTCTCATGGTTCGAGAGTATGATGATAATTTCCAAAAATGACACTTAGACTTAAAAACAAGTCGTTAAAGGGTGAAAACCCAAACCATCCCCAAAACAATCCCGTAGGAGGCACGAACACCTCGCACCGGACCACTGTAACTTGTCGAAACTGACCGCGTAGTCCCGGGTCTGCCGATTTGAGAGTATGACGTTAATCTGCAAAAATCACACTTAGAGTTTAAAATATGCCGTTAAAGGGTGAAAACCCAAACCAGCCCCCAAACGATCCCGTAGGAGGCATGACCACCTCGCACGGGATCAATGTAACTTGTAGGAACGGATCGCGTAGTCCCGGGTCTCCCGGTTTGAGAGTATGACGATGATTTGCAAAAATCACCCTTAGAGTTAAAAACATGCCGATAAAGGGTGAAAACCCAAACGAACCCCCAAACGACCCCGTAGGAGGAACCAAACACTGCGCATGGGACCAATGTAACTTGTAGGAACTGACCGCGTAGTCCCGGGTCTCCCGATTTCTGAGTATGACGATAATTTGCAAAAATCACACTTAGAGTTAAAAACATGTCGTTAAAGGGTGAAAACCCAAACCAGCCCACAAACGACCCCGTAGAGGGCACGAACACCTCGCACGGGACCAATCCAACTTGTAGGAACTGACCGCGTAGTCCCGGGTCTCTTGGTTTGAGATTATGACGATAATCTGCAAAAATCACACTTAGAGTTAAAAACATGCCGTGAAAGGGAGAAAACCCAAACCAGTCCCCCAACGACGCCGTAGGAGGCACGAACACCTCGTACGGGACCAATATATCTTGTAGGAACATACCGCGTAGTCCCGAGTCTCCCGATTTGATAGTATGACGATAATTTGCAAAAATCACACTTAGATTTAAAAATAAGCCGTTAAAGGATGAAAACCCAAACCAACACCCAAACGACCCCGTAGGAGGCACGAATACCTCGCACGGGACCAATGTAACTTGTTGGAACTGACCGTGTAGTCCTGGGTCTCACGGTTTGAAAGTATGACGATAATTTCCAAAAATACATTTAGACTTAAAAACAAGCCGTTAAAGGGTGAAAACCCAAACAAGCCCCCAAATGATCCTGTAGGAGGCACGAACACCTCATATGGGACCACTGTAACTTATAGGAACTGACCGTGTAGTCCCGGGTCTCCCGATTTGAGAGTGTGACGACAATCTGTAAAAATCACACTTAGAGTTAAAAATATGCCGTTAAAGGGTGAAAACCCAAACCAGGCACAAACGATCCCGTAGGAGGCATGAACACCTCGCACGGGATCAATGTGACTTGTAGGAACGGACCGCGTAGTCCCGGGTCTCCCGGTTTGAGATATGACGATGATTTGCAAAACTCACACTTAGAGTTAAAAACATGTCGTTAAAGGGTGAAAACCCAAACGAACCCCCAAACGACCCCGTAGGAGGCACGAACACTGCGCACGGGACCAATGTAACTTGTAAGAACTGACCGCGTAGTCCAGGGTCTCCCGATTTGAGAGTATGACGATAATTTGCAGAAATCACACTTAGAGTTAAAAACATGTCGTTAAAGGGTGAAAACCCAAACCAGCCCACAAACGACCCCGTAGGGGTCACGAACACCTCGCACGTGACCAATGTAACTTGTAGGAACTGACCGCGTAGTCCCGGGTCTCTGAGTTTGAAATTATGACGATAATCTACAAAAATCACACTTAGAGTTAAAAACATGCCGTGAAAGGGAGAAAACCAAAACCAGTCCCCTAACGACCCCGTAGGAGGCACGAACACCTCATACGGGAACAATATAACTTGTTGGAACGGGTCGCGTAGTCCCGGGTCTCCCGGTTTGATAGTACGATGATGATTTGCAAAAATCACACTTAGAGTTAAAAACATGCCGTTAAAGGGTGAAAACCCAAACAAACCCCCAAACGACCCCGTAGGAGGCACGAACACCGCGCACGGGACTAATGTAATTTGTAAGAACTGACCGCGTAGTCCAAGGTCTCCCGATTTGAGAGTATGACGATAATTTGCCGAAATCACACTTAGAGTTAAAAACATGCCGTTAAAGGGTGAAAACCCAAACCAGCCCACAAACGACCCCGTAGGGGGCACGAACACCTCGCACGGGACCAATGTAACTTGTAGGAACTGACCGCGTAGTCCCGGGTCTCCTAGTTTGAAATTATGACGATAATCTGCAAAAATTACACTTAGAGTTAAAAACATGTCGTGAAAGGGAGAAAACCCAAACCAGTCCCCCAACGAGCCCGTAGGAGGCACGAACACCTCGTACAGGACCAATATAACTTGTAGGAACATACCGCGTAGTCCCAAGTCTCCCGGTTTGATAGTATGACGATAATTTGTAAAAATCACACTTAGATTTAAAAATAAGCCGTTAATAGAAGAAAACCCAAACCAACACCCAAACGACCCCGTAGGAGGCACGAACACCTCGCACGGGACCAATGTAACTTGTAGGAACGAACCGCGTAGTCTCGAGTCTCCCGGTTTGATAGTATGACGATAATTTGCAAAAATCACACTTAGATTTAAAAACAAGCCGATAAAGGATGAAAACCCAAACCAACACCCAAACGACCCCGTGGGAGGCACACATACCTCACACGGGTCCAATGTAACTTGTAGGAACTGACTGTGTAGTCCTGGGTCTCACGGTTTGAGAGTATGATGATAATTTCCAAAAATGACACTTAGACTTAAAAACAAGCTGTTAAAGGGTGAAAACCCAAACCAGCCCCCAAACGACCCCGTAGGAGGCACAGACAACTCGCACGGGATCAAAGTAACTTGTACGAACTGACCGCATAGTCCCGGGTCACCCGGTTTGAGCGTATGATGATAATCTGGAAAAATCAAACTTAGAGTTAAAAACATGTCGTTAAAGGGTGAAAACCCAAACCAGTCCCCAAACGATCTCGTAGGAGGCACGAATACCTTGAACGGGACTAATATAACTTATAGGAACTGACCGCGTAGTCCCGGGTCTCCCGGTTTGAGAGTACAACGATAATTTGCAAAAATCACACTTAGAGTTAAAAACAAGCCGTTAAAGGGTGAAAATCCAAACCAGCCCCCAGAAGACCCCATAGAAGGCACGAACACCTCGCACGGGACCAATGTAACTTGTAAGAACTAATCGCGTTGTCCTGCGTCTCTCGGTTTGAGAGTATGATGATAATCTACAAAAATCAAACTTAGAGTTAAAAACATGCCGTGAAAGGGTGAAAACCCAGACCAGCCCCCCAATGATCCCGTAGGAGGCACGAACACCTCGCATGGGACTAATATAACTTGTAGCAACTGACCGCGTAGTCCCGAGTCTCCCGGTTTGATAGTATGACGATAATTTGCAAACATCAAACTTAGATTTAAAAACAAGCCGTTAAAGGATGAAAACCCAAACCAACACCCAAACGACCCCATTGGAGGCACGAATACCTCGTATGGGACCAATGTTACTCGTAGGAACTGACCATGTAGTCCCGGGTCTCATGGTTCGAGAGTATGATGATAATTTCCAAAAATGACACTTAGACTTAAAAACAAGTCGTTAAAGGGTGAAAACCCAAACCAGCCCCCAAACGATCTCGTAGGAGGCACGAACACCTCGCACGGGACCACTGTAACTTGTAGGAACTGACCGCGTAGTCCCGGGTCTCTCAATTTGAGAGTATGACGATAATCTGCAAAAATCACACTTAGAGTTAAAAACATGCCGTGAAAGGGTGAAAACCCAAACCAGCCCCCCGACGACCCCGTAGGAGGCACGAACACCTCGTACGGGACCAATATAACTTATTGGAACTGACCGCGTAGTCCCGAGTCTCCCGATTTGATAGTATGACGATAATTTGCAAAAATTACACTTAGATTTAAAAATAAGCCGTTAAAGGATGAAAACCAAAACCAACACCCAAAGACCCCGTAGGAGGCATGAATACCTCGTACGGGACCATTGTAACTTGCAGGAACTGACCATGTAGTCTCGGGTCTCACGGTTCGAGAGTGTGACAATAATTTCCAAAAAACACACTTAGACTTAAAAACAAGTCGTTAAAGGGTGAAAACCCAAACCAGCCCACAAAAGATCCCGTAAGAGGCACGAACATCTCGCACGGGACCACTGTAACTTGTAGGAA
This sequence comes from Sambucus nigra, assembly GCA_949130495.1. NCBI lineage: Eukaryota > Viridiplantae > Streptophyta > Magnoliopsida > Dipsacales > Adoxaceae > Sambucus > Sambucus nigra. Next base: position 552,253,974 of record OX422211.1, on the reverse strand, counting down.
CTGACCCCGTACTCCCGGGTCTCTCGATTTGAGAGTATGATGATAATCTGAAAAAATCACACTTAGAGTTAAAAACATGCCGTGAAAGGGTGAAAACCCAAACCAGCCCCCCAACGACCCCGTAGGAGGCACGAACACCTCGCACGGGACCACTGTAACTTTTAGGAGCTAACCGCGTAGTCCCGGGTTGCTAGGTTTAAGAGTATATATCGATACTCTGTAAAAATCACACTTAGAGTTAAAAACATGCCCTTAAAGGGTCAAAACTGAAACCAACACCCAAACGACCCCGTAGGAGGCACGAACACCTCGCACAGGACTAATGTAACTTATAGGAACTGACTGGGTAGTCTCGGGTCTCTCGGTTTGAGAGTATGACGATAATCTGCAAAAATCACACTTAGACTTAAAAACATGACCTTAAAGGGGGAAAACCCAAACCATCCACCCAAACGACCCCGTAGGAGGCACGAAAACCTCGCACAGGATCAATGTAACCTATAGGAACTGATCGCGTAGTCCCGGGTCTCCCGGTTTGGGAGTATGACGATAATTTGAAAAAATCACACTTAGACTTAAAAAGAAGCCGTTAAAGTGTGAAAACCCAAACCAGCCCCCAAACGACCCCGTAGGAGGCACGAACACCTCGCACGGGACCAATGTAACATTTAGGAACCGACCGCGTTATCCCGGGTCTCCCGTATTGAGAGTATGATGATGATCTGCAAAAATCACACTTAGACTTAAAAACAAGCCGTTAATGGGTGAAAACGCAAACCAACCCCCAAACTATCCCGTAGGAGGCACGGACACCTCGCACGGGATCAATGTAACTTTTAGGAATTGACCGCGTAGTCCCGGGTCACCCAGTTTGAGCGTATGATGATAATCTGGAAAAATCACACTTAGAGTTAAAAACATGCCGTTAAAGGGTGAAAACCCAAACCAGTCCACAAACGATCATGTAGGAGGCACGAACACCTTGCACGGGACTAATGTAACTTTTAGGAACTGACCGCGTAGTCCCGGGTCTCCCGTTTTGAGAGTACGATGATAACTTGTAAAAATAACACTTAGAGTTAAAAACATGCCGTTAAAGGGTGAAAATCCAAACCAGCCCCCAAACGACCCCGTAGGAGGCACGAACACCTCGTACGGGACCAATATAACTTGTACGAACTGACGGCGTAGTCCCCGGTCTCTCCGTTAGAGAGTATGATGATAATCTGTAAAAATAACACTTAGAGTTAAAAACATGTCGTGAAAGGGTGAAAACCCTCACCAGCCCTCCAACGACCCCGTAGGAGTCACGAACACGTCACACGGGACAAAAATAACTTGTAGCAACTGACCGCGTAGTCCTGAGTCTCCCGGTTTGATAGTATGACGATAATTTGCAAAAATCACACTTAGATTTAAAAACAAGCCCTTAAAGGATGAAAACCCAAACCAACATCCAAACGACCCCGTAGGAGGCACGAATTACTCGCATGGGACGAATGTAACTTGTAGCAACTGACCATGTAGTCCCGGGTCTCACGGTTCGAGAGTATGACGATAATTTCCAAAAATCACACTTAGACTTAAAAACAAGCCGTTAAAGGGTGAAAACCCAAACCAACCCCCAAACGATCCCGTAGGAGGCACGAACACCTCGCACGGGACCACTGTATCTTGTAGGAACTGACCGCGTAGTCCCGGGTCTCCCAATTTGAGAGTATGACTATAATTTACAAAAATCACCCTTAGAGTTAAAAATATGTCGTTAAAGGGTGAAAACCCAAACCAGCCCCCAAACGATCCCGTAGGAGGCATGAACACCTCGCACGGGATCAATGTAACTTGTAGGAATGGACCGCGTAATCCCGGGTCTCCAGGTTTGAGAGTATAATGATGATTTGCAAAAATCACACTTAGAGTTAAAAAAAGCCGTTAAAGGGTGAAAACCCAAACGAACACCCAAACGACCCCGTAGGAGGCACGAACACCGCGCACGGGACCAATGTAACTTGTAGGAACTGACCGCGTAGTCCCGGGTCTCCCGATTTGGGAGTACGATCATAATTTGCAAAAATCACACTTAAAGTTAAAAACATGCCGTTAAAGGCTGAAAACCCAAACCAGCCCACAAACGACCCCGTAGGGGGCACGAACACCTCGCACGGGACCAATGTAACTTGTAAAAACTGACCGCGTTGTCCTAGATCTCTTGGATAGAGATTATGACGATAATCTGCAAAAATCACACTTAGAGTTAAAAACATGCCGTGAAAGGGAGAAAACCCAAACCTGTCCCCCAACGACCCCATAGGAGGCACGAACACCTCGTACGGGACCAATATAACTTGTAGGAACATACCTCATAGTCCCGAGTTTCCCGGTTTGATAGTATGATGATAATTTGGAAAAATCACACTTAGATTTAAAAATAAGCCTTTAAAGGATGAAAATCCAAACCAATACCCAAACGACGCCATAGGAGGCACGAATACCTCGCATGGTACCAATGTAACTTGTAGGAACTGACTCTGTAGTCCCGGGTCTCACGGTTTCAGAGTATGACGATAATTTCTAAAAATCACACTTAGACTTAAAAGCAAGCCGTTAAAGGGTGAAAACCAAAACCAGCCCCCAAACAACCCCGTAGGAGGTACGAACACCTCGCACGGGACCACTGTAACATGTAGGAACTAACCGCGTAGTCCCGGGTCGCTCGGTTTGAGAGTATATATCGATAATCTACAAAAATCACACTTAGAGTTAAATGCATGCCCTTAAAGGGTCAAAACCCAAACCAGCGCCCCAAACGACCCCGTAGAAGGCACAAACACCTCGCACGGGACAAATGTAACTTGTAGGAACTGACCGCGTAGTCTCGGGTCTCCCGAATTGAGATTACGATGATAACTTGTAAAAATCACACTTAGAGTTAAAAACATGCCGTTAAAGGTCAAAAATCCAAACCAACCCCCAAACGACTCCGTAGGAGGCACGAACACCTCGTACGGAACCAATATAACTTGTAGGAACTGACGGCGTAGTCCCCGGTCTCTCGGTTAGAGAGTATGATGATAATCTATAAAAATAACACTTAGAGTTAAAAACATGCCGTGAAAGGGTCAAAACCCACACCAGCCCTCCAACGACCCCGTAGGAGTCACAAACACCACGCACGGGACCAATATAACTTGTAGCAACTGACCGCGTAGTCCCGAGTCTCCCGGTTTGATAGTATGACGATAATTTGTAAAAATCACACTTAGATTTAAAAACAAGCCGTTAAAGGATGAAAACCCAAACGACCCCGTAGGAGGCACGAATTACTCGCACGGGACGAATGTAACTTGTAGCAACTGACCATGTAGTCCCGGGTCTCACGGTTCGAGAGTATGACGATAATTTCCAAAAATCACACTTAGACTTAAAAACAAGCCGTTAAAGGGTGAAAACCCAAACCAGCCCCCAAACGATCCCGTAGGAGGCACGAACACCTCGTACGGGACCAGTGTAACTTGTAGGAACTAGTCGCGTAGTCACGGATCTCCCGGTTTGAGAGTATGACGATAATTTGTAAAAATCACACTTAGAGTTAAAAATATGCCGTTAAAGGGTGAAAACCCAAACCAGCCCCAAAACGATCCCGTAGGAGGCATGAACACCTCGCACGGGACCAATATAACTTGTAGGAACTGACGGCGTAGTCCCCGATCTCTCGGTTAGAGAGTATGATGATAATCTATAAAAATAACACTTAGAGTTAAAAACATGCCGTGAAAGGGTCAAAACCCACACCAGCCCTCCAACGACCCCGTAGGAGTCACAAACACCACGCACATGACCAATATAACTTGTAGCAACTGACCACGTCGTCCCGAGTCTCCCAGTTTGATAGTATGACGATAATTTGCAAAAATCACACTTAGATTTAAAAACAAGCCGTTAAAGGATGAAAACCCAAACGACCCCGTAGGAGGCACGAATTACTCACACGGGACGAATGTAACATGTAGCAACTGACCATGTAGTCCCGGGTCTCACGGTTCGAGAGTATGACGATAATTTCCAAAAATCACACTTAGACTTAAAAACAAGCCGTTAAAGGGTGAAAACCCAAACCAGCCCCCAAACGATCCCGTAGGAGGTACGAACACCTCGCACGGGACCACTGTAACTTGTAGGAACTGGTCGCGTAGTCACGGGTCTCCCGGTTTGAGAGTATGACGATAATTTGTAAAAATCACACTTAGAGTTAAAAATATGCCGTTAAAGGGTGAAAACCCAAACCAGCCCCCAAACGATCCCGTAGGAAGCATGAACACCTCGCACGGGACCAATATAACTTGTAGGAACTTACGGCGTAGTCCCCGGTCTCTCGGTTAGAGAGTATGATGATAATCTATAAAAATAACACTTAGAGTTAAAAACATGCCGTGAAAGGGTCAAAACCCACACCAGCCCTCCAACAACCCCGTAGGAGTCACAAACACCACGCACATGACCAATATAACTTGTAGCAACTGACCGCGTAGTCCCGAGTCTCCCGGTTTGATAGTATGACGATAATTTGCAAAAATCACACTTAGATTTAAAAATAAGCCGTTAAAGGATGAAAACCCAAACGACCCCGTAGGAGGCACGAATTACTCGCACGGGACGAATGTAACTTGTAGCAACTGACCATGTAGTCCCGGGTCTCACGGTTCGAGAGTATGACGATAATTTCCAAAAATCACACTTAGACTTAAAAACAAGCCGTTAAAGGGTGAAAACCCAAACTAGCCCCCAAATGATCCCGTAGGAGGCATGAACACCTCGCACGGGACCACTGTAACTTGTAGGAACTGGTCGCGTAGTCACGGGTCTCCCGGTTTGAGAGTATGACGATAATTTGTAAAAATCACACTTAGAGTTAAAAATATGCCGTTAAAGGGTGAAAACCCAAACCAACCCCCAAACGATCCCCAAGGAGGCATGAACACCTCGCACGGGATCAACGTAACTTGTAAGAACAGACCGCGTAATCCTGGGTCTCCCGGTTTGAGAGTTTGACGATGATTTGAAAAAATCACACTTAGAGTTAAAAACATGCCATTAAAGGATGAAAACCCAAACGAACCCCCAAACGGCCCCGTAGGAGGCACGAACACCGCGCACGGGACCAATGTAACTTGTAGGAACTGACCGCGTAGTCCCGGGTCTCCCGATTTGAAAGTGTGACGATAATTTGCAAAAATCACACTTAGAGTTAAAAAAAGCCGTTAAAGGGTGAAAACCCAAACGAACCCCCAAACGGCCCCGTAGGAGGCACGAACACCGCGCACGAGACCAATGTAACTTGTAGGAACTGACCACGTAGTCCCGGGTCTCCCGATTTGGGTGTATGATGATAATTTGCAAAAATCACACTTAGAGTTAAAAACATGCCGTTAAAGGGTGAAAACCCAAACCAGCCCACAAACGACCCCGTAGGGGGCACGAACACCTCGCACGGGACCAATGTAACTTGTAGGAACTGACCGCGTTGTCCTGGGTCTCTTGGATAGAGATTATGACGATAATCTGCAAAAATAACACTTATAGTCAAAAACATGCTGTGAAAGGGAGAAAACCCAAACATGTCCCCCAACGACCCTGTAGGAGGCACGAACACCTCGTACAGGACCAATATAACTTGTAGGAACATACCGCGTAGTCCTGAGTCTCCCGATTTTATAGTACGATGATAATTTGCAAAAATCACACTTAGATATAAAAATAAGCCGTTAAAGGATGAAAACCCAAACCAACAACCAAACGACCCCATAGGAGGCACGAATACCTCGCACGGTACCAATGTAACTTGTAGGAACTGATTGTGTAGTCCCGGGTCTCACGATTTGAGAGTGTGACGATAATTTCCAAAATTCACACTTAGACTTAAAAGCAAGCCGTTAAAGGGTGAAAACCAAAACCAGTCCCCAAACGACCCTGTAGGAGGTACGAACACCTCGCACGGGACCACTGTAACTTGTAGGAACTAACTGCGTTGTCCCGGGTTGCTCGGTTTGAGAGTATATATCGATAATCTACAAAAATCACACTTAGAGTTAAAAGCATGCCTTTAAAGGCACAAACACCTCGCACGGGACCAATGTAAATTGTAGGAACTGACCGCGTAGTCTCAGGTCTCCCGGATTGAGAGTATGATGATAATTTGAAAAAATCATATTTAGACTTAAAAAGAATCCGTTAAAGGGTGAAAACCCAAACCAGCCCCCAAACGATCCCGTAGGAGGCACGAACACCTCGCACGGGACCACTGTAACTTGTAGGAACTGGTCGCGTAGTCACGGGTCTCCCGGTTTGAGAGTATGACGATAATTTGTAAAAATCACACTTAGAGTTAAAAATATGCCGTTAAAGGGTGAAAACCCAAACCAGCCCCCAAACGATCCCCAAGGAGGCATGAACACCTCGCACGGGATCAATATAACTTGTAAGAACGGACCGCGTAATCCCGGGTCTCCCGGTTTGAGAGTTTGATGATGATTTGAAAAAATCACACTTAGAGTTAAAAACATGCCATTAAAGGGTGAAAACCCAAACGAACCCCCAAACGGCCCCGTAGGAGGCACGAACACCACGCACGGGACCAATGTAACTTGTAGGAACTGACCACGTAGTCCCGGGTCTCCCGATTTGGGTGTATGATGATAATTTGCAAAAATCACACTTAGAGTTAAAAACATGCCGTTAAAGGGTGAAAACCCAAACCAGCCCACAAACGACCCCGTAGGGGGCACGAACACCTCGCACGGGACCAATGTAACTTGTAGGAACTGACCGCGTTGTCCTGGGTCTATTGGATAGAGATTATGACGATAATCTGCAAAAATCACACTTATAGTCAAAAACATGCTGTGAAAGGTAGAAAACCCAAACCTAGGGGTGTGCAAAAAAACCGACCAAACCGACAAACCGACAAAACCGAGCCGAACCAAAAATTTTCGGGCCGGGTTTTTTTTAGGGTCGGTTCGGTTCGGTTTAATCAAGTATAAAACCGACAGGGTCGGTTCGGTTTTTAGTTTTGGCATAAAAAAACCGATTTTGAACCGAACCGAACCGAATTAATTTTTATACTTTTTAATTTTATATTTTATATTATATTTATATTAGTGTTGACATATTATATTATATTTTTTAATTTTATATTTATATTAGGTATTAAAAAAATATATTTTTTATTAAAATAAAGGAAAAAACCGAACCGGCCCTGTATAAAACCGGCCCTGTCAAAAACCGACGGGCAAACCGAACCGGCCCTGTCAAAAACTGACCCGATTCGGTTCGGTTCGGTTCGGTTCGGTTTTTCAGCATTTTCGGTTCGGTTCGGTTCTCCTCCTCCAAAAACCGACATGGCCGGTTCGGCCCAAAAAACCCGGTCAAAACTGAACCGACCGACCCGTGAACACCCCTACCCAAACCTGTCCCCCAACGACCCTGTAGGAGGTACGAACACCTCGTACAGGACCAATATAACTTGTAGGAACATACCGCGTAGTCCCGAGTCTCCCGGTTTTATAGTACGATGATAATTTGCAAAAATCACACTTAGATTTAAAAATAAGCCGTTAAAGGATGAAAACCCAAACCAACAACCAAACGACCCCATAGGAGGCACGAATACCTCGCACGGTACCAATGTAACTTGTAGGAACTGACTGTGTAGTCCCGGGTCTCACGGTTTGAGAGTGTGACGATAATTTCCAAAAATCACACTTAGACTTAAAAGCAAGCCGTTAAAGGGTGAAAACCAAAACCAGTCCCCAAACGACCCTGTAGGAGGTACGAACACCTCGCACGGGACCACTGTAACTTGTAGGAACTAACCGCGTTGTCCCGGGTTGCTCGGTTTGAGAGTATATATCGATAATCTACAAAAATCACACTTAGAGTTAAAAGCATGCCCTTAAAGGCACAAACACCTCGCACGGGACCAATGTAACTTGTAGGAACTGACCGCGTAGTCTCAGGTCTCCCGGATTGAGAGTATGATGATAATTTGAAAAAATCATATTTAGACTTAAAAAGAAGCCGTTAAAGGGTGAAAACCCAAACCATCCCCCAAACGATCTCGTAGGAGGCACGGACACCTCGCACGGGATCAATGTAACTTCTAGGAACTGACCGCGTAGTCCCGTGTCACCCGGTTTGAGCGTATGATGATAATCTGGAAAAATCACACTTAGAGTTAAAAACATGCCGTTAAAGGGTGAAAACTCAAACCAGCCCCCAAACGATCCCGTAAGAGGCACGAATACTTTGCACGGGACTAATGTAACTTGTAAGATTTGACCGCGTAATCACGGGACTCCCGGTTTGAGAGTACAATGATAATTTGCAAAAATCACACTTAGAGTTAAAAACATGTCGTTAAAGGGTGAAAATCCAAACCAGCCCCCAAACGACCCCATAGGGGGCACGAACACCTCGTACGGGACCAATGTAACTTGTAAGAACTGATCGCGTACTCCCGGGTCTCTCAATTTGAGAGTATGATGATAATCTGCAAAAATCACACTTTGAGTTAAAACAGGCCGTGAAAGGATGAAAACCCAAACCAGCCCCCCAACGATCCCGTAGGAGGCACGAACACCTCGCACGGGACCAATATGACTTGTAGCAACAGATCGCGTAGTCCCGAGTCTCCCGGCTTGATAGTAGGACGATAATTTGCAAAAATCACACTTAGATTTATAAACAAGTCGTTAAAGGATGAAAACCCAAACCAGCCACCCAAACGACCCCGTAGGAGGCACGAATACCTCGCACGGGACCAATGTAACTTATAGGAACTGACCATGTAGTCCCGGGTCTCACGGTTCGAGAGTATGATGATAATTTCCCAAAATCACACTTTGACTTAAAAATAAGTGGTTAAAGGGTGAAAACCCAAACCAACCCCCAAACAATCCCGTAGGAGGCACGAACACCTCGCACGGGACCACTGTAACTTGTAGGAACTGACCGCGTAGTCCCGAGTCTCTCGATTTGAGAGTATGATGATAATCTGCAAAAATCACACTTAGAGTTAAAAACATGCTGTGAAAGGGTGAAAACCCAAACCAGCCCCCCAACGACCCAGAAGGAGGCACGAACACCTCGCACGGGACCAATATAACTTGTAGGAACTGACCGCATAGTCCCGAGTCTCCCGATTTGATAGTATGATGATTCTTGCAAAAATCACACTTAGATTTAAAAACAAGCCGTTAAAGGATGAAAACCCAAACGAACACCCAAACGACCCCGTAGGAGGCATGAATACTTCGGACGGGACCAATGTAACTTGTAGGAACTAACTGTGTAGTCCCGGGTCTCACGGTTTGAGAGTATGACGATAATTTCCAAAAATCACACTTAGACTTAAAAACAAGCCATTAAAGGGTGAAAACCCAAACAAGCCCCCAAACAACCCCGTAGGAGGCACGACCACCTCGCACGGGACCACAGTAAGTTGTAGGAACTAACCACGTAGTCCCGGGTCGCTCAGTTTGGGAGTTTATATCGATAATCAGGAAAAATCACACTTAGAGTTAAAAGCATGCCCTTAAATGGTCAAAACTGAAACCAACACCCAAACGACCCCGTAGGAGGCACGAACAACTCGCACAGGACCAATGTAACTTATAGGAACTGACTGGGTAGACTCGGGTCTCTCGGTTTGAGAGAATGACGATAATCTGCAAAAATCACACTTAGAGTTAAAAACATGACCTTAAAGGGTGAAAACCCAAACCAGCCACCCAAACGACCCCATAGGAGGCACAAACACCTCGTACGGGATCAATGTAACTTGTAGGAACTGACCGTGTAGTATCGAGTCTCCCGGTTTGAAAGTATGATGATAATTTGCAAAAATCACACTTAGACTTAAAAATATGCCGTTAAAGGGTGAAAACCAAAACCAGCCCTCAAACGACCCCGTAGGAGGCACGAACACCTCGTACGGGACCACTGTAACTTGTAGGAGGTGACCACATAGTCTCGGGTCGCTCGGTTTGATAGTATATATCGATAATCTGCAAAAATCACACTTAGTCTTAAAAACATGCCCTTAAAGGGTCAAAACTCAAACCAACACCCAAACGACCCCGTAGGAGGCACGAACAACTCGCACAGGACCAATGTAACTTATAGGAACTGACTGGGTAGTCTCGGGTCTCTCGGTTTGAGAGTATGACGATAATCTGAAAAAATCACACTTAGACTTAAAAACATGACCTTAAAGGGTTAAAACCCAAACCAACATCCAAACGACCCCGTAGGAGGCACAAACACCTCGCACAGGACCAATGTAACTTATAGGAACTGACTGGGTAGTCTCGGGTCTCTCGGTTTGAGAGTATGATGATAATCTGCAAAAATCACACTTAGACTTAAAAACATGACCTTAAAGGGTGAAAACCCAAACTAGCCACCCAAACGACCCCGTAGGAGGCACGAACACCTCGTACGGGATCAATGTAACTTGTAGGACTGATCGCGTAGCCCCGATTCTCTCGGTTTGAGAGTATGACGATAATTTGCAAAAATCACACTTAGACTTAAAAACAAATCGTTAAAGGCTGAAAAACCGAACCAACCCCCAAATAATCTCGTAGGAGGTATGAACACCTCGCACGGGATCAATGTAACTTGTAGGAACTGACCGCGTAGTCCCGGGTCTCCCGATTTGAGAGTATGATGATAATTTGCAACTATCACACATAGACTTAAAAATAAACACTAGAGTATGATGATAATTTGCAAAAATCACACTTAGACTTAAAAACAAACCGTTAAAGGGTGAAAACCCAAACAAGCCCCCCATCGACCCCGTAGGAGGCCCGAACACCTCGCACGGGACCAATGTAACTTGTAGGAACTGACAGCATAGTCCCGGGTCTCCCAGTTTGAGAGTATGACGATAATATGCAAAAATCACACTTAGAGTTAAAAATATGCCGTGAAAGGGTGAAAACCCAAACCAGCCCCCCGACGACCCCGTAGGAGGCACGAACACCTCGTACGGGACCAATATAACTTATTGGAACTGACCGCGTAGTCCCGAGTCTCCCGATTTGATAGTATGACGATAATTTGCAAAAATCACACTTAGATTTAAAAATAAGCCGTTAAAGGATGAAAACCCAAACCAACACCCAAACGACCCCGTAGGAGGCATGAATACCTCGCACGGGACCATTGTAACTTGAAGGAAATGACCATGTAGTCTCGGGTCTCACGGTTCGAGAGTGTGACAATAATTTCCAAAAATCACACTTAGACTTAAAAACAAGTTGTTAAAGGGTGAAAACCCAAACCAGCCCACAAATGATCCTGTAAGAGGCACGAACATCTCGCACGGGACCACTGTAACTTGTAGGAACTGACCGCATACTCCCGGGTCTCTCGATTTGAGAGTATGATTATAATCTGAAAAAATCACACTTAGAGTTAAAAACATGCCGTGAAAGGGTGAAAACCCAAACCAGCCCCCAACGACCCCCTAGGAGGCACGAACACCTCGCACGGGACCACTGTAACTTCTAGGAGCTGACCGCGTAGTCCCGGGTCGCTAGGTTTGAGAGTATATATTGATACTCTGCAAAAATCACACTTAGAGTTAAAAACATGCCCTTAAAGGGTCAAAACCCAAACCAACACCCAAAAGACCCCGTAGGAGGCACGAACACCTCGCACAGGACCAATGTAACTTATAGGAACTGACTGGGTAATCTCGGATCTCTCGGTTTGAGAGTATGACGATATTCTGTAAAAATCACACTTAGACTTAAAAACATGACCTTAAAGGGTGAAAACCCAAACCAGCCACCCAAACGACCCCGTAGGAGGCACGAACACGTCGCACGGGATCAATGTAACTTGTAGGAACTGATCGCGTAGTCCCGGGTCTCCCGGTTTGAGAGTATGATGATAATTTTCCAAAATCACACTTAGACATAAAAATAAGTCATTAAAGGGTGAAAACCCAAACCAGCACCCAAACGATCCCGTAGGAGGCATGAACACCTCGCACGGGATCAATGTAACTTGTAGGAACTTACCGCGTAGTCCTGGGTCTCCCGGTTTGAGAGTATGATGATAATTTGCAAAAATCACACTTAGACTTAAAAACAAGCCGTTAAAGGGTGAAAACCCAAACCAGCCCCCCATCGACCCCGTAGGAGGCCCGAACACCTCGCACGGGACCAATATAACTTGTAGGAACTGACCACGTAGTCTCGGGCCTCTTGATTTGAGAGTATGACAATAATTTGCAAAAATCACTCTTAGACATAAAAACATGCCGTTAAAGAGTGAGAACACAAACTAGCCCCGAAATGACCCCGTAGGGGGCACGAACAGCTCGCACGGGACCAATGTAACTTGTAGCAACTGACCGCGTAGCCCCGGGTTTCTCAGTTTGAGAGTATGACGATAATCTGAAAAAATCACACTTAGATTTAAAAACATGCCGTTAAAGGGCGAAAACCCAAACCAGCCCCCCAACGACCTCGTAGGAGGCAACATCACCTCGCACGTGACCAATGTAACTTGTAGTAACCGACCGCATTGTCCCGAGTCGCTCGGTTTGAAAGTATGATGATAATGTGCAAAAATCACACTTAGACTTAAAAACAAACCGTTAAAGGGTGAAAACCCAAACCACCCCCTAAACGACCCCGTAGGAGGCACAAACACCTCGTACAGGACCAATGTAACTTTTAGGAACAAACCGCGTAGTCTCGGGTCTCCCGGTTTGAGAGTATGACGATAATTTGTAAAAATCACGCTTAGACTTAAAAATAAGTCGTTAAAGGGTGAAAACCCAAACCAGCCCCCCATCGACCCCGTAGGAGGACCGAACACCTCCCACGAGACCAATGTAACTTGTAGGAACTGACCGCGTAGTCTCGGGTCACTCAGTTTGAGTGTATGACGATAATTTGCAAAAATCACTCTTAGACTTAAAAACATGTCGTTTAAGAGTGAAAACTCAAATCATCCGCCAAACGACCCCGTAGGGGGCACGAACAGCTCGCACGGTACCAATGTAACTTGTAGGACCCGACCGTATAGTCCCAGGTTTCTCGATTTGAGAGTATGACGATAATCTGCAAAAATCACACTTATAGTTAAAAACATGCCGTTAAAGGGTGAAAACCCAAACCAGCCCCCCAACGACCCCGTAGGAGGCACAAACACCTCGCACGGGACCAAAGTAACTTATAGGAACTGACCGCGTAGTCCCGGCTCTTCCCATTTGATAGTATGACGATAATTTTCAAAAATCACACTTAGACTTCAAAATAAGTCGTTAAAGGGTGAAAACCCAAACCAGCCCCCAAACAACCCCGTAGGAGGCACGAGCACCTCGCACGGGACCAATGTAACTTGTAGGAACTGACCGCGTAGTCTCGGGTCTCTCGATTTAAGAGTATGACTATAATTTGTAAAAATCACTCTTAGACTTAAAAACATGCCGTTAAGGAGGGAAAACCCAAACCAGCCCCCAAACGACCCCGTAGGGGGCACGAACAGCTCGTACGGGACCAATGTAACTTGTAGGAACTGACCGCGTAGTCCCGGGTCTCCCAATTTCATAGTATGATGATAATTTGTAAAAATCACACTTAGACTTAAAACCAAACCATTAAAGGGTGAAAACCCAAACCAATCCCCCATCGACCCCGTAGGAGGCACGAATACCTTGCACGGGACCAATGTAACTTGTAGGAACTAAACGCATAGTCCCGGGTCTCCCGGTTTGAGAGTACAATGATGATTTGCAAAAATCACACTTAGACTTAAAAACAAGCCGTTAAAGGGTGAAAACCCAAACCAGCCCCCCAAACGACCCCGTAGGAGGCACGAACACCTCTCACGGAACCAATGTAACTTGTAGGACCTGACCGCATAGTCCCAGGTTTCTTGGTTTGAGAGTATGACGATAATCTGCAAAAATCACACTTAAAGTTAAAAACATGCCGTTAAAGAGTGAAAACCCAAACTAGACCCCCCAAACGATCCCGTAGGAGGCACGGACCCCTCGCACAGGACCAATGTAACCTGTAGGAACTAACTGCGTAGTCTCGGGTCTCCCGGTTTGAGAGTATGACGATAATTTGCAAAAATCACACTTAGACTTAAAAATATGCCGTTAAACGACCCCGTATGAGGCACGAACACCTCGCACAGGACTAATGTAACTTGTAGGAACTGACCGCATAGTCCCGGGTCTCTCGGTTTAAGAGTATGACGATAATTTGAAAAATCACATTTAGACTTAAAAATATGCCGTTAAAGGGTGAAAACCCAAACCAGCCCTCTAACGACCCCGTATGAGGCACGAACACCTCGCACAGGACTAATGTAACTTGTAGGAACTGACCGCATAGACCCGGGTCTCCCCGTTTGATAGTATGATGATAATTTGCAAAAATCACACTTAGACTTCAAAATAAGTCGTTAAAGGGTGAAAACCCAAACCAGCCCCCAAACAACCCCGTAGGACGCACGAACACCTCGCACGGACCAATGTAACTTGTAGGAACTGACCGCGTAGTCTCGGGTCTCTCGGTTTAAGAGTATGACTATAATTTGTAAAAATCACTCTTAGACTTAAAAACATGCCGTTAAGGAGGGAAAACCCAAACCATCCCCCAAACGACCCCGTAGGGGGCACGAACAGCTCGTACGAGACCAATGTAACTTGTAGGAACTGACCGCGTAGTCCCGGGTCTCCCGATTTCATAGTATGATGATAATTTGCAAAAATAACACTTAGACTTAAAACCAAGCCATTAAAGGGTGAAAACCCAAACCAATCCCCCATGGACCCCGTAGGAGGCACGAATACCTCGCACGGGACCAATGTAACTTGTAGGAACTGAACGCATAGTCCCGGGTCTCTCGGTTTGAGAGTACGATGATGATTTGCAAAAATCACACTTAGACTTAAAAACAAGCAGTTAAAGGGTGAAAACCCAAACCAGCCCCCCAAACGACCCCGTAGGAGGCACGAATACCTCGCACGGGACCAATGTAACTTGTAGGACCTGACCGCATAGTCCCAGGTCTCTCGGTTTGAGAGTATGACGATAATCTGCAAAAATCACACTTAGAGTTAAAAACATGACCTTAAAGGGTGAAAACCCAAACCAGCCACCCAAACGACCCCATAGGAGGCACAAACACCTCGTACGGGATCAATGTAACTTGTAGGAACTGACCGTGTAGTATCGAGTCTCTCGGTTTGAAAGTATGATGATAATTTGCAAAAATCACACTTAGACTTAAAAATATGCCGTTAAAGGGTGAAAACCAAAACCAACCCTCAAACGACCCCGTAGGAGGCACGAACACCTCGTACGGGACCACTGTAACTTGTAGGAGGTGACCACATAGTCTCGGGTCGCTCGGTTTGATAGTATATATCGATAATCTGCAAAAATCACACTTAGTCTTAAAAACATGCCCTTAAAGGGTCAAAACTCAAACCAACACCCAAACGACCCCGTAGGAGGCACGAACAACTCGCACAGGACCAATGTAACTTATAGGAACTGACTGGGTAGTCTCGGGTCTCTCGGTTTGAGAGTATGACGATAATCTGAAAAAATCACACTTAGACTTAAAAACATGACCTTAAAGGGTTAAAACCCAAACCAACATCCAAACGACCCTGTAGGAGGCACAAACACCTCGCACAGGACCAATGTAACTTATAGGAACTGACTGGGTAGTCTCGGGTCTCTCGGTTTGAGAGTATGATGATAATATGCAAAAATCACACTTAGACTTAAAAACATGACCTTAAAGGGTGAAAACCCAAACTAGCCACCCAAACGACCCCGTAGGAGGCACGAACACCTCGTACGGGATCAATGTAACTTGTAGGACTGATCGCGTAGCCCCGATTCTCTCGGTTTGAGAGTATGACGATAATTTGCAAAAATCACACTTAGACTTAAAAACAAATCGTTAAAGGCTGAAAAACCGAACCAACCCCCAACCAATCTCGTAGGAGGTATGAACACCTCGCACGGGATCAATGTAACTTGTAGGAACTGACCGCGTAGTCCCGGGTCTCCCGATTTGAGAGTATGATGATAATTTGCAACTATCACACATAGACTTAAAAATAAACACTAGAGTATGATGATAATTTGCAAAAATCACACTTAGACTTAAAAACAAACCGTTAAAGGGTGAAAACCCAAACCAGCCCCCCATCGACCCCGTAGGAGGCCCGAACACCTCGCACGGGGACCAATGTAACTTGTAGGAACTGACAGCATAGTCCCGGGTCTCCCAGTTTGAGAGTATGACGATAATATGCAAAAATCACACTTAGAGTTAAAAATATGCCGTGAAAGGGTGAAAACCCAAACCAGCCCCCCGACGACCCCGTAGGAGGCACGAACACCTCGTACGGGACCAATATAACTTATTGGAACTGACCGCGTAGTCCCGAGTCTCCCGATTTGATAGTATGACGATAATTTGCAAAAATCACACTTAGATTTAAAAATAAGCCGTTAAAGGATGAAAACCCAAACCAACACCCAAACGACCCCGTAGGAGGCATGAATACCTCGCACGGGACCATTGTAACTTGAAGGAAATGACCATGTAGTCTCGGGTCTCACGGTTCGAGAGTGTGACAATAATTTCCAAAAATCACACTTAGACTTAAAAACAAGTCGTTAAAGGGTGAAAACCCAAACCAGCCCACAAATGATCCTGTAAGAGGCACGAACATCTCGCACGGGACCACTGTAACTTGTAGGAACTGACCGCGTACTCCCGGGTCTCTCGATTTGAGAGTATGATTATAATCTAAAAAAATCACACTTAGAGTTAAAAAACATGCCGTGAAAGGGTGAAAACCCAAACCAGCCCCCAACGACCCCCTAGGAGGCACGAACACCTCGCACGGGACCACTGTAACTTCTAGGAGCTGACCGTATAGTCCCGGGTCGCTAGGTTTGAGAGTATATATCGATACTTTGCAAAAATCACACTTAGAGTTAAAAACATGCCCTTAAAGGGTCAAAACCCAAACCAACACCCAAAAGACCCCGTAGGAGGCACGAACACCTCGCACAGGACCAATGTAACTTATAGGAACTGACTGGGTAATCTCGGGTCTCTCGGTTTGAGAGTATGACGATATTCTAGAAAAATCACACTTAGACTTAAAAACATGACCTTAAAGGGTGAAAACCCAAACCAGCCACCCAAACGACCCCGTAGGAGGCACGAACACCTCGCACGGGATCAATGTAACTTGTAGGAACTGATCGCGTAGTCCCGGGTCTCCCGGTTTGAGAGTATGACGATAATTTTCAAAAATCACACTTAGACATAAAAATAAGTCATTAAAGGGTGAAAACCCAAACCAGCCCCCAAACGATCCCGTAGGAGGCATGAACACCTCGCACGGGATCAATGTAACTTGTAGGAACTTACCGCGTAGTCCTGGGTCTCCCGATTTGAGAGTATGATGATAATTTGCAAAAAGCACACTTAGACTTAAAAACAAGCCGTTAAAGGGTGAAAACCCAAACCAGCCCCCCATCGACCCCGTAGGAGGCCCGAACACCTCGCACGGGACCAATATAACTCGTAGGAACTGACCACTTAGTCTCGGGCCTCTCGATTTGAGAGTATGACAATAATTTGCAAAAATCACTCTTAGACATAAAAACATGCCGTTAAAGAGTGAGAACACAAACTAGCCCCGAAATGACCCCGTAGGGGGCACGAACAGCTCGCACGGGACCAATGTAACTTGTGGCAACTGACCGCGTAGCCCCGGGTTTCTCAGTTTGAGAGTATGATGATAACCTGAAAAAATCACACTTAGATTTAAAAACATGCCGTTAAAGGGCGAAAACCCAAACCAGCCCCCCAACGACCTCGTAGGAGGCAACATCACCTCGCACGTGACCAATGTAACTTGTAGTAACCGACCGCATTGTCTCGAGTCGCTCGGTTTGAAAGTATGATGATAATGTGCAAAAATCACACTTAGACTTAAAAACAAACCGTTAAAGGGTGAAAACCCAAACCACCCCCTAAACGACCCCGTAGGAGGCACAAACACCTCGTACAGGACCAATGTAACTTTTAGGAACAAACCGCGTAGTCTCGGGTCTCCCGGTTTGAGAGTATGATGATAATTTGTAAAAATCACGCTTAGACTTAAAAATAAGTCGTTAAAGGGTGAAAACCCAAACCAGCCCCCCATCGACCCCGTAGGAGGACCGAACACCTCCCACGAGACCAATGTAACTTGTAGGAACTGACCGCGTAGTCTCGGGTCACTCAGTTTGAGTGTATGACGATAATTTGCAAAAATCACTCTTAGACTTAAAAACATGTCGTTTAAGAGTGAAAACTCAAATCATCCCCCAAACGACCCCGTAGGGGGCACGAACAGCTCGCACGGTACCAATGTAACTTGTAGGACCTGACCGTATAGTCCCAGGTTTCTCGATTTGAGAGTATGACGATAATCTGCAAAAATCACACTTATAGTTAAAAACATGCCGTTAAAGGGTGAAAACCCAAACCAGCCCCCCAACGACCCCGTAGGAGGCACAAACACCTCGCACGGGACCAAAGTAACTTATAGGAACTGACCGCGTAGTCCCGGCTCTTCCCATTTGATAGTATGACGATAATTTTCAAAAATCACACTTAGACTTCAAAATAAGTCGTTAAAGGGTGAAAACCCAAACCAGCCCCCAAACAACCCCGTAGGAGGCACGAGCACCTCGCACGGGACCAATGTAACTTGTAGGAACTGACCGCGTAGTCTCGGGTCTCTCGATTTAAGAGTATGACTATAATTTGTAAAAATCACTCTTAGACTTAAAAACATGCCGTTAAGGAGGGAAAACCCAAACCAGCCCCCAAACGACCCCGTAGGGGGCACGAACAGCTCGTACGGGACCAATGTAACTTGTAGGAACTGACCGCGTAGTCCCGGGTCTCCCAATTTCATAGTATGATGATAATTTGTAAAAATCACACTTAGACTTAAAACCAAACCATTAAAGGGTGAAAACCCAAACCAATCCCCCATCGACCCCGTAGGAGGCACGAATACCTTGCACGGGACCAATGTAACTTGTAGGAACTAAACGCATAGTCCCGGGTCTCCCGGTTTGAGAGTACAATGATGATTTGCAAAAATCACACTTAGACTTAAAAACAAGCCGTTAAAGGGTGAAAACCCAAACCAGCCCCCCAAACGACCCCGTAGGAGGCAGGAACACCTCTCACGGAACCAATGTAACTTGTAGGACCTGACCGCATAGTCCCAGGTTTCTTGGTTTGAGAGTATGACGATAATCTGCAAAAATCACACTTAAAGTTAAAAACATGCCGTTAAAGAGTGAAAACCCAAACTAGACCCCCCAAACGATCCCGTAGGAGGCACGGACCCCTCGCACAGGACCAATGTAACCTGTAGGAACTAACTGCGTAGTCTCGGGTCTCCCGATTTGAGAGTATGACAATAATTTGCAAAAATCACACTTAGACTTAAAAATATGCCGTTAAACGACCCCGTATGAGGCACGAACACCTCGCACAGGACTAATGTAACTTGTAGGAACTGACCGCGTAGTCCCGGGTCTCTCGGTTTAAGAGTATGACGATAATTTGAAAAATCACACTTAGACTTAAAAATATGCCGTTAAAGGGTGAAAACCCAAACCAGCCCTCTAACGACCCCGTATGAGGCACGAACACCTCGCACAGGACTAATGTAACTTGTAGGAACTGACCGCATAGACCCGGGTCTCCCCGTTTGATAGTATGATGATAATTTGCAAAAGTCACACTTAGACTTCAAAATAAGTCGTTAAAGGGTGAAAACCCAAACCAGCCCCCAAACAACCCCGTAGGACGCACGAACACCTCGCACGGACCAATGTAACTTGTAGGAACTGACCGCGTAGTCTCGGGTCTCTCGGTTTAAGAGTATGACTATAATTTGTAAAAATCACTCTTAGACTTAAAAACATGCCGTTAAGGAGGGAAAACCCAAACCATCCCCCAAACGACCCCGTAGGGGGAACGAACAGCTCGTACGAGACCAATGTAACTTGTAGGAACTGACCGCGTAGTCCCGGGTCTCCCGATTTCATAGTATGATGATAATTTGCAAAAATAACACTTAGACTTAAAACCAAGCCGTTAAAGGGTGAAAACCCAAACCAATCCCCCATGGACCCCGTAGGAGGCACGAATACCTCGCACGGGACCAATGTAACTTGTAGGAACTGAACGCATAGTCCCGGGTCTCTCGATTTGAGAGTACGATGATGATTTGCAAAAATCACACTTAGACTTAAAAACAAGCAGTTAAAGGGTGAAAACCCAAACCAGCCTCCCAAACGACCCCGTAGAAGGCACGAATACCTCGCACGGGACCAATGTAACTTGTAGGACCTGACCGCATAGTCCCAGGTCTCTCGGTTTGAGAGTATGACGATAATCTGCAAAAATCACACTTAGAGTTAAAAACATGACCTTAAAGGGTGAAAACCCAAACCAGCCACCCAAACGACCCCATAGGAGGCACAAACACCTCGTACGGGATCAATGTAACTTGTAGGAACTGACCGTGTAGTATCGAGTCTCCCGGTTTGAAAGTATGATGATAATTTGCAAAAATCACACTTAGACTTAAAAATATGCCGTTAAAGGGTGAAAACCAAAACCAGCCCTCAAACGACCCAGTAGGAGGCACGAACACCTCGTACGGGACCACTGTAACTTGTAGGAGGTGACCACATAGTCTCGGGTCGCTCGGTTTGATAGTATATATCGATAATCTGCAAAAATCACACTTAGTCTTAAAAACATGCCCTTAAAGGGTCAAAACTCAAACCAACACCCAAACGACCCCGTAGGAGGCACGAACAACTCGCACAGGACCAATGTAACTTATAGGAACTGACTGGGTAGTCTCGGGTCTCTCGGTTTGAGAGTATGACGATAATCTGAAAAAATCACACTTAGACTTAAAAACATGACCTTAAAGGGTTAAAACCCAAACCAACATCCAAACGACCCCGTAGGAGGCACAAACACCTCGCACAGGACCAATGTAACTTATAGGAACTGACCGGGTAGTCTCGGGTCTCTCGGTTTGAGAGTATGATGATAATCTGCAAAAATCACACTTAGACTTAAAAACATGACCTTAAAGGGTGAAATCCCAAACTAGCCACCCAAACGACCCCGTAGGAGGCACGAACACCTCGTACGGGATCAATGTAACTTGTAGGACTGATCGCGTAGCCCCGATTCTCTCGGTTTGAGAGTATGACGATAATTTGCAAAAATCACACTTAGACTTAAAAACAAATCGTTAAAGGCTGAAAAACCGAACCAACCCCCAAACAATCTCGTAGGAGGTATGAACACCTCGCACGGGATCAATGTAACTTGTAGGAACTGACCGCGTAGTCCCGGGTCTCCCGATTTGAGAGTATGATGATAATTTGCAACTATCACACATAGACTTAAAAATAAACACTAGAGTATGATGATAATTTGCAAAAATCACACTTAGACTTAAAAACAAACCGTTAAAGGGTGAAAACCCAAACCAGCCCCCCATCGACCCCGTAGGAGGCCCGAACACCTCGCACGGGGACCAATGTAACTTGTAGGAACTGACAGCATAGTCCCGGGTCTCCCAGTTTGAGAGTATGACGATAATATGCAAAAATCACACTTAGAGTTAAAAATATGCCGTGAAAGGGTGAAAACCCAAACCAGCCCCCCGACGACCCCGTAGGAGGCACGAACACCTCGTACGGGACCAATATAACTTATTGGAACTGACCGCGTAGTCCCGAGTCTCCCGATTTGATAGTATGACGATAATTTGCAAAAATCACACTTAGATTTAAAAATAAGCCGTTAAAGGATGAAAACCCAAACCAACACCCAAACGACCCCGTAGGAGGCATGAATACCTCGCACGGGACCTTTGTAACTTGAAGGAAATGACCATGTAGTCTCGGGTCTCACGGTTCGAGAGTGTGACAATAATTTCCAAAAATCACACTTAGACTTAAAAACAAGTCGTTAAAGGGTGAAAACCCAAACCAGCCCACAAATGATCCTGTAAGAGGCACGAACATCTCGCACGGGACCACTGTAACTTGTAGGAACTGACCGCGTACTCCCGGGTCTCTCGATTTGAGAGTATGATTATAATCTAAAAAAATCACACTTAGAGTTAAAAAACATGCCGTGAAAGGGTGAAAACCCAAACCAGCCCCCAACGACCCCCTAGGAGGCACGAACACCTCGCACGGGACCACTGTAACTTCTAGGAGCTGACCGCATAGTCCCGGGTCGCTAGGTTTGAGAGTATATATCGATACTTTGCAAAAATCACACTTAGAGTTAAAAACATGCCCTTAAAGGGTCAAAACCCAAACCAACACCCAAAATACCCCGTAGGAGGCACGAACACCTCGCACAGGACCAATGTAACTTATAGGAACTGACTGGGTAATCTCGGGTCTCTCGGTTTGAGAGTATGACGATATTCTGGAAAAATCACACTTAGACTTAAAAACATGACCTTAAAGGGTGAAAACCCAAACCAGCCACCCAAACGACCCCGTAGGAGGCACGAACACCTCGCACGGGATCAATGTAACTTGTAGGAACTGATCGCGTAGTCCCGGGTCTCCCGGTTTGAGAGTATGACGATAATTTTCAAAAATCACACTTAGACATAAAAATAAGTCATTAAAGGGTGAAAACCCAAACCAGCCCCCAAACGATCCCGTAGGAGGCATGAACACCTCGCACGGGATCAATGTAACTTGTAGGAACTTACCGCGTAGTCCTGGGTCTCCCGATTTGAGAGTATGATGATAATTTGCAAAAATCACACTTAGACTTAAAAACAAGCCGTTAAAGGGTGAAAACCCAAACCAGCCCCCCATCGACCCCGTAGGAGGCCCGAACACCTCGCACGGGACCAATATAACTTGTAGGAACTGACCACTTAGTCTCGGGCCTCTCGATTTGAGAGTATGACAATAATTTGCAAAAATCACTCTTAGACATAAAAACATGCCGTTAAAGAGTGAGAACACAAACTAGCCCCGAAATGACCCCGTAGGGGGCACGAACAGCTCGCACGGGACCAATGTAACTTGTAGCAACTGACCGCGTAGCCCCGGGTTTCTCAGTTTGAGAGTATGACGATAATCTGAAAAAATCACACTTAGATTTAAAAACATGCCGTTAAAGGGCGAAAACCCAAACCAGCCCCCCAACGACCTCGTAGGAGGCAACATCACCTCGCACGTGACCAATGTAACTTGTAGTAACCGACCGCATTGTCCCGAGTCGCTCGGTTTGAAAGTATGATGATAATGTGCAAAAATCACACTTAGACTTAAAAACAAACCGTTAAAGGTTGAAAACCCAAACCACCCCCTTAACGACACCGTAGGAGGCCCAAACACCTCGTACAGGACCAATGTAACTTTTAGGAACAAACCGCGTAGTCTCGGGTCTCCCGGTTTGAGAGTATGACGATAATTTGTAAAAATCACGCTTAGACTTAAAAATAAGTCGTTAAAGGGTGAAAACCCAAACCAGCCCCCCATCGACCCCGTAGGAGGACCGAACACCTCCCACGAGACCAATGTAACTTGTAGGAACTGACCGCGTAGTCTCGGGTCACTCAGTTTGAGTGTATGACGATAATTTGCAAAAATCACTCTTAGACTTAAAAACATGTCGTTTAAGAGTGAAAACCCAAATCATCCCCCAAACGACCCCGTAGGGGGCACGAACAGCTCGCACGGTACCAATGTAACTTGTAGGACCTAACCGTATAGTCCCAGGTTTCTCGATTTGAGAGTATGACGATAATCTGCAAAAATCACACTTATAGTTAAAAACATGCCATTAAAGGATGAAAACCCAAACCAGCCCCCCAACGACCCCGTAGGAGGCACGAACACCTCGCACGGGACCAAAGTAACTTGTAGGAACTGACCGCGTAGTCCCGGCTCTTCCCATTTGATAGTATGACGATAATTTTCAAAAATCACACTTAGACTTACAAATAAGTCGTTAAAGGGGGAAAACCCAAACCAGCCCCCAAATAACCCCGTAGGAGGCACGAGCACCTCGCACGGGACCAATGTAACTTGTAGGAACTGACCGCGTAGTCTCGGGTCTCTCGATTTAAGAGTATGACTATAATTTGTAAAAATCACTCTTAGACTTAAAAACATGCCGTTAAGGAGGGAAAACCCAAACCAGCCCCCAAACGACCCCGTAGGGGGCACGAACAGCTCGTACGGGACCAATGTAACTTGTAGGAACTGACCGCGTAGTCCCGGGTCTCCCAATTTCATAGTATGATGATAATTTGCAAAAATCACACTTAGACTTAAAACCAAACCATTAAAGGGTGAAAACCCAAACCAATCCCCCATCGACCCCGTAGGAGGCACGAATACCTTGCACGGGACCAATGTAACTTGTAGGAACTAAACGCATAGTCCCGGGTCTCCCGGTTTGAGAGTAATATGATGATTTGCAAAAATCACACTTAGACTTAAAAACAAGCCGTTAAAGGGTGAAAACCCAAACCAGCCCCCCAAACGACCCCGTAGGAGGCACGAACACCTCTCACGGAACCAATGTAACTTGTAGGACCTGACCGCATAGTCCCAGGTTTCTCGGTTTGAGAGTATGACGATAATCTGCAAAAATCACACTTAAAGTTAAAAACATGTCGTTAAAGAGTGAAAACCCAAACTAGACCCCCAAACGATCCCGTAGGAGGCACGGACCCCTCGCACAGCACCAATGTAACCTGTAGGAACTAACTGCGTAGTCTCGGGTCTCCCGGTTTGAGAGTATGACGATAATTTGCAAAAATCACACTTAGACTTAAAAATATGCCGTTAAACGACCCCGTATGAGGCACAAACACCTCGCACAGGACTAATGTAACTTGTAGGAACTGACCGCGTAGTCCCGGGTCTCTCGGTTTGAGAGTATGACGATAATTTGAAAAATCACACTTAGACTTAAAAATATGCCGTTAAAGGGTGAAAACCCAAACCAGCCCTCTAACGACCCCGTATGAGGCACGAACACCTCGCACGGGACTAATGTAACTTGTAGGAACTGACCGCATAGACCTGGGTCTCCCCGTTTGATAGTATGATGATAATTTGCAAAAATCACACTTAGACTTCAAAATAAGTCGTTAAAGGGTGAAAACCCAAACCAGCCCCCAAACAACCCCGTAGGACGCACGAACACCTCGCACGGACCAATGTAACTTGTAGGAACTGACCGCGTAGTCTCGGGTCTCTCGGTTTAAGAGTATGACTATAATTTGTAAAAATCACTCTTAGACTTAAAAACATGCCGTTAAGGAGGGAAAACCCAAACCATCCCCCAAACGACCCCGTAGGGGGCACGAACAGCTCGTACGAGACCAATGTAACTTGTAGGAACTGACCGCGTAGTCCCGGGTCTCCCGATTTCATAGTATGATGATAATTTGCAAAAATAACACTTAGACTTAAAACCAAGCCGTTAAAGGGTGAAAACCCAAACCAATCCCCCATGGACCCCGTAGGAGGCACGAATACCTCGCACTGGACCAATGTAACTTGTAGGAACTGAACGCATAGTCCCGGGTCTCTCGGTTTGAGAGTACGATGATGATTTGCAAAAATCACACTTAGACTTAAAAACAAGCCGTTAAAGGGTGAAAACCCAAACCAGCCCCCCAAACGACCCCGTAGGAGGCACGAATACCTCGCACGGGACCAATGTAACTTGTAGGACCTGATCGCATAGTCCCAGGTTTCTCGGTTTGAGAGTATGACGATAATCTGCAAAAATCACACTTAAAGTTAAAAACATGCCGTTAAAGAGTGAAAACTCAAACCAGACCCCCAAACGACCCCGTAAGAGGCACGGACCCCTCGAACAGGACCAATGTTACTTGTAGGAACTAACCGCGTAGTCTCGGGTCTCCCGGTTTGAAAGTATGATGATAATTTGCAAAAATCACACTTAGACTTATAAATATGCCATTAAAGGGTGAAAACCCAAACCAGCCCCCAACGACCCCGTATGAGGCACGAACACCTCGCACGGGACTAATGTAACTTGTAGGAATTGACCGCGTAGTCCCGGGTCTCTCTGTTTGAGAGTATGACGATAATTTGAAAAAATCACACTTAGACTTAAAAACAAGCACTTAAAGGTGAAAACCCAAACCAGCCCCCCAAACGACCCCGTAGGAGGCACGAAGACCTCGCACGGGAACAATATAACTTGTAGGAACTGACCACGTAGTCCCGAGTCTCCGTGTTTGAGAGTATGATGATAATTTGCAAAAATCACACTTAGACTTAAAAACATGTCGTTAATGGGTGAAAACCCAAACCAGCCCCCCAACGACCTCGTAGGAGGCACGAACGCCTCGCACGGGACCAATGTAACTTGTTGGAACTGATCGCGTAGTCTCGGGTCTCCCGGTTTGAGAGTATGATGATAATTTCCACTCATATATGTAATTGTATAGTTTGAGTAAATTTTTTTTTGCAAATTATTGGGTTACTAATATCGTAGATTTGTTGTATCTTATTTTTTTTGCAGGATAACAGTTTATCGTTGGCATTTATTCACGTGGAACACTTTACAACAAGGGATTTATTCATTATTCCATTTTTTTGTGTCACGACCATGCGGTCTTTTGCTGTTTTATTGTTGAGTTTTATGGCCGTGTAGGCTTTTGTAAGTTAATTGTTATATTTTGTGGCCGTGCGGGCTTTATATTAGGCAGGTTTTGTATTAACATGTTTTGGAAAGTCCAAAAAATAGAGGAAACTCTGCCCAATTTTTTTTGGGCATGTGAACTATTAAAGACTTGTAATATTTTGAAGTTTGTATGTACATTAATTTATTAACAACGTGCAATATTATTAATTTGTGAATTTGGTGCTTTCTAATTTTTTTTTTATAAAAATTTGGCACAGTTCAAAACCGTGGCAAAAGTATATCATATTTTGGCATGATTTTGAACTGTGCCAAAAAAAATTTAAACTGTTCTTAATCTGGCACAGTTAAAAACTGTGCCAAAAGTGTGCCAGAAATATCAAATTCTGACACGGTTTAAAAGTGTGCCAGAAGTGTTCCTGTTTGCCCAAATCAGGCACAACAAAAAACTGTACCAAAAGTGTGCCAGAAATATCAAATTCTGGCACGGTTTAAAAGTGTTCCAGAAGTGTTCCTGTTTGACCAAATCTCGCACACTTTTGAGTCGTGCCAGAAAAAAATTGCCATTTTGGAACACCTGATTCTGGCACAGTTCAAAACCGTGCCAGATTCCTATTTTTGGTGTAGTGTTACTAGCTTCATTTCCTTTTTCACATTGAGCTCGTGACAGAAGAAACTTGGATCTATTCCTGGCATGTCTTCATGACTCCAATCAAAAGTCTGCTTTCTTCGCCTTAGGAATGCTATGAATTCTTGTTTTATTGATTCATCCAAGGATGCACCAATTTGAGTTGTTCATTCTGGATGCTCGTCGTCCAAAATGACATTCTCAGTCGCCTCCATAACCTACCCTTTCACGAGTTGGGACTTGTCTCTAGGGTCTAATATTTCAATCTTTGCATCTTCTATTTAGTAGGTAGTAGTCTTCTTTCTAGATTCTTCATGCTCTTCTTGCTCGATAGATGAATAGTAGCATTCCCGAGCTACTTTCTGGTCGCCTTTCACAACTCCCACTCCAAAATTGGTTGGGAATTTTAGACATTGATGCACAGTAGATGGTACTGCTTCAAATTTCTTCAGACCTACTCTTCCCATGATGATGTTATAAGCTGATTGGATGTTTTTATCCATTACAAAAAAGCGTACTCTTTCTGTTTGACAAGCAGGCCATGTACCGATAAGCATATCCAACTTGATCGTCCCAAGTGGAAAAACCTTCTAACCAGTAAAACTAAGGAAGGGCCTATGATATGGTTCCAACTGGGATAGATTCAAATTTAAACTGTCAAAGCATGGATAGAACATGATATCTGTAGAGCTACCATTATCTAACAGAACTTGTGAAATCACCACTTCCCTCATTCTCATCTTGATCACCAATGGATCATCATGAGGATATAGTACACCTGCCAAGTCGTTCTTAGAGAAACCAATGACCAACTTATCCTTATTCACCTTCCTCGGGCGATCATCTTCAGCCAAATTTATTCGCTGAATGTATGAGCAAGATTGAGCCTCATTGAGGTAGGATTTGCTCTCAGCAGTCATATCACCGCCTCCTGCATCTCCACCTGTAATGACATTACTTTCAAATGATCCAAAATGGATAGAAAATACCTCACGTTCTGGCTATTTTGGTCTTTTGGGGAGATTGGGGTCGTCTTGGTCATCAGTCGGGTCCTCTTTGTGATTTATCTTCTTATTTTCTTTTGCTCGAAGAGGAGATCTAGACCTCTGCCTTGCTTGGTCGTTGCTCTTTCCATCATTTCGAAGATCAACATACTTGGTCAACTTTCCTCGTTTGATGCGTGCTTCAATTTCATTCTGAAGAGCTATGCAATTTTTAGTCGTGTGACCATGGTCTTTATGGAACTCATAATATTTGGTCTTATTCCTCTTGTCAGGATCTGTCTTCATTTTCTCTGGCCAGTTTAGCTCCTCGCTGTTCTTAATTTCTTCCAGAACGTGGTTTATATCTACTTTCAAAGGAGTATAATTTCCAAATTTCTTCAATAGTTCCCATGCTGACTTTGCTTTTGACTTCTTGCTGCCACCATTGTTCTTCTTCTCCTTCCTCTCAACCTTATCGACCTCAACCTCGGTCTCTTTGGTATCCATATTCTTCTTCGCAGCCATAGCTTCCTCGGTGTTCATAATCTTTGCTGCTTTTGCCATTAGTTCTGCCATGGTACTAGCGGATCTTTGGCCAGAGTTTAGTATAATTTATCTGGCAATAATCCACTCATCAGAGCAGAAATTATTTTCTTCTCCTCGTAGTCAATAACTTCGACCTTCTCATTATTGAATCGAGTAATATAATTCCTAGTGCTCTCACCTCCTTTTTGTCTAACACTTAACAAGTGTGCTACTCGTTTAACTAGTTTTGCTCCAAAACAGAAGTTTCTAATAAAGAGCTCGGCCAGTTAAAAGAAAGTTGTAATCTTCCCCCGAGGAAGATTATTGTACCATATTTGAGTAGATCCAGTGAGAGTTCCTGAAAATGCCCTGCATTGCATCTCTTCTGGAACAGCATAGATATTAGCAGCTGCTTGGTATTATTCTATATGGGGAACAGGATTAATTTTTCCATCATATTTTGGTGTTACTACCGGCGCTTTGAATTTTGACGGTGTGGGGAAGTCCATAATTTCTTGTATGAATGGTGTTCCTCGAACAAAAGACCTTTGTAAAGGATTCTTGACCTTAGCCATTTCCCCTAGTTTATCCTCCAACCTTTGAATAGAGCCTATCCATGCATCATTTCCTTCTTCAATCCTATTGGTTCGAGCAACAGACCGTGTTGAATTTGCCTCTTGGGATCTTTCACTACGGGCAGCTGGTCGTGACTTGGTAGAGCCTTCCTTTAAATCATATAGTCGTTGAGAGTTCCTCGATACAATCCTAGGGGGACTTCTATTCCTCCTAGGACCCAAACGATCAAAGGGATACACTCTACTCAATCTTTCAAGAGCACTGGTCCTTTCTGGAGAGAGAGTGATGTCTTGTTGAGTGTCTGTACCTCGTACTGACGAAGTTCGACCAGGTTGATAAGAAAGATCATTAGATCTCTTAGTGAGATATGACTCAGTACGTCTGGATCGAGATTCCTCTGGGAATAACGTTCTCCTGGTATGCGAAGAAGGTAAACGTGTGTTTCTTTGAACGCTTCGTTGTTCTGAATGGGTAGGTACCCCACCCTGGACAGTTTGTATGAGTCGTCTCATGGTTTCTTGCATGGTCGTCTGGCCTTGAGCCAGATTACCCATTATACCAGCCAGGTCTTGAACATTTGGGGGAGCAGATGGATTTGGGGTGTTTTCAGCATTTCGATTACTGGATTTAGGATTATCAGCCATTGGTGATGAATTATTTGGTGAAAAAACGATAATTACAGTCGTTTCCCACATACGGCGCCAATCTGTTGATGTAAAAAATTAGACTTTATCTAATTTATCAATCACAGATAAAAATAAATAAGACAAAATATTTTTAAAGTGGTTCAACCTTGTAAGAATGGACTACGTCCACTGTGTTTATTATTGATGACTATTTGCAAAATTCTCGATAATAGATTTACCAAGAAATTCCGAGTCCCCCTCTAATGAGGAGGTTACAATGTATTTATAGCCTTGAGGTTGTACAAATGAAGGGACAATGCGCTGTTATCTAGTAGACATGTACATCTGTATCATAATAATGAGTATTTAATGCCCAGTCGCCTCATTGATTCCCTGATTTCAGTGCTCTGTACGCTAAGTAGCTCGGACCGACTAAGCTACTCGCACCGCTTAAGCTGCTTGGGACCTCTAAGTTTCTCGGGATAATGAAGTTCCTCGGAGAACACTTATTGCTCGGAACACCTGAGTAGGTCGGGGATATTAAGATCCTCGGGGTCAGTGTGTTTTATGGGTGCCATGTAGACTAACACGTGTCTCTTCGTAATTGGTCCATGTCAGCAGACTAAACAATGCGTTGTTATCTAGTAGACATGTACATCTGTATCATAATAATGAGCATTTAATGTGCAGTCGTCTCATTGATTACCTAATTTGAGTGCTCTGTACGCTAAGTAGCTCGGATAGACTAAGCTGCTCGCACCGTTTAAGCTGCTCGGGACCTCCGAGTTGCTCGGGATAATGAATTTCCTCGGAGAACACTTGTTGCTCGGACCACCTGAGTAGGTCGGGGATATTAAGCTCCTCGGGGTCAGTGTGTTTTGTGGGTGCCATGTAGACTAACACGCGTCTCTTCGTAATTGGTCCATGTCAGCAGACTAAATTTGGTATCAACAATAATTATCTACTACTTCATCCTAGTAGATTATTTATATAGTATATATTTCACACACAATATAGACTATAAGGATAATTGGCCCGGTCTAATCATCGACTCCAATTATCCCAATTTATTTATCTTTTAGATGTATGGACATCGTATGATCATCTACCATTATACCCAAGTAGATTATTTATATAGTATATATTTCACACACAATATATACTATAAGGATTATTGGCTCGGCCTAATCATCGACTCCAATTCTCCTATCATTTACATTATCCCGGTCTAATCCTCGACTCCAAATGTAAATGAAATAATAGAATATTGGCTCGGTCTAATCCTCGACTCCAATATCATATAGGCACTTTAGGCATTCACCCAACCTATTTACAAAATTTATAGGTATTCACACAACCAAATTATTCATACTTGTACGTAATATATTTCTCTCTAATATTCACCGTACTTGTTTGCTTTACGAATTTATTTCACTTTCGTATTCATTCGAATATTCCCCCTACTCTTTATTGGCTCGGACATATACTTCGATCACCAATTTTTATTTAGTATACTATAGGTATTCACACAACCTATATATTACTATGCATCAATAGGTGTTCACTTAACCCGATAATACGCATTAGTACATAGTATATATCTCTCACATATTTGTCTTACGATTTATCTCACCATCGTATATATAGGAGTGTTTACACAACTCTAAAGGTCCCAGTTACCTCTTAGTATATCAACTTAGTAATTACCCTTGTTAACCTACTGACCCAACAAATTTAAGCTCGCTCACTCTTTTTTCGTAATTATATTTTTATGATCTTGAATTAGAATACGTCACAATCAAGCCTATGAATTTCCACTTTAATTCTCTCACAAAATTAAAGTCCAATACTCAATCATAGACCTACTGCCATCATTATTCCAGCAATATATTTCATCAAGGTCCCAAACACATCCCTGATAAATTTTTTTAGCCATTTGAGGCTTAAAAAGAAAAATCTCACATTTTCTGGCAGCCGAAACGAATCATAAATTTTTTGGCGGATTAAACACCCTCTAGTAAAATTTAGATTTCTCCCTCTGTAGAACTCCGATTGACCTGATTCAAAGATCATTAGAAATATAACTTCAATAACTTTCTGTTCATACATAAATGAGCATCTAATTCAAATCATACATAAAATGGCATGCATTTGAATTCTCTAAAAAATATCCATAACTCACTTGTTCTCGCAGCTTAATCACCTTGCACTAAAGTAGTTATAACTCACTCTACATAAGTCCAATTGATCTCATTCAAAGTTAATTAGAAATATAACTTCAATAAATTTATGTCCATCCATAAATGAGCATCTAATTCAAATCATACATAAAATGTCATGGATTTGAATTTTCTATAAAATTTTCGTAACTCAGTTGTTCTGGCAGCTTAAACACCTTGCACCAAAATAGATATAACCCACTCTACATAAGTCCAATTGACCTCATTCAAAACTAAATATAAATATCACTTCCATACTTTCCTTTTATCCATAAATGAGAATTTAATTCAAATAATACCGAAAATGGCATGCATTTGAATTGTCTATAAAATTTTGGATTTGATTCCCGAGCTAATGATTTCAATCTCGGAAGTGATTCCTTAGAAAAATCATAACCAATTCAAAAACAATAAGACAAATACACGGTCAGCCCCCACACGACTGTATCGAAAAGATCTAGAACTTTTACGTTTTCACCAAGAGCTGAATAAATTCTCTTCCTGGCCGAATTGACCCCGCAAACTTTTGCATTAATGTTCACTGTCTTCTCTAAATTATAAATCTCCATTAATGCACCTCCAAGCTTTTTATCTTCTCTCCCATCATCATCCAACCTCAACCAACAATATCTCCACATATAAAAAATGGTTCTAATCATCCTAGAACCAATAATTAACAACTAATTTCAATTAATTCTTATATTTCTTAAATTGGATATTAACCGGGTTTTACTCGTTCAAACATCTGAAACCCCCGTTTCGATTCATGAAAACCCAACCCAAAAATCATTTTAGTTTATACACATCAACTATAATATGATAAATAAACACTTGCCTCATGGATAAAATCGGACGATCCCGAGTCGAATCCCGCAGAACGTGGCCGAAAATCCCCTTCTTTCTTCTCTTCTTTGTCTTTCTTAGGGTTGAAATGTGAGAGAAATGAGGGTTCTACCTTTATTAATCTCGAAATTGGGTGTATACCCAATTCTAAAATGACTCGTGTACTTAAATGCGAGTCCCGACTAGTCCAAAAAGCCCCTGAAATCCAAACATTACCCCCGGGTAATTCATTTTGACTATTTCGACCAATTCGGGATCAACAGTGCACTCGAAATTATCTTTTGAGTCACTTAAAATATACTTCTCATTTCTCACCTCAAAATGGTCTGACTCCCGATGAGATGAAATAAAATACGCACATATCACTCGCTATGTCGTATATCAAAATCCACCATTATTTACTATTCACGCACATAGTAAATCTCATAACATAATATTAATCAGTCTCTGTCTCTCGATTAATATTTAATAATCACTTTTATTATTCAATCACATTAAATTATGTCACATATGTAATTTATCGAAAACGTATTTATCCAATTAATTTTCCGAATTAATTAAATCATAAATACGTAAGAATACAGGGTATTACATTCATATTACAACAATTCCGGTTTTTTAAACCATAAGTTGTCCACACACTTCATGAGAAAACATTTTTTAAAATTTTCTTCAGTAATGAATATGCATATATAAAATTGGAAATTCACAACGAAAAATTGTATTGTTTTACATCATATTCGTGATTTTAGTATTCATATAAGGTGTGCAAAGAACATAACAAACAAATCATTAATATAATTATAAATTTAGTAATTAAAACTTCTTGATCATTTTACATAAAATAATGTTATTTGGCAAGAGAAAAGGAATCGACATCAGGGATTGATCGACCATAGTAAAGCCTGGAATGTTGAAGACATATTGAAAATGTGACCTTTATATTTATTTTTTTTAATTTCGAAAATACAAATGAGAATATTTGTTTTACAAAGGTGATTATGTATTTCATTATACATTTGAAATAAATATAGTTTTTTCAGCACATTTTATCATCTTCTACATTTACGCCCGCGCATCGCACGGGTTACCTGCTAGTTATACATATGAAAATAGTTAATTTTTATCTGATCTTAAATATTTCATGCAATCACCACTTTAATTTTAACTACAAACTTTATGTAAAATTACCTTTCTCCATTGCAATTTGATTCGTTTGTTAAAGTTGATGTGCCTTAAGAACAACCTCCAAACTCATGGTTCTTCCTTTTTTAAGCTCCAGAAACTACTCTCAGAAAATTGACAGAATGTTGATTTATGGAAAAAATTGGGAAAAACAGTTTTTTTCCTTTCTAGCCCAGATATATTTTGTGTGTTGTTGTGTACCAATTGGTGGAGAAATGTTTCACTATATATAGGGTGAAAGGGGAACCGAAATTACTTTTAAAGCTAAAGGGTCTCACAAATATTCGTCCCCTTATTTGGACCAGACTAATTAGGAGTCAAAATTTATTTAATTTATAATTATGATATTTGGTCGAATTTTGTAATTAAGAAATAATTAAATATTAATTCCAATAGTCTCCCACTTGGTCCTAATAACGCTATACATAATGAATAGATTAACATAAGTTCGTAAGTATCTTAGAACATCATTAAGTACCTTAACTAAATACTTTATTAGTGTGAGTCATGGCGGTTCCACATTAATTACAGAGCCTGGTTCCTTCTAAGTACCACGCCACCAAGGTCATACTTAATAAGGATAAATATGTGACTTATCATAATGGTGTCTTAATGTCCTTATAAAAGACTATTTCTGCCATATTCAATCATTCACATGCATGTATATAATTAAGACAGAAATTGAAATTTAGAAACTCTTTGTTGATATCAAAAGTTATGTCAAATAACTAAGCAAATAGCAATTACACAATTAACTACTCGGACCTATCTCTTTAGTATGTTTCAAAAATAACTTCAGAGATAGTCCTTTTGTTAAAGGATCAACTATGTTAACACTAGTATTAATGTGTTCAATTGATACAGTTTGTTTCTGAACTTCTTCTTTGACAGATAGATATTTCATCTCAATAGCTTAGCTACTTTAGAATATCAATCATTCCTTGAAAAGAACACTGATGCGACATTATCACAATAAATCTTCAACGGCTTAGATATAAAACCCATAATATTAAGTCCTGAAATAAAATTTCCCAACCATAACCCATGATTTGTAGCATAAAAAAAAAACACAAACTTAGCCTCCATAGTTGAAGAAGCAATGACACTCTATTTAGCACTTTTCCATGAAATGGCCCCTCCTGCCAGAAGGTAAACATAACTCGAAGTGATTTTCTGCTATCAAGATATCCTCCAAAATCTGAGTTTGAATAACCAATCACCTAAAGATGATCGGATCTCCTATAGGTGAGCATGTAGTCTTTGGTTCCTTGCAAGTACCTTAACACCTTCTTTGCAGCCTTCCAATGGAAGTCACCCGGATTACTTTCCCATAATCCCAGTGGAAAAACTAATATCCAGTTGAGTACAAAGATGTGTATATAATAAACTTCCTACAAAAGAAGTATATGGCACACCTTTCATGTGATCCCTTTCCAATTTAGTTTGGGGACAGTGAATTAAGCTAAATTTTTCCCCTTTCAGAATTGGAACATAAATGGAATTACAATTTTTCATGCCAAACCTTTATAAAACTTTGTTAATGTAAGCCTTCTGAGACAATCCTATCAATCCCCGTGATCAATCACAATAAGTCTTTATCCCGATCATGAAGGATGCCTCGCCCAAATCTTTCATTTTAAAGTTTTATAAAAGGTACTTCTTAGTATCCTTTAGTAAACCAATATCACTGCCAGCGATAAACAAATCATCAACATATAGGACCAAAAATACAAACTTATTCCGACTGGTTTTAGGTATATACACCAATCAACAGTGTTTTCCTTAAACCCAAAAGATGAAATGGTATGATGAAACTTAAAATACCATTGAAGAGAAGCTTATTTAAGTCCATATATGGATTTCTTTAACAAACAGACTTTATGTTCTTGTCCTTTTTGAATGAATCACTTTGGTTGTTCCATGTAGACTTCTTCCTATAAACTCCCATTAATAAAAGTTATTTTAACATCCATTTAGTGTAACTCTAAGTCATAATAAGCGGCGAGTGTCAATATGATTCTAAGTGAATCCTTCTTTCAAACAGGAGTGAAGGTTTCACTATAATCGATGACTTCCTTTGAGTAAAACCTTTGGCAACAAGTCTTTCTTTATGTCATTCGATAATGCCATTTGATTCGCATTTGGTATTATATATTCACTTAGACCCGACTGCTTTATAACCTTTAGGCAAATCGACTAACTCCCAGACTTGATTGAAATTCATAGATTTTACTTCATCATTCATGGAATCAATCCATTTATTAGAATCTATGAAAGAAATAGCTTTTCATAAGAGATCGGATCATAAATAGCCCCAACGTTAAATTCATTTTCTTGAAGATACACTACATAGTCATCAGAAATAGCTGATCTTCGATTTCTCCGAGATTTCCTTAAAGCTATGTCTTTTGGTGTTTCAATAATAGGCTCATTATGTGGTTGCTGAGTATATGGTTCATCAATTTGTTCTTTATTGTTGGTCGGATCAATAAGTAGTGCAACAACATCATTATGAACAATAGGATCATTAGGAACCTCAATAGGAAAATTGTGAATATCTTGAATTCTAGGAATAAGAGGATTTTCCTTGATTTCTTAAATAATCACATTCCTAACTTCATTACTCGCACGAACTTCACCATGTTCAATAAATTTAGCATTTTCGATTTCAATAATTCTTGTTGTATGATTAGGATAGTAGAATTTATATCCTTTGGATTTTTCTAGTTACCCAATAAAATAATAAGTTAATGTTCTAGAGTCCAACTTCTTTTCCTGTGGATTATAAATGTGCGCTTCTGCTGTACATCCCCAAACACGAAAAATGACTTAAAGAGGATTTTCAACCATTCCATAGTTCAAAAGGAGTCTTTTAAACTACCTTACTAGGAACCCTATTTGAGATATGTGAAGCAGTCATAAGAGCATGCATCCACAAAAATATAGGTAAATTAGTTCTACTTATCATGCCCCTAGCCATTTCAATAAGTGTACGGTTGCGCCTTTCAGCTACACCATTTTTCCAAGGTGAACCTAACATTGTGTATTGTGCACAAATGCCTAAATGTTCAAGGAGTTTAGCAAAAGGATCGGGATGTTATCCCGATTCATCATATTTTTCATAAAACTCACCACCTCTATCCAGTCGAATGGTTTTGAATTTTTTGTCCAATTATCGTTCTACTTCTGTAATATAAGCCTCAAATGCATTAACTGATTGAGACTTATTATTTAATAAATACAATGTGCAATATCGAGAAAAATAATCTATAAAGGTGATAAAGTATTTGTTTCCTCTAATAGAAAGAACATCAAAAGGTCCAGGAATATTTGTATGTATAATTTCAAGAAGCTCGGTGCTTCGTGTGGTGCCTTTCTTTATGTGTTTGGTCTATTTACCCTTAATATAGTACACACAGTTACAAAAATCGGACCAATCTAGAGTAGGGATAATTCCCTTTTTAGTAAGCCTTTATATTCTCTCTCTAGATATCTGTCCTAATCTTTTATCCCACAAGTAAGCAAAATTCTCATTAAATGAGGTACATTTAGTTCCAACATTAGTATTCAGAGACAATAAAGATTTCAAAAGATGAGGAGCAAGATTAATTTGAAACAAACCATTCGACAAAAAATCCGAGCCAAAAATAGAATTATTCTTACATAAAGTAAAACTAGTATCTTGAAAATTAAAAAAGAAACCATTTATTGAGAGTTTAGACAAAGAAATTGAATTTCTCGAAACTGTGGGTACAAAAAGAGTATCTTCAAGATCCAAATAAAAGTCAGATTTTAATTTCAACCGAAAAACTCCTACGGCTTCAAATTTTGCTTTTTTCAATTTCCTATGTAAAGAAAATCTTCATTTTGTTTTATTTTTTGGATGGAAAGGAAGCCCTACATAGTATTTGAAACATGACATGTAGAACTAGAATCAATCCACCATGTGTTAGAAAGAACGTCAATTAATTTTGATTTGAAACAAACAAAAGCACAAGGCGTACCTTTCTTTTCAAGCCAAGCTTTACGCTTAATGCAGTCTTTCTGAATATGCCCCTTTCCTGTGACATGTGACTTCTGCTTTTTATTTCTATTGGTGTGACGGACCAGGTTCATTTTTGGAAGGACCGGGAGCTCTCTTCGTGATCTTTCCTTTCTTTTGCCTACTAGCTCCTTTATTGACCACCACATTCGCCACTTGTAATTTAGACACTTTACCATTTTGCTGCTTAAGACGTCATTCTTCCCGAACCAACATTCTTTACAGTTCATTAACATTCCATTATTGTTTAATGGTATTGTAATGAATCTGAAAAGACCCATAATCACAAGGCAAGGAGTTTAGGAAAATTGGACCAAGAAATAATTGTCCACTGTACACCCTAAAGTTCGTAGTTTTTCAGTAATGTCAGTCATCTTAATAATGTGTACGTTCATGGTCCTAGTGCGATCGAACCTCATAGTGGTCAAGTCATCCATATGTTTTTCATCCAGGGGTTTGTCAGCAGTGCGAAACCTATCTTTAATATTTTCCAGATATTTTTTCGCATTGGTGGTTTTAAGTATGGAAGTTTTCACGTTTGTTGCAATACACATTCTTATGAACATGAAGCAAAGCCTATTTGATTTTGACTAAGTACTATAAAGGAGCACATCATCCTCGCTGCTTTATTCAGTAATAGCAAGGGTTTCATCAGCAAGAAGTGCTACATCAAGGTCTAAAACACCAAGGCTAAACTCAATTTGTTCGCACCATTCGGACAGATTAGTTCTGTCAAATTTCGGAAAGGTTGAGGCTTGAGAAAACAAGTTAATATTCACTACTACAAAATCGCTCACTCTAATTAATTAAAAATATAGAGCACACTTAACTAAAATTTTCAAGAAAATGAATATATATAATTGTCACAAATGTTATGACAGAATTATAACAAATTGTATTGTAATTTTACCTTTAATATTAAGCCACAAAATCATAAGAGCATAATATCTTTAATGGAATTGTAACATAGAAACTTTGATTTAACAAACGCATTACTGGACAATTTAATATTCAATCAATAATTATAAAGTTGATTAAACTATCGAATAACAAACTTTATAATGGACAATAAATTTGATATTTCACATAATGAGTAGTTGGCCTGTGTTGGGCACGAGACGCATTAATAAAAAATATCAATAATATTCAACTATATGCGACATTGGCATGTGTTTGGCATGAGACTCATAAAAATATCAATATTAAAATTTAAAAAAATATAATATGTTTAGTATTCAATGTTATGAATCATTAGCTTGTGTTTGGCACGAGACTCATAAAAATATGAATATTAAATCGACACAAGTCTAATATCCTACCATAAGAAATATATAGGTATGTGTTTGGAGCGAATATTCAAATAAAATAGGATCATTAGAATAAGGTTTATAAAACAGTTCTAGATGCTACAATTATAAAATATGAAAAACATAAAATTTTCCCGAAAATGGAAAAAAAAAAAGTTAGCGTCATGCATCTATAGAAAGATACTCCAAAATCTCAAAACTTTTTACCAAATTTAAAAATAAATTTTCTGGAGTGAGGTATACCCCCTGAGATTATTTTCATAAACGGTAACTTTAGAGTTTTAAGGGCCTAAACAACTTCGGATCGAAGAAAAACAGTTTACATCACGACTAAAGGTGGTGAAATTTGGTCTCTGACCCATTTCCAATTAGACTACCAAGTTTCATCGTATTCGGAACAAGTTCAGGGACAAAAACACTATTCACCACAAGAGCTTTTTGAATTTTTTTGTTCCAAAATTGCTTGAAATTTGTAGGATTTATAAAAATGGATTAGGGAACCATCAAAACAACATATCTATGGTATTAGTACATCAAATGAAACTGTTTCGCAAATTACAAACCAAAAAAAAAAATCCAACAAATTTGTTAAACAGTAATACTGTTTTCAACAGATATGTTAAACATGTAAAAAATTGTTCTTAACAAATCAAACAAAATTGTTCTAAATCAGATTTGCCAAAATCAAACAGAAATTCTTAACAGATTGAAAAAATTTATGACAGGAAAATTCTTAATAGATTTGATATAATTGTTAAGAAACACAAAAAAAAATTCTTTCAATATTAATATGGAATAAGAATCATCATAATAAACATACCAGTTCTTAATAAAATGTTAAAATTCTCATGTTATACTTTTCCTCACGATATACAAAACAGTGCGGAATTAAACAAAACCAAAAAAACTAAGTTTATCAACATATATATTTTGATATTTTAAATCCTTAGAGGGATAGCATGATAATATTTCATCATAGCTCTTATACCACATGTAAATTATATTTAATCATGAATATGAATTATATGTATGACAATAGTTAATTCTTATTAGATCTTCAATATTTCATGCAATCACCACTTTAATTTTAACTACAAACTTTATGTAAAATTGCATTTTTCCATTGAGATTTGATTCGTTTGTTAAAGTTGATTTGCCTTAAGAACAACGTCTAAACTCCTAGTTCTTCCTTCCTTAAGCTCGAGAAAATGCTCTCAGAAAATTGCTAGAATGCTAATTTAAGGAAAATTTTGAAAACAAAAAGGTTTTTTACTTTCTAGCCTAGATATATTTTGTGTGTTATTATGTACTAATTGGTGGAGAAATGGTTCACTATATATAGGGTGAAAGGGGACTCGAAATTCCCTTTAAACTCATCATCTTCCATCCACTGAAGTAGTTAAAGGTCTCACAAATATACCAAAATTCATGTGACCTTTGGAAGAATAATTTTCTAAGATTAATTAATTAATTTAATCAAATTTGTCCCCTTATTTGGACCACGCTAATTAGGAGCTAAAATTTACTTAATTTATAATTATAAAATTTGGATGAATTTTGTAATTAATAAATAATTAAATATTAATTCCAACAAGTCATAGTGGTGACTCGTGTGTATCAGGCTATTCGATTGTGAAAGATCTTCTCATGGAACAAATCGGGAAAGTTGCGATAAGAACTACCCTTCTGGTGGTAGATCGACCTTGTGATTTTGAAGATATGTTATTTGACTATGTTTTTGATTTTTGTTGTATCTGCAGTCCCCGATTGGAGTCTTTTATCTCACCTCCTATGTGAGCGATCTATCTTCTTTTAATATGTCTGTCAAGTCTCAGGGGACCTTATTGAACTGTTAAAGTGAGTGTACCTTACGGGTTGGGACCCAAAATGACTTTGGTTATTTTTGGGTTTCTCCCACTTTTACTAAGGTGTATCTATTCTTAGGTCTCTTGGAATTTGAGCCTCACTCTTTGGCGCTGGTGCTTATGACATGTTTGTCTTGCATTATTCCACTGTCTGTTTACCTTGTGTACAAATTTTGTTCAGAGCGACTCGACTTCTAGTGCCTCCGGTATCTGTCTCTTGGATTCTTTATCGGGATGTGTTATGACTAGAACCCCAAACCTGTCAGGTATTGTAAA
Source organism: Sambucus nigra (assembly GCA_949130495.1). Lineage (NCBI taxonomy): Eukaryota > Viridiplantae > Streptophyta > Magnoliopsida > Dipsacales > Adoxaceae > Sambucus > Sambucus nigra. The sequence goes on along the minus strand of OX422211.1, from coordinate 552,212,058 downwards.
AGTCTATCTCTATGGGTTTGTTCTAGTTTTTCTTTTTCTTTTATGTTTTCACTCTCCTCTACCCTTGCTTAATCTGCCAGTTTGGGTTAAGTGGTTCTTGGCTTATTGTTATTATTGTTTACTTAATGATATCCTTTGGATGTTTTTTTCAAAAAAACATATGTCTAACGCCTTTGATTTTAAATTCAACACCAAAGTTGTACATGGGCTTTTAAACGACAAGATACTTTCTCTTTCTCTCTCTCTCCCCTAGGAAATTCTAATCAGGCAAAATATAAAATCTAAAAGAGAAAATTATACCTACCCCTTGAGCTATCTTGGTTTTTCAAGTCACCCCCTAAACTAAAATCCATTACCAACTCACCCTCTCAATTATCGATTCGTTGCAATTAAACCCAAAAGTCGGGTAAATGGACTCAAATACCCCTTAACCCTAATGATGAAATCCATAATAAATAAAAAATAAATATAAACCTACAACCATTTATCTCTCTCTCAACACACACACACACACACACACACAACTCTGACCCCTCTCCACTAACACCCTTAAAATCACCACCCTTTTTTCCCCTCCACCATCACCCTATGCCCCCTCCACCCCACCCCCCCCCCCCTCCCACCAACAAACGTGGACCAACACTACCGATCTAATGTAGAGAGTTTGATTAGTTCAGGCATAAACTGTTCGTTACCAGATTTTCCAAATCATAAAGCAAAATAGTAGTTTCTATGATTTTCTTGCCCAGTGAAATATGCTCAAAGACTCTGATCTAATGTGTGTAACAAACAGAGAGAAGTATAATGAATGATTTTATAAATGAAAAAAATAGACAAATAATTTGTTTTGATGCTCTTTGAATTTTAATGGGGGTATTTTTTATTACCTGTTTGAGCTGCATTTGTTCGATTTTTTTAGGGTGGTTGAGGGTAGCAGGAGGAGGAGGGTTTTTTGGTTTAAGATGGATGATTTTTTGGTTGTGGGTAGCAGACTGGTGGTCAGATGCTGTACTTTTTATGGTGGGAGGGTTTTTTTTTCCTTTTGGGTGGTAGTGGTGGTGGAAGGAGGAGGGGGAGGGGATGTTGGTGGTGGAGGTGCTGGTATTGGTGGCGGTGGTGAGGGGGTAGAGAGAGAGAGAGAGAGAGAGATAGAGAGAGAGGATCATTTTAAAATTTGAAAATAGGGATAAGCTTTTGTTTTGTTGCTCATAGAGATGGTGGTTCTTGTTTTTTATTTTATTTATTTATTTATTTGTTTTTTATTTTGGATTTAAAAATTGGGGTGGATGGGTATTTTAGTCCATTTACCCTTAAAAATGGAGGGAACCCCACTTTTGGATTTAATTATAACAAATTAATAGTTTAGGAGATGAATTTATAGGATATTTTTGTTTAGGAGATGACTCGCAAAATCGAGATACTTGAAGTGGGTTAGGTGTAATTTTTCAAATATAAAATGAGTGTTACTCTCCATTTTATATTCAAATGACTCTAGAGTTAAAAAAAATTAACAATAATACTTTATCCATATTTCAGAGGGAAATTTTCAATTATTTTCACAAAATTTAATGATTAAAAAAAACTAAATATATTCATTGGTTATTTAAAAGCTAAATATTAAAATAAATTTTCACTTTGACAACCACATATTTAGTGCTATTGACACAGAAAATAAGTGCTGATAATTTTAGAAACGACACGATAACGGTACAACATGACACAAATACAACCCAATTAAAACGCAACACTATGCGAACACGACTCAAATAAAAGTTTACATGTAAGGACATTTTTCTCATGTCCATATACATGTTAGTATGTCGTATACCGCTACAACCGTCGAACAAATGTTCAAGAGCATATATCCATCAAGACGGATCCGAATATCAATAATTATTCAACAAATCCTCGACGAGATTAACTTTGATAAAGTTTGAGTTCCTTAATATTTCATTTTAATTATTGGGATATTTTCTGAAATATTTTTATAAAACCGATGCGAGTTTTTTAGAGATGAAGTTTTTTTTTTATATCGAACTGGCCCGATGTATTTAAAAAACAAACCGATCCGGTATGGGCAATTTCTCTGTAAGATTTTAAGATACTGGTCGATCCAGTGCTAAGGGAAAACGAATCGATCCGGTATTCGGACCAAACTTTTAATTTTTTTCGGACCAGTTCGGACCCGATAAGTTTTTCCACCACCTCAGATTTTCTTAGATTTCTATAAAAAGGCATATTCGGTGGTGTATTTGTTTAAGTCTTTAAAAAAAAAAATTGAGAGTTCAAACACAGCAAGACTTCATTTTTTGATGTTCCAAACATATTTTTGATTCACACATAAAATTCTCAATTAATTTTGTGAATATTTTGGAAACCTAGAACAACTTTGCTATTGTTCAACCTCTATGGAGAAGGAAAATCCATAACTTGTTATTCCTGGAGGGAACTCACTACTGATCGGTGGACATCGAGCGTAGAGCTACTGCGTGTGGACGACTAGGAATGCGGGTTGAGGCATAGCTTTGAAGGTTTGATGAAGATACCATGCGCTACACTTGTGGGTGATTATCAGGTTGTATGTAAGTCAATGGTCCTGTAAACTTTTCAAAGTGTTAAAAACATTTTACCAGAAAGGTTTTTTTCCTTGAATTTCTCGTCTTTGTTATATGCATGATTTGAATGATTTAATGCTTTGTGACAATTAAATGCATGCATAGGGGCTGAACTAAAATTGAATTTGATTTTGTTCAAATTTAGACACCTAATTAAATAAGTGTGTTTGATTCCATGGGATATTTGCAAACTCGATTGATATCGTGTTTACAAATTGGTATCGGAGCAGTTTAAGCTAATTTATCGACAATTCCTATTTTTCGTAACAATTGTGTGATATTGATTTTTTTGAAAAATCTTTTTTGTGAAAAATCAAAATTTTCCAATGGAACAATTATGTAATTTGATGCCCCCTCCTATTGACACAAGTCAGAGTTTTAACGATTTAAATAATTTTAATTTGACGTTTGCGAAAAGAATTGAAGTTTTGAAAAAAGTAAATTCTCATTTTAAATCCGCGATGGATCTTTTGCAAACGGTTCAAAATCAAAGAGATTTTTATCTTAAAAATTGTATTGCTTTGGACTAGGACTTTAATGCTTTAAAATTTTCCAAAAAGGAGAGTATGATAGAGTCCTTATTTTAGAAAAAGATTTGGAGGACTTTAAAAATTCTAGGGTTCCTATTTGTGCCATTGTGGATAATTGTTTAATTGATGATTTTACGGCACATGAAAAGACTCTTAGGGATAAATCTGTTTTAATTGAGAGTGAGAGAGATAGCCTTTTAGATTTGATCGATAATTTGAAAAAGGAGTCCCTCAAATTGGAAGAGTCCAATTCTTTTCTTGAGTCTAAAGTTTTGAAGTTGAAAAATGATTTAAATGACTCGAGTAGTTTATGTAACTTTGGTAATGGATCATTTTTTTCTCATGCTTTGAGTGTTATAACCCAAATCATAGTTTGTTTTTTAGGGTCAACCATCTCCAAGGACATTAGAAAAGGTCAACCCATAGGTGTCACTCCACACATGTTCACATTGTGGTAGGAAAGGGAACCTTATGCGTTTTTGTTTCGATCTTCGAAAAATTCCTAAGAAGTTTAAGTCTAGTGTTCCCTTGGTTACCCTAGCCCCCATACGTCGTTGCACACCTATTTGGGTTAGGAAATCACTTTTAGAGGCACTAGATGTGAGACTTGTTGATTCTCCATTGCTTGCACATGATTCTTCTCTTGCTATATCTTATAGATGATTGTGTTTGCATGTTTGTCATAAGCTAGTTATGCTTCTTGATATATTCTTGCTAGTGTTATGACATGTATACTCTTTGTATGTCAATTCATATATTTTTTTGGGATCATTTTTGAAAAATGCAAAAATATTTTCATTTGTTTTGATAAAAATTTTGAAAATATCAAAAAAGAGTTTTGTTTTTTTGTTTTACACCACTTAGGATGACCAAGTCACAAATTCATTCCATATCCATATGACTATTTGATAGTGTTTTGGGTCAATATGTTGTGTCATTCATATGCTTGACAAAGTTTGGAGTCTTTGAGATGATAGTGTTACTACCTACATGTTTGACTCATTTATCCTTTATTGAACATATGCATGGATTTGTTTGACTTTTATGCTTGTCTATCACATGTTGGTTGAGTGTTTTCATCTCAATTTTGTCTATACTACGAACCAAATGCGATAAAACTTGACAAAAAGTAAAGCATGTTATAAACCGTTTATGAGTTTGTGTGATTGATTTTGAAAAATGAAAAAGGGCTCCGAAAGGTATTTTTTTCTTTGCGATAAAGCCATTGTTTAAGTGGGCCTAAAAAGGTGAGGAATTGAAAATTATCTGGAGTTCAATGAGGTTTAAAAGAGCCCGAAAAAATTTGAAAGGCAATAAAAAGAAATTTATGCCAACAATGGGCCAATAGATTTTAGTTTCATCACCTCATAAGAAGAAATGAAAAGCATTATCTTTTAATGAGGGAGTTTGGATGGAACTTATAACAATTTGCACATCCTTGAAAGTCATGAAAAAGCATTACATAGCTTTGGACGTTATTGGTGTGAAATTATTTATACTTTGATTTGTTGATATTATTAAGACAATATCATCTAAATTCAACGATTTTACACCTAAGGACTGTTTTTATGTTCATTCGTTAGGAGTACACTTATGCATCGTGCACACATGTCATTAGGGCTGTAAACGGATATTCGAAAATCCGCATCTGTCCGATATCCGAATTCGAATTTGTGGATATTTATCCGAAAAAATGGAAACGGATACGAATATGGATACTCTATAAAAATATCTGAGAAAACAGATACGGATACGGATAGTACTAGTATTTGACACGGATAATTCGTATCCGTTGCGGAGTATCCATTTTATCGGATATCCGTTTTACCGGCTGTCCGTATCCATTAAATATATGTTTAAAGTATTACTACTAATATATATATATATATATATATATATATATATATATATATATATATATATATATATATATATATATATATATATATTAACTTAACAACTCACGGTCACCCCACCCACCACACAACATAGCCTAATCCCAAACCGCAACTCTTATCTTCTCTCTCCCTATCTATCTACAAACTTCTACGCACCAACGTCTATAGCCTACAACACCTCCACTGTAAGGTACGTACCTTCCCTCTCCGGCTCGTCCCTACCTCTCCGGATCTGTCCCTTCCCTCTCTCTACAAACCCTACGTAGTCCATTTCATTTGCTCCGGCTGCACAATAAGATCCAAGATCCGACGACAAAAGTTAAACGATTTCAAATATCCAAGATTCGGTACAGACCATTTTTTGTCTTCCATATACGCACCCTATCAGGTTCAAACAATGTTAGTGACTATTTTTATTTCCCCTTTCAAACATTGTTAGTGGATATTTCCCCTTTCAAACATCATTGCTATTGTATATATTTGATGTAAAATATGTTTTAATACATTCATATATCAAGCTCTCCTTATTGTATAATTTCCTTTTTCATGTTTAACCACACGGATATTTACACTACATAACCTAATCCCCACCCATCAGTGCTATTGCATAATTTCGATGTAAAATATGTTTTAATATATCGTTTACATTAGTGCTATGTTGTTATCTGTTTTAATTTTGATGTAAAATCTGTTTTAATAAAATTTTGATGTATAATTTCCCCTTTCAAACATCACTGCTGTGGTATAATTTTGATGTAAAAACTATTTTAATATAATAATCTATTTTTAAAGTAACCCTATTTTATAAGTGCTATTTTTAATTAAAAAAAAGTGTTGTTTTTAATTAAAAAAATATGTTGCTTTTGTGGGTATTGGCCGAATAGGACCGAGACCGAACACGGACCATTTGAAAATCGAATAGGACCGAGACCTATTATTTCGGTTCGATGTCGGTCCATAATTTTATAGAACCGATTAATGCGATTCGATCCCAAAAATACCTCAAAACCAGACCAAACTGGACCGCGAAATACCCCTAGGGTAAACAATATGAATGGATACGGATATTTTCCGAATCTGAGGTATCCGAGCGGATACGGATATGGATAGTTATTTTAACTATCCGGGAGGATATGGATACAGATATGGATAGTGCATCCAGATAGAGAATACAGATACGAAAAACAAGGTATCCGATCCGTATCCGTCTGTTTACACCCCTTCATGTCATGATTGAGTTGATTGTCCTATCGAATGTGTTCACACACATTCATTCCATTTCCATGATTTTGTTATCTTAGTGTAAATTCATAGTGTGTGATTTTGTAGCATCATTTTTGCATATATGTATACTACTCGACTACTCAACAAAGCCTTTTCCCAATTTTTTGGGGTCGGCTACATGAATCCTATTTTTCCATTCCATTTTGTCCAGTGCAATATCTTCGGTTATAACCACATGATATCATGTCCTTTTTTATAATATCCCACCAAGTTAATTTAGGCCTACCTCTACCCCTTGGGTTACCATCAATACTAACTAAATCACTCTTCCTTATGGGAGCATCTATTGGTCTACGCTTGAGGTGTCCAAACCATCTAAGTCGATTTTCTCTCAATTTATATTCTATAGGAGCTACTTTTACTGTTTCACGAATTTGTTCATTTTTAATTTTATCCTTTCGAGTTTTACCACAAATCCATCTTAGCATTCACATCTCCTCCACACTCATTTTCTACACATTTTGTTTCTTGGTTGCCCAACACTCTGTCCCATATAACATGGTGGGTCTAATGTCCATCCTATAAAATTTTCTTTTTAACTTCAAAGGTATACGCCTATCACACAGAATGCCGTTCGCACTTCTCCACTTAACCCAACCTGCTCTAATCCTATGTGTAACATCATCACTAATGTTATTCTTTGCCTTGCTTACCGTGACACAACGATTTTTTTATGTGATTTATTCTTTTCCATATCTATTTCGGACAAATAAAAAGGGGGAGAACGAATTATGATATTATGGGGGAGTTTGTTTTAGTATGGGGGAGTTTGTATGGGGGAGTTTGTTTTAGTATGGGGGAGGTTTGATGCTCTGATGTTTATGTGCTTATATCAATTCAAACTCGATACGTCACGAGTTATTTGCTTTATCTCATGTGTGTAGGTACAATTGATGATCATTTTGTACACCCTGATGAGAAAAGATTTCAGATTTGATGTTGAAGATTTTGAAGAAAAATTTGAAGACTTATCAGTTTACCTTTTCACCTTTGAGTTTACGGGAGGGTAGCTTTGTATAGGTCATTTTAATTTGATAATTAGGATATTTTTATTTTGTACAGGCATAGACATAGGGGGAGATTTGTAAGGACATTTTTCTTATGTCCACATACATGTTAGGATGTCGTATACCGCTATAACCATCAAAGAAATGTTCAAGAGCATACGTGCATCAAGACGGATCCGAATATAAAAAATTCTTCAATAAAGCCTCGATGAGATTAACTTTGGTAAAGTTTCAGTTTAAGTTCTTTAATATTTCATTTTGAGTATTGAGATATTTTCTAAAATATTTTTATAAACCCGGTGAGAGTTTTTCAAAGCTGAAAGTTTTTTAATATCAGACCGGGCCGATGGATTTCAAAAACGAACCGATCCAATATGGGTAATTTTTTTGTAATATTTTAAGATTCGGACTGATCCGATGCTAAGGGAAAACGAACCAATTCGGTAACCGAACTGAACTGCTATTTTTTTAGACCGGTTCGGACCTAATAAGTTTTTCCACTGCCTCATATTTTCTTAGATTTCTATGAAAAGGCATTTTCGGTGGTGTATTCATTTAAGTCTTTGAGAAAACATTTTCGAGACTTCAAACACAATAAGACTTCATTTTTTGATGTCCCAAACATCTTTTTAATTCACACATAAAATTTCCAATTACTTTTGTGAATCTTTTGGAATCCTAGAACAACTTTGCTATTGTTCAACCTCTGTGGAGAAGGCATCTCCATAACTTGTGAATCCTGGAGGGAACTCACTGTTGATCGATGGACACCGAGCGTAGAGCTACTGCGTGTGGATGACTTGGACTACAGGTTGAGGCTTAGCTTTGAATGTTTGACGAAGAGATCGTGTGTTACACTTGTGGGCGATTAGCATGTTGTATGTAAGTCAGGGGTTTTTGTCTAAATTTGTCGTCTTTGTTTTATATGCATGATTTGAATGATTTAATGCTTTATGACATTTAGATGCACGCATAGGGGCTGGATTAAAATTTAATTTGATTTTGTTCAAATTTAGACTCCTAATTAAATAAGTGTGTTTGATTCCATTGGCGATTTGCAAACTCGATTGATATTGCATTTACACTAGACGACATGAATTTTTTTATCTAACACAAACATCATCATCACCATCATCCTTGCCTTAATCCAATCACATGGGGTCGGTCACATGGATTCTCCTTTTCTATTCTAATCTATTGTGAAAAATATTATCATTCAAGTTTAATGGCTTAAGTCTACATTATCTTAATTTATCGCTAATGCGAGCTACTCCTAACTTTTCTTTCACATGATGATTTTCAATCTTGTCCTTTCTAGTAATTCCTATCATCCATATGATCATCATCATCTCACTAACATGGAGACTTTGTTCATATGTTTATTTAAAGCCCAACACTTCGCTCCATATAGGGTCGCTGGCCTAATAACTGATCTATTAAATTTTCCTTTTAATTTATTAGTTATCCTCTTATCGCCTAACACCCCACTTGCTTGCCTCTATTTCATCCAACCAACTGATATTCTACTCATTACATCCTCTTCAGTATCCCCATTACTTTTTAACACTGAACCTAAATACCAAAATTTATTAGTTTGATATATCACTTTTTCTTCAATCTTTAATATTATTCTATCGACGCCTCATTATTAAATTTACATTCCATAAATTCAGTTTTATTCCTACTAGTTTTTAGGCCCTTAGACTCTAAGGTATTTCTCCAAGTATCTACTCTCATCGCTAAGGCCTCCTTTAAAGTGTCTACTAAAACTATATCATACGCAAACAACATATGCCATGGGACATCTTCTTATATGTTTTTAGTAATCTCATCCAATACTATGACAAATAAGTAACGACTTATGGACGATCCTTGATGTAGAACCGCTTTAATTGTGAAATCATTAGTTTCTCCACAAATATTTCTTACTTTAGTCTTTGTGTTATCATATATATCTTCAATAACTTTAATATAACGCATAGGGATTCTTTTTCACCTTAAATACCACCATATAATATCCGTAGGTACTCTATCATATGCCTTTTCTAGGTCTATAGCGACCATGCGTAAAGTTTTATTCTTACTTCTGCATTTCTCAATTAACTATCTTAATAAATAAATAGCTTCCGTGGTGGATCTCCCTAAATCCAAATTGATTGTCCGAAATAGTTGACTCATTTTTTAATCTTTGTTCTATAAAATTTAATTTCGTAGTGTGATTCATCAGTTTGATTCCTCTATAATTACTGCAGTTTTGTATATCACCTTTATTTTTATACAAAAGTATTATCGTATTTTTTCTCCACTCATCCGACATGTTTCTCTCTTTTAATTTTTTTATTAAATGAACATGTTAACCATTTTACCCCTATACTTCCAAGGGTCCTCCATAACTCTATGGGTATTTTATCCGGGCCAACCTCTTTGTTCCTTTATATTTTTATATTAATATATCTACTTCTTTTTCAGTAATCGGACATACCATTCCTATATTCGGTTCTATGTTCTCGATACCCATTCTGGGATATTCTTTATTCAAAAATCCTTGAAAATACTATTCCCATCTATCAAGAATATATTTATCATTAATCAATATATTTTGGCTTTTGTCTTTAATACAGTTAATTGGACCCATATCCCTTATCAATCTATCTTTATTCTTTGACAATGTATATATCTCTTTTTCACCTTCCTTGGTACCTAATTTACTATAAATATTATCTAGTGGGTTTTGTTGCACTTTTCTAATAATATTTTTTACTTCACTTTTTAACTTCTTATACCTTTCTAAATCTTCTTGATTTTTACTCTTTTGTCAGTCTTTAAAACTTACTCATTTCTTTTGTACTATATTTTGCACTTCATCATTCCACCACCAAGTCTCTTTTTAATGAATATTTTTCCTTTAGTTTCACCTAAAATTTTCTTACCTATTTTCTCAATAGCATTCTTTTTCCTTGACCAAATGTTGTTAACATTGTCGTCCCAATTTTGCTTCATGTTAAACATGAACTTCTGTCTAAATTCTATCTCTTTGCATCCTTATAAATCCTCCATTATATATTTTGATAACCTATTTTCTCGTTTCGGTACTTAAATCCTTTGATAGCTAAATATATTACTAATAGGCGATGTTGATTCGTTAAGCATTCACGTGGTATAACTTTACAGTCTTTGCATGTGTTCAAGTCTCTTCTTCTAAGTAAGCAATAATCCATTTGAGTTTTATTCTCTCCGCTTTTAAATGTTATTAAATGTTCTTATCTTTTTTTTTAAAATGTCTTTGCTAACGTTAGATCGTATGCCTTAGTAAATTCTAAGATAGCTTTCCCTCTTTCAATTCTTTTACCAAACCCACAACCTCCGTGTATCGTTGGATAACTGCCCCGTTCGACTCCTACATATCCATTGAAGTCACCTCCTAAAAATATTTTTTCATGCGCAGGAATTTATTGTAATACTTTTTCCAATAATTTCCAAAATAGTTTCTTTACATTTTCAACTAATGATCCTTGGGGCGTGTAATCACTTATAACATTCAATATTATTTTGTTTAAGACAATCTTAATGTTCATTAATCTATCTCTCCATCTTTTAACATCCACAACTTTATCTTTCGTATAGTGATCAACAATAATACCTATCCCATTTCTACAATTATCATGTCGTCCCGAATAAAACAATTTATAACCTTCTTCTATCTCTCTAGCCTTTTCACCCTCCCATTTAGTTTCTTGTAGGCATACTATGATGATTTTTCTCCGGTTTAAGGTATCCACAAGTTCTTTACACTTGCCAATTAGTATTCCCGAATTCTACATACCAAATCTAATTTTATGTATATTATTTTTACCAACATTTCTTCTTTTAACTAGAGAATCCATCATCAAGATTTGACATAAAGTTTAGAGTTGGCTGTCAAACTGACAGTAAGCCACCTCGTTTCACATACGAACTTGGGCACCAACAATGGTAGAGCCAAAAGGATTAATTAACCAATTAATTAGTTACTTAACTAAATACTCTAACAAATTAATTCAGTTAGTAAATGTGCTATACACATTCTATGTTTAACATGAAGCAAAATTGGGAAATGATGCAAACGCACCTCTCTATGTGATAAAAATAATAATAACTCTAGACATACAATTAGTGAAGATACAACAATAAGAGATGAAAACTCCTATACACATTCTATGCTCATAAACAATAATACATTCAAGTTCATGCAAGTTAAAAAAAAAAGATATGATTATTAATTAAAATATATGGCACAAAATCCATGTTTGTCAAACTCAAATTTAATTAAAATATATAGGTTTTAAATAACAAATTAATATTTTTAATAATTTTTTAATCATTAAATTTTTTTAAAATAATTGAAATAGTTCCTCTAAAATATTGTTAAAAATGATTATTAAAAATTTAACGTCCAGTTATTTGAATATAAAATGTAGAGTAACACTCATTTTATGTTTTCCCTGATGAGGAATTCTGAGGAGAGAGAGAGTATTGTGACAACCCGCAATCCGAATTAAGGGGTGGCCAGCCCAATACTCCAATACAACAGGAATCATGGATGGAATCATTCTCAGCATCACAACAAAATACAAAGTATATAGGATAACCACTCCATATTTCAGAAAAACGGGTTGCCAAATTTTTTATTTTTAAAGTAAAAGAAAAAATTTAAACAACCCAATTTAAAAGAAAGTGGAACCCCCAAGAATATATATTACAATAACGACAAGTAAATAATAAGAGGACCGAATATGTTGTCGGTCAACAGGTACATACCACATGATACAACATTTTAATGTAAATTACATAATACATTACATTAAGCAAGTACAATCGTTTGGACCACGCGCCCGAGTAAAAGATCCGATCTTGACTAGAGAACAAGGACGACGGCATCTATTGCATTATGTCCCGTAATACCCGCAAAGCATCACGGCTCGCCAAAATTCACCGGGTTTGGAAAGTCAGAATAGGCATCCTTGTGGCGGAGCACCTGAGCGGAAATAAGGTGCATGCACAACAAGAAATATGAACGAGTCAGGGCCCGATTTTATATGATCACCAGATGAATAAAAAGTATGACAGTTATGAATAAAAATCATGCTAGAAAAGATAAAAATCTACGTAGACAGTTTTAAAACATGAACTAAGGAAATCAGATGATCATAAAATTTAAATTTAATTATACACAAAAATATGATTAACATCAATTAAAAACCTCCATCATTTTATACTGTTCCATCTCATTGTTATGTTCCTCATTAGGAACTCATAATTACAATTTTTATGCTCTTTCTAACATTCCATTCCTTATCAGGAATATAATCATCATCAAATGCTCTTTATGGAATATCTCATACATCAAGTCCCGCTTGATTATGAATTGTTATATTTATATACATATAACGATTCTAAGACCGCCCCTTCGAGTTTCTCCACTGGACGCACCCGTAAATGACCATCATCTTCCAGGGCCTATCAATTAGGACACCTGGGCACCTACAACGCCAGACATCAGGAAGTGGCCATATGCCTGCGGGAGAGTCAAGACCACACCCGAAATCTCCTCACTAGCGCAAAAAACATAACGTATCGCTCATATGGCCTAGGACTATATCCACCCTGCATTCACTAGCCATGGGGCTTCACTTCGCGCCCGAACTTCCCTTATGATGTCATTTAGAGAGGTGTGTTTAAGTAAATTAGCATTTTCCATATTCATGATTAAGTAAATTATCATTTACCATCATCATTACCATTTTCATTTCATTACCATATTCCATTTTTCATATGTAGGTTTCATGTTATTTGAAACCATAAGCTTTTACATTTTGTAAATATTTCACCTTTATATTTTACTCGGAGCCATACTTAATACATCTTATCATTGTAACCTCAATGAATGAATATACTTTCAAATTAATCTCCCAAGATTCCTTGTGAAGTTATTATAAACCATCAAGACTAACATAGCTCAATTGAGATTCTAAAGTCTCCCAAACATAACACTATAACTCCTAGTTTCATAATAATCAACTGGAATAAAAGAATGCCCTAACATCAATTGGCATATCCCCGGAAAAACCCCATATAACTCATTTCTAATCTAGGGTAGCTCCCTGATTCATCTACAACTCTAGGACCCTAAGTTTACTTCATTCAAGAAGGTTCCTAGGTCCTAAGCCTAAAGAAAAAGAATAAAAATTGAGTTGGAAAAAAAATTAACTCAAAACAGCAGGGTCCGAATCAATTCTCCCAAACAGCGAATCGGTTCGGAAGATAAATCTAGCTTTCTGCAAAAGCTGAATCGATTCGGCCTTAACCCGAATCGATTCAGGTACCCAGATCTAGAGACTGTAACCTTAGCGATCGATTCGCCCCTGTAGATAGGCCAAGAAGGGGGGTTTACGGGTTATAAACCCTAGTTTTTCCCCAAAACCAATTTCACTTCAATTTTTACTTACATACAACATATTTAACCTACCCCAAATCATCCTACATGATTATTAACCACTATAACCCAAAATTTCATCAACAAGACTAAGATTTGGGTTACAATATCCTAAAATCCATAAAACCCATATTTGTTCATTTACACTAATACACAACTATCAACACAATTTATTCATCTTAAATCATATATTAGCAAGTAGAAAACTTGCTTAAGCTTGCAAATTCAGATTTCTATGTGGAAGATGAAATCCCAATCTTCAATCTCCAAATCTCTCTTCTTTCTCCCCTTTTCTCTTCCTCTCTCTTTCTCTCTTTGTTTGGTAACACACAAATGAGAAATGAAATAAGGGGAAAGACTTGAAATCGTGGCTTAAATCTAAAGTTCCCAACTTAAATGGTTAATAAGACATTAAAACGACTCCCAAATACGCATTTAAGTTAAAACCAGTCAAAAGTGCCCGGAACCTAAAAATACAATATGGCACTTATTTTGACTATCTCGCACATTCCGGGACTAACTACGCCCTCTAAAATGGCATCCGATAGTTTTATAAATTATTTCGAGTTTCAATTTCATTTAAACCACAGTGTCATTTAAAACACATCACACTATGAAACATACAACAAGATGATATTTACTTACACACGCAGTAAATATGCAACGATACAGTAAATATTAACTTTCAACTCATTCAATTAATATTTACTCCAGTTCCAATATTTTATATAATTACATCATGCGGTAAATTAATATAAAATAAGCCTCCCAAAAGCGAGGGTTGTTACATACTCCCTCCCTTATGAGGGAATTTTGCCCTCAAAATTCAGGCGTACCCTATCATCTCAAGGGTATATTATCCTAAACTATCATTATATCACTCTTAACTAACCATCGTTATTGTGACGTCCCAATGGGCTTTGACTAAAGTCGTCCCTATCGATCTCGGTCTACATCCTTTGTGCCTTAATATAGCACCAACTCGTTCATCCCGGACTATCGATCCTATCTTCCTATGGCGGAATAAGATCCCCACATGACTAGGCACAAATTGCCTTGCCTTCTAAGTCACGTTACATCCCCCCTCGGGGATACCTACACTAACGTTAAATTGCTTAACCTCGATACTACTCAACTTCTCCTCGCATGGCGTAGCCCTTCAAAGAATACGACCCTCTAAGTCCATGACCACTCCAAGTCCAATGAACATATCGTCCGCTGGTCCTATCCACAAGTATGTGAATTTCTCAATCGGCTACACAGGGTCGTTCGTGGTGCCATACCTTAGGAAATAATCTGAATTATTGTACAAGAATTTTCATCCATACAAGTTACCTCTCTCATCCATCCCTATAGCCTAAGGCGCACGTTCTAGATATGCCCTTCGGCATTAGGTTAACTTCCTCCATTCGTTCATTCACTTTAGGGTGGTAAGATATACGCCATTTCTATACGGTTCCCATTGCTTCCTAGAAACTTTACCCAACCTTCGACATGAATATCTAGTCTCGGTCCACCACTATTTTGATAGGCACTTCACACTGTTTTACCACTCCTTCGTAAAGAGCAGGACGTACTCCTCTATATATGGTTCGCCCCGAAAGACCGGAGAAGCAACAATTTGGTCAAACGATCAGCAATTTCCTCAAATGGTATCATGACCAATTCGGTGCCGGAAATTCGATAAAGATGTCTATGAATATACCTTTCTTCGTTCCACCACTACTCTACTTCACACGAGTAGGTGAAATGGTCAGTCACAGACATGAATTCTCTTGCTCCAAAGTCTTCCCAGTTGTGCTCGTTCTACTTGGCTTTCTATGCCATCACCAATTTCTCGACGTGTTTTCTACTCGACGCATCTACTACCCCAATCGCATTCCCTTAGCGAAAGGGACTGTCCAAATGATCGTCCTTTATGATCTCCAAACACCAACTCTATTCCATTACACAACATATTGCAACAACTTGTTACTCGCGAGAAAGACCAAATTTCTTACCCAGGAAGTAGTGCCTCATTTCTTTAAGGCTATTACTACCGCAGTGAATTATAAATCAAGCGTGGAATAATACTTACCACAAAATTTAAGTTTGTGAGACGCATAAACAATGGGTCCATGCTCCAGTATCATCACTTCCCATTCCTGGCAGAGACTTGTTCGTTAAATCCACCCTCGAGCTTAACAACATAGGATCAGGAGTGAAAATCAACTCATCCTTTTAACCCCCCGAAAGTTACGTTACCAACGTAACACTCTATCTAAGAGAGGCCTCATCTCCTTCGGCCTAACCTTCCAAATCTCTCGAGATTCCATACTTCTCGTTCCTAGGGACCTAATCCCTCTTAGAGTTAACCCACAACCTATTCGTGGTCAACTCCCTACCGCCTTCCTAAATCGACATCACCTGCCCTAACGACCTTACGTCCTAAAAATCCTAAGATCAATCTATATCCTAGTCGGGTCGTATACGTATAATACTAAGTTTATCCCTAGTGCCCAAGACCTTTCTCAACTTTCGATATTCGCTCGGTTTCATGCGTGGGACGTCTCGCCGAAGCGAAATCTAGACAAGGAACCCTCATGTTACACTACTACCTCGCATTGTCGGTCATCAACATATAACGGTCTAAGACACATGATCGGGACCGGGAAAATTCTAACTCTAAACCCTACTAATAAGATTCTACTTCTATGTCTTCCCATATAAATAATTGAGGATTTCAACAAATCAGACATTTACTTTCTGTAAAGTCTTACAATCATTTATCCCATAACATATATAGATATTTTGAAATAACCTTCTTATCAAGGCATGACCCGAGGTCTCAATTCGACTTCATATCTCAATCTCCCTCACATCGATCAGAGGAGAGAATTATATATAGTGCTTCTATCTTGCACTTTAATAGCCCTTAATCACTCAACTACGTGATTCTCGGCTAAACCTTTCAACCCAATTCTCAATCAAAAAAATTAAATAAAATAAAATAAGAGAAGAAAAAGAACAACATCTCTCCACTTCCAACGTCGTTAAGGTTCACGCGTGGAGAGTCTCGCTAAAGCGAAATCCAAGCAAGGAACCCCTCCTATGCATTACTACTTAACCTTGTTGGTCGTGGAGATAAGGCACAACAACCACAAACAAAGCAACCAAACAATCAAACACTCAAGCAGGATAACATAACAAGTAACAAAAATCCCCTACTTACCTCAAACCACCCTTATAAGGTCTCAACCTGTATCCCGGGGAGATATTATAGGATGACTAGTTCTATCCTGAAACTAGAAGAAGGATAGCCTCGCAATTTAATCGTTTTCTATCACCCCGAATAAACCAGAATATCTTTACTAGCATAATACACATAATACAAATAGCACATAACACACATAATAATAAAAATATCATCACTCGCCTTACCACGGAAGTCATATAATTACCCTATTTATAGTAGCTTCGATACTACCACAAGCTCAATATACACACCTGATTCTAGAGTAAATGCAAAAATACCCTATCTTATCATCAAGGTGGAATTCCCCCCAACACTCTTGCCATAGTTCTCCAATCAACAGAATCAATATTAGTGGTTCTACATTCCACGTCATAGCCATTGTTCCGCCCCTAGCTGCCAAACAATTGCCCATGCAATCCCTTTCGCTTTCTTAATAAAAAGGGACATGCTACCGGCCTCCCCTTCCTTAGTTCAATGAAACCTCCTCAGGCGGATGTCCACCCATGGGGTTTCATGAACACTGTTCCTTCATAAGTGTTAACGACACTTATCCTGGAGCCTATCATTCCACTGAAGGACTCCTTCTTCCTTATACCTACCTTATTTTGGTGCACGGCCTCCCTAACCGTACAACTCATATTCATTATCGGCCTTCGACCGAACCTCGTGTGAACATTTGAGGATCCATCTTCTCCTCAGTCCAGTTACCCCAGATAAACCCATTGTTGAAAATGCCCACTGAGTTTCTCCATGGGCAAAACTTCCTGCACCCACAACATATGGTGACTAAGTTCCCACCATTTCAACACTACTCCTATGGGTGAAGGATTTTTCCGCCATCCTTTTCATCTGGGCAACTCCTATACCCTTCGCTAGGCCAAAACTCCTGGACCTTACACTTTTACCGAATGAGGATGCACGTCGCTTGGAATCCCAAGCTTAGTACCACTCTCTCTACTTCTATCGGTACTGGGAAACTATATCCACTGTAATTAGTAGTCGCGGTAGCAAGATAAGGAAATGCTACAAAAGGGAAGTGACCTTCCAAAGCAATCTTCATCCCTGACCACAACTTACAGTTCCTAGTAATTACATCTCGCGACGCCTTCCCAACTACCTACTAATCTCACACGTATGGGCAACAGATTATATAGGTTCTATCTCACGACAGGAGAACGAAATCTCACAAGAGAAATCAACGATCTTAATCCTAAGGCTCTATGTCAAATCAAAAGTAATGCTGAAAGCGTAAAGCGTTCACACAGATTCCTAAGGACTCTAGAACCTGATGCTCTGATACCATCTGTGAAAACCTGCAATCCAAAATAAGGGGTGGCTAGCCCAATACTCCAATACAACAGGAATCATGGATGGAATTATTCTCAGCATCACAACAAAATACAAAGTATATAGGATAACCACTCCATATTTCAGAAAAACGGGTTGCCAAAATTTTTGATTTTTAAAGTTGAAGAAAGAATTTAAACAACCCAATTTAAAACAAAGTGGAAACCCAAGAATATATATTACAATAATGACAAGTAAACAATAAGAGGACCGAATATGCTATCGGTTAATAGGTACATACCACGTGATACAACATTTTAATGTAAATTACATAATACATTACATTAAGCAAGTACAACCGTTTGGACCACGCGCCCGAGTAAAAGACCCGATCTTGACTAGAGAACAAGGATGATGGCGTCTATTGCAATATGTCCCGTAATACCCGCAAAGCATCACGGCTCGCCAAAATTCACTAAGATAGGCATCCTTACGGCGGAGCACCTGAGCGGAAATAAGGTGCATGCATAATAAGAAATCTGAATGGGTCAGGGCCCGGTTTTATATGATCACTAGATGAATAAAAAGTATGACAGTTATGAATAAAAATCATGCTAGAAAAGATAAAAATCTACGTACACAGTTTTAAAACATGAACTAAGGAAATCAGATGATCATAAAATTTAAATTTAATTATACACAAAAATATGATTAACATTAATTAAAAACCTCTATCATTTTATACTATTCCATCTCATTGTTATGTTCCTTATCAGGAACTCATAATTACAATTTCTATGCTCTTTCTAGCATTCCATTCCTTATCAGGAATATGATCATCATCAAATGCTCTTTGTGGCATTTCATTGTGCTCATTATGGCACTTCATCATGCTCTTTATGGCATATCTCATACGTCAAGTCCCACTTGATTATGAATTGTTATATTTATATACATATAACGATTCTAAGACCGTCCCTACGAGTTTCCCCACTGGGCGCACCCCTAAATGACCATCATTTTCTAGGGCCTATCAATTACGACACCTGGGCACCTACAACGCAAGACGTTGGGAAGCGGCCATATGCCTGCGGGAGAGTCAAGGCCACACCCGGAATCTCCTCACCAGCGCAGAAAACATAACGTATCTTTTATATGGCCTAGGACTATATCCACCTTGCATTCACTAGCTAGGGGGATTCACCTCGAGCGCGAACTTCCCTTATGATGTCATTTAGAGAAGTGTGTTTAAGTAAATTAGCATTTACCATATTCATGATTAAGTAAATTATAATTTACCATCATCATTACCATTTTCATTTCATTACCAAATTCCATTTTCCATATGTAGGTTTCATGTTATTCGAAACCATAAGGATTTACATTTTGTAAATATTTCACCTTTATATTTTACCCGGAGCCATACTTAATACATCTTATCATTGTAACCTCAATGAATGAATATACTTTCAAATTAATCTCCCAAGATTCGTTGTGAAGTTATTATAAACCATCAAGACTAACATAGATCAATTGAGCTTCTAAAGTCTCC
This sequence comes from Sambucus nigra, assembly GCA_949130495.1. Classification (NCBI taxonomy): domain Eukaryota; kingdom Viridiplantae; phylum Streptophyta; class Magnoliopsida; order Dipsacales; family Adoxaceae; genus Sambucus; species Sambucus nigra. The sequence goes on along the minus strand of OX422211.1, from coordinate 552,192,178 downwards.
CAAACATAACACTATAACTCCTAGTTTCATAATAATCAACTTGAAGAAAAGAATGCCCTAACATCAATTGGCATATCCCCAGAAAAACCCCATATAATTCATTTCTAATCTAGGGTAGCTCCCCGATTCATCTACAACTCTAGGACCCTAAGTTTACTTCATTCAAGAAGGTTCCTAGGTCCTGAGCCTAAAGAAAAAAGAATAAAAATTGAGTTGGAAAAAAAATTAACTCAAAACAGCAGGGTCCGAATCGATTCGCCCAAAAAGTGAATCGGTTCGGAAGATAAATCCAGCTTTCTGCAAAAGCCGAATCGATTCGTCCTTAACCCAAATCGATTCGGGTACCCAGACCTGGAGACTGTCCCCTTAGCGAATCGATTCACCCTATGGGCCGAATCGATTCGCCCCTGTAGATGGGCCAAGAAGGGGGGGTTTACGGGTTACAAACCCTAGTTTTTCCGCAAAACCAATTTCTCTTCCTATTTTACTTACATCCAACATCTTTAATCTACCCCAAATCATCCTACATGATTATTAACCACTATAACCCAAAATTTCATCAACAAAACTAAGATTTGGGTTAAAATACCCTAAAATCCATAAAACCCATATTTGTTCATTTACACCAATACACAACTATCAACACAATTTATTCATCTTAAATCACATATTATCAAGTAGAAAACTTTCCTCAAGCTTGCAAATTCAGATTTCTTGGTGGAATATGAAATCCCAATCTTCATTCTCTAAATCTCTCTTCTTTCTCCCCTTTTCTCTCCCTCTCTCTGTGTTTGGTAACACACAAATGAGAAATGAAATAAGGGGAAAGACTTGAAATCGTGGCTTAAATCTAAAGTTCCCAACTTAAATGGTTAATACCACATTAAAATGACTCCCAAATACGTATTTAAGTTAAAACCAGTCAAAAGTGTCCGGAACCTAAAAATACAATATGGCACTTATTTTGACTGTCTCGCACATTCCGGGACTAACTACGCCCTCTAAAATGGCATTCGATAATTTTATAAATTATTTTGAGTTCGGATTTCATTTAAACCACAGTGTCATTTAAAACACATGACACTATGAAACATACAACAAGATGATATTTACTTACACACACAGTAAATATGCAACGATCCAGTAATTATTAACTTTAAACTCATTCAATTAATATTTACTCCAGTTCCAACATTTTATATAATTACCTCATGCGGTAAATTGATATAAAATGAGCCTCCCAAAAGCGAGGTTTGTTACAAGTATATTGACGTTAAGAACCCATGAACACCTTTGGTGTTGAATTTTAAATGAAATGTAAAAGATACTGTTCAATGTGGTTTCAAGATGGCCCAAATAGAAATTACTATTCAGTCACATGTCTTTGTTATGTCTTATGCACTTCTCCCAAACTCTTTCTAATAAAAAGTTTTTGTTAGCTTGTGTTGTAAGCATAAAGTAAGGTTTGATGAGGAATTTTGAGGAAGAAAATTATTTACTACTCTTTGGAGAAACTCGTAATGCCCATAACAAATGGGTCCGAAAATGAAAATAATCTTAGGGTGGAATAATCACATAAATACAAATTTTGTATATGACATTATTTACTCTCAACATTATATATATGTACACTAGAGGAATGCCCGTGCCTAAAGGCACGACAAAAAATTTCAAAGTACGTAATTGTAAAAAAAATTCAAAGTATGTAATCGCAAAACTTTCCAAAGTACGTAATTGCAAAATAGCAAAAATTTCGTTCCCCAACATAGATCTTAAAATATTTGCTAACACCCAAATCTGGACCCACGCATTCAAAATCAAAAAATAGTAAAACAACTTGTTGATCATCTGTAAGATAGTAAGATACCAAAAAAATGCACACCAAAAATTTCATTTGAATGGAGTATTTCCCATGCATAATTATACCAAATTGCAACAACTCAAAAGGAAAGACCATAAATATAGAGAACAAATTAGCTTTACAGTTCTGAAAACTAGTGAATAATCCATTGAATTATGAAAAAACCAAAAATTAACTACTAAAGTGACAGTTCATTCAGCTAATATATGCATAGCATCATAATGTGCACAAAATTATTTTGAGTTTAATAAATAAATTGTGTGTTGAATTACTGATATTTTTACACAATTGCACAACCTTAATAACCATGTACAAAAGTAATAAAATTAGTATGCATTCAAATTCGGAATGGAAGGAAGAAATGAAGAACAAATCAAAAAGACTCCATACAGTATGATGAAGATGACATACAAAGGCAGTGAGGAATGAAAGATGGAAAAATTAACTAAAATGCTCTCTTTGGATTTCTATCAATCACCGCATATGACATTAATAAAATGACATTTTATTGCGCCTTTAAAATTAAAATTAAACCAAGATATCATCTTTTTATAGATCAAAACTACAACTCTGTTAGTTGATTTATTCCAAGAACATATAAATCGTAATAGATCAAAAGGAAATCATAGATTAAGTTGTCAGAATAACTTGAAGTGTGTTTATATAATCTCTTACTCCTGTAGTAACAAATCCCAATAATGTACTACTTAACCTTCAAAAAACCTACACATACAAAAAAAGGTAAGAGTTAACTAATTAAGTGAGATCGCGGCAATTCAAAGCATAATATTCAGACAACTAAAATAATATTAAAGAAAAACTTTACCAAGCTCCACACCCAATATTCATACCCTCTCCCCTTACCAAACTGAAATGAATGATAATAATATATACATTTTGGGCATTAATCACGTGGCACCAAAGATAAAATAATAATAATAATAATAATAATAATAATAATAATAATAATAATAATAATAAAAAATAATAATAATAATAAAGGAAAGTATAGAAAAGACCAACCCCCAAAAATTGGAAAAAGAAAAAAAATTGTAATAGTAATCTGTAATAACAATGTTGAGCCAAGGTTAGATACTTGAATGAAAATAGAATTTACTCATAAATGTTAATTCATCATTCCAACCTCATTTATGTTCGACTATGGTAACTAAGTAACAACAAAACATAACAAAACTACTAACTTTTAAACTGAGGAATATGCAAGCTGATGCTGAAATCGAGGAAGTCCCCCTCACATGGAAACACTCTAGTGGTTCAGCAACCGATTGTGCATAGATCAAAATAATTGAAAGAAACATATGGTATTATATCTCATACAAAGGAACATACTCATGTGGTAAAACCTATAAAAGTCTTAAGCCCGCTGAAGAAATTGAAACTGTCTATGTAGAGGTATAAAAGGCAATGGATGAAGTGTCAACGCATAGCCCACTTACCATCATTTTAGATGGTAATGTTTGGGTAGCAACAACCGCGCTTCCATGTCTTTGGGTAACAGCAACCACGATTGCTGTCAAATTATGATCCCAACCACTGCATCAAACAGAATTCAACTGACTTTAAATAAATCCTCCATATGAGATACAAATGCATGGGTGTAATCCGCCAATCGCACCTGCCATTGGATCAATCACTAAAACCTTACATAATTCCTCTTTTGAGAAGGTGGTTTATAGGTTCTCTACATAAGTCGTTTCCACATCCTTTTATAGGGTCCGCAAATACCATTCAATCTTTTCAATACTTTTTTTTAGAGAAGAGGGAATTCCCCAACTTTATTGATAAAATAAAGGAAGGAAAAAACCTTTCCTAGGAGTTATTACAAGAATTAAAGAGAATTAACATAGAGAAATAAGAGATAAACTTCCTCTAAACTATAATACAGTTCTAATAGATGGAATTTTTTCCTTCTCCAAATGAATGAATCCTCGAGTTGTCCATGGAAGAGCTTGAAATTCATTAAAAATTATAGGAGATGATAATGAGAGAGATAACTTTGCCAAGATATCTGCCACACCATTGGACTGTCTCCAAATTTGTCTGATTTTGATTTCTATGGAAGAAAGAACTGAGAGAATAGATGAGATTGTAGCCTTAATAAACCATGGAGCCTCTTTCTTGTAGAGAATAATTTCAACTAGGGACAGAGAGTCGGAATCAATCTCAATTTTGGAATAACCAATATTTATACACATCTTCAACCCATAAATGAGAGACAAGGCTTCAATAAGGAGAACAGGGTGATGAGGAAGAGCTTCACTGAATCTAATAATGAAATTTCCTTTGATAGTCCCTTAACACTCCTCTGATACCTAAAGAATCTGAAGATACTGCACCGTCTATATTTAGCTTCACCCAAGAAAACGATGGTTTGATCCAGCTGGAGATAATAAAAGTAGGCTTTTTTAGAATAATATTGAGGTTGAACCACTGAATGTAGAGCATGTCCTCTTGATAGCATTTTTATTTGAAAATTAGAATGGCTGCCAGGTCTTTCATATATTTAATGACACTGTTAATGATGATGGAACTCAACATGTAATCATTTTCGAAGAATTTCTTGTTTCTTGCTTTCCAGATCTCCCAGTTGATAAGCATTGGAATGGTAAAAAAAATGAAAATATGGTGATCTCTTTTCTTCATTTGGAGGCACCAAGATATAAACATAGCTTTTGAACTAGAATAATTAAGTCTAACGCTAAGTCTGTGTCCAAAAAATTCCCATATCTCACGAGTCAAAGGACATTGAAGAAACGTGTGGTTGATGGATTCGATCTCTGTGCCACAACATCTGCAAGCTGATGCTAGACGAATGTCAATCTTCTGAATTTATGAATCAAGAGACATTGCCTTATTTAATAATCTCCAAGAAAAGAAAGAGATTTTAATAAGACAATGCTTATACCATATATTTCTCTAACTTATAGAGCCTGGACTTTGAGGTCTGCAAACTTCATAGGTTGATTTGAGAGAACAATCTCCATTAGGAGTCTTAGTCCAGATAACCTGATTTTCTTCATATGAGCGATACTGATCAGAAGAGTCTTTAATTTTCTTGATTCTTTTCAAATATGGGGAGGATCTAGATCTGCTGAACATATTTGATTCGTAATTCTGATTCATGAATTTAGCCCATATACCCGAATTTTTCTTTATTTTGAAATAAAGCTTAATAGAAAAAGAGTAGCTATATCTTATAACCTTCTGCATTGTAATCCTCCCTCTTCATAAGGACCACAACATTTATCCCAACTAGTCCAACAATAGGATGAAACTTTGGATCCTACCCATACGAACTTATTGAATAAAATATGAATCCTCTTTATGACTGCAGCAGGTGGATTTAGAGCAGCTATAGTGAATATGGGAATGGAGCTAAGAACATGCTTGATTAAGATCAACCTCCCTCCATGTGACAGAAATTTGGATTGCCAAGTTTGAAGTTTTCTTCTAATAGAATCAATTAGCTCTGAGAATTTATTTATCCTTGATCTTCCTTTAGAAATTGAGCAACCAAGATACTTTATGGGAAAGGCTTTATGGGCAAGGCCTGAAGCTTGGCCTATAGATATTCTTCTATTATTGTCCATCTTAGAATCTGTTGTGAATGAGCTAAATGAAGCTTGGCCTATAAATATTCAATACTTACAGTTGTCCAAATGATTTAAAACAATTATGGAAAGAAAAGCTAAAATAAGGATAATATTTATAATTGCACGTTTGCTCATATATAATTATTTGGCTGGTCTCATTTTACAAATTAAGTCAATATAGTCCTTAATGTTAATAGAAAGAAAAAGTTAGCATGAAAAAAAATATTTTGCAAACTAAACCATGCTAATCTACTAAGGCACAAATAAATACAATCTTAGGCATAATTGGATAGAAATGTTTTTTTAAACTCATTTAACATTCTTTCATAAGCTTGGTGAATGAAACTTCTAAAAAAGATGACATGTGGAAACCATTGGCACTAAAGACAATAGTTCACTATAGCTTTTTAATAGAAAATGACCAACCAATTACACAGAATCAATACAAATATTATAATGGGAAACAACTAAAAATATCAAAAAAGGAAATCTCCCATTAATGAAAATTTTAGGCATAAAACAATCACTAAATTAAATTATCTTCATATTAGATGTGGTTGTTAAATTAATTGTATTCAGGTGCTAACATCATCGATTTAACGTTAGGCTTGGTTTGAAAAATAGATCTCCTTTTTGAAATGATCTAAAAAGTGTCAAACCAAATAGAGAATGGTGTAGGAAGATGTACCAAAAAACAGAATACCTTGAAGACAGTTATGATTCTTGGCCTTTTTATGAACAAAATCGAGAATAAAATCAATAAGCTCAGTTCCCTCAGTGTAATGTCCATTAGCCTAATTATTTCCAGCACCGAACTGACAAAAGAATGAAGTTATCGGTCTAGAATATTTGGTATTAAGGGCCTAATCGGATGTTGTCCATGGTACAAGGCAGGAGGTCCATGATGACGACACGTGGGACAAAACTACTGCAACTGGTTTCGTTAAAATAAACATTGATGCACTCCACTATGATATACATATTGTATGAGATTTTTACGTAAATATCATATACTAAAATTGAAACACCAAACTGAAGGATATCATACCTATATATGCCGCACATATGCATATTGTATGCATATATGCATATATGTGGCATATATGTGTACAGCTTCAGCAAATATGAGGTTGCATTCATATATGTTGCATATATGCATACAACTGTTGCATATATGCAGCATATATGTTCATACGTGATGATTGATGCGTAATGTACCTCTTAACAAGATTGATGCATATGAACAAGGGCTTCTTTCAGCGGTATCTACTGCCCTATTATAAGAATAAAAATTAGATCAAATTTATAGAAAGAACACTAATTTATAAAGAAATGACAATTGATTCCAAGCAAAAAATATATCTAGTAGTTACTCACCAACTACTTATAGAAGAACTTATGGGTAAATGATGTTTGTTGTCGAATTTCATTCGTCATTTGGAAGGAGGATCGAGATGCGATTAGCGCTCATGCAATATGACAAAGCGACGTACAACTGACCATGACTGAATACGGGGGTTCGCAAGTCAATCCCAATATACTTAAAAGATTGACCTTGTGATTCATTCATGGTCATAGATATGCTAACTTGATTGGAAATTAACGACGAGTCATCTTAATGGGCATTTCAGCAGAGGATGGTGTTAAGGAGATACTCGAAATGAATACAGTCGTACAGAATTCGTCCCCTGTCCAAACTTTGACCTCGATAACATGCTCCGTACACCATGTGACTATTAAGAGAGTTCCATTACAAAGTCCATCTTTGGGCGCAATATTTCGCAACAACATTATGGGACATCCCAACTTTAAGTTCCAACTTAAAAAGTGGAAACCCTAATGGGTTAAGAGAATTTAAAAACTCTATGGTAAATTGGTTGGTTATGCCTTGGTTAGTTGCGTCGGGGCACATTTTATCCGCAGCGCAATAAGTAACTGCATCGTCTGGGAAAGTATTAAGTGCATCATTATTAATGGCATTTACATCATCGTTTCGGGCAGAGAGAGTCGTCTTTTCATTAAGAAAGGCAGATGTAACAGTGCCCTTCACATTCAGTAATGGATATACGATCCTTATTAAGTCCTTAACATTCTTACAAAGGCATAATGTCAATGGCATGTTGACAGTTTCCTCGGGGTTTGTCCCAATATGGTGGAAGTGAAATAATTAATTACATTCTTTAGTAAAGAATTAAAGAATAATCTATATGTAGATGTGAAATTAATTGAGAACAAAAATACCTCGTTCAGGAAATTTGAAAATTGTAAAGTTTCAACATCAGTACCATTGAGCCGTATGTTCAACTCCAAGAAAAGAACATGAATATCGTTCCACAACATTGACCGATGTAAAGATGCTCCAATTGTTTTCTCTCTAACGGCTTTGGGTACTACGGGTAATATTTGGCGAAAGTCACCACCGAGAACAACTGTAATTCCTCCCAAAGGCTTCTTATTATCTGGTATATCTTGTAAAGTACGGTCAACAGCCTCAATGCGGAATCGATGTTGCATTGGCACTTCACCCCAAATTATAACCTTGGATAATTTAAACAACTCCGCTTGAATCGATTTCTTTATAAACCCATAATTTGAATTTTTTAGAATGTCAAGGGGAACACAAAATGTAGAATGAGTTATATGACCACCAACCAATAGTAATGAAGAAATACCTGAAGAAGAAACGGTAATCACTATGTGCTCCCGACCTCGACAATAGGACAAAATTGTATTATACAAAAACGTCTTGCATGTGCCCGCCCCACCATTAAAAAAGAAAGTTGTTTCTTTAGCCTCTAATATAAAAGTCGTAATTGCATCAAAAGGCCTTCGTTGCCCCGAATTAAGACGTTCTACGTTAGAATGCACAATAGAGGTGTCGATATCTCTCTAAAGTTGTCGATGTTCCCATATTAGTTTATTCTCTCCCATAGTGCTCCACTTTTTTACAGGGAGGGGCATGGGTGGATAATCAGACAAAGATTTGCTTGTTTCCTACAGCAAGTCATTCAAAAGATACAATTCGTAGTCGTTAATTTCAGAATCTATTGGAGATGTAACTCCAAATGAGATATGCAACTTGATCGAGGTGAAAATCGAGCGTCCGTGTAAATACGCTAATCGTTGTTATCGACTTCCAACCACAATACAAAAACCTAAACTATAACTACACTCTTGCGGAGTATAGTGGCTAGTCAGGATATCGAATCCTCGGGGAACTAGGACGAGTGAACGTTACGACAAAGGTAAGACTGTTAACCCTGACTTGACTCTAAAAAGAAAGGAAAAATATGATTGAGATGGGAAATAAATAATTAACTAAATGCAAACTCTAAATTACTTAAAAGACTGAAGATGATTAAACTAAAACTTGAATTATATGATGAGAAAAACAGGATGGGAATACAATCCCTCAACCCTAGTGTATTGCAGATATAAAACTAATCGTAAATTTAAGCGATTAATTATACCCAGAATTTAGTACTCCCAAGCATTACGTATATGAGGTTCAAGCCCGCACCATACTTAATCAGAGGACGAGCAAATCAGTATTGCGATAGTGACACTCAAATTATATTCTGAAGCATCTCGGTTACCCTGAAGCAAATGAGATCCAAAGATCTACAATTGTCGTGTTTCTACGCAATACGGTCGTATTAAATCATTAAATTTAGAGGACTAATTTTATACACATGCACTTAACACATCGGATTGAGTTCATGTATCCCGACCTTTAAAAACCTAGCCTAACATGGTGAAATTAATTAAAACTACATTTTATACATTGCATGAACTCATAATTGCTTGGAAAGAGAGATGAAATATGAGAAATAATAACAAAAGTGCTGGAACTAAAAGTTACCAAGATTGAAAAACACAATCATGCGAGAAGAAATCAAAGGTTGAAGAAAAACTTGAAAAGCTCTTGAATTAAAGGTGCGAAATATGTAAATTCTTCGCCTAGATGTTCCTACTTGTTATGGAGCTTTTACATAAATGAAATCCTTATAAAAAGATTCCTTATGACTAAATATATAGGCTAGAGGTCATTTAGAAGAGTCCCCAAAACATAAAACTCTTTTGGCTAAAAGATAAGGACAAAATAAAAATCTCGTATCTGGAAATTTGTCACACTTAGAAAGCGTGAATAATTTTGTAACGGATCTGTAGAATGACAAACTTTGTAACGGATTCTGAGCGTGACTAAATATCATTATCGGTTCGTTTAATTTTCATCAACTTTGATCCGTCTTTGGTCCGGGATTCTCTGGAATTTTGTAGTTCGGATCGGCCCAATCTAGATCGGTCCCAATTTATCACACTTAGAAAACGTGACTAATTTTGTAACGGATCTGGAACATGACAAATGGGAGGACCGGTTCTTTTTCCTCAGCTTCAGTTCGGTTTGGGACTGACAGCTTTTTTTCTTGAATTTCTTCTCAACTTCAAATCGGCAAAACTTCTTCACCGTAGCTCGGATTGAGGTGATGTTTTTTCCAGTGTTCTTGTAATTGAAAGATATTCAATTTTCTAGTTGGCCCCACCTCCAGACTAAGGCTAAAAAATTATGGAAATGCCCTTTAACTCCCCATTTCTGGGTTTTCTTTCACTGTTTTGAGTTCTCTTTGGCACTAACTTGCATGAAACATTTATAAAACACATAAGAGATACACAAAATATGAAATACTTGACAAAAAGGGTTAGTAGCATAAATATGAGACAAATCCAAGCTATTTACACCGCACGGGATCATAAAAATACCGAAATTAAGGGGATAAATGTGAAGAATTTATGCCTAATCACAACTTGTGAGCAAGGTCATCACATATGCGCGATGCGAACTTCTCCCATAATAAAGCAGGATCTAATGGAGAGAATTGGTTCAAAATAACATTAAAAAGATGCCAAAGTTAATAGCATGTCTGCATAACCGACGCCTCTTGTAAACAGTGAACCCATTCATCATCATCTTTTAAAAGCCCCAACGCAACACATGCAGACTTGAAAGAATCATGTAAGATATTATTTACCATCCGTAAGCACTCAAATAAATGTGGACCTTTTACAACGGTTAGAAGTAAACACAAATAGAACCTTTCTCTAGAATTTGGTCTTGCAAAGTACATTTTACCAATTACAAAAGGTGATGTAGGTGACCTTGGAGTCCAAGTCTTTGTTACTTTATGCCAAACAAAGTGTTGGGGAAACTATTGATAAGTGAAAGCACGATCGAATTCATTCGATGCATAATATTGAAAAAATGTCGTCAAAGAAGATAGTTGAGTCGAAGCTCGATGCACTATTTCATCCATCAAGTCATCTGGATTGAACACAACATAACACATTCCAAGGAGGTGAAGTTCCAATCGGGTAACAGATGGTTTTTCTTCATGCATTGGATTACCCAATATTCTTCAAGCTGCCTCGGGGGGGCCAAGGTACCTAGCATCCATGTACTGTTGGATTTCATCACCACCTTCGAAGACCATAGTAGTGCGATCATGTCCCGTATAGATATACTTATTAATGTACTTGACGCATCTCAACCCTACATAAACTTCAACATTAGTTTGGCAATTGAAAATACTGAAAAGATGAGAATTATACGACATAACATCTCGATTATCAACATGTTTTCCATTTTTCGTAGTATAGACACAACCATCATTTTTATGATGATAAACTGGATGCCCATTGTTATCCATAGTGGTTGATTGTGAGAAATCCCGAGGATATTTCTCTGTGCATTTACCATTTTCCATGCACGGAGCATGAGGATATTGTAAGACGTATGGTCCATAGACCATACACCCCAAAATTGTTTTAAAAAGGGCTGGATTTTCATATCTCTTAGGACCATCAAGAAAAATTAAAGCGTGCATGTGAGGTAAATCTCGCTTTTGAAATTCAATCATGAAGACGTATGCCACTTGTTTGTCGAATATATGATTATTCTCAATCTCCTTTATTAATACCTTCCTCTTGAGTTTAAACACACGTTCCACCAAGTCTATACGAAGGAAGGCATTTTAAAAAGGCAGAAGTTCCTTTGTGATCTTCATCCATTTAGGGTTTGCCGTCATTGTGAGAAAAACAGCCAGGTGATGATTGAAACACGTAATTCCCATAGAATCTTGATAAATTTCAAACATATTTCTGGCACTCCCAGTAAAAGAAGATGGAAAAATCATTATTTTACCAATCTCACCCGGTTGTAACCCACTGGACATACCATCAGTGAGATCATTGTACAACTTCGCACGAAGTTTTCCTTGATTTAGTCGGTGGTATATCAAACGATTTTGCTCAGTGGAAGCCCAACCATCGGCGATGAACTCTTGGAACAATTTTCCCCATCTGTGTATCGCGGAGTACTTTGAGTGGTGTTGAAACATTCGATAGCCAAAATAATTCATTTGAGTCACACGTGCTTCCTTTTCAGTACAACGTTCCACATCCCACAGTTTCATGTCAGGGTGCCAACAATGTTCACGGTGAGGAAATAATAAGACGTAGTGCAATGGCAAATATGTTGGATGACACTCGTTAATCTGAATCAATTGACTACCCCGCTTCAGACTAACTATTATGCCACGCATGCCGCTGACATTAGAGCCATCACCCGATAAAATAATGATAATCTCATCAGCGGATGGAAAATCATATGTACGATGGTCCTTTGAATAATTTTAGTGGAGATAAGAAGGTAAGTTCTGACCCATCCTATTTGACCTTTCCAAAATTGAAAAAGCCTCGCGATATTTCGACGTGAAAGCATTATTCACTAACAAAGACCCTTGAACTGTACTTAGAATGTCCCTCCTCAAATACGGATTTCTATTATAGTGGATATCCAAAGCCACATCTGGATGTTGCATGTACAACTGAGCATAAGCAACCTGATGTTCTAGCCCAACATCTGGTATTAAGGATCTGGTACGATGACAAAGATCTTTATGAATCGTGAAACTTAATGGACCCCTGCCCCCGATTACCCGATCATCCTTTTGGACATATAAACTTATTAACGCATTAGTATCATTATACTTTCTGGTATAAGTATGAAAGGACTTTAAACGATCATCATCACCATCAAATAAAAGCTTAATTTCAGCAAGTGGTTCAATGAGTAGGGGTAGACAAATTTGGCCCTACAAATAGCACTTCCCAAACAATGGTCACATCATTGAAGAATCTGAAAATCTTTCAGCCATCCGGTGTAATGCATCATAGTGAGGGAATCTTACGTTCATAGGTCCGAGATCACGTCTTTTGAGGAAACATATGAACAACTTAGTTCGTTAGTATTGGCTCCATTTTGGAAATATTGTCTCCTTGACCTGATTTTGAGAAAAATAGTTGTGTTAAATATTTTATTAAATAAGATGTATGAATGCAACCAAACACTAAAATATATAAGTGAGAAATCATTAGATGTACCTTACAATTGAAGGGATCACTGATATCCTAATTGAAGGTGGTATAGTATTTCCTTCCGATGGAGTATCTTGTAGCGGAACCCCAGGGTATGAAGTTACATCAGAATTAACATTTGTATCCCGATCAGATAAAAATTTAAGGGACTACTCCCTGAGATGAAGTTAAATTTTCTGTTTGAATGGTAGAAATGAAATTCATGCTTAGATTACGGGGCTCGACATTATGGATAAATTGAGCAGGGTCTACCGAAGGTGGAATGTCTATCACGATATTGCATATTGGGGTTTGGGTACACTATGGGGAAAATTACGGTGTAGGGGTTGTTAACGAAGTAGAAGGTTAATCCTCAATACTTTCACACTGTAATACCATATGTTGGTGTCATTCCCGTCCACGTCGGCGTCTTTGACACAAGATGCGATTAGATAAATCCTGACATGTTAAATAGATGCAAATATTTAAGACTCGCAATTATGGAATTTTTAAAACTATAAACTGAAATTCATTGCAGAAGAAAGAAATCAAACCAAGTGAGGGGGGTGGTTTTCTTTCCCTTTACCCTTTTTGTTAATCGAAAGTTGCTCCGCTTATTTTCTCTTGTGAAAAAAATCTTAAATTAGTCAAGTTAAATGGGAAAGAGAAAAAGAATATGATGTATAAATACCCTAATTAAAGTTTGTTTAAATACCTCTCTAATAATGATGTCCACTTTCGAAACATCCCGGATGATAACACCCTTATTTGATAAGGGGGTTTGGTTACGAAGAGGAAAACATTGTGATGTAGGGTGATTAACAACGGAGAAGTCATAGAAGATGGTTTATCAATAGTGGGAGTTGTTTGATGGGGAAACAACATTTGTTAGGATCTTTTTCGTTCACGTCGACGTCTATGACCCGAGATGCGTGCAGAAGTAGGTGTCGTTCCCTGATAGGTTCAAAACATAGGAAATATAATCAAAAGAAAATAAGAATAAATAATGCATACAAAAAATAATCGAAGGAAAATAAGAATCAATAACATAAATGAGTGAAAGAATAATCAAACCGGGTGGGGAGAATGATGTTCTTTCTCTTTCCCCTTTCCGTTAACCATGTATTGCTCTTCGTGTTCTCGGGTGATAAACAACGGAGAAGTCATAGAAGATGGTTTATCTATAGTGGGAGTTGTTTGATGGAGAAACAACATTTGTTGGGATCTTTCTCGTTCGCGTCGGCGTCTTTGACCCGAGATGCGTGCAGAAGTAGGTGCCGTTCCCTGATAGGTGCAAAACATAGGAAATATAATAAGACTAAATAATGCATATAAAAGATAAGCGAAGAAAAATAGAATCAATAATGCATGCAAAAGAGAATCGAAGGAAAATAAGAATCAACAAAATAAATGAGTGAAAGAAGAACATGGTATCTATTAATAAAATAGTTATGTAAGAGGGGGGGAAATTTCAAATTATTGATTAGGAGTTACCTCTCTACTAATGATGGCCACTTCATAAGCCTAACAAATCATGATACCCATGTTTATGCTAGGAAGATGTTCAATCTGTTTAGAAAAAGTACCACAAATTGAATAAATTAGAATCCAGAGTACGAATTAAACAACATTATACAGTTCTTGAAACATATTTTCTCATAATTGGTTATATCATCCTTGGCCAATATAAGTTACTTGTCTCTGCGGTAATATGATTACAGTCCTTCATAATTAGAAGAACCATATTTATTATGTACATATTTCAAAAATGAAATTTAGAACTAAACCTAAGCCACATACATATATATTAAACATAAATGCAACAAATATTAAAAAAAAAAGACTGGGAGAGAACCAAATGCCCTAAAATCCAAACCAAACCAACCAAATCTAAAATAAATGCCATAATTATTATGTACACAAATAAATCAGACCCACCAAAAATGGGGGAGAAGCCCTAATTTGAAATCGGATTTGAAACCCTTATGTATATATTTCAAAACTGAAATTTAGAACTAAACCTCAGCCACATACGTATATTAAACATATATGCAACAAATATTCGAAGAAAAAATATTGGGAGAGAACGAAATGCCCTAAAATTCAAACCAAACCAAACAAATTCAAAATAAATGACATAATTATTATGTACACGAATAAATCACACCCACCAAAAAAATAGGGGAGAAGCCCTAATTTGAAACTCGAATCTAATATGGTACAAATCAAACCTAATAGGGAACATGTCAAATCTAAACCTAAGCCACATACATATATTAAACACATATGCAACAAATAATCGAGAAAAAAGAGGCCTGAATCGACGGATGTCCCTAAAACAATCGAAGATGTTGGAGCTGAGACTGGCTGCAGGTGAGGTAGAGAGGGGGCGGCAGTAGGGAGAGGGTGGAGGGTTCGGGTAGGGGAGTTTTGCAGCCGTAAGGAATGAAAAAGGGAGTAGGGGAGTTGGATGAAAATGAAAACGGGGGATGGGGAGTTTTGCTAAAAATGAAAACGGGGGCGGGAGCTTAGAAGGCTTAGGGTTTTTTCAATTTACAATGTCACAATGGGTAAATCGTGACATGGCACAATCTGAGACCCTTAGATCGTCCCAAAAAATTTGCTCCCAACCATTGATATTTTGAAAGAATAAACACCCTCCTCTCATATTATACACACACACACACACACACACACACACACACACACACACACACACACACACACACACGGACTCTTATACATACCAAGTTTACATACTGATTTTTTAATATAATAAACAAAAATATTTTTGAGTTGAGTTTTTTTATGTGGTATTTAAAAATTTCAAGGAACAAAAAAAAATCATCTCAAAATAACTCTTTTTGCTATTTTAAGAAAATCAGCCAACTTTCACAATTTTAAAGTACTTTAAAAGTTGGGAAAGTTTGACCAATTTTTTTAAAATAGCAAAAAAAGTTATTTTGAGCTGTTTTTTTTATATCGGTCTCTTAAAATGTTTAAATATTACATAAAAAATTTCAATTCGATTTTTTTTTAATTTTAAAACAATAGGTTTGCATCAGCAAATATGTATATGTAGTATGTATGAGAGTTTCTCTCTCTCTCTCTCTCTTTATATATATATATATATATATATATATATATATATAAAGAGCGAGATGATTACCTACATCATAATGTATATATCACACATAGTTTTAGGCCAAAATAAATCATTTTTTTTTTGTTATTTTAAAAATAACATAGCAAAAAAATTCGTTTTGCGTTTATTATTACGAGTTTTGTGAAATGTTTAAATACACCACAAAAAATCAACTCAATTTTTTTAGTATTTAAAAAAAATATCCCACATGGAAGGTATGTGCAATGCGATATTGTACAAGCGTCTATCTCCCCACCCCCACCACTCAAATATATATATATATATATGGAGAAGCCTCACCTATATCATGCTCTATACATCATCCATACATCACACCTAGTTATAGGTCTTAAAGAACTTTTTTTTTTCAAATTTTTTATTTTTCTTTTGGAATTAACCTTCTAATAAACCTATGTTAAAAAAATTAGGTAAAAATACATTTTGTAGCTATTTTTAAAAAGTTCACAAAAAACTACTCAAAATACCTTATTTATAATGGGTCTCTTGAAATATTTAAATATTGCATAGAAAATTCAATTCTAAAATATTTTTTAATATTTTAAAACAATAGATTTGCATTAGGGGTGATCGTGGGCCGGGCCTGGGCAAGCCCGGTCGGGCTCGGGCCGGGCTTGAAAAATTAAGTGCTATCCCAAGCCCGCTCGGGCCTAGATCGGGCCTTATTATGTAATCCCAAGCCCGCCCAGATTTGAAAGCTCTTTACCCAGGCCCGCCCGATCGGGCCCTATTATGTTAATTAAAAGATTTTTTTTTAAAATTAAAATACCTATTTTTTTATTTAAAGACCAATTTTTTTAATTAAAAATCTGTTTTAAACTCCATATATTACAAAGTCCGTATATAAAGTTTTTCACTTTACATGAAAAGACTAGGTATACGTTTTTATATTTATAGAAGTCCCCCCCTCCCCAACACACACACACACACACACACACATATATATATATATATATTTCGGGTCTCGGGCCGGGCCGGGCCTCATCGGGCTTAAGAACTCATGCCCAAGCCCGCCCGAAAAAAAATCGGGCCTATAAAATTTTGCCAAGCCCGCTTTGCGGGCCTATTTACCTTACCCAAGCCCTATTTTTTTATTGGGCGGGCTTGGCGGGCGTCGGGCCTATGTCCACCCCTAATTTGCATCAGTAAATATGTATAATTGGTATGTATGAGTCTCTCTCTCTCTCTCTCTCTCTCTCTCTCTCTCTCTCTTTATATATATATATATATATATATATATATATATATATATATATATATATATATATATATATATATATATATATGAGGAAGTCTCACCTACATCATGATGTATACATCAACCTAGTTTTAGGCCAAAATAAATATTTTTTCCACATTATTTATTTTTCCCTTGAAATTATCCTTCTAATCAATCCATATTCAACAAACTATGTCAAAATACATTTTATAGCTATTTTTTTTTAAAATTCGCAAAAAACTGTTGGCGCAGACCCTTATAAATAAGGTATTTTGAGCAAATTTTTGTGAATTTTTTAAAAATAGTTACAAAACGTATTTTGACCTAATTTTTTGAACATAGGTTTACTAGAAGGTTGATTTCAAAAGAAAAAAAAATTGAAAAAAAAAATTAGGACCTACAACTAGGTGTGATGTATGGATGATGTATAGAGCATGATGTAGGTGAGCCTTCTCCATATATATATATATATGTATATATGAGTGGTGTGGTGGGTGATAAGCTTTTGTACAATATCGCATTGTACATACCTTCAATATGGGGCTATTTTTTAAAATACTAACAAAATAGAGTTAGTTTTTTGTGGTGCATTTAAACATTTCACGAAACTCATAATATTAAACTCAAAATGAATTTTTTTGCTATGTCATTTTTAAAATAGCAAAAAAAAAATGATTTTGAGGTGAATTTTCTTGGAAAGATTCCTTGAAATATTTAAATACCCCATAAAAATCAACTCAAATATATTTATTTTACTATTTAAACAAACGGTTCGCATGGGAGTAGATCTGACAATCGGTCGTGTCGAATCGTGTTCGTGCCGATTTTTATCATGTTCGGGGTTCTATTTAAACGGATGTCTTTATTATCGTGTGAAAAAAATTATATTCAAACTTGACCCATTATCTTAACGTGTCTTCTCGTGTTCACTCGTTATTACCAATTAAGATAATGAATTATTTTGAATCATATACAAGTTGACATATTAGCTATTTGTTAAATAAAATTAAATCCATTAATTCATGGACATTAGTAACTCTAACATTTAGTAGAATTCATTATGATTAAATTAACATTAAGCTATATAAGCTCTTTATTAGTTTCAAACGTACATCTTATTTACTTATATTAATGAGTTTTAACGGGTCTTATCAGGTGTTAACGGGTATGGGGATCAACACTAATCCGACCCGTTAACTATTGTATTTTATCGGGTTGATAGTGATATGACCCAAAAACTGTTAAGGATCCGGCCATTAACTTATGCTTCGTGTCAGTTCGTGTCGTGTTATCATGTCATGCCTCAATTTGACACGTATACACGGGAATTCCTCATTTTAGCAACTCATAGGAACCTAGCTATATATATGATTTTGTGTGTATATGCGTGCGCTTTATAATACTATATAGAGAAGCTTTTACAAACAAAAAAATACAGGGGTATTAAAGTTAAACCCCCACCCTCATGATTCACAAAACAAATTCGCAGAATTTGATTAAAACTATTACTCCATCCGTTCCAAATTTGTAGCCATCGTTTATAAACCGAAGATTTTAAGAAAATTTGTACGATCTAAATATTTCTTCCTAAAATTGATAAATACTTTCTAATGAAAGTTTGATCAATCTACCCTCATTGGTATTATCCGGATACATAATTTTGTAAACTTACTGAATTTTATATACTATTTTATAAGCACCACTATTAATTTGGAGCGTACTAAAAAATAATTATGACTATTATGTTTGGTAGGATGAAATATAACTACTTATAAATGAGACATGTTTCATTGCCAATTAAATACTAACACATATTTTATGGATTAGCATTTTATGGACTATTCTGTTATGTTTATGTTTCTCATATTAGTCGAGCATATGGGACTCATTTATTACCACTCACGTCCCAAACTCAAAATGCTGATTTTCTTCTTGAATCGGCTCAAATTAAGGGTCGAATTGGAATTCAATGTACAAATTTAATGATATTTAAAAAAAATAAGTTTAAACGTTGATTAACATCACAGTCAATATGTTTGACCTAATTTGACACGAAAATATGCAGCATTTTTACATTCTTATGTAAGAATAGTATATTCTTTGACCAATAATAAGCATCCGTGTAGTAGTTGATTTCAGTGGACGCAAACAAAGTATACTTAATGAATAGATTACAATTTTAAGTACGAAGCAGAAAAAATATTTAGGGGGATCGTATCCCATCTCTATGAATCCAACCAAATTGAAGATGCTACGCAGTCCATATAACAGAGATACGGAATCTGAGGCCAGAACACAATTGAAAACGTTGTGTAACATAAATTGTTGGAACACAAGGTCACGAGAGAGAATGAGGAAGAGAAATTTGTCATTTATCTGAGACACACTACTCCATGCATATATATGTACATATGTCATTCCTAGGGCCAGCATAGTGCGTGCATGCATGCATGTACGTTTAGTGTGAAAGCTTTCTCTGTGAAAAGCCTGTAACGAGCTGTTTGTTGCTGTTTCTGTGTGTGAGAGAGAGATGAATGGGGTTTGGGTTGTAGAAATCGATAAAGGTGTAATTGAATGCGCTTAGGTGTCTGATATTTTTTGGCCACTCAAAGTGAACGGTGGCTTTGGCTTGGCTCAACTACTGTGATTACAGGTACTTACTGAAACGTAGCTTGAGCAGTTTCTCTCTCTCTCTCTCTCTCTCTCTCTCGTGGTGTCCTTTGAGCTGTTTTTGCATGGACACGCACACATACACTCAGGCACCATAATTACAGAGTGTTTTTCATTTGAACCACGTAGCGACATAGATACGTGCCCCACAAGGGAATGGGGATTTTAATATGGACACAATTTGGACACACTCGGTTATGAGGCATCCATGTCTGGGACCTAGTTTCCAGCATGTTTCATTAAGGCACTTTGCTGTACTGATGAATGTAATTTTAGAGGGGACCCGCGATATATTTACCTGAAAATTAGACCTTTTGTGTTGTTAAAAAGATTAGCAAGTGTTCAAGTAGACTGAACTTTAAATTACATGCACCATTTAATCTATAACTAATAATTCTATTTTTTAAGATGTTTTGAGCAGCTCTCTATGGGCCGTTTGTTTTTTTAACCTCTGACACTTAATGCTTAATGCTTAACTCTGAAAGTTAAATGTTAGAATGTTGAAATCTGAATGTTAAAAAGTATGTTTGTTTTTTATCCGAATGAACTTTTGAACGTATGTTGTTTATGGTACAATTAATTTGACCATTTTATTTGTACTAAACATATACTAATTTATTTTATGTTAGCGTCATTTAGCAAATAAAATTAGGGTGAAACTGGAATGAAATTTGATAAAAAATCGACATCTAAATAGGCAAAAAAATGGTTTGCTTGTTCAATCTGTACTTATTCATAGTGCACTTAACCGATCGATCCTATTCCCAAGAATTTTATCTATAAGAAGAGCCCTTCACCTAGCATTTCAACAAGTATTAACTTCGCTCTTAAATGATATCATTCTC
This sequence comes from Sambucus nigra, assembly GCA_949130495.1. Taxonomy (NCBI): domain Eukaryota; kingdom Viridiplantae; phylum Streptophyta; class Magnoliopsida; order Dipsacales; family Adoxaceae; genus Sambucus; species Sambucus nigra. Next base: position 552,171,393 of record OX422211.1, on the reverse strand, counting down.
ACCATTCAGCATTAAGCATTAGGTATTCATAGGGCACTTGCCTTATAATGCTTAATGCTGAAATTTAACTATTTTCCTCATTAAGAAGTAAACACAAATATCAAATATTACCTCTTAATACGAATGAAACTCAATTCAGTATTAATAGATAAAAACAAACGCCCCCTAAGATTATTCATTAATAGATGAAATTCTGAACAGTGTTACGTGTTTTATGTTTTTAGTGAGAGAAACGTGTGGATGTAGTGATAAGAGTATAGACACTATTGAACTGCAATTTTGGTAGCAGAAGTGTAAAACTAACGAGCAGCCACGAAAGCCTCCTTTATTTAACATTTGGGGAGACAAAGACATTTGGCACAAAGAAAAATCAGCCATACTAGTTATTCTACTCCTACATTAGGCTACCATTAGGTATGAAAAGAATTAAACGCAATGTCCCCTATATTGCCTTATAAATTTGAGTTAGAAATCAGCAAATCTACACATCAAGAGCAAGAGTTGTAGAGTGTAATAACCAAGAGAAAAATAGAGAGAGTGTAAAAGTCTGCTATGCTAAAGTTTATAACAGTCCCAAATTAATTTTATAGTGAAATTGGTGAGTTATGGATGAGCCAAAAAATTTCAAACCACGTAAATCTTTGTCTTGTCGGTTTGTGTGTAATTCTTGCACTATTATTCTCAGGTTATTTTTGTCAACGGTATAATTTAGATTCACACCCAAAATAGTGGTGTATCCAAATGAGTGGTATTTTATTTTTCTTTTCACCCAATGAATCCCTAGGTCCTTGAAAAATTATTGGCGGAATTAGTAGCATAAAATTTCCTAACAATTGGTATCAAAGCTTTTGGTTTTATTTTTTTAGAACCTCGGGCATACAGAATTTGTTCGACGAAATTAATTTGCAAAGTTAATTTTTGTATTCAGCATATATTGGTTCAAGTGGGAACAATGGTGTCCGAGAAGGAGACCTCGAAAGTTGAGAATTTTAACGATACAAATTTTAAATTTTGGAAGATACGGATGGAGAATTATCTCTTCCAGAAAGATCTGTATTTACCACTAGGTGAAAAGACAGAAGATATGAAAGATTTGGAATCGCAGTTGTTTGATCGGAAAGCTCTTGGAACCGTCAGACTATCACTCTCAAATTCAATGGCATTCTATATAAAAAAAAATGAGAAGACGAATGTGTCTATCATCGTTGTCTCTCTAGTATATATGTTCGGCCCTCTGTAGAAAATAAAGTCCATTTAATAAAATAATTATTTAATCTGAAAAAGGCGGAAGGTGGACAATTTAGAATACATCCAAACGTGTTAAATGAGGTAATTGGTCAATTAGAATTGGTTGAAATCAATTTTAATAATGAGATTCGAGATATATTAATTCTGGGGAAGTATCCCGATAGTTGGAGCAGAACAGTTACTGTAATCAGTAATTCTGTAAAAAAATCCAAATTGAAGCTCGATGATGTAGTCAGTATGATCATGATATAAGAGATCCGGAAGCAGCCACACGAAGCTTCCACTTTAGCATCGACATTGAACATGGAGATCAGATATAGAGATTCAAATAGAAAGCACATATTTGGATGATTCCAGTTAAGAAATAGCAGGCCGCGGTCTCAAAATCCCAGAAATTTCAACGACCATAAAAAGTTGAATGTTGAAATTGTGGAAAGACCGGACATTTCAAGAACCAGTGTCGATCCCTGAAGAAAGACATGAAAGAGAAGACTAATACAAACATTGCTTCAGGAGAAGTGGATGATGCACTAATACGCTCTTTGAAAAGCAAATCAGAGTCTTGGGTAATAGATGTCAGGGCATCATTTCATGAAACCTAAAATAAAGAAGTATTTATGAGTTGTGTACTTAGTAACCTTAGTAAGGTTTATCTTGGTGGCGACCAGCCCTGTGATATGGTTGGAAAAGGTGAAGTACATATCAAGATAAGCGCATCTGTGTGGAAAATAAAGGATGCAAGACACATCTCGGGCTTGATGAAGAATTTGATTTCAGTGGACCAGTTGTTGAATGAAGGTTAATGCCCAAACTTGAATGGTGATACTTTAAAATTTTTCGAAGGTGAAATGACTGTAGCACGTGGCAGGTAAAGTTTCATACTCTACATGCTAACAAATTATTATGGATCAATTGCAATTGCAAATAACAAAGAGGATTCAAACTTATGGAACGAGAGACTTGGTCACATGAGTGAGAAAGGTCCCAAAGTTATGCACTCTCAGGGAAAATGATGATGTCTAAATCATGCATAAGGAATCATCCAAGTTGTGAGTAATGCAGAGATGTATAATAATTAGGAAATTAAAACATAACTGAGAAAAAGAGATGAGATGTACATATATTAACACATAGCTATACGTGGTTCAGCCTTTGGTATGTATCTTCAATGAAAAGTATAGTTATGTTTCACTAAATTAGACATAAAATGCCCATTGATGAGTACAATTTGAGCTCTCTCTCTACAAATATTTGGGTAGAGTAACAACGTAATGTATTAGATTTCAGATTCAGATGAAGAAGATGAAGTGACTTTACATAGCGTGGGAGTGTGTAGTGTCGTACCCTATCATGCAACACATGCATGATGGTTCTGAGAGCCTGTGAGAGAGTGTCATCTGTCTATTATTAAACTAAGGTCATCATAGTGAATATTCCCTCACGTGAATTGTTGATCCCCGATAACGGTTTTGTATATACATGAATGAAAATATCCCCGTCATGCTTTCCATGCTCTGCAATGCACGTCAAAGGAGATGTTGTATTGTTGTCTTGGATGATAGTGGAGATGTGTCTCCGATTCGATATTTTTCTTTCATTCATGGCGCTATGTATATTACCGAGACGAGGTAGGATAGTCATCTTCCCGACATTCTTACCCCCTAAATAATTGAGTCTAATACCTTACTCTTTATGTCGTCTGAGGTCGACACGCTATCGTTAATATCGGTATGAAGGTCGTTCTGGTCTATAAGACGAGACTGTAATGGTTGGTTAGCATCTAGAGTTTCATCTAGACGAGACTATATTTTTGTATATCAGTCACCCTTAGACCTTAAACGTCTATGTTAGTACGAGGATAAGGTTTACATTGGTCTCCCCTAAGCCTTAAATGGTCTAGTTACATATCTTGTCTCGTCCATAGCTTGGCTTGTGGTTGTGATCGATCATTATGAGACGTTTACTAGTAGTCAGCAACCCCTTAGCTATGTCAGAGGTGGCGTGATTTTAGGAGATTGGGTGTCATATTCAAGACGCATTTGTCCCATGAGCACATCCCTTCATGTCATCACATAGTTCGATATACATAACTCATCATTACTACTGATAAGGACCCAAAAGTGTTATATTTTTATGCTAAATAGACTCATTTTTAATGTTATTTCTCGTTAATATTAGTTATTTTTGTGTAATTATTTATTTTGTAGGTCAATGTGCATGATTGTGGTCCAAACGTTTAATTATTGCCAATTGCAGTAAAAATGAGTTTAAAATATGATTTTATATTTTCAATGATCGAAGACCCAAAAAACCAATAAACCATGTCCCTATCCACTATCAATATCCCAAATAATTTCCATTTCTCATATCCCATGTGTGTATATGTTTTATATTTTGTATATATATAAATATATGTACGTTATCTATTTGTCGGTGTCTATTATCTTTTATTTTATTTGTTTATATTTTATGTAACTATGTGTATTTTTCTGTTAATGTTTATTGTTATTTTTTTTCATTTCTTATGTGTCACTTAACTACTTTATTTTGTTATGTTAGATTATGTGTATGTGTATATTCACTTGTATATATGTTTTTATATTATTATTATTATTATTATTATTATTATTATTATTATTATTATTATTATTATTATTATTATTATTATTATTATTATATTTTATATGTATTTATTTTATATTAGTATTATTATGTACGTGCTTATAATATTTATCTAATATTAATTTTAACATGTATACTATGTATTGGTATGTATATGTTATGTTTTTTATATAGATATAGATACACACATACCACACATATTATACACATTTATATCTTACAGCTAAATACCCCAAACCACTCCTGCTACTCTCCACAAAACCTACACCTAGCTATACCACCAAATAAAATATTATTCCACTTTTTTTTTTGGTCCCGTGTGTTTTTCTTCTTCTTTTCCTTTGTCTTCTTCTTCTTTTTCAATTATTTAAATACACACCATATTACACACATATCCCCACCACCTTTACCACACAAAAAAAAATAAAAAAACAAAAAACTACACAACGTATTAATCCATCTCCCCCTATTTCATCCCTCACGTCCCTCCTCTATCTCACCTTTCCAACCTCCGAAATAAATTTATCCTCCACTCCTCCTATAAATATAAAATGATGCAATAAGTTGAAAGGACCCTGCATTTTACTTTTAAACATGGGATAAATTTTACTCCATCACTCTTTAGAGAATATTTGTATTTTTAGTAAATATATCGATGTAGAGTGATGTAGTTAGAATTCATCTTTTAAGATAAAGTTTTATGTACAAGTTTTATTGCGGGAGTGTTTATATTTTCCAGCAAATGTTTTTCATTATTTAAGAGTCCATTGAGTGTTCAACCATAGAGAAAAATACTGATATGCAAATCTTTTGGGGGGTTGTTTGTAATTTTTAACTGATTGATCTTAAACATTGAGTAATTTTTCAGAGTTCACCCATTATACATAATGTAGATATTATTTTTATTTGTTATTTTGTATCATTTTTATCTCTTTGAGATTGTTACTTATTGAGAGAAAAATTTGTAAGTATTTTGTTTAGTTAGACTATTATCTTTCATTGTTTTATTTTTTGCAGTTTCATTTCTTTATAATTAGTTTAGATTAATTTTAATTTTTGTAAAACTCATATTTTGTCACTTTGTTTTAATTTATGTATTAAATCAATATTAACTCTAAAATAACACTTCTTGTGGATACGATCCTTTATTTGCAACTATACATAATAGTCGTTAGTTTAGGTTTGCATTGAAAGATAGTTAATGCAATGACAAAGAATATATCACTCGCATATCGCCTTTCGTCAAAATGGTGTCGTTGTCGGGGAGTGGGGTCATTTTTAGAGTTTATTGATTTGTTAATGTGTACATATGTTGTATATATTTTGTATATCTTTTTTTTGTTCTTTTTTCTTTATCTATAATTTTTCTCCTTGAAAGCCAATAAAAATAATAAAAAATTAAAACAAAATAAATCCAAAAATAATCGTGAAAAAAAGAAGGTTTATTTTGATGTTTTGTTTACTATGTATTTTTTTGTTTGGATTTTAATGAACTTTGATAGCTTTTGAAAAATAATAATTCTTGGTTATATTTGAATTTGAGAATGTAATGTCTTTCAATTATCAATTGTTAGTTAAATGTTCATGAAATGTCTTACTCCTTGTGCAAATAATGTTAGGTTGAAGGCAAAAAATTTCTTTAGCATTTTTAAGATAAAGGTATATTTTTCATACAAATTTTCATAAGTCCTTATTTATGGAAATCCTTTCATAATTAATATGGACTAATCTTCTTCACTTCGTAATATCTCAAGGATTATGTTATTTTTAAGAAATTTCAAATCAAAATATTAATTGGAATGGCTTTTCAATAGAGGAAATGGCTACCATTTTGAGTTAGAGTGAAAGATCCTTTTAGGATATAAAAAGAAAAAGAAAATGAAAAAAATAATAAGTGATCCTTGACAAAATAATCTTGATCACAAAAATTCGCAAGGAAAAAGTTACCTACCTTTTGTATGTGAAAGTTGTCTCTATTATGAGCTAATATTTCTCGTTCTTAATGTAAATGATTTGATTATTTCTTAAATGACCCATTAATCTTAGCTTAAGTTCTTGTATTTGAAATTGTCTCTTATTCTCTGAAATGTCACTTGTTATCTTTGCTTAAAAGTAAACATTGGGAAAATATTAGCACACTCACACAAAACTTGATGAAAAATAATCTAAATCTTGATCGGGTTTATAGATTTATTTTCAAGTTTGATGTGTCCTAGAAATAAATAAGAGTATGAAATATCAATACTTATCAAAATATTTTCTTTAAAATAGATTATCAAAATAGATGGCATTTTGTGGGTGTACTCACTGTAAACCCTCAAGAGATAAAACTTATCCTTCCTAGTAACCGAGGGATTTAATGGTTTAGTGCATGTGCTAAGTGAAACCGAGAAAGGCCTACGAAAGTGGAAGTTTTTTTTTATTTTTAGTTTTTAGTTTTTTTTTTTGTTACTTGTCTTGGTTTGTCTTTATTTTTGCTTCGAGATTAGAAAATTTCAATTTGGGTGTAGTGTGATAAGAACCCAAAAGTGTTATATTTTTACACCTAGTAGATTCATTTTACATGTTAGTTCTCGTTAATATTGGACATGTTTGTGTAATTGTTTATTTTATAGGTCTGTAATGACATATTTTTATAAATGTCTGTCACAACTAATAATGTCGCATACTGTTACAACCGTCGAAGAAGTTTAAATAATATCTACATCAAGACGGATCCGAATATATCAAGGTTCTTCATCAAAAAGTCTCCGCAAAGTTTACTTTGGTAAGGTTATGTTTTAAATACCTTAACTTTGCACTTAAAGCTTTGGGATATTTTTACAAAATATTTTCTAAGTGTTGGAGGGGACTTTTTTCGTCAAAATTTGAGAATAAGTATTTTTTTTCTAAGTATTGGAGCGGATATTAAAATAATATTTTCTAACTTTCCAATCGTTCAAACGACTTTGCTCTGTCGTTCGATCGACATTGAATTGTCGTGCGAAGTCGCTTAAATGACATGCATCTCGTTCGAGTGGGATCTCCTTTTCGTTCGAACGACCGAGGCAGTGCGATTTTCTATAAATACTCATTAAATGATTTTATTTTCTTTAAGAAGTCCCAGCATTTTGAAAGACAGAAAACTGCGAATGTGCATAATTCTTTTTGACTTCTTATTTTAGGGTTTTCATCCCTTTTGTTTTCAATTCAAAAAAATACCATATGCTTTGGTGTTCAAGAACACACTTTACTTTTGTTCATTCTTTATGGGGAGAGATCTACAACCGACAACCGCGTGCTATTGTGGAGGGAGTCCTTGTGAAGATTTTAGACTGCATGTCTGGATTGCATGTCCGTGTGGTATAGCTGCGTGCGAACCATTGCTGAATCTGGATCCTTTGGAGGTTTAACGAATACACCGTGCGTTACTTTTGTGGAAGAAAGCAAGATGGTATGTAAGCCAATGATCTTGTAAACTTGTCAGAGTTCTAGATATAAAAAGGTTTTGCCCTTCGGGGATTTTTCCTGAAATTTGTATTGCATGATTTGATAAAAATATCCCAACACTTTAATATGAAATGTAGATGAAACTTTTAACATTATCTTACCAAATGTCATATTGTTGAGCTTGAATGTCTAAGACCACTTGTAATTCGTATTCTTCTTTTGTGGATGAAAACTTCTTCAATTCTTCGACGACTTGTAGTGGTATATGAAATACTCAAATTGTGATGGACATTTATAAAATTATGTCCTTACAAATCTCCCCCTATGTCTATGCCGGTAGATACATAAAAATATTCGAATTATCAAATACCAAATGACCTATACAAATCTATCCTCCCATGAATAAATTTGCAAGACCTCAATTTTTTTTTTAAACTTCAAAACTCTCAAAGCTTTTCTCTTTAGGTTGTGAAACATAATAATCATCAATCTTCGTACTTACACATATGAGATAAATCAAAAACCTTCGTGACGCATTGAGTTTGGAATGATAAACATAAATCAAATATCAAATATATCAAATATCAAATCTCCCCCATAATGCAAAGTCCCCTAAAAAATCATAATTCGTTCTCCCCATATTTTGATACAATTTGACTTCTCACATCGTCAAATTGGTATCAGAGCGGGTTACGCTAATTTATCGTGTGATCCTGATTTTTCAAGGATTTATTTTTGTGATAAAATTTGACTTCTCACGTTGTCAAATTGGTATCAGAGTGGGTTGCGCTAATTTATCGCGTATTCCTATTTTTCGCAAAATTGTGTGATATTAATTTTTTTTGAAAAATCAATTTTGTGAAAAATCGCATTTTTTCCAATGGAACGTTCATTTAATAACGTGCCTAATTTTATGGGAAAAATTATGCCTATTGGAAAGCTCACATGAAATCTAGTTTAAAAGCCATTGATGAGCGTGTTTGTTTACTTTGCGAAAATGGATAGAATCCTCCCACTGTCACCGGTGAAAATATCACATCTTTAAAACCTGTGTCAGATTGGACTGAGGATGATTTTAAAAAGTCAAATTTTAAATCTTGTGGACTGAGTGCTATTTTTGGAGCTGTCACTCCTGATGAGTTTCATCGAATTATGACGTGTACCACGTCTAAAGAGGCTTGGAATATTTTGAAATTGACACATCAGGATACGAACGCGGTTAAAGAATCAAAATTACATAATTTCACTACACGAAAATGGGTAAATTGGCACCCTTCCAGCGCTTAGCCTTGTCACGGTCATTGACCGTGATAAAAAAACACGCATTTTTTGTCACAGTCAATGACCGTGACAAGGCCGTGGCAAAGGATTGTCACAATCATTGACCGTGACACGCCGGTGACAACTGTACTTGTCACGGTCATTGACCGTGACAATACTTATAATGTTGTCACGGTCAATGACCGTGACACGACCGTGACAAATGTCGCAGTAAAAAAACCCTTTCCCCTTCTTTTTTCCCCCGCCGTTCTTCCCTCCTTTTTTTCTCTCTCTCTACGCTGCTCTCTCTCTCTCTCTCTCTCTCTCTCTTCCATTTATATATATATATATATATATATATATATATATATGTGTGTGTGTGTGTGTGTATATGTGCGTGTGTGTGTGTATGTGCATGTGTGGTGGGTGGGGGTGGGGAGGGGGTGGGGAAGGGGGTGGCTGTACATGTGTGTGTGTGTGTGTGTGTATGTGTGTGTGTGCATGTGTGGTGGGTGGGGGTGGGGTGGGGGTAGGGCGTGGGGCAGGGTGGGGGTAGGGGTGGGGGGCTATTTGTGTGTGTGTGTGGTGTGTTTGCGTGTGTGTGGTGGATGGGGGTGGGGAGGGGAGGGGGCAAGGATGGGTGGGGGTGGTGGGGTAGGGGTGGGGGACTGCGTGTGTGTGTGTGTGTGTATGTACGCGTGTGTGTATATGTGTGTGTAGTGTGCATGTTTGTGCGTAATATCCCTTGTAAACGAATTGATTGATTGTGCCTCATTGTTAATTAGTTAATTAATATATGATTAATTATGAAAGTAGTATTGCCCCTCATTGTAAATTAGTAAATTAATAATTGTATACTTTAATTGTTAGTGTAGTTGATGAAAATAATTAATTGAGTAGATGAATTAGAAGGAGTACGGGATACACATTTGTTGTTGACATTGTTGTTGGATTATAGTGGATCGATGTTGGGTTGGTTAATTTTAAAAGTGGCATGACCACTGGATTATTGTTCATATGGGGGTGAGATTTTTCAACTTTTTTTAAAAATTACTTTGTATATCGAACAATATATATATAGTATGATAATTAAATGAAACATACTTAAAATTACATATAGTGCGCATAGATACTAGCCTTCTAGTTCTTATGCGTAAGCATTCAATAGCCCTTAGACCCGTTCGAGAGTCATTACCCCTATAATGGGATCTCTTGAATTGTCCCGTTTGGACAGTTTGGGACTGCATAATTTTTGTATAATATTCTTAGTGGCTTAAAGTTATTACTTTCGGAGGAAGTTCTACAGTCTTATCCTAATGTTCTCTGGGTACCTACTAGATTGACAAGTATGAATGTTATTTCAATTGATCAATTGAAATAACACTCACACTTATCAATCTACGTCATGTACTTGGAGAACTACGGGGATATGCTGCCGAATTTTTTTCAAATTGTAACAATGTGCATTAGTTGTTAAGTATATTACAGAAAAATGCGATCTTGAATGAGATAGTACCACTCACCCTTTAGAGGAGATAGAGGAAATAGAAATTTCTATTATAAATTGAATTTGAATATAAATAATTCATAATTAAATGAAACATGCTATAAATCTAAGTTTTGTTTATACTAATCCATGAATATACGCTTCGTACCTTTAATAGGTGATTAGTTGTGGTAGCTGTGATGGGATATCCGAAATACAAAGAGTGGATGGGTGAGACAAATAGAATGGGGGATGTGTTTAGTAGAGGTGCTAATGAATTTGTGAAATATGCAAAGAGATGTCATAATGATGAAGAGTTTCCCTGTCCGTGTGCTAGGTGTAAGAATGGTAAGGTGTTTGAGTGAAAAATAGTTGAACTACATTTGTTAAGATTGGGTATGCAAGATAGTTATCGATTTTGGAGTTTTCACGGTGAATTGAAAGTTCCTTTTGTACCCGACCAACCTTCACAACAACCATCAACAAGTAGAATAGATGTAGAAGGGGATGACGTAGATCATAATATGTTAGAAGGTTTAGTTAATGATGCGTACGGAGTTTATGAAGCAGAGGAGAATGAGGTTATTGATGATGTAGAAGGTTCAAGTGCTCGTGAAGATATCACGATAAAACTTGACGATGACTACCAAAGTTTAAAATTTAAGGCGACCCAACTGTTATACTCTGGCTGTGAGAAAGATCAAACAATTTTACATGCCATGGTTGGTTTGCACAGTTTGAAGACGCAATACGATTTGTCTAGCAATAGCATGACAGGAATTCTGAAATGGTGAAGGGCTTATTACCCAAGGAGAATACACTTCCAAATAACTATCATGTTATGAAGAACAGTTTGAAAGGGTTGAGAATGAAGTGTAAATCGATTCATGCTTATGTGTATGACTTCATACTATATCGAAAGGAGTATGAAAATCTCGATCGTTATCCGGTATGCGATGAACCTAGATATGTACAATCTACTAGTAAGGAAGGTACAAGCTCTAAAGTGCCTCAAAAAGTATTAAAATATTTTTAAGTTGGGCCTAGATTAAAGAGATTTTCACAGTACCATGGATAGCAGAGGAATGACTTGGCATGCTATGGCAGAAGTAGGGGTTACTATCATGCGCCATCCTACTGATTTTACTGCCTGGAGGTGGATGAATTATGAGTATCCCGATTTTTCTCGAGAACAACACAACTTTCGTTTGTCTATATCAGCAGATGGTTTCAATCCATTTGGAAATCTAAGTACCAATCAGAGTATATGGCCAGTAATCCTAGCCCCACTCAACCTCCTTCCTTCACAGTGTATGAAACCTAAATTTTTGTTGATGGGTTTATTGATACCTGGGCCAAAGGCACCAAGTGATGACATCGACGTCTACTTGGATCCTTTGGTAGAAGAATTCAATGAGTTATGGGAAGAGGGTGTGCAATCATTTGACTCTTTTAGAAAAGAAGAGTTTGCACGGAAAGTTATGTTGATGTGGGAAATTCATGATTTTCCAGCTTATGGGAAATTATCCGGTTGTGTAGTATATGGTTATTTAGGGTGTCCTATTTATGGAGAGGAGACTAAATCTCTTTGTCTATCCTTTAGCTCAAAAAATTTATGCCATTGCCACAAGAGGTTTTTATCCCCGGCTCATAGTTTCAGATCTGAGAAAGGTTCTAATTTTTTATTGGGCAGGGTTGAACATAGGCTACCGCCGAGACAACTTTCGGGTTCAAAAATTAAAAGTAAATCTTCTGAATGTGGCCCTAATATGCCAGGTAAGAATCCCAAATTTAAAAATGTCAAGCATAAGAAGACACCAACTGGGAATGAAACTGAGATAAGAAAGGCATGGTCTAGGAGGTCAATTTTATTTGACTTGCCTTATTGGAAGAATAACCCGGTGTGCCATGTATTGGATGTGTTGCATGCTGAGAAGAACTTCGCTAATCATATTGTGGGCACTTGCCTTGGGGGGAGCCATTCGAAGGATGGAGAAAATGCACGAAAAAACCTTAAATCGTTGAAACTTAAGCCACAACTATGGTTGAAAGAAGATAGTAGGGGAAGGACAATAATTTCACCTGGTGCGTTTACTTTGACGAGTGGGGAAACGAAGGTGCTTTTAGACACAATATATAATTTGAAGACCCCATCTACTTTTTCGTCCAACTTTCAAAGGATTGTGAATTATGTTACTCATGATTTACATAAGTGTAAGTCCCACGATTGGCATGTGATCATGCAATTGGTTCCTCTATTGTTTAAGCACTATTTCTCCAAGCACAAGGATTTATGAAGGGCTATTATGCAAATTAGTATTACCTTCTCACTCTTGTGTGAGAAGGTATTCAATTGAGAATACATAGTGGCCGCAAAATTGGCGGTGGCCGAAGCGATTTGTGTGTTGGAGAAGTACTTTCCCCCATCATTCTTTAACATAAGTGTTCACTTGTTGGTACACCTATGCGACGAGGCACTTCTTTGTGGTCCAGTTAGATATCGGTGGATGTATCCATTTGAAAGATTGATGAAAGTTTTTAAAGATTACGTCAAGAATACACGATACATTGCAGGATCAATTGTAGAGAATACATAATCGTGGAGTCATCAATATATACTCGGGAATATATGCCTGACTCGACTAGCGTTGATGACACTCATGAGTTCGTCGATGATGGTGGTCATGTGATGGGAAAACAGTGAAATTAATGAGTTTGGAACCTGAATAAGTAGCTCATTACCTATTTAACACACATGAAGATGTCGAAGAATGGAAAAAGTAAATTTCGATTATTATAATGTTCAACATTATTTTAGATTATTTTATACATGATTAATTTCTTGATATGCAGAAAATATGAAGCATGTGAGAATAATAAAAGACGAAAAACAACGGTACAATCAGATAGCGAATTTAGGTTGTGGTTGACACAAGAGGTAATTATAATGAAAATGGTTGTTATATAACGTTACATTACACTCAAATTTTACAACTAATATAATTAATTTATCTATATTCTCAGCTCTTAAAGACGGGTGATGCGACATCAAGGCTTGCTCGTCTAGCCACTGGACCCTTGTTCGTGGCACAAGAATACAAAAAGTATCGATTGAACGGTTACATTTTCAGTGCTAAAGTGTATGAGGAAAGTACAAATGTATAGAACTCGGGCATTTCATACAAGGCTCTTACTTTTTTTCAAGCGAGCGCAAAAGATAAAAACCTCGTTGAAGTTGAAATGACTTACTATTGTGTAATCCGAAATATATTTGAATTGGATTATATAATATTTAAAGAGGTTGTATTTTACTATGACTCGGTAAGAGTTGAGGATAAAAATGCTTGTAAAGTTGATCCTGTCACCAATTTGATCATGGTTGACTTGTCCAGGTTGAAGAGCAACGACCACTTGAGCAATGAGCCGTTTGTTTATGCAATTCAAAAGGTTAACCAAGTGTTTTACTCAAAGTATATCAACAACGAGCCGTATTCAATTGTCCAACATGCACCAAAACGTCTAAATAGTAGTGTGGATGACTTGGCTGCTCCTACCGAATATCAATCCATTTTTTATGATAACCCGAATTTTAAGTAATTTTTTAATTTGTAATAAATATTCCAATTTGTATCGAAATATTCCAATGTGTTTGGACAGTTTGGGAGTGCATAATTTCTGTATAATATTCTTAAGGGCTTAAAGTTGTTACTTTTGGAGGAATTTTCTATTATAAATTGAATTTGAATTTGAATTTGAAATTTAAGTTTTGTTTATACTAATCCATGAATATACTCTTCTTACCTTTAATAGGTGATTAGTACATAGTTATTTGGGGTGTCCTTTTTGTGGAGAGGAGGCTGAATCTCTTCGTCTATTCTTTATATCCGAACACTAAGAAATGCCATAATCCTATGGAGTGATTCTCTGCAAATTCCTTCCAACCGTTGTGTAGCCAAACATCACCAGTTGAAGTTGTCAATTACACTCTCCATACCCCACCACTTGGAACCTCTAGCAAAACATGGGAAAATATGGAAAGTAGAATTGACAACTTCAACTGGTGATGTTTGGCTACACAACGGTTGGAAGGAATTTGCAGAGCATAACTCCATAGGATTATTGCATTTCTTAGTGTTCAGATATGAAGGGAATTATATTTGAGACGATTGCCCAGGGTACTACAGGTAAAGTTAGCTGTTTGGGTGGCACTACAGGTAATGTATTTATATGAATATTTAAATTTTGATTTTGATTTCTATTTCAATTTTTATGAATATTTGCTTGTTGGGTGGCACTACACTCTTGTGCAGTGTCTTGTAGTGGCTGATTCTTGTAGAAGAACTGGAACTGGAACTGGAAATTGGTGCTGGATTTTCTCAAAAGTTATCCTCTTATAGAGGTTCTTATCTTTGAGGTACGTCAAGGGTTCATAACATCACTTCCAGCTAAATAGTTTTTAGATTTAAGATAATTGATGGTGATGTTGTTTCTTCTTATATTAGGGTTTTTCATTTTGTTTTAAACAAATCGGGACATCATGGTTGGAATGGTATGTACCCGATTGTTTGAGATCACACCTAAAGACAATCAAAATTATGGGATTGGGGTTTAATAATGAAGTTGAACAGTTGAGGTACTTTGTGGAGAATGCCAAAGTTTTGAACAGGTACGGGATTATTTCTATCTTGAATGTATATTTTCACTATCTCAATTTTATCTGAATATATAATGTTTGAACAAGTATAACATTGCTATACTAGGTACATATATACTGTTGGGCAGTGGCAGTGGCCATACTGCCCAACAGATGTTTTTTCAATTATGTCAAGAATTGTCACGGTCATTGACCATGATAAGTCCTTGACAAAGAAACTTGTCACGAACTTATCACGGTTAATGACCATGATAATTTTTTAAACACAGTCACGGTTTTGGCAGGGTCCTTAACCCTGACAAAGCTTGTCACGATCAATGATCGTGACAAAAAAATTTATCACCCTAAGAATTATCGCGGTCATTGACGTTGACAAGTCCAACTTGTCAAGGTCAATGACCGTGATAATTCGGCTGATTTGTTGTAGTGTTTGGCCACCCAATTTGAGACTATGACCATGTCTGAGTCTGAATGCTTTGATGATTTTTGTGCACGTTCTTCAGACATTATAAACACCAGTTTTAATTTGGGTGAGGTTATTGATAACACATGTGTCGTTAAAAAGATTTTGAGATCTCTCCCAAAACGGTTTATTCCTAAGGTCACGGTGACAAATTCCATGAATACTTTAAAAAATCTCAAGTTAGATGAGTTGGTAAGAGATCTTCAAACCTATGAGATTGACATGTTTCCTGACACCCTAAAGCCTAAGGAGAGGGGAGTTTCACTTAAGACACATTCTGAGAGGAGAGAGAAGAAAAAGAAAGAACGAGTTTGTGAGTCCGAGGAAGATTTCAATTTTAAAGATATGGCCTTGTTTGCGAAAAATTTTAAAAATTTTCGCAACATGAACAAAAATAATTCTTCCAATAATATATTTTTTGAGAAAAATAAAAAGGTAAAAGAAAGCTGTGAGAAAGAGATGGAGAGAGAAAAAGAAAAGGAGGGTGAAGAAAATTTTAAAAGTTTGACGTGTTTTGAGTGTGGGGGTAAAGGGGATAAGGCGTATGAGTGTGACACTAGACTTAGGAGAGAGGGAAGGAAAGTGGTTATGCATGCCACACTTAGTGAAAGAGACATAGAGATTTTTTATTCGGGTGATGAAAAAGATCACAGTATGTGTGTCGCGTTTTTAGCTAGTCGGGTTAGCACTCCTAGTTTGGATGGAGGTGAGGGGACTAGTTCTCATGAGACCACCGAGGAGGAGGATTTGAGTGCTTCGAGTATAGCTGAAGGTGAGTGTGAAAGTGGAATTGAAAGTGAGCTCCAAATTTCTTTTAGAGATTTGTATGCTGAGACATTAAAGACTAAAAAATTGAATAAAGAGTTAAGTCTCAAGGTGAAAATTTTGGAGAGAGAGATTGAGATTTTGGGTGAGTTTGAGGCCAAAGAAAGTCAACTTGAGAAGGTGAAAGTGAGTTTGAGTGAGCAGTTGATTGCTTTAGGTAGGGAGAAGCGTGATTTGACCAACATGGTGTCTCGTCTGACGACACATGTATCCCAACTCGAGAGTAATCTCGAACGTGCCCGGGAAATCAAAGTCCCTTTAGAGAACGCATCTAAAAAGGTTGGTAGGATGGTTCTCAATCCTTTTTTTGGTAGTGGTGAGAGTTTAAGAATAAGTCATAAAGGTGCTTATACTTCCCAAGTTGTACTCGAGCGGGTTCCCACTTTAGTGTTAGATTCACATGAGTCTCAACCTAACCCACCTAGGCATTCCATTCCTATTAGAACAGCACGTCCTAGAGTTTTTGAGAGAGGTGTTCCTGGACCTATATATGTTTGTTCCCATTGTAAAAGGAGATGACACCTTAGGGAATTTTATTTCAAGTTGGGTTATGTGTCACGTTTTGCTACTACACGTGTTTCTGCCACACATGCACCCACACATGATACTTTACATGCTCCTGAGACTACATGAGAGATTTTGTACATCTAGGTGAACAAGTTAATTTTTTAGTCAAAACTTAACAAAATTTGATGGAGGTTTTTCATAAGGTGAAACCACCTTTGGAAAACCCCTTTGCACCTAACGATTGAGGTTTGACTTGTCTACTTGCATAGGTTGATTTTCACGATGATATTATTTGCCTATTTCTAGTTTGTACCTTGTTTGCCTGTTTTCTATTTTTTTTGAAATTTTTTGATAAATACAAAAAGATTTTATTTTGATAAAATTTTGAGAAAACCCAAAAAGAGTTTTGTATTTTATTTTACACCTTTTATAGATGGACACTTAGGATGACCGAGTCACAGTTTCATTCCATTTATTCATGGGACTATTTGATAGTGTTTTGAGACACTATATCATGTCATCTTTGTGCTTTATAACGCGTGGAGTCATTAAGATGTAATTAAGTGTTACTTACTACATGTTTGACTCATGATTTCTTTTATTGCACACGTGCACATATTTGTTTGATTATTGTGCTTGTCTATCACATGTTGGTTAGGTGTTTTTCCTTCAATCATGTCTTTAAAAATGAATCAAGCGCGATAAAACTTGACAAGAAAGTAGTGCATGTAAAAACCGTTTGGCGAGGTTGTGTGCTTTATTTGAAAACGAGGAAGGGCTGTGAAAGGTTCATTTGGTCTTTGCGAATACTAAGCGACTGTTATATCGGACCTAAAAAATTGAGGAATTTTATTATCCGGGATCTAAAGAGGTTTAAAAGAGCCCAAAAAAAATTTAAAGGCAATAAAAAGAAATTCATGCCAAAAAGGCACCATTAGGTTTTTGCACCAATTCTCTAATGTTTGAGAATTTAGATTACTTCTAAAAGAAAATATGCATGAGGGAGTGTGGATGGAATTTAAAACGGGTTTGCATGTCCCTGAAAGTCTTAAAAAAGCGTTAAATTGTTTTGGACGTTATTAGTGTAGAAATCACTTTGACTTTGATTTGTTGATATGCATAAGACGATGTCATCTAAATTCAGAAATTTTTACACCTAAGGATACTTTTGATGTTCATTCGTTAGGGGTACACATATTCATCGTGCACATAGGATTGATTGAGTTTATTTACCTATCGAATGTGTTCACACCCATTCATTCCATTTTCATGACTTGGTTGTTTTACTTAAATCTATGGTGTGATTTTTGTAACAGTATTTTTTCTTTGAAAAAAATTGAAAAATCCAAAAATAGTTTTTTGAATCTTTTGAGATACTCCTTTACATGCGTAGTTTGATCCATTTTTGCTATGCTTTTGTTGTGACACTCCATGTTTTTATTATTTCTTCTTATTTGTGTATTTGGGGACTTGATAAAATGGGAGAGAAAAAATTATCATGTTATGGGGGAGATTTGATTTATTATGATTTATTCTTATATCATTTCAAACTCGATACGTTACGAAGATTTTTCTTTATCTCATGTTTGTAGGTACAAACATTGAAGATCATGATGTTGTACACCCTGATGAGAAAAGCTTTGAGATTTGATGAAGATTTTAGAAGAAAAGTTTGAGAACTTGCAAATTTATACCTTTTCAGTTTTGAGATTCATGGGAGGATAGATTTGTATAGGCATTTCGGTATTTGATAATTCAGATGTTTTTATGTATGTCCCGGCATAGACAAAGGGGGAGATTTGTAAGGACATAATTTTATAAATGTTCGTCACAATTAATTATGTCGTATACAATTAGAATCATCGAAGAAGTTCAAGAGCAATTTACATCAAGACGGATCTGAATATATCAAGGTTCTTCATCAAAAAGCCTCCACAGAGTTTACTTTGGTAAGGTTATCTTTTAAATACCTTAACTTTACCCTTAGAGCTTTGAGATATTTTTACAAAATATTTTTAAGTGTTGGAGCAGACTTTTTTGGTCAAAATTTGAGAATGAGTATTTTTTCTAAGTGTTGGAGCGGATACTAAATAATATTTTTTGACGTTTTAGTCGTTTAAATGACTTTGCTCTGCCGTTTGAACGACATTGCATTGTCACGCGAAGTCGCTTGAACGACATGCATCTCATTCGAGCGAGATCTCCTCTTTATTCGAACGACCCAGGCGATGCGATTTTCTATAAATACTCATTAAATGGTTTCGTTTTCATTAAGAAGTCCCAGCATTTTGAAAGACAAAAAACTGCGAATGTGCATAATTCTTTTTTACTTCTTCTTTTAGGGTTTTCATCCCTTTTGTTTTCAATTCACAAAAATCCCATATGCTTTGGTGAATTATTTTGGTGTTCAAGAACACACTTTACTTTTGTTCATCAATCGACCGCCGCGTGCTATTGTGGAGGGAGTCCTTGTGAAGATTTTAAACTGCATGTATGGACTGCGTGTCCATGTGGTATAACTGCGTGCGAATCATTGCTGAATCTGGATCCTTTGGAGGTTTAACAAAGACACCGTGCGTTACTCTTATGGACGAAAGCAAGATGGTATGTAAGTCAATGGT
Organism: Sambucus nigra; assembly: GCA_949130495.1. Classification (NCBI taxonomy): domain Eukaryota; kingdom Viridiplantae; phylum Streptophyta; class Magnoliopsida; order Dipsacales; family Adoxaceae; genus Sambucus; species Sambucus nigra. Next base: position 552,152,278 of record OX422211.1, on the reverse strand, counting down.
CTTGTAAACTTGTTAGAGTTCTAGATATAAAAAGGTTTTTCCCTTCAGGGATTTTTCCTAAAATTTGTGTCACATGCTTTATTTATGGTTTGACACACGCACACACGTAGTTGCTTGTTTAGGGCCTGTCTCTAAATAGACTCTAATTAAATAAGGTTTAATTGGAAACTTGCGAATTAATTTCAATCGGTATCACACACCGCATTTTACAAGGTCCATATGCGTGAATGTAGTTTAAACGTTTAATTGTTGACAATTGCGGTAAAAATGGGTCTAAAACATAATATCATATTTTCAGTGACCAGAGACCCCCAAAACCCAATAAGCCATGTCCCTATCCACTACTTATGTCCCAAATAATTTCCATTTCCCATATCCCATATGTGTATGTGATTGTTATATTTTGTATATATATATATATATATAAATATATGTGTGTGTTATTTTTTTATTGATGTTTATTATCTTTATTAATATCTTTTATTTTATTTGTTTATATTTTATGTAAGTATATACATTTTTGTTTTAGTGTTTATTATTATCATTATTTTTTATTTTTTACGTGTCATTTTACTACTTTTTTTTATGTCAGATTGTGTGCATATGTATATTCATTAGTATATATGGTTTTATATTATTATTATTCTATTTAATGTCTGTGTATTTTATATTAGTATTATTTATGTATGTGCTAATAATATTTATGTAATATGTATTATAGTATGTATATATTATATTTTCTCTATAGTTAAATATATACACACACCACACATATTATATACATTCCTATCTTTGACCTAAATATCTCAAACCACTACTGCTACTTTCCACCAAACATACACCAAGCTATACCACCCAACAAAATATGAACCCACTTTTTCTTCTTTTTGGTCCCCCAAGTTTTTTCTTCTTCTTTTTCTTTGTCTTCTCCTTCCTTTTCAATTATCTAAACACGCCATAGTACACACATACCCCCACTACCTTTACCATTAAAAAAAATACAACACATCAACTATTTCCCCCCTCTTTTATCTCTCACGACCCTTCTCTCTCTAACCTTTCCAACCTCCAAAATAAAACATGTCATCCACTCCTCCTATAAATACAAAGAGATTCATCAAGTTGAAAGGACCTTACGATTTAGTTTTGAACATGGGATAAATTTTGCTCCATCACTCTATAGAGAATGTTTGTATTTTTAGCAAATATCTCAATATAGAGTGATGTAGTTATGATTTATCTTTTTAGGATGAATTTTTATGTACAAGTTTATTATGGGAGTGTTTGTAATTTTCAGCAAATATTTTTTGTTATTTAAGAGTGCATTAGGAGTTAATTTACAGGGAGAAATACCCATATGCAAATCTTTGTGTGTGTTATTTGTAATTTTAGCAGATTTATCTCAAACATTAGGGAGTATTTTGGAGTTCACCCATTGTACATATTGTAGATATTATTTTTTTTTTGTATTATTTTAATTTCATTGTTATTGTTACTTTTTGGGAGAAAAGTTTATAAACATTCTGTTTAGTTAGACTTTTATTTTCATTGTTTTATTTTCTGCATTTTCTTTTCTTTAATTAGTTTGGATTAATTTTAATTTTTGTAGAACTCATATTATATCTCTTTGTTTTAATTTAAGTATTAAATCAATATTAACTCTAAAATACCATTCCATGTGGATACGATCCTTTATTTGCCACTATACATAATAGTCATGAGTTTAGGTTTAGATTGAAAGACGATTTATGCAATGACCGAGAATATATCACTAGCAAATTTCCTTTCTTCAACCACTTTAATCAATTCAACAAATTCCATTACAAAACTTCCCACCATTTTCGTCACTTAAGCATAACCTCTTCACCAAAGCAACCCTTCACTTTCTCTCTACAACTCCATTCTTCTACGCGCTCCGTCACATTTTCGACATCACTCTTTCATTTTTAGTCACTTTCTTGTCAGGTACATGCCTTTTAGCACTTCTTTGATTTCTACATTAGTTTCCTTTCAAGTTTCAATCATTTTTTAGTTTTCTTCTTTTTTGTAGTTTTACTTGTTTTGTATGCCCTTATGTGGTGATTTAGGGCGGATTTGCGGGTAAATTAGGCTCTTCTGGTTGGATATGGTGATATTTTGAAGTTTTCAATGACTTTTATAATGGTGTCAAGTTGGTTTACAGGTTATTGGTTTTTGTGTGTTCTCAACTGTTCCTGGGTGTTTTGAGTGAAAATGATCATATCCTTAGTCTTTGATTTTCCAAACTAAGTATTTCATTTCGTCCATGGATGTACAATAACTTGTATGAGACTTGACTAGTCTTTGCTACTTTTTGTTCTTAGCTTCATCGAGAATGTGCAAAGGTCGACTCTCTATTTAGTGTTTAATTAATCCTCGCCCGTATGTCCCTTAAGAGAATCCTCCTCCAATAGTCTTGACTCCGACATCTCTTGTAGTAGTTGCCCCACACCTGTGTATGACCAATTCTCCAGATAAAGAATTTTCACTTGGGGTTCAAAATTCCCCAAGTGTTATAGTCATTAGTAATGACACTATGTCTGAGAGTGATACCATGTCTGGGGGTTATACAATGTCTGAGAGTTCTAATCCCTCAGTTGATACTATGAGCTCTGACTCATTCGAGGAATCCATGAGAGTTATGATTGCCCAACCTAGCTTGGCCGAGACTAATGAATATGTCGAGTCTAGTAATAGTAATTTTCCAAGTACTCATTTTGCCTTCCATGGGATCCTAAACCCTAAATTTATGAACTCTCTAGGGACGACATTGAAGATAACATTCCCCACATCCCATTATCTGAGGCAGTGAACATAGGCCATGACAATAGAGGAAAAGCTCCAATGATTCATAATGACAGTGAGTCATCCTTTGAAGTTGACAAAAGTGTGGCTATGACTTAGAAGAGTGATGTCAAAGAGCGTGAACTTATTATCTGACAACATGTATATCAGATTCATCCTTCCATTTCTATGAGGGTGCTAGATGAAGATGACAAAGTTTATGACCTAAAGAATAAGGATAAGATTGCAGTGTACGAACAAATTTTCAAGCTTGGGTTTTGTCTTCTATTTGGACTAAGCGTTTAAGGTATTCTTGTTTCCATTGGCTTATCCCTAACCCCGTTAACCCAAAATTCATATAGGATGATATTAGGGTCTTCCATTCTTTTTAGACTTTTCCATAATGAATATATTCCTCCAATTGTATTCCAATCCTACTATTCATTTATTACAACTAAAGACAATCCGAGTTATTATCATTTTGTAGATCATAAGATATATCGAAAGATACTTCATGTGTCTCAGACTTCAAACCATAACTGGAAGCCAAGATATTTCCTCATTTTGGGTCTATGGGAGTTCGGAGACCATGAGTTATTGGCATGTGGAGAGGTCAAAGTACCTCGAGAATAGGATATGGTTTACCTTTCGACTAAAGTTGACCCAGGCTTGAGCAGGACCCAAAGAGACAAGATGGAGACTATGAGGAATGGTGGTTTAGTAGTTTTTAAGGATCTGTTGACCCATAAAATTTTAAGATTTGTGGGGGCCTATTGGCTAGTGTTTGTAAGATAATTAACTGATGATTTCTTTTTAGCTTTTCAAATCATCTCGTATTGTATCAATTAATGATGATTATTTGTTATTATCTTTTTTATAGATCGTCCACCAAGTACCCCTGGATATGGTTGCACCTAGCATGCCTTCTGATCATCTTATCCAATATAAAAAAACTCCAACTGTAAGGCCGACACTAACCAATAAATCAACTAATTCTCGTCTAAGTTCTTCCTCTAATAAGAAGAGGAAAGGCCCAATTGTCCCGACTGTCGAAAAATAGCCCCCAAAGAAGAAAAAAATACTCTAAAAGTCCTTCAGGCACTAACCCAGCTCTATCGATAAGGGATGATGTCTCAACTGAGGCTGGTTTGTTGAATTTTATTTGAATCCAAACTTTCTTCTTGAAAATTGGTCGAATTCCAAGGAAGCCATCTTATCCATCACTCATACCTGTGATATATGTTTTTTTATTTCTTAGAAACAATCTATAGTTGTGGGCTTCTCTCTTCAGAGGGCTATGCAGGTAACATTCTAATTTCTTATGTTATCTCATCTTTTGGTCTCGTTATTAATTAACAATTATTTTTTGTATATGGTAAATTTCAGTAAGTCTTCTCACTTCAACGCATCTAAGAGTCGGTGAAGGCTAACAAGTGCAAGTTATTGAATGTCGAGACCGAACAAAAAAATCTATGGCCTCCAAAAGAAGGTGGAGGATAAAAAGGCTCATGAAGAAGATGTTGTATGACTCAAAGAGAACTATAGGGGTTTTCTCAACACTCAGACATAAAACATGTCGATGTCATAAATCTTGTAGATAAGGACGAAATGAAACTTCTGGACGACTATAATGAAACTATTATTGTGGAGTTCAAGTAATTTCCCGAGTTTGATGGTTATGTTGCCCAATATATCAGATACATTTTGAGATGAGTTTCCAAGAAGCTCCCAAAACAGGTTGACATATTTAAGGAGAGGAGTCTTAGTGAAACTGAGACCATTTTGGCTTTGGAAGAAGTTCTGGTCGAGCTTGTTGCTGACCAGGTTATTGATGAGGCTAATAGTGATGATGCTAGGGAGAATGATGAGGATGAGAAAACTATTCGCTCAATGAGACCAAGTTCGCTAAGGGGCTGAACTAGGAAACAATTCAGACTTTTATTATTCAAAAACTATTTGCTATTAAAGGGTGACAGTCATTGGTGACCGCGTGTGGTCTTTTTTCTATTTTTGTTTTTATAATCTAATATTTATTTCATCGCTTTATTACGATTTCTTTTTTATTTTTCTATGTTACCAATATCCGCCCCTCACAATGGGATGTCTTTGTTTGTTCATTGATAGAATGTTTCTTTTTAGACATTTAATCATATGTTTCTTTATCCCTTTAGTCGAAACTCCTTCGAAGGAATTTATGATGAAGACATTTTGTCTATGAGACTTATCCTTAATGCTGACGAGGCCAATCTTGAGAACTTAAATTATCGATATTAGGTTATTATTCTTCCAAAACTCTTTGTTATTCATGGGCGACTGTGTGTGGTATTTTTTGCCCTTTGATTTTCTCAATTAATTTTGAATTTACACCTCTCTTGGGATTTCTTATTTATTTTTTTATGTTACCACCATCCACCCCTCAAATTGAGATTTTTAATTTGTTCATGAATAGAATGTTCCTTTTTTGACATTTAATCATACGTTTTTTTATTTCTTCAGTCGAAACTGCATTCGAAGACATTTGTGATGAAGACATTTTGTCTATGAGAATTATCTCATTTTTTGTCTGATTTGCATTTTGGGGGCATGGTTACCCAAAGTCGTCTCGTTTAGGAAATGATATGGCAGCTCGCGTGGAGGCATGATGACCCAAGACCGTCTCGTTATCTAGACGAGACAATGCTTATATTATTTTAAGGTCTTGGAGGGCTAGTTCCGCCTAGGTTAAGAGATAAGATGGGACATTATATCCTAAAATTTTAAATTTCCTAGAATTTTCATTAACGCCATTTGATTGTTTTCTCTATAAGAAAAATGAAGTTAAGTTTCCCACCTCTCGGACGCTATATAAGACATCCCTAGGAGCTAAGATTCCAAGTGTTCTTGGCCCCTAAAAGGGAGAATTTATAAAATTTTCACTATACAAAAATGATGTTAAGTTTCACAACTCTCATGGATTATAAGAGACATGCTTAAGAGCCGAGACTCTAACTGTTCTCAACCACTGAAAGAGAGATTTCATAAAATTTTCACCATAAAATCATGATGTTAAGTTTAGGATATTTAGTTTGGATGAGACATTTTCCCAATGGTAATATGAGCCTCACTTGTTTTCCCACCTCATAGAGGTTATATGAGACAAGACTAAGAGATGAGGCTCCAAGTGTTCTACCAGTCGAGAAAGAGATTTCATGAGTGTAATAAATAGATATAAAATTGTACAACATGCGACAATAATTCATTTTCATTCATCGATAACTTTGATTTTGTAGTTACATTTTATTATTCGTGGTTTAATGATAGAGTATTAGGAAGCCTGAATCTATAAATAATGTTCCTCCGAATGAATCTAAAACATTTTTGTACGATGGTAGTGATCAAGGCCTCTGCCTCCACCCACTTTAAAAAATAGTCCCTACTGCATCATTTTGGCGTGGTATGTGGGAAACGAGGTATTTTTATCTTGTTTCTTCTTATTTAGGGTTACAAATGCCTTATTTCATCTACAGGGACCCCCTGGGTCATTTTCCCATAGATGAGATTACGATTATCGAGCCCTTAAATTTTTGAACAACTCGGTGAGAGGATTATTCTTTTTCAGATCTGTTTATTGGCCTTCCTTTTTATGAGCATAGATCTGTTTTATATACCCCCGGTGATGTTACCTTGCCTAAATAGTGTTGAAAAAAAGGCGGTGGCCTCCTAAAGGTCTGTAATTATGGAAGAGTTCTATTCACTTATTTATGTCTTTTGCACCTACGATTTAGGGCTTATTATTAGATTGGTGTTAATCTCACACCTAAAGGTTGTTTTTCCCTTGGTATATTTCTAGTAGGCACATCCTGTGTATATTATATGAACTGATCTCAGGTTTTGAGACTAATTTTAGGATCACACACTTCACTGCCACATAAAGAATGCGACCAGGCAGTTTTATTACAAGATTTCCACAACAGCCCTAAGGCAGTTGGTCTTTATAGCCTCAACAGTTCACTTGGGAAAATTAAACTTGTGTCCTTGGACTCAGTTGTGGAAAATTTCCATTGATATGACCACGTTAGTACTTGCATATGTACCTCAGGTTGCGACCAAAACATAATAACATTACAGATAGTAAAAGGCTGCATGCCTATTATTATACTTGGTTTTTTCTGAATTCCTTGTCTTCTCACCATTGTCTAGTTGATCTCAGAATATATATTTCTAAAAGACTAACACAACAGACGCTATGGAAGGAATCTTAAATACAAGCACAGAGCTAAGGCAAGAAGTTGCCTAGTTGCTGAGCTACATTGATCACCTCTATGACTGTCAATCCACACTACAGGACCATGTTAACTTCCTAACGCAGAGAGTTTTTACACTGGAGGCCGCAGCCTACACCTCAATAGAGGCCGGAGCAGCAGAAGCTGTAACGTTCACTTCCATAAAAAAGGTCACGATAAAAGTAACAATGGTTGCTGCTAATGTTCAAAAGAAGAAGCTGGAGCAGCCAAAGCTAGAAAAACGCTATGAGACATGCACCCCAATAATTTACCTAATTAAAGACATTTTGGAGCTTATCAGAGAAGGTAATTTACTCCGTTCGCCTGAGAAGCTGAAGTCCCCTCCTCACAAGAGGGACCGGGCCAAATGGTGCAGTTTCCACAGCGATGATGGTCACGACATGAAGAATTTCCATGCCCTGAAGAACGAGATTGAAAGGCTCATTAGAAAGGGAGCAATTTAGCGGTTCCTGAAGGATGCTTAAGGGGTGCAAATGATACCTAGGAGGCCGCTTACCAGATTCCTGCCATATTTTCTACTTGTTCATATTTTCCTCTTCTTAAACTCTAAGAAGCTATTTATAGCTATATCTCCTAGAATTTTGTATTTTGTTGTTAAAGTCAATATATATATATATATATATATATATATATATATATATATATATATATATATAATTACATGAATGAATTGCAATTGTTAGTCATATATTAATTCTTGCTTTCCTACTTAAAAATCTAATGAAAGATCTTTGTCTTAAATAGATTTAATGGAATGTGAGGACCAATTATCTCGAAGATTATTTTCTTATTTCGGGAAGAAAAGTCTTTTGAGGAGAGGAACTTGATTGACAGTTTGCACCCCTCACAATGCGAAGCCACTGGGGCTTACAATGCTCGTTCTTAGCTTTTGGATGCTCCAATTATCCATGGGGGATTACAATGCCCGTACTTAGATTTTGGATGCTTCAATTAGCCACGGGGGCTTACAATTCCTGTTCTTAGCTTCTGGATGATTCAACTAGCCACAGGGGCTTATAATGCCCGTTCTTAGATTTTGGATGCTTCAATTATCCATGGGGGCTCATAATACCCAGCCAAGGATGGCTTGATATATATCTAATTATAATCGTGGGTGGCTTGATAGTGAACCCAGCCTAGGGAGGCTTGATAGTTTTCCAAGAAACTTGAGCGGATGATGGAAATGGAATGCGAACCAGGGAAATTTATTTGATGTTCTGAAAGGAATTATCAATCGCCAACAAATCCAACAATCAGTGCTATTTTCTCACGTGTTGCAGGAAATTGATATGGGCCAAAGATTTAATTATATGTGACACGTGTATTTGCAGCATAATTAAAGATATAATTAAAAGAATTTGACTACGACATATCCAAAACATCCTTGTTAATGCAAAAGGCTTCAACCAAAATATATAGTTTAAAATTCTAGCCAGCATCAAGGGACAAAGAGAAGCTGCGACATTCAATTTCTATTACAAAAATACATTCAGTAGAACAGAAAGCAATAGGTGAAAGGTTGTCGTAACCTTATGATTATGGTTGCTGCCAGTTCAATGTTAGATGGAATTGTTTGCATTCATCAAAGTCTTTCCGCAACGACCTTTTAAGCCAAAATTATTTTCTAAGAAATATCCCAAGGAGATTCTTGAAAAAGAGCAAATTATAACAAACATTCAAGCATTCAACATACCCAAGACGGAGAATACAAATTAGTATGCGAATACTATGGCTACTAAATAGTGATTAGGGGTTACATCTTTTCCAAAAGTGGGCGTAGGCCTGAATGATTACAATGTGTTCAATATTCAATACTATAAAAATTATAAAAAAATGTAAGGGTCGTTACAAAAAGCAAGAGACTACAAGTCAGTTATGAGACTGCATCATATTCCTTATCTTCTTCATCATCATCTGTTGCAGTCTCTGTTTCCTCTTTCATCGCGACTGCAATATCTAGCTGTTTAGCTCTCTTCTATCACAACCTTCAGTTCAGCCACGCATTCCAAATGCTCAGTGTCTCTAAGTCCCCAGGTAAGGATTTTTTCCTTTGATTCTGGAAAATTTTGTATCACCCTGTGTCGAAACTCCTAAAGATCATGGAGATACGCTTTATTATTGGTCAAAAAGAATTAATTTGACTTCTTAAAGGCAACTACAACATCGTCCATAGTTTTACTCAACGCGGTAGCATGGACCTCATCCTTTTGCTTCATGGATGCATCATGATCATTATCTTTCTGTTGAAGTGCTGACCACCCTAGCAGTTGTATCCCATGAAGAATTGGGATCAGGGTGCCTCAGTTGTGGCCGCGAACCACCATCAGGGCCAACTCTTGACCTGTCGTGGGGAGTTGGTAAGTTGTCATTAATGTCCATAATGTTCCGCGATGGAGGAGTAGGCGATCCAGAAATGGAAACATACAAAGGGTTGTACCCGCCTCGAAAGTTCTCCGGGGACATTATTCATGTTGCGGTAAGCTAGTAAGCTATGTCATCATCAAATTACTTCTCCCGTGACACAACAACATTATCAGGGGCTACAGACTTCTTAGCACGAGGGACCACTCCAGTCCTTGTCGCAACAGTTTACTGTGGAGGCTCAATAGTTGGTTCAGCCATAGGGGATGCCTCCTTAGTTGCCCTTTTTCTCTTCTTCCCCTTATTCTTGGGGTCTTGATTAAGGACAACTTTGTCCTCATCTATTTCAGCAAGCTGGGTAGTCAAAAGATCACGTCCAGTCTCTTCACCTAAAAATAATGAACTTTAAAACTTAGGCTGCAGTAATTTGTATGTAAATATTGGCTGCAAAAAACTTTTTCACCAGCAATGTACTCTTTTAAAGATAAAGAATTACCTTCCTCAGTCATCTTTATTGGAACTTACTTGCTGGTAAAATAACCTTGCTTGTAAATTGATGCGAAAGTGACCAGCTTACTAAATTTTTTGGACTTATTACTAAAACCTATTGCGTCCTCAACTCTCTTTTTGGTTTTACTGTTGAGCCCTATATTGTCAAGAGATGCACACGAGTTTTTGATGTCAGTATAATTTGCAGAAGATAAAATAAGGAAGATTAAAATATTGGAGCAACAGAAGCAGATCGCCTATTTTATTAGGATGACCCATGTCTGCGACATCCTATACATCATTTCTATCTCATTCTCTTGGTGATGGATTTCTCAACTCTCACGAGAGACATAGAAAAATTTTCCTTTCTAGTTTTTAACACTGGAAGGCCTCTCAGTATACAAATATTCTTTGTTGTTCCACATTGTAAAATAATAATGCCACGGAGTTCTCCTTAGGCCTATAAAAGTGGTAGAACTCTGCGAGAGTACTGTCTCTCCCAAATTTCTTATGCCAAAGCACAAGGGCAGAAAGAATGCCCAATCATCCATTTGGATCTAAATGGGATGGGGGGCCAAATTCATGGTACTGAATATCCTCCTGATTAGACTAGGAATAGGTAGATGCAACCCAAGAAAAAAAGAATGAAGAGGAAAGAAGATTCCCTCATTTGGGACTATCGAACAAGGCCTTTGTTCTAAGGTAGTAGTTGAACAGATTAATCCCTCGAGAAAGTAAAAGGATGCATCAATATCACTGATCTATTCATCATCCATTACACATAGGATTATAAATGTTGCGAGAGTTTTTTTAGTAGCTTGGTTGGATGGCCCAACTGGTGTATTACGAACATTTGGTGGGATTGCTGAAGTCTCACCAACTGTCGTAGCCTCTACTTCGGTAGGGGGATGCTTACTTGAGTTCATATCCTCTATGGTTTTTGCATCCTTTGTTATGTCCCTATAGTCAAAGGAGTCCACGGAGTCAGAATCAATGGTGACGCAGTCGGGGATGTTTTTGAGCAAACAAGGCCCAAAATCTTTCAAAGGCTTCATAGATTGAATTTTAAGATAAGGAATGCCAAAATGAAACCTTGAGAAGTTATCCAAAAAATCTTTAGGGTTCCATCTCATAGGTCCTTAGAAAGACCTAAAAATAAGAAGGGCTCTGCAGTTATGTGCCACAACCACTATGATTAGAGAAGCCTCTTAGAGATCGGGGCAAATACAAGCGAAATAAAAGAGGAAAAATTAAAGTCAGCTACGGGCTGCAACCAATTGATTTAAACACCTAAAGCCAAAAACTACAAATCCCAAAGGCTGCGGTTAATTACTCTAAGCACCACAAATAAGCAATTTCTCAAGTTCAGGCTGCAGACTGCAGCCAAGATAAGGAATGACAAGAGGCCACGGCAAAGTAGTTAAAGTCATACTACCAGTCGCGGCTAAATACACAAAGAGGTAATTTGGATGAAGTACGTGTTCACAAATATTAAAAACCCATGATTCTAGGGTTTTGTTCAAGAACATCAAGAACTTGTTCTAGTGTTCTTGGCCAAAAACAAATTCGAAATGAGGTCAAGGTGGGGATAAAAACCCAAAAAATTCAAATTTATCTCCTATAATCCAATTCAAACACCTCAGGTTACCCAACATATGTCAACCTACAAAAGATCCAAACATCTACATAAAAATCCAGAAATGGTACCAAAAAGAGATCAAGGATTACAACATGTTTTAATCCAAAAATCTAAAATTCATAAATCATATGTGCTTTAGCAACGCTGTGAAAATCTACAGGTCCTACCAAATAGTTCAACATCAGTAAACCCTAAGTTTTTATAATAATTCATAAATTAAAAATAAAGCAAAAGGGATTTTCAATATAAATTCAACCATACACATTCATATGGGTTATACATAAGAAGTAATCAGTCAAATTGCTCTTGCAAGATGGGTCAAACTGGAAAACTAAAAAAAGATGAAAGGTTAATACGAAAGATTGCATGGAAATGAATGAAAAATGGAGAACCACTGGTTGCTTAGCTTCAACTCCTCCTTGAACCACCACCAAACACTCGTCGAAAAACTCAAGATGAAAATGACAGAAATTCGCTCCCGATGTGCTCTCAAGGTTTGGAAAAAGTAATAATCGGCTGGGCCAGAACCCATTTATATAAGAGGGTACGAGAAGGTGAAGCATCACTTTACAATGATCGCGGAAACTCTTGTACATTAATAAAGTCACAGCCCCAACTCGCCAGCTCTTGGCATCACGACTTGGGGGCTTATTGATATGGCTAATATAGTCCCTACTAATACAGAGGAATTAACAAAAATCTAATTCCTCTGCCCCGATAGGCCATGATAACATACAGCTAGCGATGACTTGTATTAGCCATTTCCTGGTCTCAGACAGGTCGTAGCACCCCTTTTAGTATGGTCTTTGCCTGAGATTAAATATGCCATATCACCCTTCAGACTTGCTGCTGCCTGGGTGCAAATAGGCTACATCCCTTACTCATACATGACAGTTGCCAGCTGTCCAGCTTCTAGAAGGATTCCTCATTCTACAGACTTATTCGTATGTCACGTGTTCTAAGCATCTGACACCGCTTTTATATCTTTTATAAATAAAGGTGCTCATCTCATAATTTAGGGGGCCAAGGGGAGAATTACGTGGAGAAACTCGATCAAAACCTCTACACTACCTCTCCTTACACCAACCTGGAGCTTACCAGGCCACACCCGGTACACAAACTGCCTTGCAGTTTACATTCGTTTTATCTGGATTCACTATACTCATGTATTATCTTCTCCTCTCTTACTTATAGGCCTCTGTAGGCCCAATCATATTGTATTGTACAATGCATATATTGAGAGTATGGAAAGAAAGTGGATGTAGGCTCTCTTTTATAGCCGAACCACTTTATATTTTGTGTTATTTTCCTTATAGTTCGCTTTACTTTTATTCTTCACTTGATATAATGCTTAAGAACGACTTGTGTCCAATTTCTCGTATCATCGACAGATTATTAGGAAGCCCAAATCTATAAATAATGTTCCTCCAAATGAATCTAAAACATTTTTCTACGGTGGTAGTGATCAAGGCCTCTGCCTCCACCCACTTTAAAAAATAGTCGACTGTGAAAAAAAGGAAACTATGGTTCCATTTATCTCTCGAAATTAAGTGGAAAAGATCGATTCCACGCATCACTTTAGCTTACCTTTGACCTTCCCTGACATTGCTGGGAGATCCGCTTCTTACTTTTCATCATTATCCGATTAGTTGTCATTCTAGTTTGTCCACACTTTCTTTTTCTTATGCCTATTCTTTCCTAATGAATAGTGTCTCTTCTTATTGTTGTCTCGGCCCCCACTCTTAACCACATATCATCTCAGGTTTTCCTATTTCCATAACTTCTCAATATCGTCATTTAGGGCGAAGCACTAATCGGTAGTATGTTCGTGATCCTGGTTAAACTCTCACCAGTTGCTCTTATCATTTTTGTGTGGAGGGGACTTAAGTTTCTTTCACCAATTGAGGTCCTTCTCATCCTTAATGTCATTTAATATCTGATTAGGGCTGACAGTGAGTGGGGTATACTCAGCGAACTTGTATTTACTAGGCTATTCTATCTTTATCTTTATCTCGGCCATGCCCTAATTTGTTGTTGTTTGACACCCTATATTCTTCTTTTTTGGATACAATGGCCTCCTCTTTGTTCATAATTCTCACAACTTGAACTAGAAGTTTAGTAATGGATATTAGAGGAACCATAGAGCGGGTCCAGTAAAGTTTTATAGGATGCGACCCGTTGATGAGGGTTGTCATCGCAATGTTTCCATCTTATTCTTTGACTTCTACTTTTTCCTTATTGAATCAAGATATAAAATTTATCAATGGTTCATGTTTTCCTTGTTTAACATTCAATATATGGGTCACTCATTGGCTGACTTCAGGCACAAATAAAAATTATGGATAAAGTTCTCGGGTAGCTCCTTGAAATTTGCAATTTTTCCTTTCAACAAGCCCATACACCACACGTGGGTAGTGTTTATGAGGGTAACAGAGAATTTTTGACACCTTATCTTCTCAGGTACATAGTATATGTCGGCATGATGCTCATACAAGTATATGATGAACTGGGTTGGTACTCCCATTATACCTAGGTGTCACCACTAGCTATTTAAATTTCATAGGTGCTGGATAATTGACAATACTTTCTACGAATGGTGAGCCCTCCATATATCCCCTCTGAGAGGGGTTTCGACTTCTGAGGAGTTTGCTAATCTTGTTATCTTGCCTTTGAATTGAGTTGTTCTCAGGCTTCTCATATGTTATAATGTTGCCTCCTGACCCTTTAACCTCTAGGACAACCCTATGTGAGTCTCCTCTAGTTAGGTGTCTTATCGCACTAATCACTTCTCGGACCTCTCTGTTGACTATCTGAGGCCTTGAGAAGACTGGGTCGAGACGACCCGTGATCCTTATCCCACTAAAACCTTTTGAGACTATGTATCGGCTAGAGTAATACCTTTGTTTGAGATGATCAAACGCCAAAATCTTACTCAATATTGTAAAAACATTATTCTTCTGCTTTGTATAAGGAAGAGTATATGTTTTACCTGGTCTGTATGACATGTATGGCGTCTCATACTGCTCAATGTAGCACTAGTAAGGATCCTCCTCATAGACAATATCCCAATATGCTCTTTCTACCTCCTTGCCAAGGTGGATATGATGGAAATCCTCTATCTCCTTCCTCCTTAGTCCTTATGTGACGTCCTTCATAAGATCTGGGGATAGTCCCCCAACTATAGCTAGTACTCCTCATCCTCTCATGACCTCCAACATGAAAGGGTTTAAAATCAGGTCATCTCTGATTCGGCTCATTATATCTTGATAAAAAAATTCATATGGTCTTGCACAATTTGATTATTGGCCACCAATGAATTCAATGTCATCGCGATGTCATCTTGCTCAGATTGGGGTGGCGGGGGTGGGGGGGTTAGCTGGAATCATCCCTAGTGTTAGAGAGTGGATTAGATGCTAGAGTTAATTAGCGATATGAGATAAAAAGTGTGTGCACAAACTCTAAGAGGATAAATCAAATAAGAAACTCGTGAACCCTAAAGCCCAAGATTTTTCAATTGTGATGCAGACACAATAATGGTGGATTTGAATCATAGCCAGAGATGAGTAGGAATCAAAGTTATGGTGAAAATAATGAAGTCGTTACCACAAACGATGCCAAAATGATGATGTATAAATCATACACTGGGAATCATCCAATATGTGAGTAATATACCGATGTAATTAACACATATTGAGAAAAAAAGATGAGAGATTAAGATATTAATATAGAGATATATATGGTTCAGTCATTGGTCTACATCCACGATACAAAGTGTAGTTGTGTTTCAATAGATTGGTAAAAAAATTCCCATTGATGAGTACTATTTGCGCTCTCTCCATATGTATAAATATTTTGGCAGAGTAACAGCATAATGTATGTGATTTTAGATGCAGACGAAGAAGATGGAGTGAGATCATATAAGGTGGGGATGCGCAGTGTCATCCCCCAGCCTATAGCACTCATCTGATGGTTATGAGAGCCTGTGGAATATTTCCAACTATCTGATATGAAAATAAGGTCATCATAGTGAAGATTCCCTCACGTGGGTTGTTGATCCCCGATAACATTTTTTTATGGACATGATTGAAATACCCTCGCCATTCTTTTCATGCTTTGCTATGCATGTCCAAAGAGATGATGTATTATCATCTTGGACGATAGTGGAGATGTGTCTCCAAGCCGAGAGTTTTCCTTCATGCATGGTGCTATCACTACACCAAACTGGGTGAATGGTCACGGATTTTATCCCTGACCATTAGACGTGGGTCACAAATTTGGTCCATGATCAAATCGGGCATGACCATATTCGTTGGTCACGACCCATGTCCCCGACCACAGTACTAGTCACGGATTCTATGGGCCACGGACTTTGGTTGCAGATACTAGTCGTGACCCCATCCCATACCTGGTCACGGCTTTAGTCCATGACCCAATGTTTAACTTACTCAAATATTCACGGACAGGGTCACGGCTCAAATTCTTGATCCACACTTAGACGTATGAAAATGGTTACAGAACTTATCATGGATCAAAGCCTTGACCTCATTTATGCGTAATAAAAAAATAGGCATGGTCATGGACTATATCCCTAACCATGTTTAAACATATTTTTTTTTTAAAAATTGGGAAGAATTTTATCTGTTTTCTGGACGTTCTAAAACCTGCGTAATGTATACCCCGCACAGCCATAATGCTAAACAATAGATTATAAAAGCCTGCGTGGTTATGAGACCCCTGATTTGAGAGCATGATGATATTATGAAATTTGGCACATGCTCTCAAACCGTGGATCTCATGGCCACGCGGTCGGTTCCTACAAGCTACGTTGGTCCTATGGGAGGTGTTGGTGCCGCTCATGGGGAAGTTTGGGGGGTAATTCATGATTGCACCCTCTGACGGCACGTTTTCAGGCCTAAGTGTGGATATTCTCAAAATTGGACTTTACTCTCAAATCAAGGGTCTCGTGGCCATGCAGTCGGTTCTTTCGAGCTACATTGATCCCGTGGGAGGTGTTAGCTGCACTTATTGGACCATTTGGGGGGTGCTTCATGGTTTCATCCTCTAATAATACGTTTTCAAGCCTAAGTGTGGATCAAACCGTGGGTTCCATGGCCATGTGGTCGATTCCTAAGAGCCACATTGGTCCCGTGCAAGGTGTTGGCACCGTTTACGAGGCCATTTGGGAGGTGGTTCGTGGTTTCACCCTCTGACAGCACGTTTTCAAGGCTTAGCATAAATATTCTGAAATTTGGTCCGTGTTCTCAAACCGTGGGTTCTGTAGCCATGTGGTTAGTTTCTATGAGCTACGTTGGTCCCGAGGGAGGTGTTGGCACCGCTCACGGGGCCGTTTAGGGGGTCCTTCATAGTTTCGCCCTCTGACATCACATTTTTAAGCTTTCAGTGTGGATATTCTGAAATTTAGGCCGTGCTCTCAAACCGTGGATCCCGTGGCCACGAATTTAGTTCTTACAAACTAAGTTGGTCCCATGGGAGGTGTTTATGCAGCTCACGAGTTGTTTGGGGGGTGGTTCGTGGTTTTGTCCTCTGACAGCATGTTTTCAAGCCTAAGTGTGGATATTTTGAAATTTGGGTCGTGCTCTCAAACCGTGGGTCCCGTGGCCACGTGGTAAGCTCTTACGAGCTACGTTGGTCCCATGGGAGGTGTTGGTACCACTCACAGGGCTATTTGAGGGGTGATTCGTGGTTTCATCCTCTAATGGTACGTTTTCAAGCCTAAGTGTAAATATTATGAAATTTGGCCCGTGCTCTCAAATCGTGGGTCATGTGTCCACACAATCGGTTCCTAGGAGCTATGTTGGTCCCGTACGAGTTATTAGTGTCGCTTATGGAGCCGTTTCAGGGGAATTATAGGGTTTCACCTTCGGATGGCATGTTTTCGAGATTAAGTGTGGATATTATCAAAATTGGGTCGTGCTCTCAAACCGTGGGTGGTTCCTACGAGATACATTGGTCCCATGGGAGGTTTTGGCGACACCCATGGGGCCATTTGGAGGTGGTTTGTCGTTTTTCCATCTAACGGCTCCTTTTCAGGCCTAAGTGTGGATAGTCTAAAATTTTTCCCATGCTCTCAAAACGTGGGTCCCATGGCCACGCGGTCGGTTCCTACGAGCTAAGTTGGTTCCGTGGGAATGAGGCTTATTAATGAAAGATGTACGAGTGCGGTCCAATTTCAACCTTTCCCACTCTTGTTGGCATTTATTAGCACCGTGACTTTTTTTTCCTGAGAAAAACGAACGATGGCGTAATTATAATTCCTAGAAATAATGGCTCTAATGAATCATCAACTAGTTATTATGAACTATAGTTTGAATCCGTGCATATATACAAATAGAAATACACACATACACATAGAAATAAAGACATAGATATGCATACATACACACGTAAAGATATATGAATGCGATTGTGGAGTCATTTCGGGTCAAATAATTCCACAACTGACATAGCTTGTAATTGAAGCAGAGAACGGTATGGCCTAGGTCGCAAAAATATTTGTGACCCGGCCTTTTATTTCCTTCACACAACAGTTACTTTCTCGCTCATATTAAGTCTTCTCTTTAGAATGGAAATTCCCATCAAACAATATTTCATTCGATAAGGAGAGTGTGGAATCAAACTATAGTTGCATAACAAGACTTACTTCCCCTCACTCAACGAAATCGAACTCCACCATTTAAAATCAGTAATGGAAACACTTGCTATAGTTGTAAAAAGTCAGGGCACTGGTTCAAAGACTGTCCAGACAAAACTCCAAATAAACCAATGGATCCACATAGTCTCCCATAAGTGAATCTCGTGTATGTGTGTGTATTTCAACGTTAATTTATTAGGTTTTGAATACCTATTTTTTTCATTTAAGCCAACAATCCCTAAAATAAATCCTAACATCAACCCTACAATTTGCCCTTACAAACATTAGCCGTAAAATTAACCCTTACAAACATTACTTATAAAATTAATCCCTTACAAACATTACCCTAAAAATTAATCCCGAATTTAGCATCAATATTAAATTTAAACCAACATTAGTCATATATTTTGTTTTATATTTTTTTAGCATCAATATTGATGGACACACATTTTTTTATTTTTTTTTTATATTTCACTCCTAAAACTAAACCAACATTAGTCATATATTTTTTTCTAGAATACACACACACATACATTATACACACATATACACTAAACACACATACATACACATATACAGATACAGATACAGATACATACACATACATATATACACACTAAAATACACATACACACACATAGAGATAAAAATACACACAGAAATATACACTGAAACACATATAAGAAATGGATTGAAATATTACCTTAGAGATTGAAAGAGAGATTAGGAGCTGAAATCGCCGGACAGTATCACAAAAATGTACGAGAGAGGGAAAATTTGGAGGAATTTTCGAGGTACATGAAAAGTTCATCTGCGAATTAAGTATAAAGACATGGTCACGACTTAAGGCTGTGACCACATGTCGTGACCACATTAATTTTAACACATCAACATGTAAATAATAAACTGGTCACGGCCAGAAGATGTGACTCGATTCCCATAATGGTCACGATCAAAATTAGTGACTATATTAGTGTGTCTTGGGTTTATGGTCACGACTTAGACCGTGACCCTATTCCATACTAGATTTGGAGGGAAACTTGGAGCCATAATGGTCACGCCTGGATCACGACTCATATCAGTGACTCATACGAGTCACGACTATTATCCGTGACCACATGTGAGACGATCCATTACCACACTACATTATGGACTTAGTCACACCTATTTTTGGGTTGGTCATGGCTATGGGTCGTGACCCCTTTTCATGACTATTCGCCCAGTTTGGTGCAGTGTATGTCTATTATTTTGATAAGGTAGGATGGTTATCTTCTTGATATGATTTCCCCTAGCTATTGTGCCTGATGCCTTATTCTTAGTTTCGTCTGAGGTCGATATTATATATCTAATATCGATATGAAGGTCGATATCATCTATAAGACGAGACTGCAATGGTTAATGGGATTTGGAGTGTAATCTGGACGAGACTAAATTTATGTATATTTGAAAACTACCAGCACTTCAATAAATTGATACTGACTGATGCGAGAACTGCATCTTTGGGAAATAAAAATGGGTCAATTCCAAAAGAGCGGAAGAACTCTGAAGTAAGAAAAACTTTAGCTTGTTCACACATATATTTTTAGTCTATACCCACTCTCATCCATTAGCAGAAAGTCTTAATCTGTGACTTTCATTCGCAACCACTCCATAAAGTTATGGGATTACTTATTGAGATATAAGTTTGAGGTGTACGAGGTGTTCAATAAGTGGAAGGCCATGGCCGAAAATGAGATAGGGTTAAATATTAAAAAGTTAAGATCTGACAATGGTGGAGAATACAAAGACACCAGGTTTCAGAAGTTTTTTTTATGAGAATGGAATTAGACTAGAGAGAACTGTGCCAGGGACACCCCAACATAATAGTGTGGTAGAAAGGATGAATCAAAAATTTATCGAGAGAGACAGAAGCGTGAATATACAAGTAGATCTACCCAAGTAGTGCTAGGTAGAGGCAATTAATAAATCATATTACTTAATCAATCAATGTCCATTAATATCATTGGAGCACAAAATACTAGAGGTTGTATGGACCGATAAAGAGATAAAATTTTCGCACCTGAAAGTTTTTATTTTTGTTTCATATGTGCATGTTAGAGATCTTGCTCGGGGTAAGGTTGACTCCAAGTCACTAAAATGCACTTTTAGTTGATACAATAAATATGAGTTTAGTTATCGCTTCTGGGATGACCAAAATAAAAAGGTCATAAGAAATCGAGATGGCATACTTAATGACAAGGTGATGTACAAGGATAAAGGAACAACTCATGCTAGTGGGTCTACGTACATTGATTTGAAAGATATTCCTGATAGAAATGTGGGAAGTCAGACAGTAGAGAATGCACAATCATAAATGTCGACACTATAGAGTACAACATAACAAAGTGTGTCTTAAAGTCTAGCTCCTAATCCAATACTTAGGAGGTCATCCCGTTCTCATGTATAAAATAGGAAATATATGTACTATTTATTATTTAATAATGATCATGAACCTAAACTCAATGATCAATCATGTCATGTAGTATATGCGAGCAAGTGGGAGCTTGCAAAGTAAGATGAGATGAAGTCCCTCCCCTAGAACCAGACATGGGAGTAAGCTAAATTGCCCATGAGAAAGAAGGCTCTACATAATAAATGGGTGTATCGAGTCAATGAGGAACATGATTGTTCCAATAGACACTTTTCCAAAAGCCAAAAATGGTCAAAATTTTAGACTGTGACCAAACTCCCGGGTTACAGTTCTGGCCCATGACAAAATTAAGGGTGACCCTTTTAGAGGTCACTCTCCAAAACTGTGACCAAAAGCATTGGTCCCAGTCTCTTCCATAACCCTAATACTAGGGCCTTGTCATGGTTAATAACTATGACTAGGGGTCATTATTGGTGACGATTATGAAACATGACCCTATCCGTTACTGTATTTTCTTAGTCACTACCCAAGACCGTGACAATAAGCCATAACAACCTATTATGAACTTTTTTTAGTCACGATCATGAACTGTGACCCCTCATCGTGCCCCCAGGTTCCTTGGCCATGGTTTATGATCGTGACCACATTTAACCCATTGGATTATTTTCATGGATGTGGTTTTGATTTCAAATAGTAACCAATAATGAATTTATTTTAAAAAATATCTTAGGTTCCAAAACAATTCATGTACATATTTTCATCCTGTATACAATTCCATTATAGAACTAACCAATACATCAATCAAAAAGAAATAATATAAAAAAATATTATGCCATATAATTAATTATATTAATCCAAATCAAATATATATTAAAATGTTAAAACGGTTCATTCCTCGAAGCATATTCAAATTGTTCAAAGTGTTCCTTCCCCAACTACACCTATAAATATTTCAAAATGTTCCAAGTGGTAAGTAAGGACATGAATCCCAAAATGACTTTGGGATGCCTACGTAACCAAAAATGATATCAAAGTCCACATAGTTCATAAGAAGTATAATAAAAAAAGATGAAAATTGAATAAGAACCCTGAAATATGCAAAATAATGTTAATGGGACTAGTTAAACAAAAAGGATATTACAAAATGCAAGTGATGAAAAAGTATGCAAGAAAACTAAATATATGACATAACATTAAATAGTTTTGTGTGAGTACCCTTGAATAGTTTCTTGGAGGTTTAACCAGTCCAACACATTCGGGGTTCCCATCTACATAACAAGACTTTAACATAACCTCGTTAGGCTTGAAATCACGAATGAATTCTATCGGTTAGACCCTAAAGAAACTATACAACAATACTCACATGAAACAAAATTATTTATTCAAATTATAATTAGAGAGTAAAGAAATAAGTCTACCTAAGGAAGGACTCAAATTCCAATTTGACTTTAGGATGACTACGTAGCCAAATAAAATGGCATCAGAATTTATGTAGTTTTATAGAATGTTAATGTAGTATTCATAATTTTATTAATGTGTTCAATAATCTAAAAAATGAAACGAAAATCTTGCCAGTGTTAACAAATTATTTTTTTGAGGGGATTAACCTTATTTGGGCATTGAGAGTTGTTTTAATCGATGATATATGGAACCAATCAGTTAAAATGTAAACTATTACTCTGCAGTATAGGCTTGGACAAATTTTTGCTATACACAACCTTATTTTATCCAAGACCATAGGCCCAACTAAATAGTTTGCATTTCACCCGACGAGTTCCACAAATTGAGAATGCAATTATATTTGGCTTGTAAAAATTGGTATTAGTGAAGACTACTCAAAGATCTAATTTTATGTTTTAGTGAGTACCCTTGAAAATTGTCATCCATGTAAAACTACTCAAGCTCACTAGGTCCTCCTTAACTTCATAACAAAATAATTATATAACCTTATCACATATTGAAACACCAAATGAGTTCGATTGGTTACACTTCGAAAATAAAGTTAAAAGGCACACATACAAAATTAAAATTAAATTTCTAAGTATCCTTGATTAATATCAATATTTCTTAACCAAACTTAATTGCATTTCTCATTTGTAGAACCCGTTGGGTGAAACTCAAGCTATTATTCGGTCTTATCACCTTAGCCAAAAGAAGGTTGGGAATAGTGTAAGGATAAAGTTTAGTATCGAGTTAATTTATATGTATTGTCTTTATTCAATATGTAGACAAAACTTATTTGAGTCATAGGTTGTTAGGCCTTGAGTTGTGTGTCCTTGAATCGTATGATGAGTGATTGAAGACAATGCGACAAAGTTAAAACATCATCAAGGATATATTAGGTTCATGTCGATTTTTCATCTTCAACATCCGAGGGATCTCAATGAAGTTATAAAACATATTTGTGTCTGATTCCTGAATTTAGTTTGAATGTTGTTTTAAAAATTATTTGAGGCCATTTTGTAAAATGATTTCAAAAGAAAAAATATTTTTCTAAGTTCACTTCATTTGAACAAATTTCCTTTTGTCATTCAAACGAGATTCGTGTTTCGTTTGAACGGGGTTCTTTCTTCATTTAATGAATTTATGCATCTTGTTCAAGTAAGCTTCAAATGACAATTGACTGCTTACTGGAAAATATCATTTAAAGCTCATTTAATCATCGTTCAAATGAGAATAGCATTGTACTCAAACGAACCTATTTTTGCTTCGAATGAGAATGCTAGTTTCGTTAAAACAAACCCTTATTCTCATTTGAATGAATATCCTTGAAAATCTATCAACACAAAAAATGCGTCTCACATCAGTTTTCAAAGAGGATTCTTGCGAAAATAATGTTCCAAGTTATATGTTGTGCCTCCTAAACCTAGTTTAAACTCAAGTTTGAGATTCAGTAATTCTATATCTATATGGTTTATTTGATATCTCTTTTTTGTTGCACCATATTGATGTTATTTTCATTCTGTGAGCGTTTCAAGCGGTGGAGACCGTGTTTGTGTTGATCGGCGAATGAACTGGTTACAAGGTAAGTAGGATCGGTGGGATACTGAAACGTGGGAATGTGTCTACATTGCGTGAATGTTAGAAGGCATCCAAAAGTGGTCGTACAGAAGGTTACAAGGAATGAGGAAGCGTATCAAGACTTTAAGGCATCGAGTATGTAAGTAACTGTAAGTTGTTCTTATAAACTACCTATATAATAGTGGACTTGTGTGGCTGGACCATCCAATAGTTTTCTAATTGTGGGTGTTTCTCGTACATCATTGTGTTTTGGTTTGCATATTTTCTATTTCTTATAATCACCAAGATGCATGCGTAGGTCAAGACTGAAATTGTTAAATTGTTTCACATAAAACTTTAGTTTTTACTCGTTCCAAAGTTTATTAAAATTATGAAAATTAAAAATTGGTGGTGTTTCTACAAACCCTAGGGTGAACTAGCTTTCTCAGATTGGTATCGGAGTAGGCTACACTAGGTTGTTACGTTAGATCCCCATTTTGTGCTTGTTTAGGGTTTAGATGGATTTTAATAAAAAGGGTAGTTCCGTTTGCCTCCCTCCATTGATTGATGGGACAAACTATCCCCATTGGGAGGCTCAGATGTGATTTTTCCTGAAATCGATAGATGAGAATGTTCAAAAATCAGTTGAGTATAGGTGGACTCCTCCCATTGAAAGTGGTTCTCAAAAAGTGTATGCCTCTTGGACAACGGCCGAAAAGAATGCCTCGACATTTAATTCTAGGGGTGCGAACACTATTTTTTACTGTGTGACTGCTGAGCAGTTTAGATGCATTATGACTTACGAGAGTGCTAAGGATATTTATGATATTTTACGAACCACACACGGGGGGATAAATACTATTAGCATTTTTAATTTGCAAAATCTGACGACTAAGTTTAAGATGATTAAGTTTTTAGAGAATGAATATTTTAATGAGTTACATGCCATGTTGTCGGATGTTATCAATTCCTCATCTAAATTAAGTAAGTCGATCCCTGAGTCTAGAGTGCTGCACAAAATCTTAAGTTTGTTGACATAAAGATTTAATGGTAAATTCACGGTCCTATATTCCTTAGGTGGTGTCGACACTATGTGAGTTCAAGAACTTTTAGGTGACCTTCAAACCTATGAGATGAATATGTGTCCTCCAAATAAAGAGAAGGGTATTTCCATAAATGCCCCAAAAGAGGATGTCTTAGATTCTAATAGTGATGGTGAGATTGATATTGAAGAGATATCTAGGTTTGCTAGGAAGTTCAAAAAGTTTCTTAAGCTTATAGATGAGAAGAGATTTTAGAATAGTTTTGAAAAGAAACCAAAGAAATTTATCGACCATGATAGGAGGAATATAGATGGTCCTAAGAAGCTGGATGATCGGGAAAAATGTTTTGAATGCTAAGGTTTAGGGCATTATTCTCGTGAGTGTTCCACTAGACTAAGGATGATGGATAAGAAACCAAAGGTATACAATACACCCTTAGTGATAGTGAGTCGAAAGAGGAAGTTAATTTGCCCAATTATCACAACTACATTGCATTCATAACCAGTCATATGGACTTAAATGAAGTATCTTCCCCCATAATGAAGATGATCATGTTCATGATGGTTCTGAGGTTTGGTCCTTGGGTTCTCAAGCTAGTGGGGAGAGGAGAGATGAAGAAAAAGAATATGAAGAGTGATATTAGAGTCACTACACCAAATTGGGCAAATAGTCACGGAAACCTAGTCAAGGACCAAGACCGTGACCATCTGGTCACGGGACAAAGTCTTAACCATAGAGAATAAATGTATGATAAGTTACATGCCCATATAATGTCGTAAGCCTAGTTGGAGCTGGTGACGGCCATGAACCGTGACCATGTGAATCATGACCATAATTCGCGACCAAGGCGTGACCATTATAGAAGGAAAATCGGTTTCGAATTTCCCTCCAATTGTGCTCACAAATTATACCCGTGACCACATCCAAGACTATGGATAACATTCCCTCCAAATGGGTCATGACTTTGAGCTGTGACCTTTTGAATTTTGCATGCCTCTTGGTGGCGGATCAGGGCCCTGACCAACCCTATTATAATGGGATGGTCATATATGGTGACGTGGAAAAAATAGGGGGTCACGGATGATGGTCACAACACAGTTCCATGACAAGGCTACTTATTTATAAACCCCCAAACCCTTTCAGCCATTTTCACGCAAACTCTCTCTCTCTCTCAAACCCTTTGTTGTTTCCTCTCTCTCTCTCTCTTCAGCTTCCTCTCTCTTTTCGATTTCCTCTCATTCAATCTCAAAGGTAATATTTTCTCCCTATATATATGTGTGTGTATTTGTGTATACGTATATGTATATGTTTTTATTTGTGTATGTGTATATGTATACATGTATGTGTATATATACCATATATATGTGAGGTTCCAGTTTCAGGACCCAGAATGAGGACCATTTTTTTAAAATAGTAAAAAAAAAATTGGACTGATTTTTTTTAATGATTTTTAAACATTTCAATCAGACCATAAAAAATAATCAACTCAAAATGAATTTTTTTTGCTATTTTAAAAAAATTGGTCAAACTTTGTCATTTTTTAAGTTGTTAAAAACTAACAAAGTTTGAACGATTTTTTTAAAATAGTAAAAAAAATCATTTTCAGTTGATTTTTTTTTGTATGGCCCTACTGAAATGTTTAAAAACTATATAAAAAAAATTAGTTCAAAAATATTTTTTTTACTATTTTATCAAATTGGTCCGCGCCAGCGGTATGCAAATAGAGGTCCCCATGAGATCCGTTCTCTCTCTCTCTCTCTCTCTCTCTCTCTCTCTCTCTCTCTCTCTCTCTCTCTCTATATATATATATATATATATATATATATATATATATATATATATATATATATATATATATATATATATATATTGAAGCACCCCATATTTTTGGGAATATTTAAATTACACATGTCACAATATTTTAATAAATTAAAAAATAAAGTGAATAGAATAAATATTAATTAATGAGAAATAAATTAATATTTATGTGTTATTATATTTACTTGTGTGATTATTAAATGAAATTATATTAATTTATATTACGTCTTAAGTGGGCAAAAGCGATGGGTAGATGGTATCTTATTCACTACACCAAATCTTGCGCATTGTCATGGCCTAGGGGTCACGGTCCAAATTCGTGACCAGCTCGTCATGACCCAAAGCCATGACCACATCAAAATTTACCGTGATCAAGTCCATGACCCAGTGTGGTCATGGATCCTCTTGAATATGGCCACGATCAAAATATGTGACCATAATAAGTCATGGACCATTGACGTGACACATACGTGACCATTATGGTGCCAAATTTGCTACAAAGTTCCCAACAGGCTAGTCATGGATGTGGTTACGGTCAAAGTTCGTGACCACCTAACAAAAGACACAATGCCCGGGTCATGGCTTTGGGCCGTAACTGTCCCAATTTAGGAGTCACGGCTTTGGGTCGTGACGATAAGCTTATTTCCAGGCTGACGTGTTAAATTTTAAAGGGATCATGGCATGTGGCCATGGCTTAGGGTCATGACCAGTGTCAGTTTTCAAATGTCCTTTGAAAATTTTCAAACCTTAACCTTTCCCTCTCTCCGACGATTTCGGCAATTTCAGCGATTTCCAAAATTAAACCCTAATTTTAATCTCAATCTGAATCTCAAAGAACACTTCCAAACCCTAATTTTTTGTATAGAAATCTCTGTGTATGTGTGTAGTTCTGTGTGTATGAGTGTATTTCTATGTGTATGTGGGTGTATGTATGTGTGTATATGCATATGTGTGTGTATTGTGTATGTGTGTGTATACTTTATATTATATATATGTATTGTGTACGTGTGTATTGAATACTTGTATACTATATATGTGTATACTATATGTGTGTGTGTGTGTGTGTGTGTGTATACTATATAGTGTTTTTTTCTAGAAAAAATACATATTGTTGGTTTAATTTGGGGCTAAAATATAAAAATATAATTTTTGTTTATGTCCCTGTCCTTTAATATTGGTGTTAAATTCGGGATTAATTTTAGGACTAATGTTTGTAAGGGTTAATTTTATGGTTAATTTTAGGGTTGATGTTAGGATTGATTTTAGGGATTATTGGCTTAAATGACAAATAATTTTTATTCAATAAATTTTTATCTTTTTTCCACTGGATCAAATATGTATTTAACTAATTCTTTTATATATACTAAAAAATATATGTGTGTTTATTAGGAATGTATGTGTGTTATTGTGTATGTGTATGTGTATTGTGTACTCTCTGTGTGTGTGTTAAGAGACATTGTTTTTAAAAAAATGGAAAAGTAGGTACATATAATTAGAGACCTAAATTAAATTTCCCTAAATTTAAATTTTCCTAAATTAAATCTTATCATGGAAATATTGTAAATTGTCCTAAATTAAAATTGCACTGGGTGAATTGAAGGGTAGTGATTATCCAAAACCTAAATCAAACTTACCTAACTAGTTAATGATTCATTAGAGAAATTATTTATAGGAATCATATTCACGCCCTCGTTCATTTTGCTCAGGAAAAGTGAGTCACGGTGATAATAAATGGCAACAAGGGTATGAAAGGTTACAATTGGACCTGACTCGTACCTATTTCATTAATGATCCTCATTCAAAGGGTACTCTGGTTTATTGGTATAGGAATAGGAAGATCGAACAATTTAACTACCTTATAAACCGTGGAGTTCATCTCTAATAAGAGTACTTGTTCAATCGTATTATATTTTCCCTACCAGAATATTGGGATGAAGATGTACAATATATATTTCGCGTACATAATCCTAATAGAGCACTGACCTTGCTTACGTATAAATAAAAATCACCCACTATAATTAGAATTATATGCAAAGATCATTGACGAAGACTGTGATGTCTCGCGACATATACACATTAAACTGAATCTTGCCAATAGGCTGAAGAGGATGATATTTCATGTTCATGTCGCTAGCATCTATGCATCCATTATAGATACGATTTCTCCTAATTGACCACATGCAAAAATCCATAGGTTTTTAAAAACAAATCTCGACTGGATGGAGATCAGACACAATGAACTTTTATTAAAGTCTTACCATGAAAAGGTAGATTATAATATATGGTCAAAAAAATTATTTTGTTAGTTATAATTTCATATTAAACTTTGAAATTGTGCATCTATTATAGATACACATTGAACTTTTATTATTTTTGTAGATAATGTCGAACTGTAATGGACACAAAGTTCCAACCGACGAGATGACACCACCCCAAAGAGAATTCTCATCACCAATTGGTGATCAATACACAACTCCACTCACGATTCACTCCAC
Organism: Sambucus nigra; assembly: GCA_949130495.1. Taxonomy (NCBI): domain Eukaryota; kingdom Viridiplantae; phylum Streptophyta; class Magnoliopsida; order Dipsacales; family Adoxaceae; genus Sambucus; species Sambucus nigra. Next base: position 552,123,286 of record OX422211.1, on the reverse strand, counting down.
TACTTCGAGTTACAGTAGACAAGGTACTCCCATTAATCCAACAGACACGCCCAACGCTCCTGAAACTGTCAGGTTAGTTAAGAAAAAGCCCATTGGGTTCTATCTAGTGGGAAATAACCTCACACGGGATAAGAATCACATTCAACAGTTTAAAGCCTAGTGTTTCTCCTAGGAAAAAATGAATGTGGGAGTGGGAGTAGCAGAAAATTAAAATAAGGTTCTTTCTCGGGTTGCTGAACAACTCCAAACTTATCAGAGAAACCTAATGAAGAAGCATTTCCCTAAGGGAGCATCGAGGTACGATATTTTTGTGCTCAAAGACAAAGTCCCTTTGAATGTTAAGATGTCAGTCGGTTAATGGAATGATTTTCTGGAAAATGAGTCGAAGGACTCGAAAATGTTGCAAAGGAGAGAAACAAGCAGAATAGTGCCAAAAAACTGATGTCCATCGGCTTGGCTTGAAATCTTGTGAAGATTTTAAGAATGAGTGGTCGAGAAAGACAAAAGGCAACCGAGATGAAGGAAATATACAAAATCGAGCGAACTTGTACGTGCATACAAGACGAGACAAAGATAATAAATTCTCTCCTTACTTGGATAAGACTCTATAATTAATAGAGTCTATGAATAGTCAATTAACTTCAATACCGTTCGATGACCTTGAAAATGATGTCCTCATACAGAACTTGGGGAAGGACCGTAGAGGGAGGACGAGAGGTATGGGGTCGCATATGTCAAAAATAAGATTCAAACACACTGCACCGAATAAGCATTTTTCGTCCAACGATGAAAATCATTCTAGGATCGAAGGGGATGTAATGGGGCTTTGAAATGAATTGGGAGGCGTGAATGAGAAACTTTCACAAATTGTGTCCCTTTTAACGGGTCGTATACCCCAATGCATCCTCGTTTCCCTTTACCTCCTCAAAATTTTCCTCCTTCTACATTCCCCTCACAAATGTTGGTTCCTCCTTTAACATTCCCCTTCTCAGCGCCTCAACATGTCACAGATCTTGGATCATCATTAACAACTCACGATGACTATGGTGAGAAATACTATATGAAGTAACTGAGTGGTAAAAATATTATTGGGATGTGCACGCTCATCTCTACTCAAGTAGGAACTTTAGTATATAGTCGGCATTTGTAGGAGGGTGAGTGTTAGATCATCGTGGATAAAATATATGGCGGTTTTGAAGATGCTCCAGTGCACGCCGATAGTGGAAAAAGGGAATGGGTTGAAAAATTATATAAGCTATTTTTATTACTTGTCCAATTTATCATTTGATGAAGATGTGGTAACATTTCTCTTATACTATAATAATATAAATAGACAAATTTATTTAATTTGAGTTTAAATGGATGTGTAGTATTGTTGATTGGTGTGTTCTTGTATTTGACTTTGATTGATTGGTGCGTTGTTGACACTATATTAGTTCTTTACTTTGATTTACACTATATTATTGCATAGTTTTTTTTATTGGTGCGTTGTTGACCCTATATTAGTTACTTTGACACTATATTAGTGTTTTAATCTGCAAAATGATATTTATGCAACATGATATTTATTTTATCATGTTAACACATGACTGCAATTTGAAGATTATTAAATGGATTTTCCACAATACAAAGAGTGGATGGGGGAGACTGACCGAATAGCTAATAGTTATGTTAAAGGCGTTCAAGAATTTATTAGCTACGCTTTAAAGAAACATAAAAGTAAGAAGATTCTGTGTCCGTGCACCCATTGTATGAACGGAAGATATAAATCTTTAGAAGATGTTCAGTTACATTAAATAAAGTGGGGAATTTGTCAAGATTATAACAAATGGACATACCATGGTGAAAAACATGTACCTTATGTTCTAAAAAAATCACCGATAACCGACTACGTAACAGAACGCCAATGAATGAAAATGGTAAATGATTCTCCAACACATCGTCCATTGACCGACCTAATTGACTATGCTTACGGATTCCACCATGACCAAACTCACCAACCTATGGAGACAAATAATGCACACAATGAAAAATTTGATGCTGAACTACCAGGAAACCGATAATATATACAGTTGAAAGCCGATGTGACTAGACTGTTGTATAAAGATTGCGATGAAGATCACTAGGTATTATATGAAATGATTGGTTTGCATAATTTAAAGAGTCATTTTGGTTTGTACGGGAACAGCGTAACATGAATTCTTAAGTGGGTTAAAGAAATTCTCCCCAAAGAAAACACGTTACCATACAATTATCCTATCAAGAAGAAGATCTTGAAGGGTTTAGGATTGACATACAAATCTATTCATCCATGCAAGTATGATTGCATATTATACCGCAACGAGCACGAAGAGATGGATGAATGTAAAATATGCGATGAGCGTAGATATGTCATTTGTTAAAAGGTAAAGGACAAACCTGCAAAATATCAAAAGTGCTCACAGGTGCCATAAAAGGTTTTGAAGTACTTTCCACTTGGGCCATGACTAAAATGGTTTATTTACTATACCACGAATAGTGATGGAACGCTCGATGTGAGGTGGGTGGGAATCTGATGCGTCATCCGGTTGATTCACTCATCTGGAAAATTTCAAATGCACGACACCATAAATTTGTAAAGGAACTGCATAACGTTCATCTTGCAATCTCAACTTATGAGTTTAATTTTTTTGGTAATTTAAGTACTAGTCAAGTTTATTGGCCAGTTCTCATGGTGACTTTAAGTCTCCCTCCGATACTGTGCATGAGAAAGGAGTTCACATTGTTATCTTTATTAATATCTGGGTCGAAGGCTCCAAACATTGATATTGATATATTCTTAGCCCCATTAATCAAAGAACTTAAAGAGTTGTGGGATAAGGTGTGAAGGCGTTCGACTCTCATAAGGGTAAAGAGTTCACACTTAAAGTAATGGTGATGTGGGCGATCCACGACCTTCCTCCTTATGGGACCATATTCGGTTATAATGTTCATGGTTATTATGGATGTCCCATATGTGGGGAGGAAACTGAAGCCAGTTAGCTACAAGGTAGTAGTAAGATGAGTTACACAGTTCATCGTAGATTTCTACCGACCAGTCACCCTTTTAGCAATGACAAGTCTAACTTTTATCCTATTGGTCACGAGAGCCGGATGCCACCTTCTCGACTTTTTGGTCAGCAAATCGAGGAGAAGGTGGTGGTTGCGACTGTATGGAATAGGTACGTGGGCAAATACCCCAAGTTTGTAAACCTGAAGTGTAAAGCAAAGGGGGATCCTAACGACCCTAATAAAGTAAAACCATGGTCTAGGCGATCAATATTTTTTAATTTTATGTATTGGAAAGATCATCGTATAAGGCATGTAATTGATATGATGCACATAGAGCATAATATTGCAGAACATATGATGGGAACATGTCTGAGTGGATCTCATTCCAAAGATGGAGAGTGGGCCCATCGAGATCTATACGATATGTAGATAAAGAAGAAATTTTGGTTAAAAAATGATCTTACAACAGGAAGAATTTCTACCCCTCCGACTGCTTTCACTTTAACTGCTAGTGAGAAGAAGATCAACTTAAACACGTTGTTCAACTTGAAGACTCCAACGGGTTATTCTGGTAATTTACATAGGGTAGTAAGCTACCAAGAAAATGAATTAAAACATTTAAAATCACATGACTAACACGTAATCATCCAATCAATCCCTCTGTTATTTCGACATTGCTTCTCTGAACACAAAGATCTCCGTCGGGTAATTAAGCAAAGCAGTTTTTGTTTTACCCTACTTTATGCCAAAGTGGTAAACATAAGGCGCATTAAAGCTGTAAGATCAACTTTAGCCGAAGTAGTTTGTGTATTAGAGAAATATTTTCTTCTGTTATTATTCGATATCAGCATCCACTTTCTTATGCATTTATGCGATGAAGCTTTATTATGTGGTCCCGTTAGGTATCAGTGGATGTATCCTGTTAAGCGCTTAATGAAAACCTTCAAAGTTTACGTAAAGAATACATGGTATATTGGAGGGTTAAATTTTGAGGAATACGAATTTATAGAATCATCTTTATACACTAAGGAATATATGCCAGAATAAGAGGTGAGGAGGCACGAACCGACCGCGTAGTCACGGGACCCCCGGTTTGAGAGCACGACTAAAATTTGCAAAATATCTAGACTTAGGCTTAAACACATGCCGTCAAAGGGTGAAAATGTAAAAAGTCATAAAACGGTTCCGTAAGAGGCATGAACACCTCACACATGACTAATGTAACTTGGAGGAACCGACCGTGTAGTCACGGGATCCCTGATTTGAGATAAGGATCAAAATTTGCATACTGTTAGACTTAGGATTAAAAATATACCGTTAAAGGGTGTAAAAATAAAACAACCATAAACGGTCCCGTAAGAGACACGAACACCTTGCACGGGACCAATGTAACCCTAAGGAACTCACCGTGTAGTCAGGGATCCTAGGTTTGAAAGCACGACTAAAATTTAAAAATTGTTAGGTTTAGGCTAAAAAATAAGCAATTAAACGGTGAAAATGTAAAACAACCACAGACAGCCCCGTAAGAGGTATGAGAAGCTCGCATAGGACAATGTAACCCGCAAGAATCGATCGCGTAGTCACGGGACCCCCGGTTTGAGAGCATGACTAAAAAAATTTAAAATGTTAGACTTAGGCTTAAAAGCATGCCGTCAAAAGGTGAACACATAGAACAACCACAAAATGGCCCCGTAAGAGGAACGAAAACCTCGTCAGGACTAATGTAACTCGCAAGAACCAATCACATAGTCACGAGACCCCCAATTTGGGAGCACGACAAATATTTGCAAAATATCTAGACATAGGCTTAAAGACAGTACAAGTATATGAAGAAAAAAATAGTACTTAAGGTGATGATAAAGTTTCCTAAAATATGGATGTAAGGAAAATTTTAATGGGTCCATTAATTTTTTTTTAAATCTACCCCACTTTTATATGATCATTTTACATAAATTACCTTTAATTAAGAAACAATATAGAACTCTTATTTTGGTGGGGATGTACAAATAATATGTTGTGTGTCTATAAGTATGTATTTTTTGTATGAAGGGTTATCCACCCGAGCAGCTTGTGAGCATCTCAAACTATTCCCTCTTACTCAGACAAAGCAATTAAAATAGAGATTACTCCATAGGTTTCATGGCCCAAAATTTTTGTTGGAGAGGGGAATCAAACGCATGACCTTGAAGGTAATCTCTTTAAGTCATGATTGATCAACCACTCAACCAACTTCTTGGATTACATGTTGTGTTGTATGCACTCAAGTTCATCTAAATTATTTTTATCTTAAGTCCAACCGTTTATGAGAATGGCCCAACTAACAAATGGGTACCAATGATTGCTCTCGAAGTGTACATCGCCATCTCCACTTTGGGTCCAAAAATGTATGACGCCAAATTCATAGCCCATAGTGCAGTTTTGGGGTTTAAAGCCTTGTATACTCTCGTAAAAACTATGTCATTCCAATAGTATGAAAATAAGATCACGTTGACTCACTACCAGTCCAATACTATGAAAATAAGATCATGTTGGCCCACCCTGTCCATTGAGAGAAAAGACCTACTGCTACTGTAGGTTGTGGCTTCTATTATCTCTACTCCTTAAAATGCATGAAACATGAGAAAATATGTATTTGACATCTTTACCTCTACTTTTTCCATCTATACTAATTCGACCATATATTCATCAACTAATTTGAATTAATGGCAACCCTTTAATTCCATTATTGGGTTCAATATGTTATGTTAACATTACTTCTCTAAAAAGCACCTAAACCCGATCATGAACATATTTAATACTTTCACCTTTACTTTACCTAAATTACAAGCCATGCCAACTTCTCACAAACCACTCACGCACATGTACAATTGTTCAATTTGTTAGAATTTTCCTTCATAGTTTTATCTTCCATAGACCCCCAAGCTTAACTCCAACACCCTTTTCCCTTTTCCCTTCTCACTGATATCTTATCCCCACCAACTGCAAAATCCCTAATCACCAATTTCCAACCGTTAATCACTCTCTTATTTTCTGATGTCGTGCATTATCTTGTCCCATAAACCAAAGGTACTGTATTAATTCACAGTTACATTATTTTTCTTTAACACAGTTAGCTGTAGCGCACCTGCGGTATAGAATGAAACCTTGTAAATTTCTATCTGATCATAATTATTTAGAATCCGTAGAAGACAATTTTTGACAAGTTTGTTTGAATGTATGTCCAATGGGGTGCTTGTACTTTCTTAAATTACTTTGAATACCAATTATTATTATTATAATTGTTACTGTTTTAAAATCCTTAATTACCAATTTCCAACCCTAATTCACTCTCTGATTTTCTTATGTTGGGTGTTATCTTGTCCCTATAAACCAAAGGTAATGTATTAATCCACAATTTTATTATTTTTTATATTACAGTTAGTTGTAGCGCGCCTGCGGTATAGAATGCAACAATGCAAATTTCTATCTGATCATAATTATTTAGAATCAGTAGAAGACAAATTTTTGAAACGTTTGTTTGCATGTATATATGTCTAATGTCTGCTCACGCTTTCTTAAGATACAATGAATACCAATCATTATTTATTTATCTTTTGGTTGGGCGATTTACTTACAGGCATTTGGGCAAACTTTTTAACTGCACTACATTTAAGTGATTTCATATCTTAAAAGAAGCGGTTGGATTTTTCTTAATTGATCGATTAGCTTTTGGGGTTCATTAGATGGTGAAATTTTACTCTTCATTCAGAATTTCGGTGGTGGGTAAACCTACGCCTCATTCTTCTTCTTTTTATCCTTAATTTATAATGTTTCTATATGTATAGGTGTGTTTTATTTAACTCTTAATGATAATATTGTAATTGGTTATTCATTTTGATCTTATGTTCATGCATGGTTCAAAGTCACGGTCTCTGGCCCGATATTAAACACTCGATTTTCAACTCGGCCACGGTATCGGGCGATACACAAAGATACGTTATTTAGAGAGCGCAAAAAATTTCGAAAAAAATATAGAAAATTTTAATAAAAAATAAGATTAACAATGTGGATCAATCAGATATATTTAAAATCGTCCTTTAATATGCATTGCATTATACAATTGGTTATACTGAAACGCAACGGACTTGTCAGATTCAATATTCCATAACTGCAATTATGATATCTTTTATAAAAAAAAAGTAAATAAATATACATCTTAAAAAGATAATGGTACATATGTAAATAATTTATAAGTACATACATTTAAAAAACCAATGTACATTTATTAAAGAATTTAGGAGTTAATAAAGATACACTTAAAAAATATAATAATACATTTTCAAATAAATTAAAGATGATACATTTTATGATGAAGTACTAAGTAAATAAAGATACATTTAAAGACAATGGTACATTTATAAAGAATTTTCAAGTAAATAAAAATACGTTTAAAAAAATATTTATAAAGAATTTTAAAGTAAATAATGATACATTTATAAAAATATAATGATACATTTTCAAATAAATAAAAGATACATTTTATAATGAATTATTAAGAAATAAAGATACATTTTAAAATGATTGTGCTATGTTTATATAGAATTTTTAAGTAAATAAAGATACATTAAAAAAAATCAATGATACATTTATAATTTTTTTACGTAAATAAAGAAATATCTAAAAAAATATAATGATGCATTTTCAAATATCTAATGTGAAGAAACCACTTTTTATTCATATTAAAATGTACAACAAATATAAAAATATTTAACATTTTAAAAAAATGGCACTAATATTGTAAAAGTAGTACAACTTTTATTATTTATTGTATACAGTACTGTTAAGTTTAGTAGAAATTAAAACCCAAAAGATATATTTTTTTTTATAAAAACTGAAAAAACAATGAATGTTTTTTTTTTAAATTAGTATTGTTTCTAAAAAGAATCTAAATATTATTTTGACAAACTTTTTAAAAATTAAATGTGCAAATTATATTTTCAAACATTATTTGTACAAATATTTTTGTACAAATAAAATATTAGGTGAACTATTTTGTTTAAATAATTTTATACAAATAAAATTTATTTTGTACAACATTATTTGTATTTCATTCTTTTTTTAGAAATTATAAACATTATTTGTACAAATAATTATTTGTACTCTTTACATTAACTAATTATTTTGTACATTATTTATACATAAAAATGAAAACACATTAGCCTTTTTTTTTTTAACTAAGAGACATTATTTGTACATAAAAATACAAAAACAACTCAGCAGACCCAACACATTATCCAACACAAAACGACGATGCAAAATTTCTTTACTTTCAGCCTTTTGCTTTCATCAAACCCAACACAATAAAAACTTCTCCAAAACAAATCAGGGTTTTCAACAGACAAAACGCTTCACTGACCGAAATGAAAAACCGCTACTTCCTGATGATTCATTGAAGATGACGAGTATGTTGTGTAAGAAAGAAGGAAACTCAAGGCATTTTTTTATAGTAAAAAATCAGCCATTAAACAAGTTTGTGGCTCTACTTCTCACAGACGTTATATTCCTTCAATTACATCTATCACCCTCCTATTATTTCTGATTTCTTCACGTTTTCAGTACAAATTTCAATTATTTATATCTCATCTCTTTTCTTTGGGCAAAATTTGATCAACTTGGGTTGAATAGGCCGAGATATCATCAACTAAGGTTGAATTGACCGAGATATCTTGGTATCAGCACTATAACAACGATATTTGGGCGATTTCATACGATATATACTTTTTTTAAATCGTGACTCGTAATTGGTGCAGGGCCCTATGATTCCGAGTCAACTCGGCTGATTCCGAGTTGACTCGGGAGTTACTTTGCACCATGTGTTCATGTGATGATGTGGGTGTATTTTTTTGCGCCTTTAGGATTTTTAAAATAAGACTTCTTTTGTCGATACTACCTCATCAACTTACTTTTCAAATAAGTTTCGTTTCCATTGATTGAATGTTTCAAAAATACGAGACATCAATCATAAGTTTCAATCTCTTTTGTGTGTATGTAATATACACACACACACACACACACACACACACACACACATTACTGCTCTTGTGCGAACCAGCTCGCATTTTAAGAGTGCGGATCGAACATGTGTCATCGGTGAGCCTTGAAATGTGCACTCTCTCTTTTTCCTGGGCTCACCGCCAGGTGACACATATTTGGTTCGCACTCTTAAATTGCATACTAGTCCACACACACACACACAATATATATATATATATATATATATATATATATATATATACACACACACACACACTAGGGTATGCCCGTGCCTGAAGGCACGACGATATTCGAAAAAGCTATCATAATCACAACAAAATAATGGTCGACCCAATTTAATTTCAACAACAAAAAAATAAATAGTCATTTATGAACCTTGTATAAAGTACATAACCTATTTAACAATATTCTATGTAAACCCCATGGGATGCAAAACCAAACAATTTAAATAAAATTGGACACAATTTCCTTTGTATATTTATCCACGTGTTTATAACAAACCCTTCAACAACGAAATAAATAGTAACTTTTATGTCACCTATTTAACAATATTCTATATAAACCCTATGTGCCAAACCTAATAAATCCAAAAAAATTGAGCAAAATTTCCATGACTACACCACCTAACATATATTACCACATAAGCATTTATGTTGAGAAAAAATTAGATATCAATCATGTGAAACATATTAAGAGAACGAAATTCCATAGATACGAATAAAATTATCAGTATTACATGCATTTTGTATTAAAGTGAACTCTACCTCTTCAATTACGAAGCTTTAAATAATCTACAAAAAAAAAATCTGATAAAATAGGAGTACCTTCTTATAGATCTAATAGATTAAAAGCATAGATGGACATGTCAGGTGCGTAGTGTTTTACAAACTTCAAGAACCATACAATTAGAAAAGAAGGTTGCTGCCATGGTTGATAGCATAAACTTATTAAGGTTACAATCACCCCTGTAAGCCCCTACCCCTTCGGGGAAAAAGGGACTTGCTCAATATTCAGTTGTTTAACAAATGATAAATTACTGAGTGTGAATCAAAAGAATGACCCCTAGCAGGTGTTAGAGCATGTTGCGTACCACTCGTGATATCACGTGAAGAGACATATGAGCTAAAAGATTAAGAACTTTTGCTAGAGTGAACATGCCTAGCTGTTGAATTACTGGAAATCGGATGATTGTGTAAGCCAACAACAGGACTGTAATACCCATAACAGTGAAAACACAAACTAATGTGAGTTATATAATCTTATCAGCAGGTCCTATGATGTTAGGTGGAAATAATAGATCTGTGGGAAACATATGAATAAAAACATGAGAAAACATTTAATAGAGCAAAAAAGTTACCCAAATGAGTTAAAATGCAAACACGTGAAAAAATACTACCCGAAAGGCCCAAATGAAGCATCATTTTCACTATAAGAGAGATAAATAGGGGATTAGAGACATATCTCTAATGAGATAGTTATCGAGCAAAAACAAAGTCATATAACCCATTACATCAACATGTTATAGAGATGATTTCATTCCAACTATTTAACAAAAACTAACAAAATTATAAGAACAAATATTATCTACTTTTTTTAAAGCACCAACAAAAGAATATTTTAGAGGTTGAAGAATTTTTTTCCATGGCCATCAAATGTCTCACTACAACACTCATCTCATTATGCTTATAATGCATAATATATCCTGTGTTAATGAACTGTAAATTTCTTCAATAACCATAGTTGGCCCCATACACTGGACCATAGTCTCCAGCAGGTGCATAACTACCTCCATTAGATGGATGAGATGCATAAGTTGTACCATTAGCAGCCGGGTATGAATTGTTAGCAGCATATGAATTGTACCCTTGGCATGCTGCTGCTGGTACGGCCTGCAGGGTTCTGAGCAGCACTTGCAGTGTCGGCAGCAGAATTATGCATCAACTGTTGAGCTGTTTGAACTTGCGATGCAGATCCATTTATCTCGACGGTCATCTCTCTAGGAACCCCCTTTGTTTCTTGTACTGCATTAAACGCATCGCTCACACGTCTGATGTAGCTAATATTCGTGCTAGATATCCCAATAACAACATCAGCATATGACAGAGGAATTTTCATGTTCTGCGAGACCTTTGTGACTATTGAATGTTGTGGTTCCATGCTTGCTGGTTGAGATCCCATATACGCATCTCTATCATACACAGTCTTTGTGACTATTTAAAGTCCTCGACTTCCTTTTCATAATCATTCATGGAAACCACTTCATGACTGCCATTCCATTTATGATAATAGGACGTGAAGAAGACAATCTACATTCAATAGTTAATACATAGAATTTTTGTTGAACTAAGGTATATATGAAAAGGATCCACTGTGTGGGCTCATAATTTAAGCAAAAGGTAATTTATAAAATGGCAATGCCACACTTTTCAAACTATGTACACAACTAAAAACATTAAAAATAATTTCGAGCCAACACATCAATTGAAAATAAGAGCCACACTCGAGCCCAAAGAAATAATTCTGCTCAGGAAGAATTTTTGCATCTATTCATTCATTTTGAGATTCACAATAAAAGTGGTTACACTACAATGACGAAATAATCAAAGTCATTTAATAAGTGTTGAGTAGAGCAATGCCTATGACATGTCGCTTGCGTACTGCCAACCACGCATATCTGGTACACGCATGCATTGCACCTACAATCTACATGTAAAGATTTGTTACTAAACTAATAACCATACTTGAAACTCTACATATGTCATTCTAAAAGCAATTGTTATTGCAGAATCCACGCTTTTAAGTTTATAATGAGACGTATACATACTCACACTGAATTTGTGTTTCCAAATATGAGACCAGTACCTGATGTTTCAAAGAGATGAGTTAAGCTTTGGTTGTGATTTGGTTAAGTTTATAATGAACCATAATAATTGGTTCAGAAAGTAGATGAGTTAAGCTTTGGTTGTGTTTGCAAATACGAGACGATTTTGGACCATATACGTACTCACAGTGGGACTAATTACTTGATGCTTCAAAGTGGGATCAAATTCCTTCAAACTGAATTTAACACAATCTGAGCACACTCAATATCTTTAGTTCATCTCATTTACGAACACACTCTGTTTTTCAAATGAGAGAATCAAATATTACCAAAACACTCGTATTAAAGACAATGTGAGTATGTATACAGAGTGTGTTACCAATGGGATAATAGGAGGGGGTATGTTACCTCTAAAAATAGTCCGTCTTCAGCTACCATCGTCTCAAGCACAATCAGTCAAATCAGAAACATAAGATAACATAACTTATTGCACCCAAAGACAAAAGATCCTCTTTAACTAAACTTGCAAATTTTCAATTAAGCTTAAAAAAATTATCTAGAAAGGAAATTACTAATATACTTGTAATTTCCAAATCAGTAGATCTAGGTCGTAGGGGAGTTTTCATAATAAGAAATAAACAACGGGAAAGTATAAGAAAATTACCAATCGAGGAAGTGGAGGTTGACAAAGGATTTCAACTTTATTTCAAAAGTGACACCAATACTACCAAAAATAGAAAGGATAATACAATCAATTAAAAGGACTTTCCATAATCAACCATTATTCCTGTAAAGAGAACCAACAAAATCTGACCTAACGTTCTCACAATCTAGCACGAAATGCAACTCTATTACCTAATAACACCAGTCGAAGCTTTTTGCAAATTCGATTAAAAACAGCATTTTCTTGATACCTGCAAACTAACAAATGATGAAATTTTCCTGTTATAAAATATAAAGTAAATGACTTAAATGAATTTTTATTTTCTCAGTATGATCAAATATAATAAACATCAAACATTAACAAACTGGTTAGCTTTAACAAACGAAAAATCGATTTGAACCCCAATAAAACATATAGGCAGAGATAAAGACGCAGTATACCTAGGTTATGTCCAACACCAAAAATCCAAACCCAAAAAAATTCCAAGTCACATTCGTAACACCTACAAAACCAAAACAAACAAAAATGTAAACCCTAAGTTTCAAACCCCAAAAATCAAAACTTAGAACCATGAATGAATCACTGTAGTTATAAACAAAAAATAAAACCTATATTGAACCCTCCATCACTGAACAAAAAAAATGGAATGTGAACAAACAAACCCTTATTTTGAACCTTGACAACCCAAGTAACAACTTAAAACTGTTATAAAAAGTAGAGTACAAAAAAATACCTAAAGCATGCACTTCATTTCTTCAAGATCCAAAAAGATATGTAAAACAAAAGTCACATAATCTTCAAAAAAATACCTAAAGCATGCACTTCATTTCTTCAAGGTTAAAATACCATTTTAACCTTGTGTTTGAATTTTAAAGAAAGGGGGGAAATAAATCAGAGTGGGTCAAAAGAGGGGGAAATCATAATGTTGAAGGGCAAAAGAGGTAGTACAGGAAAAATTCTAATAGATGACATCATCTTTTGATCTTATGAGATACATAAGTTTTCTACTTTATTACATATATATACATATATATGTATATATACATATATATATATATATATATATATATATATATATATATATATATATATATATATATATATATATATATATATATATATATATATATATATATATATATATATATATATATATATATATATATATATATTGTGCGGACCAGTTGGCATTTTAATAGTGTAGACCGGACATGTGTCACCTGACAGTGAGCTTAGAAATTATTAGCTAAATTATAGGCACACTCTTTCTCTCTTTTCTAGATTCACCGTCATATGACACATGTCTGGTCCGCACTCTTAAATTGCGGACTTTATATATATATATATGAGTTGGGTTCTCCAACATATCTGAATAAACATACTTATGAACATATCTATTTTTTTAAATAGTAAAAAATATTATTTTGAGTTGATGTTTTTATATGGGTCCATGAGATTTCAATGTGCCCCTACAAAAATATTCAGCTCAAATATGTTTTGTTATTTTTAAAAAATAGGTAAAAAAAACTGACAGCTTTAAAGGTAAAAACTGTCAGTTTTTTACCTATTTTTTAAAAATAATAAAAAAATTTATTTTCAGTTGAATTTTTTATAGAGGCATACTGGATTATCATGAGCTCATATAAAAAATATAATCTCAAATTTTGTTTTTTACTATTTTAAAAAATGGGTATGTTCATAGGTATGTTACTAGAATGTATGTTGGAGAGCTTGACTATATATATATATATATATATGTCTTCCCTAATTAACATAAGAACATCGCAAAGATTAAAATCATTGATTATATGTTTAAAGTATCAATGCATGGGTTTTGATATGCTCAAGCTTCCAAAGACAATATAAAACTGCAAATTGCGTATCATATTTCTTAATTTAGGCATAATTGCTTTATCATATTTGAGAAAAGCTTGGTGTTGTTTAGAATTTTATGCTTAGCTTTGTTTTTTATACTCTCTATAGCTTTGAGCAACAAACATTCGCTACAACAGATGGAGCTATGTGTAGGCTAGGTGAGGCGCATGCGAGATTTTAGACGTTTTTTTTAAAAACTTTTTCCATTACTTTTTGAAAATTATATATAATTCCTCCACTCAATTAAAAAAACTACAATTCTCATATGTTTTGTAATAATTGAGCGACTACTCTTACTATTTCATACATTTAAAAATATTTTGTGCATGACATACTATATGGTATATCATTTTATTGATCCCTAATCAACTCAAACATCTAAGAAATAATGGCATGATTATATCATTTTAATTATTTTTAATTAATACTTCCATTTAAGAGATAATGGCCCAATTAGTTTTTGAATATTCATTATGTTAAAGTCTTTTTTTTCCTTTTATAGTACCCAAAATTAAGTGTATACTTTAAATATATAAATTAGGATTCGCAAAAGTCAACTAAACTTTATTTTTAGCAATTAATCATGTCAAAAGTTTTTTTTAATATCTTTTGACTTTCAAATATGGACCCTTAATTTGGACAAATATATGCATGCATTCTCTTATGTGTTTATTTGTATTTATGAATTACCGACTAAACAAAATTTGCTGGCTAATTTTGTCTACAATTTCATGTACTCTACTATCTTTTATGAGATTGAATTATTAAAAATTTCAATCTTTGTATTAATGCTTAGCATCCCATCTGTGTATGTGCCTTAGTATTATTGACATTGGATAGAAAAAGTCTATATTATATGTGTGGGGGAATTATTCAGACTGTCCAAGTTATTTTGGTTCGGTGATATATGCCTAACAGGATAGATAAATATCACGAGTCAAGGGATAAGAACAATTGGGAGTCCGATCAATAGAGGTCTTGAAGGAAAGATTAGCTCGATCACACTGCAATTGAATCCAAAGCTCTTATAGTAATACACGACTCATCCACCTTTATGTTCTCTATAGATTTGACCCACACTCTTGTGAAAAGGGGCACTTACTTTTTGTTATTCCGAGCTTATTAATAAGAAAGAAAGAAGAGCCCTGTGGATATAGGAACATTGTCGAACCACGTATATTGTTATGTCGTGTGTTTGTGTGACTTGCTTTCTTTGTTTGGATTTAATTGTGAGGAATTATTTTTTATAGGATTTTAGCACTTGCAATTGGCATCGTTTGTGGGAATCGAATTTTTTTTTGTAAGCGAATTAGAACCAACAATCTTCCATGTCTCACCCACATAGTGCACCTCTACTGCCCAACAGGAATCACCATAATGGGCCTCACTCACCCAGGGTAAGGTCAGAAATCCATCCAAACATGAGTAGTAACACTTCTAATGGATGTTATCACCCTCAGGAGGAACACTCCGAGCAGAGTAACGAATAACCCAGATATACCCAAATCCCATGATTGGTCGACGCGTATGAGTATAAAATCCTCTAGTAAGAGGACTCCACATGCCTCCAAGAGGAAGAGAATGCACGTCTACAACTTTATTTAGAAAGGATGGAGTGAGATATCCACGGACACAAGCACAAGCACCAAGTCTGAACCCCTAGCCCTCAAGCGAGTAAAACTCGTAGACGTGGAAGGCACTTGCGCCATGATCGGGATCACTCCGCTCACGAGAGTCCTCCAACAAGATGAGATCCGAAATGAGTACATTGTAGATATAAAATCTGTGACCTCATTACGACGGAGGTAGGTTTTAATAGTTGCATCTCTAAAACTGGTGATGACGAACTGATGACTTAGTGCTTGGAAGAGAGGAACCTAAGTCTGGCATGTCGCTGGAGTACCTGGAAACAATGCGACAGGTCAAGACCACCACAAGATAAAAAAACTATGCAACCCAAATAATAAAGCTGATAAGTTGTATATAAATAATAAATCCATAATTTTTTATCCATAATAAAGCTGATGAGTCGCCACACTATTGCTGGTGTTATTTTCTATTATAAACTTTTGAAAAGTCTTTTATAAATATACTAACTCCCACTAATTAAGAGATCCCTAGCATACCCAAAATAACTAACTCATGATACCACAATAAATCAACCACGCCTAGCCCTTTAGTAACTAATGAGGTCAATAGAACATCAAAAGAATCATCCGCGACTAGCCCCCAACTAACTTACTGATCACTAATGCACCAACTAATAACCCGTAACTATCTCCCGACTAACTATGGGACCGCTAGAACATAAGTCCGAAGCTTTTATGAGGCACTAACTAAATCAAATTATAACTTTTGTCTTATATCATTTCAATATTTTCAAGGGGTCAACATTACGTAGAATTATATCCGGGAATTAATCCAAACTTCCAACATTACAATTTAGCATTTCGAGTGCTACTAGTTCATGGGAAGGATGAAAAAAATACAAAAGTCCTATAAACAAATTGTTACTAATAACATAAATGGATTGAAATTCCAAATTCATTTTACCAGAATAACCATTATTAAAACACGTCAATCTAATTAAATTTCAATGTTTCAAACCATTTTCATACATGATTTCCATTATAATTAATAAATAACTTATGAGAGATCAGTTCTAAAGATGTTTAATTACATACATGTAATAATGTATGATTTTGCCATCATATTAAAATGTTTTTCTATCCATTTACAGTGAGAAAAGGTTTCAAACATGTTATTATTCCAATTTACATATAGTTATCATCCTATATATATGATTTCCTTACAAACGACAATATATAATATAAAGAATTAGATGTATTAACATACTCAATTCATAATTTATTTAATTCACATGTTAAATTAACAGTTTATGTAGTTCACATGAAATTTTCATATAAAACATTATATAAGAACTCATAATTTAAGAGAATTATGCAATAGTGATTACAACCTAATTATCTGTAATATCCTTTACAATTTAAATTAAGGTTTCGATAAACATTACTAATCATATGCATGAAAGGGGAAGATTAGATTTTTTTCTTGCCTTAGTGAAGAATTTGAGGATGTGTAGAGATGATGATGATGATTATGATCCTCCCTTGAATTATATTTGAATTCCCCTATTTCTTCGTCCTCCTTCTTTCCTTTTTTCTTTCTTTCTTTAATCGTTTGTCTTTATTTCTTCAACTTGATTCTTGGATGTTAATGGAGGTTTAGCCTCTAGGTTGAATTAGGGTTTCTGTGTAGAGAGTATGGGGAGGTTAGAGTTTTGAGTGTGAAGAGTTGTGAGGCAAAACAAGTGAAAACGAGCAGTGATGTCCCCTTAAAATAACCAACTAATAACCACCGGTGAGGGACCCACGACCCTTTGGGGAGATATCGTGTCTTTTTCCATTTTTCTTTATTTCCCTTTATTTATTTACCCCAAAGTAGTTTTTTAACTAATTAAACCCAAGTTATTTCATCACATACAATCCATAGCCTACCCTAAACTTGGTCACCAAGTAACCATCAAAAGACCTTATTAACCTCAGGTCTAAGTTCATTTTTCAAACAAACCATTTAATTAATTGGTCCAAGTTAATTAGTCCAATTTCCATATGTGTTATCCTATTATCATTTAACACTGTCAATCCCAAATAATGTAATTGAAACACAAGACTGATTATTTAATCGAAAATTAATCCCTTTTCTAGTTATATTATCCAACTAATTCCTTATTTTAATTATTTACCAAAGATATGGGGTATTACAAGCTTCCCTTCTAAGAAAAAGAATTTCATCTTTGGAATTTATAAATAAAATATATATTTTCCTCAAAATAAGCGTGGGTATTGTTGTCTCATCAACGTCGCACATTCCCACGTGGATTTCTCCTCACCATGGTGGTTCCACTGAATACGAACTAAGGGTATCTCCTTATAGTTTAACCTATGAACTCTCTTGTCCAAAATACCCACTATTTGCTTACTGTGAGAAGCATCCAATTCTAAGTCAATCTCTCCCAAATCAGTAAGTTGATAGGCAACCATATTGATTAAGCTAGATATCATCCTAAGGATTCAACTTGGTTTTAATCTTACACAATAATGAAGGAAATAAAAAAAATAAAAGTAAATAAGTAGAAGAGATGAGAGCTGGAGATGAAATGGCACGAAATATAAGTGGTTCGATTATTAGCCTGCATCCACTGTGCAAAGTGAGGTGTGCTTTCACTATAATAAGGCATAAACATCCATAGGAGGTATACATGTTTTTCTCGCTCTCTTTACAAATTGATAGAATAAAAAAAGGGTTTTTAATTATCAGATGATGATGAAGAAGACACGGTATCTCTTCTATAGGCTTGGGGGTGCGCAATGTCACCCCCAAGCATTCACTTAATGTCTGGTTCAAGGAAGGACTAATAAGCGTATGACAACTATAGAGATGAGTGTAAAATCTATGATGAAGAATATTCTCCCCACATAGTTGTTTAATCTTCTATAACGGTTTAGTGAGATATGCTCAAAATACCCATGTCGTGGTTCCCATTTGTAAATGAGATATCTAAGGTTGGTAGTCTCAACCAACCGAGATTGTTATAGTCTAACATCATTTTGGTGAGTTGGGATGAGACTGGATAGATGTCTGAGACCGGCATCCCAGTCTAGTGAGATGGTTGACCAAAAATTTTAGTATCGGCTGAGGCCAACTCTAGTAGCTATCGAGATGAATGTGTCTTTGCCTATTGAGATAACTACTTGACTTGTCATTTAGAGTAGTCTCCTAGGCTGAGACCACTTAGGATGAGCTTGATAGTGAGGTCTTCTGGTGGATGGTAGACCCCTTCAAAGATATCTGCGAGGAAGGATTTTCCTTTGTGGGTCATTCAAATGAGAACAAACTTATGTGTATCAATTACCCTCTAAACCTGAGTCTTTAATGTTAGTGGGAGGTTGAGGTTTAAACATGTTATGTTGTCTCGTCTCATCCTGACACTGTGATTCTTAGCATGTCATCTAGTGAGGGGGTTGGTCAGCATATGCAAATTTTACTAGGCAGATTGAGGGCATTTGTAAAGACAAATGCCATGTTTAGGACTTCGAGAAGCATTCCTTAATGATGAGAACTTTAGGGAACTGTGCGTGTGGTTTTAGGAGGCTAAAAACTTCACCCTTTCATTTTTCCACAAAAAATTTCTCTCTTTAGAATTTATCTTTTTTCGATGAACTTTATCTTCTCCGGTGTGTTCTTACATCTCATCCTTTCTCTTTCCACCTTCTAGTTATTCCTCTTATCCCTTCTTTCCTTTTCCTTTGGTTTGATTTTTTTATGTGATTTTTGTATTTTTGGTGAACTTTTTGTTCACTATTGCCACTATCTTGTGGTGGTTTGCATCTATTTTGCAAAAAATTATGTGGGTAGGAGTTAAGTAGTATGAAATTTTAGGTTGAAATAGGGAAAATGTTGGTGTCTTTGGTCACTTTTACGGTCAATTATCCCATTTTCCAGCGACTTCTTTAGTGAGAGTTGTTTGAGACTAGAACTTGCGTTCTTGGTGTTCTTGAGAAAGACTAGTCAAAATTATTTGTTTGACTTAGTTCGATATTTAGAATTCTCCACGTTAGTTTCCAAGTGTATGTTCATTTATTGTAACCTATATGAGCATGGTCAAGAGTTTCCTGATCTTCATAAATGTGTGAGATGAGAGATAAGAAAGGCTAAGGTTGAATCACACCGACGTAGGCCTCTGATACCTTTATCCCCCACTCCTTTAGCTGTAGAAAAACATGTTCTGCTTAAGACATACCTTTCTCTAGCCGAAACCACAGTTAGATCAATCCAATTATCATTTACCTTAATAGTGATACCCTTCTTACAAGGGCTATAGCCCTTATGAATGCTTGGGTCTTCGTGATGACTACGTGAATATTAAGGCTGACTCTTTTGAGGAGGAGGTTAAAGTTACTATAGCTTGTCATGGTGAGGATAAGACAACAGATTGTATCAACTTAAGCAACTGAGGTCATCCGAGTACTTTTTCTCATTAGGAGGGAGACTTTGAGCCCCAAATCTATGACATTTCAGATAATGAGTATGAGAATTGGGTTGGTGATAATGTACCCCCACATCTTCCTACGCCCATACCTGGCTTGGCTATGACTATAGTCGAGTTTTCACAAGATGGCCTTCATGGAAAGGCCCCTACCACTAGAGATTAGGATGAAATCCTCACAATTTAGACACAAGTGTAGCCTTAGCCATTCCCAGTGATGTTTGTGAGACTAAACTAGTGGTTCGGAGGCACATTGATTGGATCAAGACTTCTATTAGCATAAGACTTAGGCCAATGACGAGCACACTTTTAACCTTAGAAATGAGGGAGAAGTTGTCGTCTATGAGAAGATGTTTATGGCCGGCTTTCGCCTTCCTTCTCACCTATCCATTAGGGCGATTCTTTCTTTAATTAGTGTTGCTCCAGCCCAATTGACTCCGAATTCCTGTAGGATCCTTTATGGAAAGGCTCACCTCTATAGAATCACCTATAATTAATATCTTCTAAATGATATCTTTTGAGCTTGTTATACATTTGTTACTACGAAAGCTAACCCGTGTTATTACCATTTTGTGTCCCGTCGTCCTGATCGAAAACATCTTCACATCAATCTAACTTCCAACCATGATTATAAGTCTTATCACTTCTTTATTTTTGGTTAATGGAAATTTTGTGAGTGTGTCTCTTCTGGCATTGATGAGATGAGAGTTACCTACCAGTGGATGGTATCTCGATCTTTTCGATCCTGCGAGTGTTACCGCTCTTTAGGAAGTTTAGGCTCAGGCTAATGCTGTTGAGTTAATAATAGTCAAGGATGAGATTACCATAAATGATGAAGAAGGTGGAACTGAGGCTATTGGTGATCAACAAAGTACCATCGTTAACCTTGATGAGAACCTGGTTGCACGCAAGACCACTTTTACCAAGTCTTTGGTGTCCGATGCTTAAGGTTTATCTTTTCTAGGCAATCGTCTATGGTCTCTGAAGCCTAAATTTTTAATGTCTTTATTTTTGAATATTTTGTCCTTGTAACTTCTTGAAATGTTATCTTTGACATAATTTGAATGCTGACGTTTGTAACTGTCTTCTTCATTACATTCTACCAATTGTAGTATCTGCTTTGTTTATTTCATAATACATATGTTCTGGGATGTTGACGAGACGTCTTTCCCATTGGGCTTAGGACCTATGTTGACCATAATATTTAATAATGATGTACAATTTACTTTCCCCCTAGGTTTTTTTATGATTATGGTTTAAATATGATTTCAGAGCACTCTCATACCACCGAGAGGAAGCTTATTCATATGCACACTAAAAAATAATTTTAAGAATTTTCACCACACTCAAATGATGTCAAGAATTTCACCATACTCTAATAATGTTAAATGTTTCCCACCTCTGAGGATTTATATAGAGTAGTGTCTTGGGGCCGAGACTCCAAAGGTATCCTCATACAACTGATAGGGAGATTTGGTCATATTCTCACAAAAAAATGATGTTAAGAATTTTCATCACACTCAAATTATGTTAGGAATTTCATTGTACTCGAATGATGTTAAATGCTTCCCACCTACACGGGTTTATATGGAGTGATGTCTTGGGGCTGAGACTCCAAAGGCATTATCATACCGCCGAGAGGGTGATTTAGTCATATGCTCACCAAAAAATGATGTTAAGAAATTTCACCATACTCAAATGATCTTAAATGTTTACCACCTCTCAAGGGTAATAAAGTGTGATGTCTTGGAGCCGAGACTTCAAAGGCATTCTCATACGCTGAGATAGAGATGTAACACCACGTAATTTTTTTTAAAACCTTAAATAACGTGATTTAAATTAAAATTCAAAAAGGTATATTTTTAGATTTAAATTGTTTTTTTTTTAAATTAATAGGTGGACTATTTAAATTAAAAGATTTTTAGTCAAAATTTGATATTATGTAAAATAATTTTTGGGGATTCAAAAACATTAATGAATTCTTAATTTTATAAACTGATAAATCCAAACATTTGATTTTTTTGGCATGATAAAAAGATATCCCTTTTGTAATTATCTTAGTATTATATTATTATTATTTCTTTTTTCTTTTTAAAACCACTTGAGAGAGAGGTTTCTTTTTTCCCTTGTGCGCATGGCTCCCATTTGGGAGGAGGGGCTGATTTGGTTTTGGTTTTGGTTTTTATTTTTATTTTTATTGTTTTCCTTACTTTTGATGCCTTATTCCTATTAATGTTTACGCACATGGCTTCCTCCAATTTTGGTTGGGACGCGCACAGTTAGTTGAGATGGATGCATTCTAGATTTATGGGACGCACATGGATGGGACTGTTAATATATTTTTATCTTTTAAGAGTTAACAATTTTTGGGACTCTTTTATTTCACTCTCATTTTTTAAAAAGGGTACGTCACTTTTTGTTTTCAACCTCTTTTCCCTGCACCAAAAAAGTATAATACTCAGATCCTTTTATTTTTAACTCTAAATCTCCATTAAACAAAACTTCAATCATATTTTGGGAGGTATAAACTTCATATTTTCAAGAAGGCCCAAGAATGAAACTTGCTTATTTTTGTTAGACGAACGCAACCGAGTATTCAGAATTTTCAACTAACGATTTTTAGGCATGAATACTCTATTCCTTTCTTTTAGTATTATGTGTTTTAAGTGTCGCCTAAACCCTTAATTGCATGTTTTTCTTAAAAGTAATTAGCAACTTAACTAGAGAAAGTAGACACCAAATTTTGTGACTATTTTTATGAAACTTTTAGATACGAATAAATCTTTGAAACCATTGGGTGCGTAGGTTAGATCTTTGGGTTTTTACGATTTTGGGTGTAGGTTCTCATGTAGAATTTTATAGAGGTTATTTTTATGGTCATTGGGACGTGCTCACACTTATAAAAATTATGTGACTTATAAAATAGGACAATTATGACGAGTTGAATATTTTTGGCATGTTGATTAATTTAATATTTATTTTATGTAAATAATTGTGTTGAAAAGCGACGACGATATTATTATTGGAGTTTAAATTAATTGGGGCCTTTACGTTTGAATTGCTATGTTGCTCATATAAATTAGGTGTCGTGTGATTTATTATTAGTCACTTTTGCCATCGCGGGAACAAGGGGCCTTTCGGTAGTATATTATTCACCTCTATTTTAGGATGCTTACTAGGTATGGAACGAGTGGGTAGGCCCTGGTTAAAATTTATACTTACTAGGTATGGGACTAGTTAAGGCAAATTCGTGGGGATTTTATATTTCAGGGTGGGAAATATTTTTATGTCATATTGTCATTTCGTTAGCCTAGTCATGAGACTAGGACGTGTTTTACATTGGTGATTCATTGTATACGTAGGATAGGACGTATGTGTACTTGAGGACCCTTACGTATGGGACTAAGGGGTATTTTGAGGGTCTCACATCGATGAAAAGAGTGCGGTATAATTTATAAATTATGAAATTGAAAAAATGAGAATTAATGCCTAAGATAAAAATGGGTATCAAAATTTTTGGCGACATAATCTGTCAAGGGCCGACTGTTTAAACAGGTCAGTGGGCGATTTATGTCGTGTCATGTGTGGAACCTTGTCATGGGGCGAAATCAACAGATTAAATGGACCAGGGGCCATTTGACAAGGGGAAGTATAAAACATTGGTGGATTACCACCCGTTGCCAGAGGACCGCTATAATTAAGATAAAAATTGAGGAAAATGATTAATTGGGTTAATTTAATTAAGTTAACATCGTGTAACTTGGGAATTTAAAATCATATTGGTGTGATTTTTGAAATGGGAATTTCTTAGGGTAGTTAGTGATTTATATTTATCGAATTGAATTATATTCGTAATTAACATATTCTATTGTGATATTTATTGCATATAATACTACTGTCTGGGTTCACGGATCCTATTTGAGGGGAGTAGTGTGTATTCATACTCGGGGCTTCTGACCTCGTGCGCTGACTAACTTTTTTAGGATAAGTTTTGGAGAAGTTGTAGAGGATTATCAAAGTTTATTGTTTGGAGGTGCAACTTGAGTTTATTCATTTTATTGCATTATTTAGTTAGACATTCTTTTCAGTCGTATTTCATTATGAGACTCCATTAGAGTTTTTATTGAAACATTCGGTTCCAAAGTTATTAGAGGATTTCAGTTGGATTATTCACTATTGAATATTATTTAGTTTTTAATTAAATCATTATTGGAGGTTGGATTTATTCGAAGTTTTAGCATGTGATGGATCTTTTATCAGTTTCATGCTATTAGAGATTGGATTTACTTTGAGTTTAGCATATATATGAATATTTTATCGCATAGTTGGATGGTTTATCTTTTGGGATTGATTATCATTTATCTCATGGATTAATTTTATATGTCTCATATCTGTCTCATGCTATGAATGATATTTTATTTAGTTCACGCCCGACATAGTTTTGGTGGCGGCGACGCCAGAATTATGCGGGGTGTGACAAGAGATTTAGTTATTCACCATAAAATGGTGTTAAAAAATTTCACCATACTCAAATAATATTAAATTTTTCCTACCTCTTAGGGTTTATAAAGAGTGATGTCTTGAGGCCGAGACTCCTAAGGCATTCTCATACTATCGGGAGAGAAATTTAGTTTCATAACTATGTGATTCTCAAAATGCAAATTCCAAGGGTTGGATAATGGTTCTCCTTCGAGTATTAAATAAAAATTAGTTTTCATTTAAAACTTATAAGCTAATTATTGGTAATATTTCTTCAAATGGTCTACATTCCAGGGGTTAGAATGGTTCCTCTTTGAGATTTTTCAACCGATACGTTGATGGGATGATCTCTACTATGACTTTGAAGGGCCTATTCCAGTTAGGATGAAGCTTGTCAGATTTTTGGATTACCTTTTTCGGTATGTGATCTACTACTATGATGTCGAGACTTGACTATATTATTATAGAATTTAGCGGCTCTCTACTAATAAGATGACTGTTTAATGGTGGTGCCCCCTCATATATCATCAATAAGATCCAAGTCTAGTCTCCTCTCCTGTAGGTTTACGTTAGGGTCATAAGTTTGAACCTTATGGATTACTAACTCAATATATGTTATAATGATGGATTCTGACCTGTAGGCCATCATGAGCAGGGACTCTATCGTTGGGGTTCTTTCTGTCATCATATACGCCCATAGAACGCTATTCAACTCATCAACCCATTTGCCCTTAGAATCATCCAACTTTTTCTTGAATCCATCTAATATCGCCATGTTTGTTACCTCGGCCCATTATCCTGTGGTTAGCCTGGCACAAAAAAGAATTATTTGATCCTTTTCATAGTAGGATGTTAAGGACTTGTTCTTGTATTGTCTTCTATTATTGGATAATATGGTGTTGGGGAGTCCATACCGACATATAATATTCTTTCAAATAAATCTAAAACACCTTTCATCAGGGATGCTAATCCTGGACTTATCCTCTACCTATTTAGGAAAATAATTTTTTGTGACAATCAGAATACAAAAGATCCCCTTTTCTTTGGGGAGAGGCCCGACCAAGTCAATCCCTTACATTGCAAAAGGCTAAAGGGCCGATATTGGAGAAAAAAGTTGATGCGTATTATAGTGTATGTTAGCAAAATGTTGGCACTTATAACACTTGAAAACATACTCGATCGAGTCCTTAGTGACGTTCGTCCAATAATAACAACGATCCTTTTGGCCAGGGATCGTCCACCAATATGGCTTGAATATGAACCGTCATGTACGTATCTGAGCACGTAATTTACCTCGAACGGATGAACAAATTTTAGGAGGGGAAGAAGTAAACCCCTTTTAGACAACACATATCCAGTGATAATGAATTTAACCGATCGATATCTTACCTTTATGCGCTCGGCTTTAGCTTTTGGAAGATTTTCATTTCTCAAATACACTATTACTAGGTCCACCTAAGATGGTTTCTAGTTAAAATACACACTTCATTGTCGGCCTCTTTTTTCTTTATACTCGGCTTTAGGAGAATCTTTACTAGGACTAATTGATGGATATATGTTCTAGTGGCTGACCCGAGCCTTTCTAATGCCCGTGCTCTTCGATTTTCATTCATGTGGATCCTCCTAATCCTAACTTCTCGAAAGCTCATTAAAATATTCTTGATCATAGCCAAGTACATAGCCATTTTCTCATATTTGGCATCATAAATCCCCAATATTTGGTTAACAACCAACTAGGAATCACTGTGGATAAGTATCTGGTCGACATTCAATGCTGTGGCTAGAGCAAGATATGTCAGCAGGGATTCTTACTCTGACTCATTACTTGATGCATCGAAATTAAATCTTAGGGGATACTCAATATCGATACCATCTAGATTTGATAATATTAACCATGCCCCAATTACATTTGCACATGATGAACCATCTACAAAAAAATAGACAAGTGATTTTGGTAAAAAAAAAAAGGTCCTTTAGCTAAGGTACCATTTTTCACTAATAAATCTCGTTTTTGTGTGAAAAATAAGGTGTCAGCCAATGTACCCTCGCCTATATTTTCCTTTCCATTTTGGACCACCTCCAGTACTTCATTCAGTATTTCACTTACCATGTCATCCACTGACTCCCATGTGAACTCGACTATAAAATATGCCAACGCTTTCCCTTTTATTGCATTCCTCAACTGATAGATGGTATCAAAAATGACCTAGATCCACCAACCAAGCCATTAGTCCACCCAATTTCTTAGGTTTGTGAATGACTAATTCGAGACGCATGTTGGTAAGCACAACCATCATGTGAGACTGAAAGAAGGATTTATTTTTCTCCATACATGTAAAGTGTATGCAAGCTTTTCCATTATAGGGTATCTCAGCTCAGTCCCTTGTAATGTCTTGCTATTGAAATAGACAGGTTTATTAACCCCATTATTGTCTCTGACTATTACTGCCCTAATGGATGACTCTAAGAGAGACAAATGCAGCTAAAATTTCTCCCCTTATACGGGCCGAAAGAGGAACCTTAGTGAACCGAGATAAGCCTTAAATTTTTTAAATAATTTCTCACACTCCTCATCTCAAATGAATACTTTTTAAGGATCTTAAAAGATGGAAAACACTTATATATTTCCCGCAACACAAAGTTGTTCAGTGCGATAACTTGGCCTGTCAACCTCGAAATTTATTTGGTCATTCCCAATGTATGCATATCAATCAGTGCCCTTACTTTGGCGCAATTTTCTTCAATGCCCCTCTGATTGATGATGAATCCCAATAACTTTCCTTATCTAATGCCGAACACACTCTTTATCGGATTTAATGCCATTCTATACTGACCCATAACTACAAAAAAGTGCTTTTTAAGACAAAGGCTTTTGAGACGGTAAAAATTTGGGTCTCTAAAACTCACCTTTTAAGACAGATAAAATTAGTTGTCTTAAAAACTATTAGTTTTTAAGATGGCTAATTTTACCTGTCTCAAAAGAGGATACTTAAGAGATGGAATATTGGAAGTCGTCTCAAAAAGTATACTTTATGAGACGGCTAAAGCTGATTGGGATTCCCTCCTTATCAATTTTCATTCCCCGTTTCATTCTATTAGGCTAAACCTAAGAAAACAAAAAAAAAAAAGAAAAAGAAAAAAACTACCCCTGTCATTTCTCTTCTTTATCGATCAATCCCTATCCCTCGGTTTCACGTCGGACATGCCACTCAAGACCTAGACCTTGTCACCCTAGCCTTAGCCTTCACTGCCCTAGCCCTCACCATGGCAGTGATAAACGGTGGCTAAGCAGACATTATCAGGTAAGTAGTATTTCTTTTTTGTTAACTATTGGTTTCAACAATTTTATTTCAGATTTGTGCTTCATAGTTGGGATTTAGCTTATTCTATTTGTGTTTCAATCGTTGCAATCATTGATACATGGATTATGTACACTTTCGTGACACAATTCCTACAGTTTGTCCATTTTTTTGTGTTTGTTCACGGAATAATTTCAATATGTGAAAAAAATCACTAGTGTTTTTAATTATTGTGTTACCATAACTGAAATATAAGGAAGTGATAAATTTTCACTCTTAATATATATATATATATATATATATATATATATAGTTATATAGTTATATATATATAGTTATAGTTATAGTTATATAGTTATATGTTAAATATAAATATCATAATTATGGGAATCATATGCTTTTCATTTATGGGTATTTGACAGGGTTCATTGGCATTTAAATATATGATGTAGCCTCGAGCATTCAAGTTATACAATCATCGACCTGATACACATAAAATGTAGTTTTATTTGGTTATTGATTAATATCATTCGTTTTTGTATGAGATTGATTTGTAGTGGTGATAGGAGGCTGAGAGTGAGCCAATTGAAAACTCGGATTGTCAATTGGTTGTTGTAGTTTAGTTTTAAGATTAATTTATGAGAATATGCGTATACTTGTTTGTGTGAATTTTAGTTAGAATTAGTGATATGTTTGTCTCATTTAATTAATTCATGTCCTTTGCAAGTAGTTTATGCCATTAATTTGATTTACTATTCCATTATGATTTTATTTTGTGATATATGTGATGGACCCAATTAATTCAAACACACATCATTATTGAAAATATCAATAATCAGTATGGAATCAAATGAGAGAAGATTTTGTAGAAATTGACATAAATAGGTCATTTCCTTACCTATTTTTCTGTCATTACCTTTTCTAGTTTTTATTGATAGTTTCTTTTATTTATTTGAATTATATTATTTGTGTTGAGTGAAGTTTGTGTATACTTTGATACCTTGTTAAATTTGTATTTGGACCACATATACGTATCTACAAACTTCATTATTGGTGTTTTGAATTTATGTGATGTAGTTGGGAATGGACTTTACTTTTGTGACTCTTTAAGATAGGGTTTGTGGAAGTTCAAAAATAGAAAAAGTTAGGGTTTGGGAGAATTTTTTTTAATATATTATATAAAGTGAAATGAAAAATTAATCCTAAAGTTTGGGTCATTTTCAATTTTAGACTCGATGTATCAAAGGTTGTAGGATGTCAGTCATGGTTCAAAGTCAAGGCTCATACCACGATCATATCGCCGAGTTAACTAGGTATTGTTACCCACAAATTCGATTCTGAGTTACGAGTTCAGTTTTCGATTATTATTGTAAATCGACCCTATATCATTAATTTATCAGTTATATCTGCTCTTATCGGTGATATTGCGGTAGAATCGGCCCATATTGGCAATATCACGATACTATCGACCCATATCAGTGATATATCAATCGAGATGGTATAAATTACTACGCATCAATCTCTCTATCTCAACTTCTAACGCACTCAAGTGAACTTCGATTTTGTATACATGTCACGATCGGAGCAATCGCTATCCTTAAAGTGTATGATTACTTGCATTATAAATATCTTTAACTAGTAATAGGTACTATTATAAGGTTCACGAAGAATATATTACTAAATATATTCTAATTTAGACAATGTTATGCATACTAAATGATGATTTAGTATGAAAAAGTAGACAATGTTATGCATACTAAAGGATGATTTTGTACTTGTCTAATTGAGTCATATTATTATTCTAAACCTTTCTTGTATTTTTTTCAAATTTTTTTGAGTCCCTTAAATAGTGTATAGTTGCGTATCATCCGACACCGAGATCAATACCTAGTCAAAAATTGAGTGTCTGAGTCATATACTGATACCATGACTTCGAACCATGATGTTAATTAGTGTTGCAACGTGAATTAACACTGCTTAGGTTTATAACTTGAGGTATTTATTTGTATTGAATCTTTCTATTTGAGCAAGATCTGTATTGGAAATCAGTGTTGCAACGCGAATTGTATTAATCTTGTATTAGGTTTATAACTTAAAGTATTTATTTGTATTGGAAATCAATATTTAAATGTGAATTAACAATGCATGTTGGCGTAAAAGGTGTTGCTGGTGGAACTCATTCTAGTAAATAACTATTTGCAATATAATCATATTGACACTTAATTATCAACGAGTTAAAATAACTATGGTCTCTCGCATAAATGTGTCTTATTCAAATTTTTTCTCCTCATCTTTGAAACATTGATATTACACACTCACTTTGTCTTCTATGACTATTGTTTGTTGAATTTTTGGCAATAACTTTGTTCCAACATCATCGCCATTAACATTTTCAAACTATGTGCACTAAATGTTTGTCATAATGCATGAATATTTTTTTAACCCATTCTGAGTAATTTACACCCTAACTTCTTTTTCTAACGAACCATATTTCTCCTGTTCTCGTTGCCATGGCCGCTGATTCTAAACATAACCTCATCATATATTGGGTTCAGGACTCAATTTATTCTTGAAAATTTTACTTTTCTTAAGTTTGGGAATCAATTTTTTTTTTCAAATATGAAATTATAACCTTATATAACCAACAACATTGGTGTTTCCTCGAGTGTTTGAATGGTCTTAAAACATCCACCTTGGATTGTAATCATCATGCACCCCTCTATGGATTAACCTCCCTATTTTATCAACTCACCTCTATAATAAATCAAATATTTTTTTTTCTGTAGCTCAAACTAGACCTATCTTCGCTAAAGTTTGCATTAAAATTGATCTCAAACCGCCTTTGGTCCATAGGGTGCGGACTGGGTACAGAATATAAGGAAAAGGCTTTTGGAAGAGTGTTAAGTAAGAAAACAGTCCCCTTTTCTATGTATTCTTTGAAAAAATGCCATGAATCATTTCAGTATGATAATTAGATTAAGAAATGGATCCCACAACTGCTAGAAATGAAGTTAAGTTAAATCCCCAAGAAAAAGTGTTGAAGAACTCCAAAAATGATGGTTTAAAAGAGTCTACTAAACCTTGGGAAGATAACTCCTTTAAATAAAAGAATTGATGCTTATGGAATAGAATGCAATGATCAAACCTCTTTTCTCACATTGAATGTAACCAATCCAGCTAACATTACTCTTCCAAACACTAATACCAGTGACTTCAATCACATTATAACTAGTAATGAACTAGTGTAGACTTTAATTTCTATACATAATGAGATTAGTTGAGATATAAGAACATTATAGCTAGTAATACACTAGTATTTACTTGATTCCTGTGTGGCATCATCCCCTATCCATCTCTAACTGGGATGAAAATTCTAATGAAATAACACAGCAAATGGCAAAGAAAAAAGAGTTAACTGTGTAGAGTCAAGTATTCGTGTTGCTATTCACCTAGATGAGTTACTTGTATCCAACTTTGCGACCTTCAACTTCAATTTCTCCAAAATACATTACATATAACCACAAATACAGTGGGGTCTGGTTCTCGTATATTTCGAATGGATTCAAATCCAAAAGTTGCTGCAGGATTCCTTGCTGCTGCAGCTTACTGTTCCAGTTCCAACACCTTATGTGCTATATATGGTATAGAGGACATCCATTTTCGAGAAATTATTATCTGTTTCCCCTTCCAGAAAGGTTTTAGCAAGCCAAAACCATATGTGCTACATATGTTTTTTGTTTGCTTATCATCTCCTGATTTGAAAAGTTAATAATAGAGGGAATAGTTAACAATAAAGTTAACATTTTTTTGGAGATTTATTTATTTACTAAATTTATGAGCCTTGGCATTTATTTATCCAACATTTTATCTCTCATGGTAGAATTGTCAAAAATGAAGAAAAATAAGCCATTATCATGGATGATGGCCTGGGTTATAACATATTTACTCGACATTCTATAAGCAACTGAATTGATAAGAGAGAATGGAAATTTTCTACCCAAAAAATAGGCCACCGTGTTGTTCTACCACTTAGCTTAATGTATGGTTTCCACCTAATGGAGATTTAACAAGAACCATATAATCCATCACAATTGGTTTGTTGTAAATGCGCCTAAGGTTGTCTTTTTTCTTCTCAGTAACCACTGGCCTCCAAAACTTGGCCTCAACACTTGGTTTCTCGAAATCGTTGAATCTTGTTACATCATCCACTGAATGAATATTTGGGTATCCATCCTTGTGCAGCCTAGTAGTCGTGTTCGATGTAAAAAGAGATGATATTTCCTCACCTTTGTGTGAAGAAATGAAATGAAAGGTACAATGAATAATTAGACACAACAAACTTAGCCCCCAAGTTCTGAACTCTACCATTACCAACTGACATCATGCATACATTAGGAATATTGTTCACAACTATAACATCTCCTTTAACCTTTCTCCCAATACCAACATCACCTCCATTACAACTAGATGTCCTCATAAGCAAATATTTTTCTTTTAAATTAATCAATTATATCATCTTCACGTTTGCATTATCTCTTTTAATAGATTCGGCAAAATCTACGATATGGACTTCTTTAATAGTGTCATCATTCTCAAATAATGTGGACGAGTTAGCTATAGATATCTTAAAGCACATTCTTATTCATTTTAACTGTGAAGACGATATAGAAAGCCATGTTTCCCCACCTAAGGGGAAAAAGCTAAAAATAACAACTATGTTTTTTGGAGGGAGTCTCAAAATCCCCAAGAGGTTTAAACGTAACTTGTAATAAGTTTCTATGTCCTCATCGGACTCCCGATTGTCCAAAATTGACTAGTAAACATTTGTTTTGGGGTTAGAAATGGAACTTAGGTGGGGAAACTAAAAACAACAATTGTGTGGACCGGATAGAGGTACATACACCCCAAGAGTTATAAAGTAACTTGTAGGAAGTGGAAAGTCTCATCAGACTCCTAGTTTTTGAAATTAACTCATGTGATGAAACTACTGTCCACACTCCTGGGCATATATTCAATTAAGTGTGAACTTCTTACCTTGTTTTACTATAAATATATATAATAACACGTTTTTTACTCATTGAAGATCTAGATATTCTAGATAGGCTTCCTCACTACTATCCAGTCAGTTTTAGTATGCACTGGTTTGGGTCAATAACGCAGACCATCATATCACTATAAATAAGATTCCTGCCCCAACAATAACTGAGGCTGATTGAATTATTCAAATCGAATATAGTAGTGCTATTGAATTTAAACTCCCTCCCTTTTTTTCTCGAACTAAAATGAAGCGAGGTTTAGAGGTCGAGACACCTATAGTTACATCCCATTGTTAAGATGGTGATGATTATTGTCGGGTATAGAAGTGGATAAATTATATATAAACTTTGTAATGATTTTATGATATATAACCTGAATTAATTTAAATAGTTTGATAGAATAGGTCCATTTAAAAAAATAGATGTATAAAATATATGTATAACCTATCCTATTATGAGCATGTATTTAAGTGACTGTTAATTTTCTTTTTTTTTGTTTCTGAAAGGCTCAGGTTGTCCCTGATACTCCAACTAAGTTGATTGAATACTTTCTTGACACTGAAGCTCAAGAAATTGAGTATGAGATTTCAAGATTAAGACTTCGATTAGTTCTTTATTCTCTTCACATGTGTACCATATGAATTGTATATTCTTTGGCAATCTAGAAATTATTTGTTCACTAAAGAATTTGCTAAAAACAAAGTCATGTACACTGTCATGTTGTGCGGTGTTATATAAATCCTATGTGGACGGTAAATGATATTCATATACCTTGTCTTTATCAAATACGTATTTTCCTTCACAAAATGTATTAAACATACAAAATTTTCAAATTGAATCAGGAGCTTTTCTCAGACCTAAAATTTGAACTAAGACAACTTCGGTTTGCTATCTCAAAAAATCAGGTTTTGAGAGTGGGTGAAAGTGAATTAAATCGTAAAAATAATATTGGGCCAGGTAGAAAATTGGGACTGACTAGGATGTTCCAAGAGCTGACTGTGAGGTACATGGAGTGTCAAAAATAACCTGAATAGGAGGAGGCACCAGGTGGTGTAGCACCATCTTGAGAAAATTCCTCTGCCAAAATCTGATGATTTAGCTGACTCTTGTAGCAAGGGGTTTATTACTTTAACGAATGATTTGGTTCAATCAAAATAATCGTCTAAATAAACCTGATTTCTATGTTCAGTAACTATTTGCATGTGCTTGTATACATCTATTTAGACAATAGACATGCAACTCTTCTTCATTGTACACATCTATCTGGACAATAAATATGTACACACACACACACACACACACACACACACACACACACACACACACACACACATATATATATATATATATATATATATATATATATATATATATATATATATATATATATATATATATATATATATATATAGTGTGTGTGTGTGTTTACATATATATGGACAATAATCATTTAATTGGTTAAATAATGCACGAAAATAGTTGCCTTAGTATGCATCTGCTTTATACATGAACCATGTGGTGACTATGTCTTAGTATACATCTATTTTATACACTTTTTTTCCTCCTATGTTTTGCTGTAGGCTATTGGTCAAGCTTATAAAGATATACAAACACAAAACCAACATCTGTTGCAATAGTTTATTGAGAGGGTTGGTTACAATATAAACATAGATAAGACGCTAAAGATCGAGACAATCGACATCAACATGAGCTCAAAGAATTAAAGATTTGCCACCAGCAAGGACTACTACAAAAAAACTGACATGAGAAGCAAAATGTAGAATTTGTTTTAAATCATTATCCCTCATCATGCTTCCATTACCTCAATGAACCGTACATACTAGGTAATAAAACATCTTTATTTTATTTTTATATATGTATATGGTGGATTTTTAGGTAGGATATATGTTGTGGCAACTCCACCCTTAGTTTTTTACTGTGTTGTGGTTATTTATGTCGTTATTTTTTAGTTAATTTCTATATTTAAATAAGTTGGTTTTCATGAATAAACAAAGGAGACTCTGTCGATTTTTTTTTTATGAATATCAAGTGTTTTAGAAGTAATTAATATGAAGATATACAAAACTAATAATGTTTTAATGATTGTCATCTATAGGAACTATTAAAAAGGACTTCTTCTTTATTTAAGGAACTGACACTAAATAAATTTTATTACAGGTGTAAACCTTTTGTGGACAAGGTAGGTAATTGAAGTTGTTTTGTTGGAGGTCGTATGCTTGACGATTGGGAGTTTACTTTGCGTACATCATTTTATGTTAGGATTAAATGGGTTTTTTATGTATTTTTCTGATGAAACGAGTGAAATTGTGTAGATAGATCTATGTTGGACACAAGGTTTAAATTGTGTATTTTTCTTTGTATCAACTTTAATTATAGTGGAAAGGAAAATTATATGTTACATGTTGAAATGCGATGAAGAATATGTCATGTTGTTTTTAAGAAGTTTTGTTTATAATTATATAGAGTATATTATGGAATGGATGAAATTATAATTTTGGTGCCAAGATTATTAAAGACTGCTTCTTTGTCGTATCAAAATGGTTCCATAAATGAGGACCTTTTAAGACGGCTAAGTTATAGTCTCTAAAAACTCTTTTGGGACGTTTGTTGGCGTTAATAAAAATAACTTTAAGAGACGACTTTTTCGCTATCTCAAAAGGGTACTATAAGCAATGACCTTTTGAGACGATATATTTCCCGTCTCCAAAGAACTTTTTGGGACGGCTATTTCCATCTCAAAAAGATTTTAAAATAGGGGTCTAATATGACGCCCCTTTGCCATCTCAAATGGCGTCACAAAAGAATTTTGAGACGCCCAGAGGACTTTTTGAGATGGCTGGAGCATCGTTTCAAAAAGCCATTTTTTATTGTGCATGGGATCAAACATTATTTCCATGTTAACCAAATGACTCTCGACCTTCATACTTTTCATTAGCATATCATCCACATAGACTTCTTTATTTTCCTAATCTAGTTCCTTAACATTTTATTGACTAGACTCGTTTAGGTATCCACTACATTTTTCAAGTCGAACGGTATTACTTTATAGCAATACGTTCCTCTGTCTATGACGAAGGAGATCTTCTCGGCATCCCCTTCATACATGGAGATCTTATTGTACCCAAAATAAGCATCCTTGAAACTCATGAGTTCATGACCGACGATAACATCCACCATTTGGTTGATTCTCGGCAAAGGAAACTATCCTTTAGTTAAGATTTATTAAGGTTAGTGAAGTCTACACATATCCTCTATTTTTTGTCATGTTTGGGAACTATGACAATATTGGACAACCATTATGGGTGCTTCACTTGTCTAATAAAGTCTGCATTCTGCAACTTCTTTACTTATTATTTATTTGTGTAAAAGGCTCGTCTTCTTTGTTTCACCGATTTTATTGTCTCGTCCAAGTTAAGCTAACAGCAAACAACTTTAGGGTTAATCCTTGACATATATTTATGGCTCTACGTGAACACACTTTGCCTTATATTTAACAACTCAATCAGGTCCTCTTTATTTATGGCTTAAGGGATGAGTCTAGTTAGACGATTTTTCTTAGTTCGTCCTCATTGAGGACAATGGATTCTACCTTTTCGTAGGCTCTCCCTTTTTGAGCATATGCTCGTCTCTTGCATTGAGAGTGTCAATGTCATACGAGGTCATTTTTCTCTTGTGGGCCTCCCTCTCTTCCTCCAAGGTGAAATAGCACTGGCATGCTTCCACATAATCATTATTCACTTCCCTTACCCCATAAGGAGTCAAAAAATTTATCATTTCGTGTATGGTGTAAGGCACGACTTCAAAATCCTCCAGTGCTACCATTCACAGTAGGCTAAGAAGATTTTCTCGTCTATCATAAAAAAAAGTTAATCTTCATTGTCAAGCCCTTTACCCAGAATCCCATGCAAACATCTATTTCTAAGACTCCTAGCATGTAGACTTTCTCTCCCATGAACCCAATTAATGGGTGGTGATACATGATGAGTATCTTCTTGCTTAGCTTTAATTCATTGAAATAATCCCAGAATATGATGTCGATTGAACTTTACCCATCCACAAAAATACGAGACACGTAGTAAATGTATACCCATTTAATGATGATGAGAGGATCATCATGCGGGTATATAATCTCCTTAAAATTTTACCTAGAAAATCCTACCATGAGACTCTCCATATCGACCTTTTCAACTTTCTTGGTTTAATCTTATTCTTGATCGGATTAACTTCTACTCTCTGAGGCCCTGCCTTGGCGTCAATCATATGAGTCGTCCTATTGACCGACACAGTTCCTCCACCCTCCCTTCCTCCACATATCATCTTAATATAAAAAATCATATGAAGGTTACCTTTAACTCATGGAGTCTTAGCGGGAAGATTTGGGCCGTCTTTATCACAATCATCTTAATCGAGATCATTTTATTTTCTTACACCTCCTTCTTTTTGGGTCTCTTATCCTTCGACGAGGAGTATCTCTTTATGTTGTCATCTTGGTTTCCCCCTTATCCATATACAACTGTAGTTTTCCATGCTTTAATAACTTCTCAATCTCATCTTTTAGATCAAAGCATTGGTCTATCGTATGGTTGTGATCCTGATGGAACTCATACCATTTGGTCTTGTCCCTCTTTTGAGAGGGATATCTCAACGCTTCTTTGCACTTAAGCTCTTTGTCTTCCTTTATCTCATTCAAAATCAGATCTGGAGTAACTTTCAGTAGAGTGTACTTAGCAAATTTATTATTATTAGACTTTTTCTTCCCTTCTTTATCTTTTTCTTTATCTCGACTTTGGCTAGACTTGTTGCCACCGACCTATTTTTGTTCCCATCACTTGGTAACCATGGCATTCTCTGCGTTCATGATCCTTCTGTCCTTAGCCAGAAGTTCTGTCATGGACTTTGGAGGATTCTTAGAGAGATTCTAATAAAGTTTTCATGACTGAAGCCCACTGATGAGGATGTCATGGAAATGTTCTCTTCATAATATTTAACCACCATTTTTTCTCTATTAAACCAAGAAATATAATCCCTCAAAGTCTCATTTTTCCCTTCCCAACATTCAGAATGTGATTCGCACGTTTCGCCACCTACATGCAAAAAATAAATGTTATGAATGAATTTCCTGGCCAATTACTAAAATTATCTATAGATCCTCTCAACAAGAAAGTGTATCGTATATGGTTAGCTAGAGTAAGAGTGGAAGAGAAAACCCAACATCTCATCTAGTTCTGGGTGGAATAAATGTCGATAGTCGACTGGTATATTTTTATGTGGTGAATAGGATTCATAATCCCATCATACCTAGGAGCAACGGTTGGAGGTTTGAAATTTTCAAGAGTTAGATAGTTGACTTTTCTTAGGACAAATGTGGAAACCTCCATAGATCCTCTTTGGCTTAGATTTCATCTTTTAAGGAAACAACCAGTCTTGTCTTTTAACCTTTGTATTGAGTTATTCCAAGGCTTCTCCTCTAGGATGGCATTGCCACCAACTCCTTCCGCTTCAGTTACAGCTTTTTCGGTCGAGTCCTTAGTCAGACGCCTCTGCCTATTGTTAAATTCTCTATGTTCCCCTATTCTTTGTGTCATCCCAGCCTAGTCTCACCTGGATGACAAGGGGCATGTGTGCCCCCAATGCCGCGGGGGGTTATTATCTAGAATTTTACCCCCTTTTTGGGCTAAGACGGTTAAAAGTTGATCCAAACTTCACCTGTTGAACATGCTACCTTTTTTACAACTTCGAGGGGTGTCATGAACACTTTTACTTATAAGTCGGAGTTTGGGTGTGCCCCGGCCGATATGAGATTTCTAATGTCTTGTGCCTCTCCTAATAACCTGTATCTTCACATGATTAGTACTATGGGTACTCTTGGACCCCCTTGTCAAGATGGAGATAGTGTGGGCTAGTGATATCTCTGTGCCTGAGGTTGTGCTGGACTTCTTTAATAGGAGTTAGAGTTAGTCCCCTGACTTCTAGTTGTGCGGCCTCTTTGGTGATCGAAGTGATGATATTGACGGTAGGATCATATGTAATTTGACTCGTAATGTCTAACTTAAAGGCCAAGAACTGATGTTGCATCTGCTATTGGCTAAATACAAGTGACCTGATCGTCGTCGCCAGCTCATCCATTTCATACTGTTGTGGTGGTTGGCTAGAACTTGCCCTGGCATTTGACGGTGGATCGGAATCCATCTCCGATTAATAATAATTATAATAGAAAAGTAGAAAAACGGTTAAAAATACATAAATGAGTTGAATCAAAGAAGTTGTTGAACCTACCAACTCAAGCTCCTTTAAGGGTGATTGAACTCCAACAGTGGACCTGGAGCACCAAAAAAAATGAGAAACAGAGAGTTCAAGTTGAGATGGGAATGAAAACATAGTATTTTCCCACAAACGATGCCAAAATAATGATAGTGGATATCGTCCTAAGTATTCAACCTAGTTTTAACCTGGTACATTAATGAAAGACATAATTAAAATAGAAGTAAAGTAGTAGAATAGATGAGAGCCATAGATGAGATGGCACGAAATATAAGTGGTTCGGCCGTTGCCGTAGGTCCATTGTGTAAAGTGAAGAATGTTTTCACTATAAGAGGGCATAAACTGCCATAGGAGGTATACAATATTTTCTCACTCTCTCTATAATTTAATAGAGTAATAATAGGGTTTCTAATTATCAGGTGACGAAAAAGAATACACAATGTCTTTTTTATAGGATTGGGGCTTCAAAATGTCATGCTCAAGCACTCAATGCCTGTCTGAAGGTGAGACCAATGAGCATATGATAGCTATAGAGATGAGCATAGAAGCTATGATGAATAATACTATCCCCACATTGTTGTTTGATCTTCAATAAGAGTTTAATAGGATATGCCTTAAATACCCCTGTCATGGTTAACGAGATGTCTTAGGTCGACACTCTCGACCAGTCGAGACTGCTATCATCTAACAACATTCTTGTGAGTCGAGACTAGACATGACAACCATCTAAAAGTGGTATCCCAGTCTAGTGAGATGTATAAGGATACATTCTAGTGTTAACTGAGGCCGACTCCAATAGATACCGATACTGAGATAACTATTTTGACTGGTCGCCCAGAGTAGTCTTTAAGGTCGAGACCACTTAGGAAGAGTCTGATGGTGAGGGCTTCTAGTGGATTGTAGACCTCTTCAAAGATTTAGGTGAGGAAATATTTTCCTCGGTGGGTCATCCATATGAGACCACGCTTATGTATATCATATATCATGAAAAAATAAATAGAGCATATGGCCATGTGAAACGTGTTATGTACCCGATCAAGATGATCTGGAAGTGCTAAATGATACGCAAAAGTTCCGACCTTATCAGTAATCAAAAAAGTCCCAACATAACATGGATATACATTCCATTTCCTTTCTAAGTGCCTAACTCCCTTCATAGGGGAAATTCGAAGAAAAACCTACTCTTCTACCTCAAATTGCATGGCTTTCCGCTTTAAATTTTCATGGTTCTTTTATCGATCTTGGGCGGTCTTAATCAACTTTATATTTATGGTCATGTCTTAAATTAATTATGGCCTAATATTCTACTCTCACTCAGGTTCAACTAACACGATTGTCTATATAATGCCTCGAAAG
Organism: Sambucus nigra; assembly: GCA_949130495.1. Taxonomy (NCBI): domain Eukaryota; kingdom Viridiplantae; phylum Streptophyta; class Magnoliopsida; order Dipsacales; family Adoxaceae; genus Sambucus; species Sambucus nigra. Next base: position 552,082,341 of record OX422211.1, on the reverse strand, counting down.
GTGCCATAGTTATGGACTTTTGATGGATATTATTTTAAGAGAATCCCACCAATGGTAAGTCTATGAAGGTAAATGTAGTCGATTATTTTACGCGGATTGACACGTGGCTCCCAGGGGATAAGGGACGTAGTAGGACAAATACCAAGGAAGATCTAAGTTAAAATCCATGAAAATCACCATGCATCAAGGGCAATTAATTGTGACATGACTATATCACCTAGGGATAAGTTCAATATAGAGAGACAGATTTATAGGAACCTTATACTTATAAATAATGGCAACCTCACCTGATTTGGGGGTGTTGATTTATATCTTGATGATGTTGAAAATCATCCTTGAGGATTCAGCCTATTTGGGAAGCTTTCATTGCAATGGTGATTGTAATAACAGGAGTAAAATAGTAGAAGACATGAGAGAGAATAGAGGAACATATGTATTTAAGTGGTTTGTCCTTAGCCTATATCCACCATGTAAAGTTTGGCAGTGTTTTTATTATAAAGATTGGCAAAATGACATTAAAAGATAATACAAGCTCGAATTATCTCTCTAGAAATCCAATATAGCAGTAGGGGTATGTTGATGATCGATCCCGTAGAGATGGAGGCATTGTATGCCTTTTATAGTCATGGGGGTGCATAGTGTCGCCCCCAGGCATGCACTCCATGTGTGAGTGCGTGTCCAGGTAATGAGCACTGGCACCTGTAAACAAAGATATGGACTCCATGATGAAAAAAATTTTCCCCACTTGTTGGTCGATCTTCTATATAGTTTTAGTTGGATATGCCGATAATGCCCTTGTCACGATTTCCATGCATGAACAAGGTGTCTAAATTAGAGGGTCTTGATTAATCAAGACTGCTAGAACTAGGTTATTACAAGACTAGGCCAAGATGAGACTGAAATATTATATATCTGATATGGATGAGATTAACGGTTCCGCCTCCTAATATTGTCTAAGGCCGACACTGTAGGTAGACTCCTTGTGTGTTGTCTTTCTATGGGTTTGTCTCGAAGGCTGAGGAAACTTAAGAAGAGATTGTGCATGAGAACTTCTAAGGGTTGATGACTCTGAGGACATATATTAATGATGATATTTCAGTAATGGGATTTACTTGGATGAGATGAGATTTATGTATATCATATCTTGCTCATGATGACCTGGGATTTTATCTAGAACTCCAATCATCCTTTTTTCATCCAATAAATAAATATATCTTCCTTCCTTGCTCGTGGACGTAGGTTGGATGATATTTAAAACCAAATACATATAATTTCTTTTATTTTACTGTATTTGTATTATTGGGGCTAATTCATAATATTTCATTTATTATGGGTTTGATATCCTTAAGAATTTGGTGTCGTGTGTGGAAAATGTTTAGAATTAAAACCATAAAGAAACATTATCCCTAAAGGAGTATGAGTGTTAATCAATATCACCGTTTGTATGTCAAAAGTTGTATCTAGTCTGAGGTACAAATTATTACGAGGGAGAAAACTCTTATGAGGTCCCCTTCGCCTACCAGGAGATCAAGGTCAAGGGGCGTTCTCTTAGAAGATCTGGTCATAGTCACCGACATCGTAATTCTTTCGTTGAGCAACCTGCGGGGATAACAACTTCATGGTTTGTTAAACTTTATGAAGAAAACTTAGATCATTGTGACAAAGAGATTTATTATCTAAAGAGGCAATGATTTGAACAATCAAAAGAATGTAACTCCTGCTCTCATAACCTGGAGCGACATTGAAGGGGGATGATTCATTCCATAAAGATTAATAGGTCCAACTGAACTGATATAGTTTTTAGGTTAATGATCCTCGTTTGTTGCATTGTAATTCGCAGCATATCAATCACCCAGCAACTCACAATTCTCTATGTTGCAATCATGAACCTATTCGACCTGCCAAGTCCGCACACAACAGTAGGTTGGCTAGACCCAAAATACCAATGAAGAAGGTTATGAGTGATGAACTCTGAGATATCATAAAGAAGGAATTGAAGTGAAGGTTGAACCCAAATTTGGCATGAACTCTAAAGGATCATGCTATGAAAGAGTTGGGCCATAAATAAATATCACCATTTATTGTAAGGATTAAATCCTCGGAGCCACCGAAGAAGTTTTTCATTCCAAGGATCACTGCATATGATGGAAAGGGGGGTCTTAATCATCATATTAGGCACTATCAATAAACAATGTCTCTATAAAGTCACTATGACACCCTTATATGTCATATTTTACCCTCAACTCTAGGGGAGATCGCTCTCAAGTTGTTTAAAAATTTATCCTCATTCTTGATTTCCTCATTTATAGGGCTACCCTAATAGTTTATGACTCACTTTATCACCAATTACGAGATGGTAAACGAGGTTAGTTTGTTAATAACTCTCAAAAAGAAGAATGGAGAGTTAGTGAGAAAAAATGCACAATGTTAATGTGATCTATTCAATGAGATCGATGGCTATAACAAATAACTAGCCATTTGATACTTTAATTTAGGTTTATCCAGATCAGATGAACTCTATCAAACACTGATCAAGAAACCAGCATCAACTATGGGCGATATCATAGCACATATTAAGAAATATGCCAAGGTAAAGGATGATCTCATCAGTACTAAAGATCCGACCGGCCATAGTTCTAAGCAATCGAAGAAGAACGAATCCAAAAATCCTTTAAAGGAGGAAATCAAACTTCTCTGATGAAGAAAGGATTATGGAAGGCCACTACCAAGGGATGTTCTAAGTCGTAAACCAACGAAAGCAGTTTCCAGGAGGTGGAAACCTTCGTTAAAGAGCCTATCTATAAGATGATTATAAAGATCATATACAACTCACACTTTAAGATACCAACTAAGATGGCTAGATACCCGAGCAACAAGGATGCCAATCTTAGGTGCACTTATTATTAAGACCACAGTAACCTCATAGAGAACTATTAGATATTTAAGAAATATTTGGAAGACCTCTTTCAATCCAGACATCACAAGGAGTATATTGATGAAACAAAGACTAAGTCTTCAGCTATATTGAATGAAATACAAAAAGAATATGATGATTTCCCTCCTTCAAGAATGGTCGTAGACATTCATAGCTATACCGATCCTTCATAGTGTACAGGCAACAAGCTTAGGGAAATGGTGAAAATTACATATTGTATCCAATAGGCTTTACAAGTCTAGGTGTCCAAGACTATCCAAACAAAAATGGAGTAAAAAAACATACATTTTGACTGGATAATCATGTTTACAGATGAGTACCTAGTCATCATGAACAACCTCATAAGGACGCTCTGGTCCTAACCCTATAAATATCGAATTTTGACGTGAAGAAGATGTTGGTTGATTAGGGAATTTATTCAAGGATTATGTACATCAGCCTACTTCTTAAGATCAATTAAATTATTCAATATCTGGATACTAAATTTGAACCAATGATTGTATTTAATAGGAATGTGTAAACTCCTTTAGGAAAGATCAAGTTGCTTATAATAGTCGGTTCGATCAATCACGAGATATAATTCCATGTAATTTAGCCAGAGTCACCCTACAATGCGATTGTGGGCAGATGATGTATCCATAATATGAGGGTCTTCCCTTAATCTCTCCACTAGAAGCTCAAGTTCCTCGATGACTAAGGAGTTATGGAGATAAGAGGGCACCCTAAAAATAACCCCAAGTTACTTAGTAGTAGTCATCAAGCAAAGCAGAATGATTCCAAAAAAGTTATATTGATGATGATTCTTAAGAAGACTATCCTTTGTAGCAACCAAAGGGAGATTAACTGGGGGTTGAGGAAACTAGACTAGCATTCATTCTAGCCAAACAAGGACTTTATGATCGGTTCACAATTACCCAAGGAAGAAGAACAACTCAATCAATTTCTCAAGATTAATGCCGATGTCTTTGCCTGAAATTCCTAATATCTCCCTGGTATAGATCCAAATATTATCTATCATTGAATACATGAGAATCCAACTATCCAACCGATCAAGCAGAAGCCAAGGAAGTCATAACCAGAGAAAGTAAAAGTTGTGGAAAGTGACATCGAAAACCTTGTTAGAACAAATTTCCAATATAGTATTTTTTTTGTATTTTGTCTTCATTCCCTTTTGTACAAAATTCTTTTGAGTCATAGGTTATGACTTGAGTTGTTTATCCTTCAAGCCTATGATGCGTGTGATTAAAGACTGTAGTATCCAAGCAAAGTGATTTTATCATCAAGTTTTTAACATCTATGGAATCTCAAGAGGTATGAATGAATATTTTGGTTTGATCCATGGATTCAACTCGGTGTTGTGTTTAACTTTTCAGGCCATTTTTTGTAATAAAGAAAATTTGTTAAAATCGCTTGAACCAGAATTTTACCCTCTTCGAACGAGTTTGGGAAAGATGGTAAAATGACCTTTAAACAAGTGTCAAATGAAATTTTATTGTCCAATAGAAATATATCGTTCAAAGATCATTTGAGGGCTGTTCAAAAAAGATTCACTATGTCCTTTGAAAAGATCTAGTTTCGTTCGAATGAGATCTAGTTTTGTTCAAACGAGATTATATACATTGTTTTAATGACCATGTTTGTCTCGTTTTAATGAGTTACCTCATTTTTTTGTGCCACCTTAATTTTTGAGTTTTCTATAAATAGGAGTGTTGGTAACTTGTTTTATTAAGAGGTTTTGCAAAAAATATTTTCCAAAGACAAATAAAAAAATCCTCTAAACCCTAGTTTCATGTAATACTTATGGGATTTAAGTTTCATCTAAATACGCTTGTTTGAGATATCTTGTTTGGCACCAAAGTTCGTTTACTCTTCATCTTTTTTTAGTATCATTTACATACGGTGGACTCCGTGTTCTATCCGTTAATGGTTTGTTGAGCCAAGATTGGTGGATACCAAGGCGTGTGAGAAGTACACATTGTGGCAGTTCATAGGTGAACTCCTAATTGTTGAGATGAAGAAGGTCGAAGGAACAAAGATGTGCCAAGGCTTGAAGAGATTCGATTATGTTGCATAAGTCTTTTGTCATCCTTGTGCAATTCCTTATCACCACTACAAGAAAAATTCACTTCCACAACACCTAAAATGCGTCATGAAAAGGTTTTTACAACACATCATAGGTATCGTTGGGGGGGGGGGGGGGGGGGGTCATGGAAAGTCCTACTCTTTTTGCTACATATATTAGTTGTCATTGAGACCTTTTCACCACTAGTTTTAAGTGTCGTTGTTACTACTTTTTACGACATGCATGTACGTGCGTAAACCTATGTATCCAAAATGATTTTAAATTACATGTATATGGATGTCATGAAATTGAATTCTATGACACTATAGATGTGTCATGAAATTTATTTATTTTTTTAAAATTGTTTCTAAATTCATTACATTCCATTAGAAAATCAAATCATAACAAAATATTTTAAAGCTATGAAAATAAGTGAAACTATGTTCTATTCATAATAATAATAATATCCAAAATAAAGTCTAACAAAAAAAAGTTCATAGCCATAAATAATATTTATCCTTAATCACATATTAGAAACTAAGTCAAATAACTTGAAATAAGTTTTAAACATAATAGATCTCAAAGTAGTCTTCAAACTACATCCCCCCAAAAAAATCTTTATCCTCCAAAAAGCCAAAAGAAATTCATCATCTCAAATGCAATAAATATTTTTAGCAAACATATATTGTGATATTATATATGTCCAAGAGATATTTATTAACAAAAAGACTAAAATATTACCACAATACACTCAAAAAGTAATACAATATCCCCCAAACAATTACATATTTCATTGAAAGTACCAAAATAACTCCACAAAATTTAGTTCCAAAACAAACCCAAAAACGTCTACAATTGCCAAAACCTAAAATAAAATGGTACTACAATAACCCCAAAATACTTCAACAACAGTCCCAATATTACCACGATAGCCCCAAAAAAATACAACCACAAGAACCCTAAAAAAAAATCTCCCCCCCCCCACCCCCCACCCCCTAAAAAACCACTAAAAGTTATCAAAAAAGACCTCAAAAGTTAAAAAAACATCCCAATAAACAAAACATCTCATAAAAAATATCACAACTATGAACAAAAGTTGTCACAATTATACCCAAATAATTGGCACAACAAGAAAAACTACCACGAAGCCTAAAAAACTGTTACAACAGCCCCCCAAAAATTACCACCCCAACCCCAAATTACCATAATAGCCTCAAAAAATTATCCCCACATATTACCACAACTAAAATAGTATATAATTGTGAGAGAGAGAGAGAGAGAGAGAGAGAGAGAGAGAGAGAGAGAGAGAGAGAGAGAGAGAGAGAGAGAGAGAGAGAGAAATTCCTAAATTGACTTTTATATGCTTTATCTTTGGTTTTATTTGCATATTTTCATGTTTCACTCGGGTATTGTTATTGGATATTCTTTCATTACTTTGCCATTAGTGTTATGGTTCCAATGGGGATGCAATTGTTACCACATACTCATGATATTAATAAAGAAATGTAAAGATAGCATACTTATTGTAAGGACATTTTTCTCATGTCCAACATGTTACATTTGTGTATGTCGTACACCGCTACATTTGGCACGTCACCTCATGATATCACATGATAGCCTCTATCCAAATTTCGGGAATTAAGCATTCAACATCTACATTAATGTGTCCCACATCTTCCTCAACGACTTCACGTTCCATGATTTTAGGCTCGTAATGTAAGTGGTACGCAAGAGAAGTCAAAATAGTGAAACAATGCATGATAGGGAAGTTCAAGGTCAATTTCATAATTTTACAGCCATAAAGTTAAAGTTCTCGACGCCACGAAGATACTGGAAGAAATGGCACCTCAATCCGAGCTACGGTGAAAAAGTTATGGCCTTTTGAAAATTGAGAGATTTCCAAGAAAAAGACTTGGAAAAATGCTAAGTGTTTAAGTCCCTTGACCACCGATTTTTTCCTAACTGAGGGTCGAACCAATTCGGGGGGTGAACCAATTCGTAGGAGACCCGAACTGGTTCGGGGTGCCTGTACGCTGGATAGAATTTCAGAGTTTTAAAAATGTGGAACTCTTCATTTGTTTCCTTATAAATACCAACTTCGGGGGAGCTGTTTTATAAGACTTTGATAGACGAATTTGAGAGTCCAAATACCTCAAGTCTTCATATTTTTGAGTCCCAAGACTCATGTTTTGATTCATAAAACTTTGACAGTCCTTTGTGAATCTTTTTGCAACCCAAGAACACATCCTTGTATTTGTTCAACCCTTGTGGAGAAGCCGTCTCTCTTCTTCATTGTTGACCACCTGGAGTTCCTACGGGAGATTCCAGCCGACACTGATTCTAGCCGTTGCTTTGAAGGTTTGATGAAGACACCGTGCGTTACACTTGTGAGTGATTATCATGTTTTATGTAAGTCAATGGTCTTGTAAATTCTTCAAAGTTATAGAAATAAAAGGTTTTTCCCTTCGGGGATTTTTCCTTAAACTTGTGTCGCATGATTTATTTGTTTATAGGTTTACACATGCACATACGCAGTTATTTATTCAGGGGCTGAATTAAATAAGGGATACTTGGAAACGTGCAAATTAATTTAATCAATTATCACAAAGTTTTTTTCAAATTGGTATTAGAGCCGGTTGCGCTAATTTGTCGCGTATTCCTATTTTCCGCAAAATTGTGTGATATTGATTTTTTAAAATCAAGTTTGTGAAAACATCGCAATTTTTCTTATGGAGCACTTATATAATCAGATGCCTATTTTTGACGGGTCTAATTATGCCTACTGGAAAGCTCGTATGAAATCGATTTTAAAATCTATTGACGAGCGTGTTTGGTTGCTTTGCGAAAATGGTTGGACTCCTCCCACGGTCACCGTTAATAACATCACCTCTCTAAAACCCGTGTCAGCCTGGACTGAAGATGATTATAAATTGTCCAATTTTAATTCCCGTGGTCTGAGTGCTATTTCTAGAGCTGTCTCTCCTGATGAGTTTCTCCGAATTATGATGTGCACCACGTCTAAAGAGGCTTGGGATGTTTTGAAATTGACACATGAGGGTACGAAAGCGATTAAAGAATCAAAATTACAAAATTTGGCCACCCAATTTGAAACTATCACCATGTCTGAGTCTAAATGCTTTGATGATTTTTATGCACATTTGTATGACATTATTAACACATGTTTTAATTTGAGTGAGGTGATTGATAACATGCGTGTCGTTAAAATGATTTTGAGATCTCTCCCAAAGCGCTTTATTCCTAAAGTCACTATTTTGAACTCTTTGGGAAATTTGAAATCCCTAAAGTTGGAAGAACTTGTAGGAGATCTTCAAACCTATGAGATTGACATGTTTTTGAAAACCATTAAGGCTAATGATAATGGCATTGCTTTAAAGACTCATTGTAAGAAAAAGAATGAAAAAGTTTGTGAGTCCGATTCTGAGGGAGATTTTGATTTTAATGACATGGCCTTGTTTGCAAAAAATTTTAAAAAGTTTCTCAAAATGAATAAAGAAAATTATTTCAATAAAAAGAAATCTTTTGAGTCAAACAAAAAGAAAGTGGAGGCCAAAGATAGTGACATGGAAGATGAGCTCAGGTGCTTTGAGTGTGAGGGAAAAGGGCACATAGCTAGAGAGTGTCCTACTAGGATAAGGAGAAAGGGAAAATAAACTGCTATGCCTGCCACCCTTAGTGATAGTGAGGGTGATGAGGGAAAATAAACTTTTAGGAAAATAAACTTTTGAAAAATTTATAATAATCTCTTGTTTAATTGTTTTAACAACAAGAGTGTCATTAGCACTCCATGTAAAAACTTCATTATTTTTAAGTTTTTCAAGAAATGGTAATTCTTTTTGAGATAATCCTTTTATGAAATTTCATCCATAATTAAGGATTCCTAGGAAAATTTCGAGAAATTCTATGCTTTCCAGAAATTCTATGCTTTCCAGAAATGCATATAATTTCTGATTATGGAAGGCATAAAATTTCTGCATACTAACCAAGTAGAAATTTTTGAAACCCACTAAACAAGTGGAATATATTTGATATAAAACCCACTAAACCAATGGACTATATTTTTATAAAAACCACTAAACAAGTGGATTATTATTATTTCAGGATGGGAGATGAACATCCATGTGAAGCAAAAGGAGAGTGGGTTACAATTGCTAAAAAGGCAAAAACCCAAGCATCATCATCTACACAACTTAAACCAGACCCTGTGTATGTTGTATTTAGTGGAAGGCAACCAGGATTTTATGACACTTGGCACCAATGTTTTCAACAAGTAAATAAATTTTCAGGTGCATGTCATAAAAAATTTAATACTATGCAAGAAGCCGTAACTGCATGAGAAAATTGGATGAAACAATTAGGACCTTCTAATATGATCTACCAGTTCTCCAAATTCAGACCAAGGAAACCCTCCTTGATACCGAAACCTATGATTTTTACAACCTAGGAATCCCCTATGAGTTGTATACACCTTTGAATGAAGCATGGAAATCTCATCTTCGAGACAAAAGAAAAGATTTTAGAAAAAACACGAGTATCCTTGCAGACAACATTGTTGAACAACCAACAACCTTAGATAAGTTTAAAAATATTAGTCTCAAGATTTTGAAAACTTTAAATTATGAAAATGAAGACTTTTCTCTGGAAAAAATTGAAACTTTTTTGGACTTTGCAGAATTGTTGGAAAATGATTTTTCAGATAAAATCTTCAACACTATTCGAATAATTTGCCTATTTGAAAAGCAAAGGCACTTCTTCCATAGCCATTATTTCAAATCAAAATTTTGCCAAAAATTGAAGATAACGAGGAAAAGATAAAAAGTCTTTTACTCCATTTTGATCAAAGTTTGAATTATAGTGATGAAATGCCAAAACTATATTTTGTTACTGAAGAAGGTTATCCATACTGGATATTGAGGCTATTGAATGGGGATTAGTAAACAAACTAATATTTTCAAGTGTATGTTTCTTTAATAATTTTGAATTTTTACCCATGATGATCAAAACCCTGGTTTATCATGTTTTGACAAAAAACAAGTATAAATATACTCGCTATTTGTCCTTCCATATCACTAGTACAATTGGCTGGCGGACTAGGGGAATTTTCTACCAACCCTACAAAATCGGGCACCTCAGAGCCACTGAGGATTATGAATGGGATGAAATTGAACAGAATTGGGATATTCCGTTACCATTGGACCTGTTAGACACAAATAGATATTGGTCACAAAACTTGATCAATACTTCAAATCTAACAGATTATTATTATCGGGAAATAGCTTCAAAATGCATGGTAACTGATGAATGAAGACTATTTTTTACTAATTTAGCGATAAACTACACCACCTCACTTTAACAATGAACGGCTGTTAGGGAATTTTTGACTAATTTGAAAAGCAAAAATAATTTGGATGTTCCCTACGAGCAATTAAGTCATGCAGAGGAATATGAGGCAGCACAACTTCATGGTCCTCCACATGACAGCCCTAACGACAGTATGTCATTTGATTCTGTTGCTGAGGCCAACAATGCAAATGCGATGGACGGATAATTGACCACGTGAACGACTGCAACACTATCCAGCACACGATATGTGGTCCCCAGTGATTGAAAGAAATGTTAAAACAAAAGAATATTTCTTTATTAAAGTTTTATTTAATAAAGTAACTTTAATAAAGTAAATAGTACTTTACTATTTCCTTTTTGAAAAACGGACGAAACCAGCGTCCCTTTTTCTTTTTCTTTTGGTAGCCCACGTTTTTGTTTTCATTTATCTTATATTCAATTAGTTTTAAGAAACTTTGGAATGTGGTTGCTATAAAAGGAGAACTCCTCCTTCATTGTAGCACACTCATCTTTGATCTTTCTCTTCTCTCTCTTGTATTATTCTATCCACTTGTAATAATAGTAAGTTTGTATAAATAATATCTCGATCATTTCCGCACTTGTGTAATTGATCCCGATTCTAGTTTTGAGTTTTTGCCCCCTAGAGACCAATTTCACTCCAAAACAAGATTACAGAAGTCAATTTAGGCAAACAGTTATCCGATAAGAACATGATCACTTTTGACAGGTTACTATGGTATCTTTTGAGGTGTTTGTCCCTCATTCTAAGAGTCTTGGTTCCATTTTCAAGATTTCATCACTTAAGTCCCATTTTAATCTCAAAACAGCGTATATTGGTCACTTCTTAACATTGGACATCCGATAAGGACACGGTCACTTCCTAGAAATTTATTTTGTATTTCTTGAGGTGTTTGTGTATCTTTCTAAGACGCTTTTGTGTTGTTTTCAATCTTTACCCATAAAATCCATTATTAATCTCAATACGAGCTTATAGTAGTCAATATTTGCAGCTAAAAGTTGGAGGAAAAGGTCACTTTACATAGGTTACTCTGATATCTCTTCGGATTATTATGCCTATTAGTGTTTCATTTAAGTTTCTCCCCCCTAAAATAAATTTTCAACCCCAAAACGAGCATATACTATTACATTTCATAAATTCAGTGTCCGATATGGACATAGTCACTTCTTATAAGTTACTTTCATACCTTTTAATGTGTTTTCACCATTTTTAAGCCTTTTGGTTTCAATATTAAGCGTTAATCTCCATAAGCTCATTCTAACCTTAAAATGAACATTTATTAATCAATTTTGGAAATAAGGTGTCTAATAAGAACACAACCACTTACCATGGATTGCATTGGTAACTCTTGGGGTGTCCATGACTTATTTTATGCCACTTCATTGTTGTATAAAGTTTATACCCCCACCACCCCCCCAAACAAGCCACTCATAACCTCAGAACGACGGTATAATGGTAAAATTTAGAAATCGTGAATCCGATCAAGACATGTACACTTCAAACATATTATTTTTGTACCACTTTGGGTGTCCATGACTATCTTTCGTCCATTCGACTGTTATTTTGAGTTTTTGTACCCTAAAGCCCATTTCCACCCAAAAGAAAGCATACAAAAGTCAATTCTGGAAATCAGTTTTGTTTGCATATTTTCATGTTTCACTTGATTATTACGACTGGATAATCTTTCATGATATTAATAAAAGGATGTAAGGATAGAGTACCTACAGCTTTACATCATGCTTAAAACAATAATGTTAATTGCAAAAATTTTGTATCGATATTTTCAATCACAAGCAACACACTAATGCATTTGAAAAATAGCATGTTTTCACAAGAAACAAGCCAAAATCATTTATCTCAACCATTTTTATTTTTTATATACAATAAAATTCCTTAATCTTGTGTGAATGTGTAAAAACATGTCGACTACATTATTTGACTCACTGTCTCATTCCATCTCTATGTTGAAGGTGGGGAAGTTGAAGAAGCATGCGTATCCATATAAATTTCTAGCAATCTAAGGGTCAGATAAAAAAGGCACATTACTATTACTAAAGATAAAATATGAAGGTGGTAATTGGTTTTTTAGATCCAGAAATATCAAGGAACATTAATATTGTGCACCAGTCACAACACATAAATGGACTTTGATAAAAGTTAATCAAAACAACCTAATAAAAATGGGATTTAATTTAATGAGATATGAAAAAATGGTATCACATATACATATAGGACAATATTAGCTAAAAGTTTCAATATAAGGCAACACATGAACAAAATAAATACATGGATCTTAATTTGGGATAGAGGAAGTACCTAAAATACTAAACTATATAAGTAAATACAATAAAAGCAAAACAACTTTAAAAAGAATACATTTTGACAATATTATAATTAATCCCTTATCACTTCTTGATTCTTGTCACTTTGGACAAAAAATCAAAGATTCGCATGGTATATCAACAACTTTTTGGCTCTTAAATGTTATGGTTTAGGAGCATAAATTATGCAGAAACTTAATTTCCAGTGGTTGTTTTGAGCCCAAAATTCCATTATTATGTATCAAAATTTTATAAATGCCACATTTCTAGTCCTTATAAGTCCAACACTAAATCCGAATAAAAAAATACTAAATTGAAAAGTTACATATTTTTTCATTTATTTTCCTCGACATCTAATGCATAAGTTTTGCACGTAAATACATTCATACATATATACATATATAGAAAAATGTTTAATTTTTGAAGTATCTCTCTGGGATGAGTAGTATAGCTATGACATTATCCTTATCACATGCGAAGTCGAACCTTATCCATTTGAGATACCTGGGATTTCCCAATTAGGGAACATCAAGTTTGGTTCGACTTTGCATATGTAGAAGCTTCTAAGGATTCTTTGAAACATATTTATTTGAGAAATTCAGGTTGGGTATGAGAGAGAGAGACAGAGAGACAGAGATGTTCTACGATAGAGGATACCTGTGAGATGGAGAGAAGATGACGGTCATAGAGAATAGATAAATACCGAGGGGAGAGAGAGAGAGAGAGAGAGATGTTGTGTGAGAGGTTATTGTCGTCCATGATGTCAGAGGTTGGAGGTTGGGGTTCGCAGGCACCTTCACATTTCATAGGGTAGGAGAGGGTTTTTTTGGGGTGAGAGAGGAGAAGAGAAAGGGAGGTAGAGTTTTTTTGGGTGAGGGAGGCATGAATAAAATCTATTGGGCCGAATTTTTTTCTGGATCATATTAAAGTTCCATTGAATGGGTTGTAATATGTATAATAAATTTCACGACACATGCCAAGATTCGTGCAATAAACTTTTACCACACCTAAGACGTGTTGTAAATAAGGATTTCATGACTCCCTTCTTACAAAATGTCTTACTAAGTTTTATGACACCTCTTCTATTTCGTGTTAATTATTTTCCACGACATTTTTATTTTAGGTGTCATGATTGTTAATTTAAGTAATTTATATATGACATATATAGCGGGTGTCTTTTTAACAAATCTATCATGACACTTATATATAAATTGTTGTTAAAATGATGCATTAAAATAACTTGTTCTCTTATTGCATAGTGAATTTGTATGGGTTGATCATCCGAGATTTTTCCTGTTGTGGATTTTTTCTCATACATTGGTGTGTTGTGATTTATTACTTTATTTTACTCTTGTTATACTCACCTAGATGCATGATTAGTCAAGGTCAAATTTGGTAAACTATTTAGCATACCATTCAGTTTAATGGGTGCAAGTTTAACTGGATTAATCATTTAATTTATTTTTCAAAAAATTAAAAATTGGTGTGTTTTTTATAATCTCTATAAATCCCTTGTGCAGTAGCATTTTCAATTGGTATCAGACCGAGTGTCTATTTTTTACTTAGGAATTAATCGAGGGGTTTATATATGGAGGGTCAGTCGTTCTCTAGGCCTCCTCACTTAAGGCTATTGACTAACGGGTATGATTAGTTGTAGAAAGGGGGTGGACACCACCCACAACACTTTTATGTGAAATTAGGAAGGTGTTAGGCACCCGCTCCTCCCTCTACGTCTCAAATATAGATATAAAGTATGTGTGCTAGGATGTTATTGTGTAAAAATAAATAATAAAATGAAAATAGTTAGTATATACATAGGTTGTCCAATGATGTGTGGGATATGTATGTAGATAATATATACGAAAGGATATATATATATATATATACAAAGTTGGACTTATTCACTCAGACGATAGTGAGAATTAACCTACGTAATTGCAAAGAGATATTCAAAGTCCACGTAGTTTATAACCAAATGGAGTTATACCTCATAATGCAAGAGATCTAGTCTTTCCAGATCATTTGAGGTGTTTAAGAATGAAAAGTAGTCAAATCTGAAAAATAATTTATGATTTGAGATCATGAGAGAACTTGGACAATCTTGATTCTTTTGTAAGATCACTCGATAATGAAATAATGACCAAACTTCCAACATTAAGTACAAAATAGTAGGCAGAACCTCCGAATTTAATTGTCCTCTAACCTACATGAATATATTTCATGATTTTAACGATTTTTTATTTAGTTTTCTTTTAATAATGAAGGAAAAATGGATGAATAAGTACAGGATTTGACTTGAGTTCTAGAGATCAGGCTACTTTAATATCCCTACGTATCCACCGTAGGTAGAATCAAAGTCAACGTAGTTTGATCATGACCTTTGGAGAAAAATCAGTATTTACATGACAAAGAAACATAAATAAAGTATCTTGAGGGTGATGTTTAAACACAACACCACCCTATTTTGTATCAAAATTTCACAACAAAAGTGTAGACACCCCATTCTAACACCCCCTAACCTCTTTGTAGGTCCCTAGCACCTCCCTTCATCGCTACAAACCTAAGTCATACCCTGGGTACTGACCTAAAGGCCATCGAGAACTCCCAAGCTCCATTTGACCAAAAGTCAAACCCTTTAGCTCGCCTGAGATTGAATTAATTTCCAAATGTCACTGAAACCCCTTTCCAACGGTCCGTCCCGTGCGTGATTCTGACTTACGGTGCGGACGAACAACCCGTTTCCCCTCGAAACTTGATCAGGAGGCCACAGGATGATCCCAGTCTCCGTTTGACCAAATTTAGCTCTTCACCTTGACCGAGATGAAATGAATCTTCAAAGGGAACTGAAACCCCTTTCCAATGGTCCACTCCGTGCGCGATTCTAACTTATGGTACGGACAAACGATCTGTTTTATTCTTAAAGGCCACCGAACGCTTCTAAGCCTGGGTTGACTGAAGTCAACTTCCTAAACTTAGACAAAATCTTTGGAATGTCTAAGTACATCTCCTAACCTTTTCAACGGTCAGCCCCGTGTGCAATTCTGACTTACCATGCGAACGAACAATCCATTTGCGACCGACGATTCCCCGTTCAAAGGACCGACGAGTGCTTCCGATCCACATTTGGTTTAAATTAAACTCCTAAACCCGGGATCAGTCCAAAGGACTTTCAAAGATCTCAGAATTACCTTTCCAATGGTTCACCCCATGAGTGATTCTCATCAACAGTTTGCTCTCTACGATCGACTTTTCGAAGGAACCTAAAAGAGACTGTCAAACGGCAGGTTCCAAACCCTGCCTATCGGCAGTGTGCCTAAACACACTTGCCGATTGGCAGGACCAGGACTATGACAATCGGCAATGCCCTCGTCCTATAAAAAGGCAGGCCTGACCTCATTGCAAAAACACATAGGATCTGAAATCCATCACTCTCAGCAAGCTCAGAAAACCCCTCTCGAAGTCAGTGTGATTTTCACATCTAAATCCCTTTCCAACCTTCACCTTTCATCATCTTTTTCATCAAACTCAGTGAATTAAGTACCCTCCATCATCACCCAAGTGCAAGGGCTGCTCTCCAACATCCAAGATCCAGCTCAAGATCTTCAAGAAGGTCCAACTTTCTCAACTCCCTCTTCAAGTTATCCTAAATTTTCATTAACTTATTTTGTTATTTGGAACTTTTATTCTCTCTCACATATCCTAATATGCATTTTATTTAGTATTATTGCACATCTCTTATTTTCATATAAATAAAAACCCAAAAAACAAGAAAACGAGGGTTTGCTCATAAATTCCAAACGAAAATTCTCATTCTTTTCTCACACTTTTCTCACAACTAAAACACTTTTTTTACAAACACACATATATAAGAGAAGTCCCCGGTTGGATTTATGGGATAAATTCCACCCCTCATTTTGCATATGAACTACGTGGACTTTGATGCCTCTATAGGATACGTAGGCATCTATGGGTAAAACCCGAGACTCGAGTCCTATTCCTACTTTTCTCCCATTTTTTATTTTTCTATATTCTTTAACTTAACTCTCCTAAAATATATATGTTTACATATACATATATTTGTTCTTAGTGGCGCATTATTCTGTATGCGTTATTATTCAATTATAATGATCAATGCTAGGATAATCGCATAAACCCCATTTTCTAATATTATCTTTTAGGCACATTCCTATGGATGACTCTCTTTATCTCTTCCATGATACAAGTCGATGATTCCTATCTCAATTACATATACACACATCACGGGGAAATAAAGGAAAATAGCAATAACCCATGATAGATCGTAAGGGCGGAATGGGTGCCTAACACCTTCCCATTTCGTAACTTAGCCTCCGGACCCTTTTTCGAATTATTTTGGTTTCGTATGTATCAGTATGTCTTTGGATGCTGTCTTTCGGGGCGACTCCCTTTTTTTGTCTGTTTTGAATAAAATAGATTGGCGACTCCATCTCTCTACATTTTTCACTTCATCATCGACGCCAGCCGAAGTGCTCCCGAGAGGGATACACGGGACCAAGATCCTCTCGAGATGAATAAACCCCCTCTTCTTCATCCCTCCCAACGTGAGGATCGGGGATTGCCACAGTGGCGAATCCGCTGGGGACTTTCATTTTGAGGCCTAGACTCTATTTACATGGGTTTTATATTTGCTTATCGTTCCCCTATTTTTCATGCCCCCTTTACTAATCATGTGTACCACAAGATTATGCTTCTATTGACACACTTGTAGAAGATTGTCCATGTTCACTTCACATCATGTGCACCTAGGATCACATATGTCCACATATTGCACGCATCACCCATCCATACTTATTATACCAATGGTACTTGTACGTTGCTCCCCGTTTGGCGTAATCAAGAAAGATACTCTAATCATAAGATACTAATAAGAGATTCATGCATGATTCACACGACAACACCAAAAGATCATTGTGATTGACCAAATTTTGTCTAGTAATAAGAGGGTCACTTCATGATGGGCGCTGGTCCGGTAGGGCGCAGTTAGACTAAGCGATATAACTCTCACCTTCCATTGGCCAAGTACCTTCGACGTATATCGAACGGTTCCCCCGCATCGTACCACTTAACCGAAGTCAGGATGGGAGGTATATCGCAATGAAATAATTCACGCACATCGAGTATATAGAATTAGCTCTCATACATACCGTCCCCACGAGGTATATAGTGAGAAAATTCACCTACACTTAGGTATATCAAATGGCTTGTCCACACGTGCCGATTTCCATCAAAAGCAATACGTATATCGTGGAAGCCACGCCAAAGGGGGGAACCCTTTTCGATTCACCCAACCAATTGCATACCCACATATAGGTGTCAAGCCTAGAACACACATGTTAGATTGTCGAATTCGAGCCAAAACTCTGCCGAAAATTTGGGTTGGACTCCCGCCCAAAAATTTTGCCCATTTTTAAAACGGGACCCTTCTCGCGAGCCTAGTTACAAGTCCAACCATAGCTTTGCATATGTTACAAAACCCAACTTTTCTAGGCTCGGGTCCCATCCGGCATTTCATTTTTTCATTTCAAAAAATTTAATACAAGCAAGCCCATAATAATAATCATGCTGAGACCCGTCTCCCAAAACATTCCTCTTTTCTTTATCAAAAATCCAAAAATATTTATCCCTTCTTTATCAAAAATCCAAAAACAATTCTCCATTCTTTATCAAAAAGTAAAAAATATTTTGCCTTTCAATCTAAAAAAAAATGTCAAAAATATTTTCATCCTTTTTGTCAAAAATAAATCCTATTTTATGCCTTCTCAGGTCGATCGCACGCCCTTGGCCTGGATCCTTATTGGCTTTGGTCTTCAGTCAAATCACCCTGGAGTTTCATCCATTCCCCTGCTACTTCTTTCGATTCCAGTATTCATCCACTTTCTATGGAGAACATAGATCAAGTACCAATTGTGTAGCCAGATCTGACGGCAGTCTTGGCTCAGCTCGTGTCCAAAATTGATAACCTCCAGATTGAGATCTGAGAGATGTAACGAAACCAGGTTCTGGTTACTCAAGAACCTGAGGCCCTATTCCCTCATGATATGGGTCCACCCTAGCCTATCTAGGTTCTCGAGGAGTATCAGCACGCTCCACATGTCCCTCCTACTAATGGGTCGCCGCCTGCTCATCTTCCTATGCCAAACCTTGCCCAGCCTGGGCTAACTTGCCTATGATCATTGATCCAAAAGAGGAAGAGTTGAACAAAGTCAAAGAAGATATCAAGATGCTAAATAAGAAGTTCTACCAAGTCTGAATCTCAAGGAATTACATGGACTACACCCACATGTCTCCTTATCCTAAGGCAAGGTTACGCGAGAAGTTCAAGATGCCAACTATCGAGAAATTCGGAGGAAGTGGACCCCCAATTGTTCATTTTCACAGTTATCACCATTCCATGACTCTCCTAGGGGCTTCTGAAGAAGTGATGGCCCAATTATTTCAGCAAACTTTAAAGGTTAGCACCCTCCGATGGTTTTTATCTCTCGAGGAGTCCAGAATCCGTAGCTAGGAAGATGTAGCCCGAGAATTCATGTCGCAGTACAAATACAACGAAGAGCTTGAGGTCACCCGCCGTGATTTAAAGTTGCTCAAACATAACTCTAGGGAATCAATTTGTAACTTCATAGCCTGATGGAGGGAAAAGGCAGCCACCATGACCAATCGGCCATCCGAGGAAGAACAAGTTAATATAGTGAAGAAGAACTTATTACCCCATGTCTGAGAAATAATGGGAGGACAATACTATCCCCACATCCGAGATCTTAGACAAGCAGGAGTAGAAATCGATGAGGGTCTTGCTAAAACAGAAGTTGAACCAAATAAAGTTTATGAACAGTTCACCCCTAGAAAATACGATAAGCCCACTAGTGCTGCAGTCTCAACCATTAACAACATTTGTCAACCAACCACCTCGTGGGCACCAGAAAGTCACCCTATCCCAGTACAAAAGGAATACACCAAGCTTCATTCTCCCCTCTCCAAATTTTATCAGGACCTGTTAAGCCAAAACCTTATCAAACCCTTGGACCCCGTCCATTACCAAATCCATTTCCAAGAAACTTCAAGGCAGATGCTCATTGCTCCTTTCATCAAACTTCTGGCTATACCACTGACCAATGATTTCACCTTCGAAACATAATCCAAGGTCTAATTGATCGGGGTGCCATTGCCCCACCAGCCAATCCTAAGCCAAACACCACTCACAAGCCACTCCCAAATTATGCCAATGCCATCTTCCTAGAAGAAAACCCAGAATTTGATCCCTCAACTCAAATCACACCCATGCACTCTCCCGAACCTCTCCAAGCTTGCCTATATTTCCTCCTACACCCTGTTAGCCTCGTTGATTAGGCATTGTCGCTCCTCACCAGAGCATGCATCGCTGTCCATACCCATTCTGAAAATGGAGGTATGGAATTATCGGAAGTATTAAACCAACTCCTAGAGTTCGGGATGAAATTGCCCCCATAGATGATCGTTGATTGACAAAGGTTCAATACACTGTTCTTAGGAGCAAGAAAATGGGCCCGAGAGTCAGACAGTTGGGTAGTACCGACCAATGAAGCCAACCTAGATGATGTTATCCAGATCATGGAATAATTATTCAGATAAACCAACAATATTTGTAGTATGACCGAGTTACTTAATACTCTGAAGCTACAAGGGCGCCTGATCCCTTCACCCTTACATCTCCCCGTAGAATGATAGAACCTGTACGAAGAAACCATTGAAGTTATGGAATGCATTGACTTTATATGTAAAGACATAATTGTTTCCACTAGATGGCGGATTGAATTTAAAGATAAAAATAAAGATCAAGCATTCGATAAAACTAGCCTGGTAGCCGACATGTGTGGGATGATATCATTTAAAGAATTCCTTGGAGAAATAAAAAAAGTGGCAGAACAACCTGAGATCGATGAAGAAATAGGGTTCATGTTCTTCCCTTTTTCAGTAAATCACATGACCAGATCAGGGAGGCATTACCAGATCCCAAGCTCATTACTAGCCAATGACAAAGGGAAGGGCGTTGAAAACCTTCCTATGCCAGAGACGGACCTCAAGGAAAGAAATATCCTCGACCAACTGAAGAAAACTCAAGCTAATATCACTCTATGGGGGCTTTTCATGTCTTCACAGGTGCACAAAAATGCTTTAATCAAATTGCTCACTGGACCCACAGTTCCTCCTTCTACCACACCAGAAGAGGCGATAAATTTAGTCAGATCCTTGACCTCTACCCGAATGCTATCCTTTTTTTAAGAAGAAATCCCCAGAATTGGGCCAAACCACAATCATGCACAACATCTCCATCGAACTTATGGAGAAGATCGTACCACTCTCTCTTGTCGATAACGGATCTGCCTTGAATATCTACCCATTAAAAACCTTCAAATGTTTAGGACTCAAGGAAAGTGACCCCGATCCAACCTCTGCTATTGTGAGTGCCTACGATAATACTCGTCGATAAGTGACGGGATCCATAAAACTTGTAATATGGGATGGCCCTATAAATCTTGTCGTTGAATTCTTAGTTATTGACATCCCAACTTATTTTAACCTGTTGCTCGGACAACCTTGGTTCCATAGTATCAAGGGTGTGTCTTCCTCACTCCATCAGAAATTGAAGTTCTTCACCGACGGATGAGTCATCACCATCTTGGGCGAAGACGACAATGCCGAGGGTGCAAGCACTAATAATCCAATCCTTGAGATACAGCACGGGACAAATGATATGCTCTTATCAGGATTTCGAGTTGAACCACTTCTACTCCCAACAGGGGATGATTTCAAAGAAAGGGATTGTCTGGAATACGACCCTCATGGCAACGTCAATGTGATTCAGATATTCAGAAACATGCACTTCATACCCGGACTGGGGCTAGAGTAAAGACAAGCAAGGGATACTTGAGCCCATTGTGATGAAAAAGGTTTTCCCTCCTTGTGGATTGGGGTATCAACCATCAGAACAAGAACTCAGAACGATCCTCCAGTATTAACCAAAGAGGAGACTATATTGCATCTAGACTATCCCGGGTGACTCCTTGAATGGATGATTCATCAAAGAAGACAAAGACATCCCATTTTGTGGCTTCCCAAAACCATGGTATGACCATACAGACAAAAAGATGAAGCCTCGAATGGAGATCTTTTTCCAAGACAGCTACCCATGGGGTGAAGGTTACCAACACCACGTACTACTGCTCATTAGAGATATCGAAGATTCAGATGGAAGTGACTCCGAAGATTCCTTCAACTTACAGACACTGGGGCTGACACTCTGTATGGTTCACTCAAGCACTACATCACTGGATCCATCCCCCCTGATTAAAGCCACTGATACACCTCTCTTTAACTGGCATGCTGCACCGATTCTACCTATTGAAATCCCACCTCACCCCAATGTTTAACCCATCTCTTTTTCTATTGTCTATCCTTGCTCCAATGTAATTGAGACCTCCTTTGATGAGGTTCTTAATGTTATTTTTCCTATCAATGAAATAAATGAAGATTTTGAGTATCTTGTTATGCCTTACATTAACTGTTTGGATTCTGATCAAACTTTTGATGATGATGATTTTGTAAATGAACAATTATTAATTAATCTAAATAAGGTTAATAACAAACAACATAACTGCATTCAAGTTAATAAAGAAGAAAAAGTTATTGTTAACCTCGGTTCTAGTAGCCAACTATGAGAGATTAGGATAGGGGCTAGCCTCAACGATCATGAGCGTGCACAACTCAAAGAATTATTGAAGGAATTCATGGATGTCTTTCCATGGTCCTATGACGATATGGCCGGCATTGACCCTGAAATAGCTCAACGTGAGATTCCCACTCTTCCAGATTACAAGCCGGTTAAACAAAGGTTGAGAAATCTCCGTACCGAATGGTCGCTCAAAGTCAAAGAAGAGGTGGTTCAAACAGTTGAACGTGGGCTTCATTCGCATGATCGAATATCCCACATGGCTATCTAACATACTGTCAATAACGAAATTAGGAGGGAAAATTCAGATGTGTGTAGACTATTGGGACTTGAACAAATCCTCTCCGAAGGATGATTACCCGCTACCCAATATCGACATGATCGTGGAAAATACAGCCAGTCACGCTCTCAAGTCATTCGTGGACGGGTTTTCCTGGTACAACCAAATCAAAATGCACCCGGATCACTAAGAAAAAACCGCGTTTATCATACCGTGGGGAACCTTTTGCTACAATTTTATGCCATTTGGTCTCAAGAATGTTGGGGCTACCTACTAGAGGATTGCCACATCCATCTTACACGATCTACTTCACAATGAAGTTGAGGTCTATGTGGATGATATGATTATCAAATCCAAAACTAGAGAAGGTCATGTTCCCGTTCTTCGAAAGTTCTTCGAACGATTGCGATAATATCATATGAAACTCAATCCATAGAAATGTGTCTTCAGTGTTACAAAAGGAAAAATCTTAGGAGTCATGGTTAGTGAGAAAAGGATAGAAAAGGATCCTGAAAAGCTAAGAGACATACTTGAGATACCACCTCCCCGAACGGATAAAGAAGTTCGAGGTTTCCTTGGGAAATTTCAATACATCAGTCGGTTCATCATCCAACTAACCTCCATCTGTGAAATTATTCTCAAACTCCTCTGAAAGGATTCAACCAAGGTTTGGGACGAGGCCTGCCAAGAAGCTTTTGACCGAATCAAGCAATACTGACCCAACCTCCAGTACTCATGCCACCACAGCTTGGTCTCCCCTTGCTCCTATACCTAACCATAACCAACACTGTAGATGGAGATTTTCTATCCCAATACCTTGAAGATTCCCACAAAGAAATAGCCATCTATTACGCCAATCAAAAATTGGTTGGGTATGAAGTCAACTACATTGCTTTGGAAAAAGCATGTGTCATTATTATTTGGGTCACCAAAAAGTTGCGACACTACATGCTCGCCTTCCCTATTAAACATGTATCCCGAATGGACCCTATAAGGTACCTGTTTGAGAAACCCGCCTTATTTAGCCGAATGGACCGGTGGTTGATGCTCCTAACTGAGTTTGATATCATGTACGTCATACAAAAATCCATAAAAGGAAGAGCCATCTCTGACTACCTCAGTGACTACGCCATGGAACAAGCTGACAACTGGATCTCCAAATTCCCAGACGGAAACATCCTCTGCACCGCTCAAGACAACCTTCGATGGAAAATGTTCTTTGACGACGCTTCCAATAAAAAAGGATATGGCATTGGTATACTTCTGATCGCCCTAGATGACTCCCACACTCCAATCTCCATCAAGTTAGATTTCCCCTGCACCAATAACATAACTTAATATAAAGTGTGTACGGTCGGCCTCAAAGTTGATCTCAAGAATGGAATTCAATGCCTAGATGTCTATGGGGATTTTGCCCTCATCATCGGTCAAGTGATCAGAAAGTGGAAAGTTAAGGAAGAGAAACTCTAACCATTCCATGCCCACTTAGAAGAACTAGCCTCTCAATTCTAAGACATCACCTTTTATTACCTACCTCGAGCAAAAAATAACCTATCTGATGCCCTTGCTACCCTAGCCTCCATGGTCAACATGCCCGAAGGAATAACAATGGCCCCCTTCGTAGTTCAAAAGCAAGATAAACCAACCCATTGCTACCACATTGAGCTCATCACCAAAGAAGATCCCGAGCTAGCCAATTGCTGGTACTATGATATCTGGCACCTCCTTAAGCATGGTAGGTATCCCGAGGCTTCCAACAAGAAAGAATGGGCAACCCTCCGAAGACTGGCCGCCCAATACATCATCTGTCACAAAGTACTGTTCAAGAGAAACTTTGATGGAACCCATTTACACTACATCACAGACATTGAAGAGATAATGAAGAAAATCCATAGCGGGGAATGCAGGCCCCACATGAACGGTCACATGCTTGCCCAAAAGATCATCCGATAAGGCTACTACTGGACCACCATGATCTAGGATTGCACCGCCTATGTCCGGAAATGCCTCAAATGCCAACAGTTATCCAACCTTCAACGCCTTCCTCCGCGAGAATTGTACAACATGACTTTTGCCTGGTCGTTCTCCACCTAGGGAATCGACATCATAGGGAAGGTTACACCCAGGGCTTCCAACGGGCATGAGTTCATCCTAGATTCCATTTATTAATTCACCAAATGGGTTGAAGCTAAGTCATACGCAGTAATAAATGCCAAGAAAGTGGCCCAATTCATCAAGAAAAACATCATCTGCCGATATGGGGTCCCACACGAGCTAGTGTCAGATAACGGATTGCATTTCGAGGAAGAAATCACAGAAGTGGTCAACAAGTATAGGATCCAGAGACACAAATCTTCTCCCTACCGACCTCAGAAAAACAGTGCAGTTGAAGCCGCCAATAAAAAACTCAAAGCCATCATCAGTAAGATGACCAAAAGCTATCGAGATTGGGACGACCGAATCCCTTACGCCCTCTGGGGCTACCAAAAGCTGTCAAGATTTTGTGAAGAAAATCTTGTCCTGCGGTGCCGCCATTTTCATCGACTTATATGGAGAAGAGATGGCTCGTCTAGTCAACCTAGACCGTCTCAAGAAATTTTACCCCTAGTCCAAAATCTCAGCACGCTACGACTCTTCTCATCTCCCTTCTATTCTAAAAAAAATAATTAAAAAAAACTCCATTTCCCTCTACCCAGAACTACGTGGGCCTGATCCTTTACGAAAATCATTCTTAGAAAAATTAAAAAATTTCAAAAACCCCAGAGGTACGTAGGCAGCTCATATACGAGCACAACCCTTTCTTCTTCACAAAAAACTATTCTTTTCTTATCCCCGAGAATGACAGTTTATTCTAACATATACTTGAACAAAAGGATTATGCATGCCTTAACGATCGGTATAGATAATTCAAAAAACAAAATTCATCAAAAGGTACCATTGGATGATCTAAAACTTGTTTATTTAACTAATAAGAAATTACTGTACTATGGCCATCCTCGATCCTTGCGGAGGAAGAGGATCCCTTTGGTCCCTCGCGTCCCTCTTGGGAGCGCTTCAGTCGGTGTCATTGATGAGGTAAAAAATGTAGAGAGATGGAGTCGCTAGTCTATTTTACTCAAAACAGACAAAAGAAAAGGGATTCATCCCGGAGGGCAGCATCCAAAGACATACTGATGCATACGAAACCAAAATGATTCGAAAAGGGTCCGAGGGCTATGTTACAAAATGAAAAGGTGTTAGGCACACATTCTGCCCTTACGGTCTCTCATGGGTTGTTGCTATTTTCCTTTATTTCCTCATGATATGTGTGCATGTGTATACGTAGTGGAGATAGGAATCATCTACTTGTATCATGGAAGAGATAAAACGAGTCATCCATAGGAATGTTCCCAAGAATAATATTGGAAAATAGGATTTACGTGATTATCCTGACGTTGATCGTTATAACGAAACAATAATGCACATGGAATAATATGCCACTAAGAACAAATATATGTATATATAGAATTTAAGATAATTGAGTTTAAAGAATATAGAGAAAATAGAAAATGAGAGAAAAGTAGGAATAGAACTCGAGTCACGAGTTTTACCCCGAGATCCCTACGTAGCCTATAGAAGCATCAAAGTCCACATAGTTCGCATGCAAAATGAGGGGTGGGATTTATCCCATAAATCTAGTTGGCGACTTCTCTTATATGCGTGTGTGTGTGTGTGTAAAAAAGTGTTTTAGTTGTGAGAAAAGTGCGAGAATTCTCGTTTGGAATTTATGAGCAAATCCACTTTTTCTTATTTTTTGGGTTTTATTTATATGAAAATAAGTAATGTGCAATAATACCAGATAAAAAGTATCTTAAGATATGTGAGATGAGAGATGAGAGAACAAAAGTACTAAGTAATAAAACAAGTTAATGCGAATTTAGGGGAATTTAAAGAGAGAGTTGAAAGAGTTGAACCTTCTTGGATATCTTGAGATTAATCTTGGATGTTGGAGAGCAGCCCTTGAACTTGGATGATGATGGAGGGCACTTAGTTCACCAAGCTTGATGAAAAAGGTGATGAAAGTTGAAGGTTGGAAAGGGATTTGGATTTGGAAATCACGCTGACTTCGAGAGGGGTTTTATGAGCTTACTGAGAGTAACGGATCTCTGATTTTTCCTCCTTTTGGAATGAGATTAGGCCCTACTTTTTATAGGCCCAAGGAATTGCCAATTGGCATAGACCTGGTCCTGCCAATCGACAGGTGTGTTTAGGCACACTGCCGATAAGCAGGGTTTGGAATCTACCGTTTGGCAATGTCTTTTAGGTTCCTTCGAAAAATGGATCGTAGAGCACGAACCGTTGATCCAAATCATGCACGGGGTAATCCATTGGAAAGGTATTTTAGATACCTTTGAAAGTCCTTGGACTTCTCTGGGGTTCGATAGTTGACTTTGGGTCAAATGTGGCTCGAAATCATTCGTCGGTCCTTTAAATATGGAAACTTCGAACGCAAACGGATTGGTCATTCGCATGGTAAGTCCGAATTGCGCACGGGGCAGACCATTAGAAAGGTTAGGAGATGTACTTCGACATTCCAAAGAGTTTGACCTCGTTTGGGGAGTTGACTTTGGTCAATCGGGACCTGGAAGTGTTCGGTGATTTTTCGAGTAAAAAGGATCGTTCGTCCGTATCGTATGTCAGAATCGCGCACGGGGCAGGCCGTTGGAAAGGGGTTTTAGTTCCCTTCAAAGATTCATTAAGTCTCGATCGAGATGAAGAGTTGACTTTGGTCAAATGGAGCCTGGGAACGTCCGGTGACCTCCTGATCGAGTTTCGGTGGAAAATATGTCGTTCGTCCGCACTGTAAGTCAGAATTGTGCACGGGATGGATTGTTAGAAAGAGAATTTAGTGCCCTTCGAAGATTCATTTAGTCTCTTTTGAGCTGAAGAGTTTAACTTTTGGTCAAACGGAGCATGGGAGTGCCTGATCGCCTTTGGGTCAGTACCCGGGGTATGACTTGGGTTTGCAATGGTGAAGGGATGTTCTAGGGACCTAAGGAGAGGTTAGGGGGTATTAGAATGGGATGTCTGTAGAGCCCCTCAAGGATGAGTTTGGAACAAACAAAAGTCGTCGAATAGACACCACATAATTCCTTTGAAAGACGATGACCGGGGGTCGATTCTGAGGACCTATGGATAAGGATAATCGATTCTGCAAGTCAAAGAAGATTGTGAGGGCTTGAAGATAAGGGTGACCAATTCTGCGGGTCAAAGCCGATTCGATGGGATTAAAGGGGCATATTGGGTATGGTCTTAAAGAAAGCAATGACCAAAGATTTAGGTCAATTTTGAAGACCTACAGCAATGATGGGGGTGACCAATTCTACGGTTCGAAGCCAATTCTGAGGGCTTAGGTTGTGATGACCGATTCTACGGGTCAAAGCCAATTATGTGCGCTTAAGATGAGATGACCAATTCTGCGGGCCTAAGGTGAGGTGAACAATTCTGCGGGTCGAAGCCAATTCTGCGAGCTTAAGATAAGATGACCAATTCTACGGCTCGAAGACAATTCTGTGGGCTTAAGGTGATATGACCAATTCTGCGGGTCGAAGCCAATTCTGTGGGCTTAAGGTGGGATGACCAATTCTGCGGGATGAAGCCAATTCTGTGGGATTAAGTTTGAGATGACCAATTCTACGGGTCGAAGCCAATTTTGCGGGCTTAAGGTGAGATGACCAATTCGGCAGGTCGAAGCCAATTCTGAGGGCTTAAGTTGAAATGACCAATTCTACGGGCGAAACCAATTCTGCGGGCTTAAGTTGAGATGACCAATTCTGTGGGTCGAAGCCAATTCTATGGGCTTAATGTGAGATGACCAATTATGCAGGCCGAAGCCAATTATGCGGGCTTAAGTTGAAATGACCAATTCTGGGGGTCGAAGCCAATTTTATGGGCTTAATGTGAGATGACCAATTCTGCGAGTCAAAGCCTATTCTGCCGGCTTAAGGTGAGGTGACCAATTTTGCGGGTGGAAGCCAATTCTGCAGGCTTAAGTTAAAATGACCAATTCTATGAGTCGAAGCCAATTCTGTGGGCTTAAGTTGAAATGACCAATTCTGCAGGTCGAAGCTAATTCTGTGGGCTTAAGTTGAAATGTCCAATTCTACGAGTCGAAGCCAATTCTGCGGCCTTAAGGTGGGATGACCAATTCTACGGGCTTAAGTTTGAGATGACCAATTCTGTGGGTCGAAGCCAATTCTGCGGGCTTAAGGTGAGATGACCAATTCTGCGAGTTGAAGCCAATTCTGCAGGCTTAAGTTTGACAAGACCAATTTTACGGGTCAAAGCCAATTCTGAGGGATTAGGTTTGACATGACCAATTCTGCGGGTCGAAGCCAATTTTGCAGGCTTGATTTAAAATGACCAATTTTACGGGTCGAAGCCAATTCTAAGGGCTTAGGTTTTGATGACCGATTCTGCGAGTCGAAGCCAATTCTGCGGGCTTATGTTTGAGATGATAAATTATGCGGGTCGAAGCCAATTCTACAGGCTTAAGTTTAAAATGACCTCGGGGAACTCTGCTGGGGAAATTACCTCGTGATTTTGATTTGAATTGGGGAGCTGATTGCTGGGGAAATCCTTATGTGTCTTCCGGAGACTTTATCGGGGGAACAGTTAATTTGAAGCTAAGGAAGCGATTAGGTGGTCCAGGGTTTGAACATATTTCTTGGGGAAAATTGAGACCTTTGGGGAATAGGAGATGATCCTGAAGTTTTGGACGTTGTCATGGAGAGATTCACATGTCTTTTGAGAGTTTCGCTGGGTAAATAGGGGTTCTTCTTATGGGAGTGTGAAATTTTCTTGGTGAAAATGTTCTAACTCCTTTTCAAGATTTTTAGGAATTTTCTGAGGATTTTTCAGGGTGACCTTTTACCCTTGGGGGACGATCATTCAGGACACAGGGTTGACTGGATTAAATGCGCAGATGAGGCATTTGCTTGCGCATAAATTTTTCCACTCTTGGTATCTCGAGGAGAGGGTGGTCTGACAGATTGCTGAGTGGAGTTGGTGGTGCCACTTGTGAGGCCCCCTATGTCTATGAGGTAGGAGCGGCTACTGCCATAGGATGCGAGGATCGCGACGATGATTGGCGAGTCCTACCTGTTGTACACCGATACAGCTATGCCTTATGATTATATGGACTTTATGATGATCTAGCTGATAGCACCCAGCATATATGATGCACTGCCCTTCCCTCCTATGAGTTCGAGTCGGCCAGTAGGGTCCTCCTACAACAGTGGCGGTCCTTCGACATCTGCGGCGATGGAGACTTCAGAAGTTCCCTTTGTGCGGTTGCATATTCCTTCATATAATATTCGCTGGGCTGATGGAGGTATGGTGCCTATGTTGCATCGTCCTCGTGCAATGGACCCGCAGGAGTTGTGCTTGACTGAGGAGGTTCTTCATCCTGAGGTATATCTTTTTGTTATTTTCTTTTCCTTTTTTTTTTATCTTTTTTGCTTGATACCAATTTTGCCTTTTCTTGCATCACGTACGGGTGTCTACCACTTGGCTTAGGGATATTAGGGACTGGATATCTTCGGCGACTGCCCATATTCGGGACGCAGTTTTTCTTCCTTCTTGCTTGGTGTCATCTTCCTGATTCGGGGAGGAGTCTGGTTCAGGTAGTTGTGTTGCGTCATCTCGCCGTTGGGGAAAGAGAGAGCGTCACAGGGGTGGAACCTCTTAGGAGAGATAGGTGAAGATTAGGTGAGAGAGAGAAAGAGAGAGAATGTGGGTTTGGGCTGAGTCCCGTTGTTGTTTTTGCTTTTCTTTATTTCCTACAAGATTAATGTAACATAGGGAAATATTTATGCAATGAAATGAAGTTTTTTTTATTATCTTTTGTTAATGATAAATGAATTAATGCACATGTGCTTTTTAGTTTGATGCTGAGACAATAAAAAGAAATATTTTTGGGATTTTGAAAGGAAATTCTATGAGAATTTATATAAGGATAAAAAGGGGATTTTTGAAATTCTGTTGAGAATATCAATTTATTTTGAGTTTTCTGAATTTTGACAAAAGAGGAAAAAGGAAAATTTCCAGAAGTAAGGGGTTTTCGATCGACAAGCACATTATCCTGCCTGTGGGCAGGTCAGTCTAGTCCCATCAATTTAAAGTTTTAATTGGTACCCTCTTCAGCCTTTGGTACCTATGGGGCAGAATTTTCTTCGATTTTAGCAAGGGTTATGCCTTTTATGGGAGTTTTCAAGTATAAAAGAGGGGTGAGAGTGACGCGACTAAGAACGTGTCTCAGAAGTGCATTCTCTCTAGGCTCAAGTGCAAGCCTGTCGCGTTAGTAATAAACCCGGTAAGTCGGGTATCATATCCTCGGGGAAATAGGACAACTAAGTTATGATGAGGTTGGACAGATGAAGAAATCCTAACTCTGACTCTAAAGAAAAAGAAAAAATGATTTGATTTGAGAATTGGCTACAACTAAATGCAATTTTGAAATTATGAAAGAAATGCACTAAAGTATGAATGGAATGCAACTATTCTAAATTATCTAAATTATTAACGATGAATGATTTAAAACTCGAACTATATGATGAAGAAAATAGGATGGGAATGCAATCCCTCAACTCTAGTGTATTGCAGATATAAAACTAATCATAAATTTAAGTGATTAATTATACCCAGAATTTAGTACTTCCAAGCATTACGTATATGAGGTTCAAGCCAGCACCATACTTAATCAGAGGACGAGTAAATCGGTATTGCGATAGTTACATTTGAATTGCATTCTGAAGCATCCCGGTTACCCTGAAGAAAACGAGATCCAAAGATCTATAATTATCGCATTTCTACGCAATACGATCATAATAAACCATTAAATTTATAGGACGAATTTTATACACATGCAACTACTACATCAGGTTGGGTTCATGTATCTCGACCTTTAAAAGTCTAGCCTACCATGATGAAAATAATGAAAACGATTTTGAATTGTAGGAAGTCATGATTAAACTAAGGAAAAATTGAAGAATGATGTAAACGGGAAATTAGACAGAGGAAATTAATCACTAATCTTACCAAATCACTCAAAGGATTAACTACAATTACTTGTAATCATAGAAATCTGAACAATCTTCAATCTTGGAATTAAATTTATAATCTATCTTCAAACTAAGGTTTTTCTGAAAAGAATGGAAAATTAGCTAAATTCTCCATCCTTAAATTGATAATAACTCGCGTTTAAATACCCTACAAAACTCCAAGAGTTTTAGCTGAACTAGGACTCTCCATTAGAGGAGGAGTAAAAAATAAAATTTCCACAGTCGGACCGGTCCGATCCTCCTTCGGTTCGGTCTGGATGGAATCCGGATCGGTTCATTTATTTCTTGGCCGGATTGATCCTGTACGGATCGATTCATTTATTTTCTTTCATCTTCGATTTATCTCCGATCCGAGGATCTCTGGAAATTAGCATATCGGATCGGTCCACACCGAATCGGTCTGAATCTCCTTTGACTTTTTCATCAGACTTTGACTGCTCATAACTGTCACACCGGGACTCCGATTGAGGTGCCGTTTCTTCCAACGTTCTCATGAACTTGATATCTTCAACTTCTATTTAGATGCCTCATCCAAATTTCGGGTAAAAATGAAAATTTTACCCTTTTGACTTTCCTTCTTTTCTTTCTCGATTCTCCTGGTTTCTTTCTTTCTTTAATTGTCATCAAATACCTGTAAAATCAGTACGAAATACCAGAAAGTCGGGGTTCTCATTAGAATAAGTCAGTAGCAAGATTATGAGATAAAATCAAATCGATTACGTTGTTCGAGGTGCTAAAGTAACTAAATTAAAGGGATAAATTGGGAAGAATTTATGCCTAATCAAATCCTCCTAACTTAGAACTTTGTGCGTCCCGAGCAATGTAAAAGAATCCTAGTAAGGCTTAACTCTTGAAAATCATTTTATTGGGATAGAATACCTTTTTTGCGGGCAAGCGATTGCATTTAGCATATGCAACAAGACTATAAACCCCTAGGTTACCCTAGTAGGACGAGTTGTGTCTTGTGAGGGTTTGCAGAGAATATACCCACAAAATTTGACTCGAAGAAATTTCAAAATATGCAAAAATAATATAATTCAAACTTTCCCAAAAAATAGTCATCATCAAGTCATGCTCAGTAGTCTCAAATCATAGTGCGTGTGTGCAAAGCCAGAAATTTTACCGCTAATTTCCACCGATTGATCATTACGTTACTTATCTGAAAATTCGTTTTGATTTCAAATTCTCACGAAATGCTCTCACAAACAAATCTCTCGGATTATGGCTATTCTCTCGGTATGCGTGACATAAAGAGTAAATATATTGGATGCAAAGTCACGCACACAAGTAAAAAAACTGAAATTTTATAGTGATAGGATCTCATCAATGGAATACGGTTTTAAAAATGGGAACATTGCCTCTTATTCACGCATTTAATCTCTTTTATTAACATCTGGTGTCCTAGCTCTCCACGCGGTAACCAATTTCGCAATTTTGGACTCGGTTAGGACTTTTTCAGGTTTTCAAGTATATTGGGTAAAATGAAAATGATAAGGAAGGTTGGAATTGGAAAAGTCATTTATGATGTCCATTTGTGCTTTTTCGGGCTTTTGCTCATTTTCTCTTCTTTTTCTCTATTTTTGTTTCTATTTTTTACTTCTTTTCTTTTCTTGCTATTTTTGTTGAGCATATCTATTTTTTTTTCTTGCCCCTTTTTATGCACTTTTCGAACTTTATTCGATAAATATTTGATTTTCACAATTCCGAGCTTTTTGGGTTTTTGAGTTGTCAAACGAAAGGAAAAATTATTCGGCTCAATTTGGGTTATAAATGGATAATTTTTCGCTACTTTTTATGCCAATATTTTTGGGTGACAAACGAGGGCCTACTTCATTGTCCAAAATACTAATTGCATTACCATATGCGTCTCGAGATGAATTAAGTTTAGAGATCAATTTTGGCATGTTTTTCAAAGCAATATCACACACAATTTTCATAACCGATCAAAATGAAAGGATTGAGATCCTCGACGAATTTTTAGGTGCTAAAAAGAACTTTGAGTTAACAATTAACTCGAATTGATTTATAAATTTCACAAAGATGAAAGGCTCGAATCTCACCGGGTTTGTTATTCTCCACACGTATTCGTTAAGTCATCAATTTTCGTACAATTTCCATCTTTGGTCAATTTTGGCTTTGTGTATTTGAATTTTACAACTTGAGAATTTAAACCGACTTATAATAATATTTTTGAAAATTTTGAATTCCAATTTTTATTTATTTTGAACAAAAATATTTTTGGATTTTTCAAAAATTTATGATTTTTTTTTTTTGAGATTTTTGGGCATTTTTGAAAATTTGTGAAGTTTTGGAA
Source organism: Sambucus nigra (assembly GCA_949130495.1). Taxonomy (NCBI): domain Eukaryota; kingdom Viridiplantae; phylum Streptophyta; class Magnoliopsida; order Dipsacales; family Adoxaceae; genus Sambucus; species Sambucus nigra. The sequence goes on along the minus strand of OX422211.1, from coordinate 552,048,203 downwards.
ATACACACTTGTGACCCCCCCTAACTTAGACTTTTGCATTGTCCTCAAGCAAAAAGGACTAAAATCTAAACAAGGCAAAATAAGAAGTGCGATAAATAAAACAAATAAATGGAGAAAATGCAGATTTTTATAAAACAGGACTGTAATTCAATAGCAGGAAAGAGCATACAACATGTGAACAAGGGAAACAACTAAAAAGTATCACAAACAACCAAAGCTTCATTGGGGTGGTGGCTGGGGAGAGCTGGGAGAGTCAGGGACATATGGATCATAGAAGTAGGATGGCAAAGGCTCGTTGGGATCCCCTTGGCATCGGTATAAGTCTGCTTGGAAACGAAACATCATGCTTGTATCGCGGCGGTAGTCGGTCATAAAGTTGTTGAATCGCATCTCCAGGGCCGACATACGATTGGTGAGGTCGCTACCCGCCCATTCGAAATCTAGATCGTCTTCTTCTTCAGCTGACTCTTCATCCACACCCACGTCTCCCATCTCCACATCAGCACCTGCCTCTTCTTATTCCTCTTCCTCACTTGAGGCAGCATCGTCCTCGTTACCACTTCCACGCCTCACCCGAATGATGGCCAGCTGTTTGGCGCTCCGCGTGCGGGTTCCTTGCCTAAAAGTATCGGGCAGGAGAGTACGTTCAAGAGGCGCCTCAATGCCAGCATCCTTGAGAATGGAGGTAATCATTCGAGCATATGGAAGTGGGGATACACCTTTCTCATCCATGGCTGCAACGAGGATGTCAGCGTATAGGGTGTGAGCAAGGTTAATTGGAGTGTGGGGATCAAAGAGGTGGTATGTCAATGTGGCTTGACGGGGACACATTGCGTAATCGTTGGATGTTTGCAAAATGTTAACACACAAAATTTGGAATGTGAGGCGTGATTTCTCGTTAAGTCGGCCAACAGCGACAATCTACCCCCTCCACGCAACGTCAAGGGAAATTCGCTCCATAATCAGTTCCTTGGCTACCGAGGCGACATTCCTTGGGTATGTGTAGTCCTGAACATCGGGAACATTGTATTTGCCCAACTTGGCAGTGGGAAGGGACAAAGAAAAGGGAATGATGTTACCGCCAACATAGGCTTGAGACTCGAATTGGCCCGTTCGAATAAGGGAGCCATAGAAGGAGCGAAACTCGATGGCCCATACCACCTCGTAGGGTTCATTAAGGAAACGACACCAACCCTAGGCATGAAGAGAGCGGTGATGGAATTGGGCAGCCCTGCCCATTGGACTGCGCGCTCCATGTGGATTTTATAATTTGAACCAAAGAAACGAGTGCACCAATGCTCCTCTTGGAGGGAACAAAATTCACCATGGCCAGAGGGTAGGATTTTGGTTGAGTCATATTTGACGGAGGGGGCTCTTTGGGCCATTGGAAAAAGGAGAGTTTGCTGGAACAAAATAAGTAGAGAGAAGAGAGGAGGGATGTGGTTGGAGGTGTGGAGGAAAATGGGGGAATTGAGTGTGTATTTATAGGTGGGGGTGGGTAGGGTTTTGCAATTGGAGGGAAAGCGTTTGGAGGGAAAGAAGGGATGTATTTGGGAGGTAAATTGAATGGTTGGGTATAGTGGGACGAATTGGGACGTAAGGGAAGGTGTTGTGGAGAAGGGGGTGCACCTAGGGAAAGGGGAAAGACTGCAGAAACTGGACTGATCCTGGTGGTATAGGACCGGATCGGTCCAGTCCTTTTAATTTTTAAGCTTTTTAATTACCGGATTGATCCGACTCTAAAAGAAATGAACCGATCCAGTCCAGACCGGTCCGGACCAAAAATAAAATAACCGATCCGGTTCTTGCATTTAAGCTGTAATTCTCCCCTAAATTAATTTCGATCGCTCTTCTTCGAAAGTTTTCGACTCTCCGCACTGCTTCCTATCAATTTTGGCTCAACACCCTCTCGATTCCTATGATCAACGAAATTTGACTCAATTTCTCGAAACATGTGAATGTTCTCACCTTATTGTACCCTAATCATAGGGAGTCTCACTACTCACACGACTCTCGTCTACTATACACAATAATTCACCCCATACGCGTCGGGGGTGTGACGACCTCACTGTAACTGTTCATTTTACCCCGTAAACGGGGTCCGATAACCAAACGGTGTCGACTTCTTCCACACACACCTCTAGATATGGCTTTAGGCATTGTCCATTTACTTTGAATGTATTTCCCCCTTTCAAATCGTCTATCTCAATAGCTCCGTGAGGGAAAACATTCTTCACAACGAACGGGCCAGACCATCATGACTGCAACTCTTTTCAGCGAATGATATTATCATGAGCGAGTTTCATCCTTTCTTTGGAAATTTTTGCATTCTTATACGCATCATTGCGTATCTCTTCTAATTCATTCAATTGAAGCTTGCGAGCTTCACCGGCCTTATCCATGGAAAAGTTCAACTCCTTAATCGCCCAATATGCCTTATGCTCTAATTCCACGGGGAGAAGGCAAGGTTCTCCATACACAAAATGGAAAGGGGACATACCGAGCGGATTTTTGTATGCGGTACGATAGGCCCATAGTGAATCGTTCAATCTAAGTGACCAATATTTCCGGGTAGGATTGACGGTCTTTTCAAAAATGTTCTTGATTTACCGATTTGCTAGTTCGGCCTGCCCATTCATTTGTGGGTGATAAGTCATTCCAACCTTGTGAACGACACCATATTTTCTCATGAGCTTCACAAATGGCCTATTACAAAAGTGTGTGCCATTATCACTAATTATCGCTTTCGGAGCACCGAAGCGGGAAAGTATGTGTTCCTGTAGGAACTTAATCACCATTTTGTTGTCATTGGTCTTGGTATTTATAGCTTCCACCCATTTAGAAACGTAGTCTATCGCGACAAGGATGTATAGGAAACTAAAGGACGGGGGGAAAGGGACCATGAAGTCAATATCCCAACAATCGAAGATCTCAATAATGAGTATGGGGGTAAGAGGCATCATGTCTCGTCGAGTAATAGTTCCCATGCTTTGGCACCTATTTCAAGATTTACAAGCATTGTTCACATCCCGAAATATTATGGGCCAATAGAGGCTGCATTATAGAATTTTAGCGGTCGTCTTTTTCGTCAAAAAGTGGCCTCCACAAGCTTTCGAATGAATTTCGGGATCTCGTCATCCGGCACACAACGACAAATGATTTGGTCGGTGAAATATTTAAATAGAAAAGGATCATCATAGAAAAACATGCACGACCAAGTGATAAACCTCTTCTTATCTTGCGGTGTCCAATTCGAAGGGACGGATCCCATGACAAGATAGTTCACGATATCCGCAAACCAGGGCAAAGAAGAGGTAACAAGGAGTTCCTCATTTAGAAAGTATTCGTCTATGGGTATTGGATCACTAGGTACGTCGGACGAAAGCCGTGGTAAGTGGTCGGCAACGACATTTTCTACTCCTTTCTTATCTTTAATGGAGAGATTAAACTCTTGTAGGAGTAGGATCCACCTTATGAGGCGCGGCATTGTGTCTTTCTTCACGAGTAGGTATTTCAATGTCGCGTGGTCGGTGAAGCAAGTAATAGGAGAACCGATAAGGTAGGACCAAAATTTGTCAAGAGCAAAGACTACCTCTAGCAACTCCTTCTCGATAGTGGAGTAATTGATTTGTGGTTCGATAAGAGTTAGACTAGCATAGTAGATGACATGAGCCTGTTTGTCTTTTCTTTGGCCCAAAACAGCCCCTATCGCATATTCGCTAGCATTACACATAAGTTCGAATGGTAAAGACCAATCCAAAACTTGCATGATGGGTGCGGACACAAGCATGGTTTTCAGCTTTTCAAAAGCTCTTTGGCATGATTTCGTCCACTCAAATGGGTTATCCTTCATAAGTAGGTTGCTTAAGGGCCTAGCGATGGCACTAAAGTCCTTAATGAACCTTCGATAAAACCCTGCATGGCCCAAGAAGGAGCGCACGTCTTTGAGATATTTTGGTGGGGGTAGATCGGTTATGACATCTATATTAGCTCTATCAACTTCTATCCCCTTGGATGAAACTATGTGGCCAAGAACTATTTCCTCGGTGACCATGAAGTGGCATTTCTCCCAATTCAGCACTAAGTTCTTTTCCACACACCGGGCAAGTACCTTTTCCAGTTTTTCAAGACAAAGATCGAAAGAGGTACCAAAAATGCTGAAATCGTCCATGAACACTTCAAGTCCTCTCTCGACCATGTCGCTAAATGGGCTCAACATGCACCTTTGAAAGGTTGCGGGTGCATTACACAAGCCAAATGGCATACGTTTGTATGCAAACGTATCAAAAGGGCAAGTGAAAGTTGTTTTCTCCTGGTCAAGTACATCTACCTAAATTTGGCTATATGAGGAATAACCATCAAGGAAGTAATAGTAAGGGTGGCCCGCTACTCTTTCAAGCATCTGATCAATAAATGGAAAAGGGAAATGGTATTTCCTAGTTCATGCATTGAGTTTTTGGTAATCAATGCAAACGTGCCACCCGATAGTGGCACGTTGGGGGACTAGCTCTCCATTAGCATTCTCAATCACTGTCATGCCCGACTTCTTCGGGACCACTTGAATAGGGCTCACCCATTTGCTATACGAGATTGGGTAGATAATCACGGCATCCAATAGCTTAATGATCTCGGTCCTCACCACTTCTTTCATATTAGGGTTTAGTATTATTTGCATTTATCTTGAGGTCTTGACATCCTATTCGAGATGGATCTTGTGGGTGTAAATCAAAGGACATATCCCTTTCAAATCAGAAATGCACCAACCAAAAGCACCTTTGTGCTTCCTCAGAATCTTTAGTAGTTTACCCTCCTGCTCTTCGTCTAGGCTAGAGGAGACAACAACAGGAAATGTCTCATCCTCTCCTAGGTATGCATATTTAATATGGGAGGGGAATTTCTTCAATTCGAGGTTTGGAAATTTTTCACTGGAAGGAACCATGCGTGTTTCCCTTGGCGGTAACTCCTCGAATCAAAAAACCCAATTCACATCTCTTGCGCCCTCGTCAGACGCTCTCTCATCAAGTAACTCTCTCAACTCAACCTCCCTCTCTAATGCGGTGTAAATCTCGTCGCTCTTGTGACTCGACGCTAAATAGGACCCTAAGGCGTCTCCACGATAATTTTCCTCGAAATGCTCCTCTACGATCTTGTCTATTAAGCTCACCGCATGAAGATCATCTTCGTCTCCCGTCTGTTGAGCGATATGGAAGATGTTAGTCTCTAAAGTCATGTTCCCAAAAGTGAGTTGCATTTGCCCATTTTGAGTATTGATGATGGAATTAGCTGTAGATAAGAATGGGCGCCCAAGAATGATGGGAACATGGTTACTCGAGGTTAAGGGGGGCTCCATGTCCCAAATGACAAAGTCTATCGGGAAGTAGAAAGTGTCAACTTGGACGATCACGTCCTCAACTATGCCTCTTAGGATCTTCACAGTTCGATCTGCTAAATGGAGAGTGACCTTTGTGGGCTTGAGTTCGCCCAAATCAAGTTGCCTATAGATGGCGTACGGGAAGATATTGACGCTTGATCCCAAATCAAGTAAGGCTTTCTCAATTTTATTTTCTCCAATGATGCAGGAAATGGTGGGTGCACCGGGATCTTTGAACATGGTCGGGAGATCATTGATTAGGATGGATCTCACGTTCAGTGCTAGAAAGACATTTTTCTTTACCTTCATCCTCCTTTTTACTGTCAACAAGTCTTTGATAATTTTTGCATAAGATGGAATTTTCTTAATAGCATCGAGGAAAGGTAAATTTATCTTCACTTGCTTTAGTACGTCTAGCACTTCATTACGGGGGTTTCCTTTGTGAGAAGGAATCAACCTTTGAGGAAACGGTGTCGCGGTGGGTGGTTTCACAACTACCTCGGGCTCACTAGTGTCCTCTTTATCACTCTCCTTCAAGGGGACATCTTCGGCCTCTTTCGTGTCGGGCGAAATCTCCTTGTCTTTGGTTGCATTGTATGGGGGAGGTGATAAATAAATGACTCTCACACTAAGAATAGTGGTCACAGCTTGACATTACTCCTGATGTTCTGTCGAGGTGGATCTAACACTAGTTTGACCTTGAGGTGGTCTTTGGACCTGGGCAGGAAACTTTCATTTCTCTTGGATACTCAACGATGATTGCAACTGTGAAATGTTCGCATTCATGTCATTCATCATGCACTCATGCCTAGCATTAGTTACAGCCTGGGTATTGATAAAGTGGTTGATCGTATCCTCGATACTTCTCCGCGGTGGAGGGATGTATGCTCCTAAGGTGGTGGTGCCTGCACATATCCTTGCATGTGTGGAGCATGTTAAAAATGCGGTGATGGAGGAGGGGCAACATGTGAATTAGGATTCATCGCAGCATGTTATTGCCCATAGCTAAAACCAGGGTGGTTTTCCCATGAAGGATTGTAAGAATCCCGTACGGTGCATCGAAATTACCCTTAAAGCCTCCTATGCCACTGACTTGCTCTTGAAGCATCACTTTGTAGGTGGGTGTAGTAGGGCATTCCTCAGTTGAATGACCCGCCTCACAAATTTCACACACCTTCTATAGGGGGTTTGGGATGGATCCAGTTAGTCCTCTTTCATATACCTCACGTAGGTATCGCAGTCCTTTCTCAAGCATATCGAGTCGACTGTCCGCTATAGAATACTTTTCTACATGAAATAGGTCGGACGTCGATGGAGTGGTGGTCACTTGATGATTTTGATTTTGAGAATTAGGGTCAGATGTATCCCAGGATTCGGTAGTCTCGGAGACATACCTCAGGTGAAGCTCAACATCGTTCACGTCTAAGTCGACAAACGGACCACTACCCATGGTTTCAAAAAGTTTCCTGGAGTTAATGTTCAACCCATTATGGATAAAGGAAATGATTTATGTTTTATCAAAATCATGATAGGGACACGAGGCAATTAACTCATTGAAACGCTCGTAGCATCGGTCTAATGACTCATTTTGTAATTGTCAGAAAGCTTGAATTTGAGCCTTGATGGAATTCGTTCGATATGGGGGAAAGAACTTCTTGAGAAATTTGGATTGTAGCTCGTTCCATGATGAAATTGAATTTGGAGGTAAAGACCATAGCCAGGTCTTAGCCTTATCCTTTAGCGAGAATGGGAGGTGTTTAAGACGGAGCACATCTTTTGTGCAAGTTTGATCGCTAAGAGTCTCGCACGCCTCCTCAAATTCCATGATGTGGGCATATGGCTTTTCTGAATCCATTCCATGGTAAGTGGGAAATATTTGGATCATCCCATTCCTAAAGAGAAATTTCCCAGCATTGTATGGGAGTAAAATGCATCCCGAAGTGAAAATGCGCTCGGGATATAAGATGACTCTCAAAGGGCGATACGGGGCCTTTCCCTCGTCGGTGGTTGCACTACCGTGTTGTGACATGTCTCTCTATCTCAAAGATTCGGTATCCTCACTCGGTATACTCGGAGCATTCTCTGAAGTGTGTCCTAAAAAGTAAAACGGGGTGTTATTTGAGATTGAGTGTGACGGTGTGAGAGGTGGAACCCAGAATTGTGGAGCGTTAGGAGTGTGACGGCTATCAGGGTCATACTCAACTATTGAATTTTCGTGAATGTGGGTTGGAGTATTATGGGGAGTTGGAGTGAGTTCAGAATTTTGCATTAACATCTTATGAGAGATGATGATGAATCTTTTTGTGCTTCTTTTTAATTTTTTTATGTTTTTGGATTTTATTTTATTTTTAGATTTTTGGTCAGAGATTTGGATTGACTCAATCTAATCCTAAGTCTACCTAAATACACGGCAACGGCGCCAAAAACTTGACGCGACTAAAAATGTGTCTCAGAAGTGCGTTCTATCTAGGCTCAAGTGCAATCCTGTCGCGTTAGTAATAAACTCGGTAAGTCGGGTATCGTATCCTTAGGGAAATAGGATAATGGAGTTGTGACGACGTTGGACAGATGAAGAAATCCTAACTCTGACTCTAAAGAAAAAGAAAGAATGATTTGATTTGAGAATTGGCTACAACTAAATGCAATTTTGAAATTATGAAATAAATGCACTAAAGTATGAATGGAATGCAACTATTCTAAATTATCTAAATTACTAACGATGAATGATTTAAAACTCGAACTATATGATAAAGAAAACAGGACGGGAATACAATCCCTCAACCCTAGTGTATTGCAGATATAAAACTAATCGTAAATTTAAGTGATTAATTAGACCCGGAATTTAGTACTCCCAAGCATTACGTATATGAGGTTCAAGCCCACACCATACTTAATCAGAGGACGAGTAAATCGGTATTGCGATAGTTACATTCGAATTGCATTCTGAAGCATCCCGGTTACCCTGAAGAAAACGAGATCCAAAGATCTATAATTATCGCATTTCAACGCAATACGATCATAATAAACCATTAAATTTATAGGACTAATTTTATATACAGGCAACTACTACATTAGGTTGGGTTCATGCATCTCGACCTTTAAAAGTCTAGCCTACCATGATGAAAATAATGAAAACGATTTTTGAATTGTAGGAAGTCATGATTAAACTAAGGAAAAAATGAAGAATGATGTAAATGGGAAATTAGACAGAGGAAATTAATCACTAATCTTACCAAAGAACTCAAAGCATTAACTACAATTACTTGTAATCACAGAAATCTGAACAATCTTCAATCTTGGAATTAAAATTATAATCTATCTTCAAACTAAGGTTTTTCTGAAAAGAATGGAAAATTAGCTAAATTCTCCATTCTTAAAATGATAATAACTCGGGTTTCAATACCCTACAAAACTCCAAGAGTTTTAGCTGACTCTCCATTAGAGGAGCAGTAAAAAATAAAAATTCCACAGTCGAACTGGTCCGGTCCTCCTTCGGTTCGGTCTGGCTAGAATTCGAATCGGTTCATTTATTTTCTTTTAGCTTCAATCCATCTTCGGTTCGGGATTCTCGGGAAATTGGCATTTCGGATCTGTCCAGACCGGATCGCTCTGAATCTCCTTTGACTTTTTCTTCAGACTTTGACTGCCCATAACTTTCACACCGGGACTCCGATTGAGGTGATGTTTTTTCCAACGTGCTAGTGAACTTGATATCTTAAAGTTCTATTTAGATGCCTCATCCGAATTCTGGGTAAAAATTACAATTTTTCCCTTTTGACTTTCCTTCTTTTCTTTCTCGATTCTCCCAATTTCTTTATTTCTTTAATTGTCATTAAATACCTGTAAAATCAGTACGAAATACCAGAAACTCAGGGTACTCATTATAATAAGTCAGTAGAAAGATTATGAGCTAAAATCAAATTGATTACGTTGTTCGAGGTGCTAAAGTAACTAAATTAAAGGGATAAATGGGGAAGAATTTATGCCTATTCAGAGATTGGAGTGTTTTTTTTTCACACCCTCACATTCCTAACTTTCTTGTTCTGTGAGATGGCTCTCCATGGTAGTGTTTAGTTTCCCAACTACCTCGAGACTTTGGAGGTGGTGTTCTCTTATAACGTCAACTACGATGCTTACAACATGCGTCGAGTTTCTTTATGGAGTAATCATCCCATATAGTGGAATATGCTGATGGCGGCGGTACAATTTTGCTACCTGAAAACCATGTATTCTGCTTTGCCTTGGAAGAAGTATGTCCAACTTATGAGGATTTTCTGCCATGTTGGAATAAGTCCCGACGTTGTCGCGGCTCCACCTGAGTTTTCCCGTTCTTCTGGGGAGTTGTTGGCTGGGCTTCTTTATGTTTCATCCTCGGCGGCCAGATCATTGGTGGCTGGAGGTATGATTTCTCTTCCTATGGTGTTACAGTCCGTGCATTTGTAGGAGGTTGGTGAAGCTGGATATGCCGGAGCTGTCGTTCTAAGCTTGGTTTCAAAATTACTGCTGGTGATCGGGGAGCTGCTGATGGACCCACAACTTGTACCTATTACTTCATGGATATCCTACCATCGCAATCCAGCGGCGGTGATACTGGTGGAGACTTTGAATGGCCTGGATGCCTAGCGAGAAGGTCGTTCTGAATTTCTGAGGGGTAGCCCTATGATGTTGTTCTTGTGGTTGTCTGAAATATTCCGCTTGGTGACTCCTTCGGAATACCCTTTGTCGACTATACCCAATTTCTTTTCGCTCCATTTCATCAGAGTTGGCCTGGATATTGAGAGCCGGGAGAACTAGTTCTTGGAGCATAGGGTTCTAAATCTGTATTAGTCAGTGCCTTGGTGGGGACAGCTACTGCCTATTCTGAAACTAGGAGAATACCCATATGTCCGGCTAGTTGGTCTTAGATAGACCTTTTTTTATTTCCCTTGACAGATTCTGCTCCAGTTTGTTAAGGAGAAGATCGTGCCACCTCGGACACTGGACTTCTTTTCAGTTTAAGATTTGACAGAGCGTCTATGCATGCGGCTTGGCTCTTTGTTGGAGAGTCGGCATCCTTCATCCTATCCCTCTCAGTCTGCTGGGAGATTTTGGCACATCCCTGGGGATTATATGAACTAGTTATGGAGGAGAGTAGTTAGCAAGATGTTGGAAGTGGAGACTGTACAAAGGTGGCTTGACTTATCTAATACCATAGAGAGAGGTGTGGTATTTTTTTCGAGGCTGGTTTGAGCTTATCGGTCCATGGAGCGTGTGCGGCACTCTATTCAGGCAGGGGAAGCTTGGGGACCCCAGGATGTAGATGATGATGATGGAGCGGGCTCCTCTGGTAGCTGTAGGTAGGAAAATAAGTTTGGTTTGGATTTTTAGGAAGGTAAGGGGAAGGGAGTTATTCGTTCCTTTATGTAATTGTACTGTAATTTCTTATTACTGAAATAAACAAGTTTTTGATCATCCAGTTGTGCCTTTTGATGAATTTTGTATTTTGAATTATCTACACCGATCGCTAAGGCATACATAATCCTTTGAGATTGTCATTCTCGGAGATAAGAAACAAATAGTTTTTATGAAAAAGAAGGGGTCGTGCTCATGTAAGATGTATGAGCTGCCTACGTACCTCTGAGGGTTTTTGAAAATTTTTATTTTTTTTTTAAAATGGTTTTTTTATAAAGGACTAGGCCCACGTAGTTCTGGGTAGATGGAAATGAAGAGATTTTTTTTAGAATAGAAGAGATATGAGAAGAGTCGTAGTGCATCGAGATTTTGGACTAGGGGTAAAATTTCTTGAGACGATCCAGGTTGACTGGACGAGCAATCTCTTCTCCGTCTAAGTCGGTGAGCATGGCGGCACCGCCGGATAAGATCTTTTTCACAATGTATAGGCCACTCCAATTGGTATTGAATTTCCCTCTGGGGCCCCAGATGGGCTCTACTGCTTATTTGAGGGCTAAATCCCCTTCTTGGACACTGCGGTCCTTGAATCTCTTATTTAATGAACGTGTTATTCGGCGATGGTACCCTTGTATGTGATACAGTGCCTTCAGTCTCCTTTCGGCCAAGAGTGACAGCTCATCGAGGCGGCTTTAATGCCAGTCCTCCTCACTGACATTGCTTTTAAGCATTACGCGTAATGAGGGTATTTTTAGCTCCACGGGTAAGACTCCTTCCATGCTATAGACTAGAAAGTAAGGGGTAGACACAGTAGAGGTTCGAATTGAGGTTTGATAGCCCCAGAGGGCATATAGGATATTATCGACCCAATCTCGACAACTTTCGGTCATCTTACTAATGATGGCTTTAAAGTTATTATTAGCGGCTTCGACTGCACCATTGGTTTGAGGTCGGTAGGGTGACAATTTATGTCTATGAATCCCATACTTGTTGACCACTTATGTGACTTCTTCCTAGAAATGTAACCCGTTATCTGACACAAGCTCGTAAGGGACCTCATATCGGTAGATGGTGTTTTTCTTGATGAATTTGTCCACTTTCTTGGCATTCATAACTGTGTATGACTTAGCTTTGACCCATTTGGTGAAGTAATCTATGGCAACTAGGATGAACTCATGTCCGTTAGAGGCCTTGGGTGTAACCTTCACTATGATGTCGATGCCCCGGGTGGAGAATGACCAGGGAGAAGTCATGTTGTATAATTCTCACGGAGGCAAGTGTTGAAGGTTGAAGAACTATTGGCATTTGAGGTATCTCCGAACATAGGCGGTGCAATCTTGGATCATGGTGGTCCAGTAGTAGCCATGTCGTATGATTTTCTTAGTAAGAATGTGATCGTTCATGTGGGGTATGTATTCCCCGCTGTGGATTCTTTGCATCACCTCTTCAATGCCAGACCCTGAGATGCACTGGAGATGGGTTCCATCGAAGTTTCTTTTGAGCAGTGCTTTATGACAGATGATGTATTGGGTTGCCAGACTTTGGAGGGTTTCCCGGTCTTTCTTATTGTAACCCTCGGGATACTTACCATGCTTAAGGACATAATACCAGCAGTTGGCTAGCTCGGGATCTTCTTTGGTGACGATCTCAATGTGGTAGCAGTGGGTTGGTTTATCTTGATTTTGGACCAGGAAGGGGGCCATTGTTATTCCTTTGGGTATATCGACCATGGAGTCTAGGGTAGCAAGGGCATCGACTAGGTTATTTTTTGCTCGAGGTAGGTAGTGGAAGGTGATGTGTTGGAATTGGGAGGCTAGTTATTTTAGGTGGGCATGGAAGGGTTGAAGTTTCTCGTCCTTGACTTTCCATTTTCTGAGCACTTGACCAATGATGAGGGAAGAATCCCCATTTACATTTAGGCATTTGGATACCTTTCTTGAGAGAAACTTTGAGTCCTACCATACATGCCTCGTATTCAGTCATGTTGTTGGTGCAGGGGAAATCCAATTTGATGGCTATGAGAGTGTGGGAGTCATCTGGGGCGATCATAAGTAACCCAATTCCATATCCCTTTTTATTGGCAGCTCTATCGAAGAACATTATTCATCAGAGGTCGTCTTGAGCGGCGTAGAGGATATTTTCATCTGGGAATTCGCACATCCAGTCATCAGCTTCTTCTATAGGGTAATCAGTGAGGTAGTCATAGATATCTCTTCCTTTCATGGATTTTTATGTGACGTACATGATATCAAACTCGTCTAAGAGCATCAACATCGATCCATCCGGTTGGATAAGGCGAGTTTCTCAAGCAGGTACTTAATGGGGTGCATTCGGGATACAAGTTTAATAGGGAAGGCGAGCATGTAGTGTCTCACTTTGGGGTGACCCAAACAAACGTGACGCATGTTTTTTCCAAAGCAATGTAGTTAACTTTGTAACCGTCCAGTTCGCGACTAGAATAATAGATTGCTCTTTCTTTACTGGAATATTCAAGGTATTGGTCTAGCAAATCACCAGCTGCAGTGTCGATTATGGTTACGTATTGGATCAAGGGGAGACCAGGTTGTGGTGGCCTGAGTACCAGAGGTTGAGTTAGGTATTGTTTCATTCACTCGAGTTCTTCTTGGCATGCCTCGCTCCAAACTTTGGTTCAATCCTTTCGAAGGAGTTTGAAAAAAGGTTCACAGATGGAGGTGAGTTGGCTGATGAACCGACTGATGTATTGCAATTTCCCAAGGAAGCCTCAAACTTCTTTCTCTGTTCGGTGAGGCATTATCTCAAGTTTGGCATTTATCTTGGTAGGATCTTCTTCTATACCTTTTTCACTAACCATGAATCCCAAGAGTTTTCCCTTTGGAATGCCGAAAACACATTTCTGTGGATTGAGTCTCATCTAATATCGTCGCAGTCGTTCGAAGAACTTTCGGAGAGTAGGAACATGACCTTATCTAGTTTTGGATTTAATAATCATATCATCCACATAGACCTCGACTTGTTTGTGAATCAGATCGTGCACGATGGTTGTGTCAGCCCTTTCGTAGGTAGCCCCAGCATTCTTGAGAATAAGTGGCATAACAGTGTAGCAAAAGGTTCCCCATGGGGTGATGAACGCATTTTTTTCTTGATGATCTGGGTGCATTTTGATTTGGTTGTATCCAGCGAATCCGTCAACAAATGACTTGAGAGAATGAGTGGCTGTGTTGTCCATGATCATGTTGATATTGGGTAGCGGGTAATCATCCTTTGGAGAGGCTTTGTTCAAGTCCCGATAGTCTACACACATCTGAACTTTCCCTCCTAATTTCAGCACAGGCACTACGTTGTCTAGCCACGTGGGATATTCAATCACACGAATGAAACCCACGTTCAGCTGTTTGACCACCTCTTCTTTGACTTTGAGCGACCATTCGGTGTGGAGCTTTCTCCAATTTTTATTTAACCGGCTTATAATCTGGAAGAGTGGGGATATCGTGATGAGAAATTTTAGGATCAATGTCGGTCATATCATCATAGGACCATGCGAAGACATATATGAATTCCTTCAATAATTCTTTGAGTTGTGCACGCTCATACTCGTCAAGGGTAGCCTCTATCCTAATCTCGCGCATTTGGGTACTAGAATCGAGGTTAATAATAACAGTCTCTTCTTTATTAACTTGAATGAGGTTATGTTGTTTGCTATTAACCTTATTTTAATCAGCTAATAACTGTTTATTTACAAAATCATCATCATCAAAAGTCTAATTAGAATCTAAAAAATTAATGTAAGGCACACCAAGATACTCAAAATCTTCATTTATTTCATTGATAGGAAAAACAGCATTGAGAACCTCATCAAATGAGGTCTCGATTACATTTGAGCAAGGAGAGATAACAGAACAAGAAATGGGGTAAACATTAGGGTTAGGTGGGATTTCAACAGGTAGAACCGGCGCAGCATGCCAGTTGAGGAGAGGTGTATCATCATCTTTAGTCATGCGGGATGGATCCAGTGATGTAGTGCCTGAATGAACCATGCAGAGTGTTAGCCCCAGTGTTTGTAAGTTGAACAAGTCCTCAGAGTCACTTTTCTCAGTCTCTTCGGTATCTTTGATGAATGGTTGTACATGTTGTTGGGAACTTTCGGCCCATGGGTAGCTATCTTGGAAAAAGATCTCCATTCCGAGTTTTATCTTCTTGTTTGTACGGTCATACGATGGTTCCAAAAAGCCACAAAAGGGGAAGTCCTCACCCTCTTTGATGAATCGTCCATTCAAGGAGTCACCTAAGATGGTATAGATGTAGTCTAGTCTTCTCTTTGGTCGAGACTGGCGGATTATTCTGAGCTCTTGTTCTGATGGTTGATACCCCAAACCACAAGGAGGTAAATCTTTGTATCCCTTGTTGTCTTTGTCCTAGACCTAATTAGGGCATAAAGTACATGTTTCTGAACATCTGAATCACATTGACATTGCCATGAGGATCGTATTCTGAACAAACCCTTTCTTCGAAATCGTCCCCTACCGAGAGTAGGAGTGGTTCAACTTGGAATCCTGATAGGAGCATATCATTTGACCCGTTCTGTATCTCAAGGATTGGATTACTGGTAGTTACAGCGACGTATGCTCTGGTAAGGAGTGACAGTTCCTGATTAACGAGGCTAACAGGGTGTAGGAGGAAATATGGGCAAGTTTGGAGAGGTTTGGGAGAGTCTATGGGTGTGATTTGAGTTGAGGGATCAAATTCTGGGTTCAGCATTGGTACGATTTGGGAGTGGGTTATGAGTAGTTTTTGGATTAGGATTAATTGGTGGGTCAATGGTACCCCGGTCGATTAGACCTTGGATTATGTTTCGAAGGCAAAAGAATTGGTCGGTGGTATGACCAGCGGTTTGGTGAAAGGCACAATGGGCATCTGCCTTAAAGTTTCTTGGAAGTGGATTTGGTAATGGACGGGGATCCAAGGGTTTGATGAGGTTTCGGCTTAACAGGGCTTGATAAACTTTGGAGAGGGGAGCATCAAGCTCGGTGTATTCTTTTCAAACTGGGACGGGGTGACTTTATGGTGCCTATGAAGTGGTTGGTTGAGAGATGTTGTTGATGGTTGAGACTGCAGCACTGGAAGGTTTGTTATATTTTCTGGGGGTGAACTGTCCGGACACCTTCTTTTGTTCAATCTCTGTTTTAGCAAGACCTTCCTCGATTTCTACTCATGCCTCTCTAAGAGCTCAAAATTGGGGATAGTATTGTCTTCCCATGGTCGCTCGAACATGGGGCAAGAAGCTCTTCTTCACTATGTTAACTTGTTCTTCCTCGGATGGCCGATTGGTCATAGTGGCTGCCTTTTCCCTCCATCGGGTTATGAAGTTATTGACTGATTCCCCAGAGTTTTGTTTGAGAAGCTCTAAATCACGGTTGGTGACCTCAAGCTCTTCGTTATATTTGTACTGCGACGTGAATTCTTGGGCTACATCTTCCCAGCTACAGATTCTAGACTCCTCGAGAGACAAAAACCATCGGAGAGCTCTATCGTTCAAAATTTAATAAAATAATTGGGCAATCACTTCTTCAAAAGTCCCTAGGAGAGTCATATCATGGTGATAACTGTGAAGATGGACAATTGGTGGTCCACTTCCTCCGAATTTCTTAATATTCAGTATCTTGAACTTCTCAGGTAACCTTGCCTTAGGATAAGGAGACATGTGGGTGTAGTCCACGTAATTTATGTAGATTCAGACTTGGTCGAACTTCTTAGTTAGCATCTTGAGATATTCTTTGACCTTATTCAATTCTTCCTCTTTTGGATCAACGATCGCAGGCAAGTTAGCCCCAGACTGGGCAAGGTTTGGCATAAGAAGCTGAGCGGCCCATTAACAGGAGGGACACGTGGGGCATGCTGATATTCTTTGAGAACCCAAATAGGCTCGAGTGGACCCATATAGTGAAGGAATAGGTCCTCGAGATCTTGAGGAACAGGAACCTGGTTTCGTTGCATCTCTCGGACCTTATTCTGAAGGTTGTCGATCTTGGACACAAGCTGAGCTAAAACTGCCGTCAGATCTGGTTGCGCAACTGGTACTTGATCTGTGTTCTCCATGGAAAGTGGATGAATACCAGACTCAAAAAAGGTAGCAGGGTAATGGACGGAACTCCGGGGTGATTTGACTGAAGATCGAAGCCAATAAGGAGCTAGGCAAGGACATGCGATCGACCTAAAAAGGCGTAAAATAGGATTTATTTTGAGAAAAAGAATGAAAATTTTTTTGACATTTTTTTCTTTTTGAGATTGAAAGACAAAATATTTTTGGAGTTTTTGTAAAGAAAGGAGAAATGTTTTTCGATTTTTGATAAAGTAGGAAAAAATGTTTTTAGAAGACAGGTCTCAGCATGATTGTTATTATGTTCTCACTTGTATTAAATTCTCCTAAATGCAAAATGAAATGACGGACGGGACCCGAGCCTGGAAAAGTTGGGTTTGTGACATCTACAAAGCTATGGATAGACTTGTAACCAGGCTCACGGGTAGGGTCCCATTTTAAAGATGCGCAAAAATTTGGCGGCAGGCCGACCCAAAATTTTGACAAAGTTTCGAGTCGAAACCGGCAATATTATATGTGTGTCCTAGGCTTGACACCTATATGTGGGTATGCAGCTTGGTTGGGTGAATCAGAAAGGGTTCCCCTCTTTGACATGGCTTCCACGATATACGTCTTGCTTTTGAGGGAAATCCGTACGTGTGGACAAACCATTTTATATACCTGAGTGTACGTAAATTACCTCACTATATACCTCGTGGGGATGGTACGTGTGAGAGAGATTTCGATATACTCGGCATACGTGAATGAGTTCCTTGCGATATACCTTCCGTCATGACTTCGGTCAAGCGGTATGCTAATTGGGAGCCATTAAATATATGTCAAAATTACTTGGCCAATGGAAGGTGAGAGTCATATTGCTTAGGCAAACTGTGCCCTACCGGACCAGCGCCCATCATGAAGTGACCCTCTAGTTACTGGACAAAATTTGGTCCATCACAATGCTCTTTGGTGATATCGTGTGAATCATGCATGATTATCTTATTAGTATCTTATGAAAGTATCTTTCTTGATCATGCCCAACAGAGAGAAAAGTATGAGTACCAATGGTATAAAAAGTATGGGTGATGCGTGCAACATGGGGATATATGTGATCCTAGGTGCACGTGGTGTGAAGTCTACATGAAGAATTTTCTACAAGTGTGTGAATAGAAGCATAAGCATGACGTACACATGAATAGTAAAAAGTACACATGAAAAATTGGGGAATATATAAGAAAATAAAACACCCATGTAAATAGAGTCTAGACCTCAAAAATAAATAGTCCCCGGCAGAGTCATCACGGTGGCCATCCCCGATCCTCACGGCGGGAGAGGATCCCTTTGGTCCCGTACGTCCCTCTTGGGAGCGTTTCGGTCGGCATCATTGATGAGGTGAAAAACGTAAGGAGATGGAGTCGCCAGTCTATTTTACTCAAAATAGACAAAATAAAAGGGAGCCATCCCGAACGACAACATCCAAATACATACTGATACACACAACAAAAATGATTCGAAAAGGGTCCGGAGGCTAAGTTACGAAATGGGAAGGTGTTTGGAACCCATTCCGCCCTTACGGTCTCTGATGGGTGGTTTCTATTTTCCTTTACTTCCCCGTGATATGTGTGTAAGTTTATACGTAGTGGAGATAGGAATCATCGACTTGTATCATGGAAGAGATAAAGCGATTCATCCATAGGAATGTTCCTAAGAATAATATTAGAAAATATGATTTACACGATTATCCTCGCGTTGATCGTTATAACAGAACGATAACGCACATGGAATAATACGCCCCTAAGAACAAATATATGTATATATATAATTTAAGAGAATTGAGTTTAAAGAATATAGAGAAAATAGAAAATGAGATAAAAGTAGGAATAGGACTCGAGTCATGGGTTTTACCCCGAGACGCCTACGTAGCCTATAGAGGCATCAAAGTCCACGTAGTTTTCATCTAAAATGAGGGGTGGGATTTATCCCATAAATCCAATCAGGGACTTCTCTTATATGTGTGTGTGTGTGTGTGTGTAAAAAAGTGTTTTAGTTGTGGGAAAAGTGTGAGAATTCCCGTTCGGAATTTATGAGAAAATTCTCTTTTTCTTGTTTTTTTGGGCTTTATTTATATAAAAATAAGAGATGTGCAATAATACTAGATAAAAAGTATATTAAGATATGTGAGATGAGATAATAAAAGTACTAAGTAATAAAACAAGTTAATGCGAATTTAAGGGAATTTAAAGAGAGAGTTGAAAGAGTTGGACCTTCTTAGACATCTTGAGCTTGATCATGGATGTTGGAGAGCAACCCTTACACTTGGATGATAATGGAGGGTACTTAATTCACCAAGCTTGATGAAAAAGGTGATTAAAGGTGAGGTTGGAAAGGGATTTGGATGTGGAAATCACACTGACTTCGAGAGGGGTTTTATGAGCTTGCTGAGAGTAATAGATCTCTAATTTTCCTCCTTTTGGAATGAGATTAGGCCCTCATTTTTATAAGCCCAGGGAATTGCCGATCGGTATAGCCCTAGTCCTGCCAATCGGCAGGTGTGTTTAGGCACACTACCAATAGGCAGGGTTTGGAACCTACCGTTTGGCAGTGACTTTTGATTCCTTCGGAAAATCGGTCGTAGAGCGCGAACCGTTGATCTAAATCGTGCACGGGTTAAACCGTTGGAAAGGTATTTCAGAGACCTTCGAAAGTCCTTAGACTTCTCCCGGGTCTGGGAGTTGACTTTGGGTCAAATGTGGCTCGAAAGCGTTCGTCGATCCTTTGGACGAGGAAACTTCGGACTTAAATGGATCTTTCGTCCGCATGGTAAGTAAGAATTGTGTACGGGGCGGACCATTAGAAAGGTTAGGAGATGTACTTAGACATTCCAAAGAGTTTGACCTGGTTTGGGGAGCTGACTTTGGTCAACCGAGGCTTGGAAGTGTTCGATGACCTTTCAGAATAAAATAGATCGTTCATCCATACCGTAAGTCAGAATCGCGCACGGGGTGGGCCGTTGGAAAGGGGTTTCAGTGCCTTTCGAAGATTCTTTCAGTCTCGGTTGAACTGAACAGTTTACTTTGGTCAAACGGAGCCTGGGAGCATCCAGTGACCTCCTGGTCAAGTTTCAGGGGAAAACATGTCATTCGTCTGCACCGTAAGTCAGAATTGTGCACGGGACGGACTGCTAGAAATGGTATTCAGTGCCCTTCGAAGATTCATTCAGTCTCATTCGAGCTAAAGAGTTTGACTTTTGGTCAAACTAAGCCTGTGAGTGCTCGATGGCCTTTAGGTCAGTACCCGGGGTATGACTTGGGTTTACAATGGTGAAGGGAGCTGCTACGGACCTAAGGAGAGGTTAGGGGGTATTAGAATGGGGTTTATTTAGGTACAATTACATAAAAAAGGAACGGATAACTCCCTTCCACCTACCTTCCTAGAAAGCAAAATAGAATCCCCAAGTTTATTCCCCATTACAAAATAAAATCTTAAAAAGCCCTACCTACAGCTACTAGAGGAGCCCGCTCCATCATCATCATGTACATCCTTGGGTCCCTAAGCTTCCCCTACCTGAATAGAGTGCCGCAGACTCACCATGGACCGATAAGCTCGAACCAGCCTCGAAAAAACTAAAACACCTCCCTCTATAGTATCAGATAAGATAAACCACATTTGTCTAGTCTCCACTACCAACATCTTATTGACCAATCTTCTCCACAACCACTTCATATAATCCTCGGGGATGTGCCAAACTCTCCCAACAGACTGAGAAGGACAGGTCGACGGATGCCAACTCTCCCATAAAGATCCAAGTTGCATGCACAGATGCTCTGTCAGATCTTCTGCCAAATGAAATCTAGTATCTGAGGTGGCACGACCTACTCCCAGCCAAATTGGTGCAGAAGACGCCAAGGGAAATAGAAATAGGTCCGTCTGAGACCAACCAGCCGGACGTACGGGTATTCCCCCAGCTCTAGAATAAGCAGCAACTGTCCCCACCAAGGCACTAACCAACGCTGATTTAGATCCCCATGCTCCACAAACCAGTTCTCCCAGGTCTCAATATCCAAGCCAACACTGATGAAATGGCACGAAAAGAAGTTAGGTACAGCTGACAAAGGGTATTCCAGAGGAGTCACTAGGCGAAGTCTTTCAAATAACCACATGAATAACATCACAGGGCCACCCCTCAAAAATTCAGAACGACCATTAAAAGTCTTCGCCAGGTCATTCAAAGTCTTCGCTGGTATCACCGCTTTAGGATTGCGACGGTATGACATCCATGAAGTGATGGATACAAGTTATGGGTCCACCAGCAGTTCCCCAGTCACCAGGAGAAATTTCATAACCAAAGCCATAATGACGGTTTCGGCATATCCAGCATCACCAACCTCCTGAAAATTCACAGACCGCATCACCGTCGGAAGGTAAATCATTCCTCCAGTAACCAAGAACATAGCCTCCAAAGTCTTGAGGTAGTTGGCGAACTCAACACCACCAGGGAGAGCCATCTCACTAAATAAGAAAGTCAGGATGTGAAGGTGTGATGAAAACACTCCACCTCTACCCCTTTTTATACTTGAAAACCCTCACAAAAGACATAACCCCTGCAGAAATCGGAGGGAACCCTGCCCCACAATGTACCAAAGGCTAAAGAGGGTAACAATCAAAGCTTTGAATTGATGGGATTGGACTGACCTGCTGATAGGCAGGACAAGGTGCTTGCCGATCGAAAACCCCCTATTTTTAGAAATTACCTTTTTCCTCTTTTGTCAAAATCAGAAAACCCAATAAAAATAAATTGATATTCTCAAAAGAATTTTAAAAGACCCTTCCATATTTATATAATTTCTCATTTTAAACTTTCCTTCAAAATTCCAAAAATATTTTACGATCTCAACAGCAAAGTAAAAAAGCGCATGTGCATGCATTCATTCATTACTAACAGAAGATAATAAAAAACTTCATTGCATTGCATAGATATGTTTTTGTGTTACATCATTTTGCAGGAAAATAAAGAAAAAAAGAAAAAAAATGGGACTCAGCCCGAACCCACATTCTCTCCCTCTCTCTATCTCACCTAACCTTCACCTCTCTCTCTAAGAACTCCCACCCCTGCGATGCGCTCTCTTTCCCCTGCGACGAGATGACGTACCACCACTACCCGAACCAGACTCCTCCCCAGATGAGGTAGACGACACCAAGCGAGAAGAAATAGGATCCGCGTCCCGAATATGGGCAGTCACCGAAGATATCCTATCTCTAATGTCCCTTAGCCAAGTGGTGGACACCCGAACTTGCTGCAAGAAAAGGAAAAATCAGTATCAAGCAGAAAAGATCAAAATAAACCAAAAAGAAGGAAAAGAGAAGAACAGAAAGATATACAAAAGGACGAAGAACCTCCTCTGTCAAGCCCAACTCCTCCGGGTTCATCGCATGAGGACGGTGCAACATAGGCACCATCCCTCCATCAGCCCGTCGAATGTTGTCTGAAGGGGTATGCAACCTCACAAAGGGTATCTCCAAAGTTGTCACCACCGTAGAGGTCGACGGACCTCCACCGTTGTGGGAGGACCCCACTGGCCGACTCAAACCCACAGGAGGGAAGGGCTATGCATCATATATGTTGGGCGCCATTAGCCAGCTCGTCACAAAGTCCATATAATCATATGGCACAGTCGTATTGGTGTACAATAGATAGGACTCGCCAATCATCACTGCGATCCTTGCATTCTATGGAAATAGCCGCTCCCGCCTCATAGACATAGGGGGCCTCGCAGGTGACACCACCACCTCCTCCTCAGCAATCTGTCGAACCACCCTATCCCTGAGATAGCAAGAGTAGACAAACTCATACGCCAGCAAATGCCTCATCTATGCATTCATCCCAGTCACCCCCGTGTCCTGAACAGTCATCCCCCAAGGGTAAAAAGTCACCTGAAAAATCTCCAAGAGATATAAGTCAACATAGAATCAGAGCACACAAAGACCAGGACTAAAAGAAGGAAAAATATTAACTTATCACTAGTTATTCCATTCAAGACCTGACGCACCGCCTCTGGAGAGAGAGACTTCCTCGACTGTCGATTGGCCTTTCGCCACCGATACAACTAGAAAATATCCCCAACAGTCTCATCCTTCAAAGAAATCAACTGGTTATTACACCCAATTACCTCATAGAACCACGTCTGCCAAAGATAAAAATCGGCAATAAAAAAAGACGCATAAGGAAAATGCGAATGCATGAAAGGAAAATACGCAAATTAAAGAATACCTCAAGAAGATACGTGGCTCCAGTAAAAGTCTATCGATAGCACCGGATAAATGCATCCAAAGAAAAATATAGGGTCACCAAAGTCAGGCTCCCTCAATCACAGAGAGGGATGTTCGAAAACATCATCAAATATGGTAAAAACCATAAGTGGACGACGTCGCCGGTCGACGCCATCAGAAATCCCTCTAGCACCAGCAAAATGAATAACCGGTTCGTCTGCCTCACCTACAGCCCGTCCTACACATCAATCACCCTACTCGATAAAATATCCATCAGCAGGCACAGACGAATAGAGTCCCCAGATACTATCATCCCCACATCACCTAGAGCCGCCCTTACCGCCTCCGGCCTCACCCATAAAGAGAGATCCACCTCTATCTGCTCTCCATCATAATCCAACACCAGTAGCTGCTGCACATCTATAGGAGTTACATTTATCTCCCCGAAGACAAAATGGAAGGTATAGGTAGCATCCCACCACCTCTCCCCCAGAGCGCATAAGACCGCCATCGAACGAGGTGTCTCATCCAGCATAGACGCCAGCCTCTCAAAGCCTGCTGATGATACTACCCAATGCACCATAGGTGTAAGGTGCTCCCAAACATCCTTAAGCCCCGTTGTCCCGTGGGCACGCATAGTCGACAAAGAAACATGAGATTCTCAAAAGAAAAACCTTGTCAAAATCTATAAAAAAAAAAAGAGAGATATCACCAAAAAAGGAATGCCAAAAGTCATTTTGTACTTACATAACCACCAGGGTTCACCACCTTATAATAACGATGAGGCGAAGGCTCCTATAGTAAAGTCCGCTCATACGCAACTGGCTCGAATGCATCAAAAGAGTTCGCACTCCTCAAAGTAAGAGGCACCCTGGACCTCCATTCCACACTTGCCCAGTCGTCAACAGCCAACCACTCTCTGTGTACCACAGTGCTCACAAAAGTGGCTATTTTTTTAGATTGCGGAATTCTAGAAAGATTCGCAGAAGAAAATTGCTGAAAGAGAGAAGGCAAGAAGCTGTGAAAAATGAGGGTAACGCTCCCCCTTTTTATAGGAAGCTAAGAGTCATGTCGATCGGCACTGACCCTAAACCTACCGATCAGCACTGACCCTTTATCTTCTCAAGGCAGTCCAAAAGTTCATACCACTGCCGAATGGCACCCTCCACACCATGCCGACCGGCACCCCCCTTAAATTTTCGTACAGAAACTCCCAAAAAATACCAAAAAACCCTGAAAAATCCTCTGAAAATCATAAAAATCCCGTGGGGGATTTAGAACATTTTCAATAAGAAACTTTCTCACTCCCTCAAGAGAATCCCCTATTTCCCCAGCGATATTCTCAGAATCCAAGTAAATCCACTCTCGAAAATTTCCCCAGAGGACCTCTAAAGCATTCCAAACTTCAAGATCATCTCCTATTCCCCAAAGTTCTAAAATTTCCCCGAGAAATATGTCCAAACCCTGGACCACCTAATCACTTCCCCAGTGGAATATATAGCATCAGATCGGCTATTACCCCGCAAAGTCTCCAAAAGATACAAAGATTTCCCCAGAAATTGCCTCCCCAACTCAAATCAAAATCACGAGATAATTTCCCTGGAAGAGTTCCCCGTGAACATCTCAATTTAAATCCTCAGAATTGGCTTCGACCCGTAGAATTGGTGATCTTAACTTAATCCATCATAATTGGTCATCTCAACTTAATCCCTCAGAATTGGCTTCGACCCGCAGAATTGGTCATCTCAATTTAAGCCCTCAGAATTGGCTTTGACCTGCATAATTGGTCATCTTAAGCCCTCAAAATTGGCTTCGACCCGCAGAATTGGTCATTAGAATTTAAGCCCTCAAAATTGGCTTTGACCCATAGAATCGGTCATCACAGTTTAATCCCTCGGAATTGGCTCCGACCCGCAGAATCGATCATCTTAATTTTAGCCCTCAGAATTGGCTTCAAGCCGCAGAATTGGTCATCTCAATTTAAGACCTCGGAATTAACTTCGATCTGTAGAATTGGTCATCACAAATTAAGCCCTCAGAATTGGCTTCGACCCGCGGAATTGGTCATCTCAACTTAAGCCCTCAGAATTGGCTTCGAGCCGTGGAATTGGTCATCTCAACTTAAGCCCTTAGAATTGGCTTCGACCCGTAGAATTAGTCATCTCAAAATTAACCCCCCCCAGAATTGGCTTCAACCCACAGAATTGGTCATCTCAACTTAAGCCCTCGAAATTTTCTTCGACCTGCAGAATTAGTCATCTCAATTTAAGCCCTCAGAATATCTTCGACCCGTAGAATTGGTCATCTCAATTTAAGCCCTCAGAATTGGCTTTGACCCACTGAATAGGTCATCCTCATCCCTAATCCCTCAGGACTGGCTTTAAACTACAGAGTCGGTCACCCTCATCTTCAATCCCTCAAAATCGGCCTCAATCCGCCTAACCGGTCATCCTCATCCTTAGGTCCTCAGAATTGGCCTCGACCCTCTAAATTGGTTATACTCTTTCAATGGCATCATGCGGTGTCTATTCGACGTCTATAGTTTGATCCAAACTCAATTGTCGAGGGGATCTGTAACACCCTATTCTAACACCCCCTAACCTCTCTGTAGGTCCCTAGAACCTTCCCTCATCGCTAAAAACCTAAGTCATACCCCAGGTACTGACCTAGAGGCCATCGAGCACTCCTAGGCTACATTTAACCAAAAGTCAAACTCTTCATCTCGACTGAGACTAAATTAATTTTCAAAGGGCATTAAAACCCCTTTCCAACGGTCCATCCCGTGTGCGATTTTAACTTACAGTGCGGACGAGTGACTCGTTTTCCCCTGAAACTTGATTGGGAGGCCACCGGATGCTCCCAGGATCCGTTTGGCCATATTCAACCCTTCATCTCTATCAAAACTGAATGAGTATTCAAAGGGAACTGAAACCCCTTTCCAAAGGTCCACCTCATGCGCGATTCTGACTTACAATACGGACGAATGATCCATTTTACTCTTAAAGATCACCGAATGCTTCCAGGCCCCGATTGACCGAAGTCAACTTCCCAAAATGATCCAAACTCTTTGGAATGTCTAAGTACATCTACCAACTTTTCCAACGGTCCACCCCATGCATGATTCTGACTTACCATGCGGTCGAATAATCCATTTGCGTCCGACGATTCCCCGTCCAATGGACCGACGAGCGCTTTTGAGCCACATTTGACTCAAAGTCAACTCCTGAACTCGGGAGAAGTCCAAAGTAATTTCAAATATCTCTAAATTACCTTTCCAACAGTTCACCCCGTGTATAATTCAAATCAACGATTTGTGCTCTACGATCGATTTTCCGAAGGAACCTAAAAAAGACTGCCAAATGGCACGTTCCAAACCCTGCCTATCAGTAGTGTGCCTAAACACACCTACTAATTGGAAGGACTAGGAATATGTTGATTGGAAATTCCCTGGGCCTATAAAAAGGAGTGCCTGACCTCATTGCAAAAACACACAGGATTTAAAACCCATCACTCTCAGCAAGCTCAGAAAACCCCTCTCGAAGTCAGCGTGATTTCCACATCTAAATCCCTTTCCAACCTTCACCTTTCATCATCTTTTTCATCAAATTCGGTGAATTAAGTACCCTCCATCATCACCTAAGTTCAAGGGTTATTCTCTAACATCCAAGATCCAGCTCAAGATCTTCAAGAAGGTCCAAATTTCTCAACCCTCTCTTTAAATTCTCCTAAATTTGCATTAACTTATTTTATTACTTAGAACTTTTATTCTCTCTCACATATCCTAATGTACTTTTTATTTAGTATTATTGCACATATCTTATTTTCCATATAAATAAAAACCCAAAAAATACGAAAAAGAGGGTTTTCTCATAAATTCCAAGCGGGAATTCTCATTCTTTTCTCACAACTAAAACACTTTTTTTACATACACACTCATATCAGAGAATTCCCCGATTGGATTTAGGGGTTAAATCCCACCCCTCATTTTGCATACGAACTATGTGGACTTTGTTGCCTCTATAGGCTACGTAGGCGTCTCGGGGTAAAACCCGAGACTCGAGTCCTATTCCTACTTTTATCCCATTTTCTAATTTTCTATATTCTTAAACTTAATTCTCTTAAAATCTATATGTTTACATATACACATATTTCTTCTTAGTGGCGCATTATTCTGTATGCATTATCGTTCCATTATAATGATTAATGCTAGGATAATCGCATAAATCCTATTTTCTAATATTATCTTTTAGGAACATTCCTATGGATGACTCGCTTTATTCTTTACATGATACAAGTCAATGATTCATGTCTCCACTACATATACACATAGACACACATCACGGGGAAATAAAGGAAAATAGCACTAACCCGTGAGAGATCGTAAGGGCGGAATGGGTGCCTAACACCTTCCCATTTCGTAACTTAGACTCCGAACCCTTTTTCAAATCATTTCAGTTTCGTATGTATCAGTATGTCTTTGGATGCTGTCTTTCGGGATGACTCCCTTTTCTTTTGTCTATTTTGATTAAAATAGACTGGCGACTCCATCTCTCTACATTTTTCACCCCATCATCGACGTCGATCGAAGTGCTCCTGAGAGGGATGTGCGGGACCAAGATCCTCTCGAGATGAAGACACACCCTCTTCTTCATCCCTCCCACCGCGAGGTCGAGGATGGCCACAAAAAGAGTGAGATCACATACCTTCAAATTTAAGAGAAATCATTTTTGTTTCTGCAATGTTATGGCTTAGGATCAAGCTTTTTAGAAATGGATCTAAGGATACTTTTAAAGAAAAAGTACCTTAAAAAGAAAAAGTAGGAAAAAAGGCAAACAGTTTTTAGATTGGTTTTGGACATGGATGAAGAGAGAGAAGCTAGGGATAGAAGTTAAAGCACTAGATCTAAGCTTAAGGAGGGTTTTGATGACAAATGGAGAGAGTTTCAAGGCTTTTTGGAAGGCAAATTAATTTTGGGAAAAAAGATCTTAATTTAAGAGGGCGAAGTTAATGCCTCTAGTTGGTAGGTGAAGGCCTCCGTTTAAAGGCAAAAATCCGAAGTTAATGACCGATCGATTATGGGTACAGTACGAGCTTGACCAATCATACAAGCATGTTTCACTCTAGGAGGTTTATCCCATTCTGAACCAATTTGATTATGTTGGGTAATTCCATGCCCCGTTTTAGGTGTTTGGGCTTGTTAGGAAGGTGTCCATGAGTTTGGGTTAAGTTTTGAGCCTTTGGAAGTCCATGGTAGGTATGGATACCTTTATTGATAATAATGGTGTGTCTACAGAGCCCTCTACAGTGTAGTTCAATTTCGACGAATGTTGTTGGAAAGAGAGACACCTGTTATGCAACTGCTGGGGATTCTCTTTACCTATCATGAGGTGTTTTTGGACTACTTTCTTTTTTGTTGAGTTGGTTTGATTATCGCGAGGGGTTGCGATTATTGCCTAACAAGGCTTTACATGAAATGAGGACATATTGTTTAACATTCTCATGAGGTGAAATATTAGGTTTTGCGGATGACATATCCTCCTAGGACAAGGTGTTTATCGATACAACGAATCATTTAGAGAGGTTTCCATTTGAGACAAAGTGTTTGTCGATACACTAAATGATTTAGGAAAGGTGTGTCCGCTTGGGACAAGGTGTTTGTCGATACATCATATCATTTTGTAAGGGTGTCCTCTTGGTACAAGGTGTTTTTTAATACACCAGATCATTTAGGAGGGGGTCAATACATCGGATCATTTTAGAAATAGTTTTCGCTTGGGACAAGTTTTTTTTCAATACACCAGATCATTTTGGATTAGTTTCCTCTTAGGATAATGTGCTTGTCTATACACCGAATCTTTTGGGAAGGATGTCCGCTTAGGACAATGTGTTTATCGAGACACCAGATTGTTAGAAAGGGGTGTCCTCCTCTGACAAGTTGTTTGTCAATACAACAGATCATTTTGTAAGGGTGTTCACTTGGGACAACGAGTTTTTCTATGCATTGTATCATTTTAGAAAGGGTGCCCACTTGGGCAAAGTGTTTGTCGACACACCGGATCTTTTGAAAGACGCATCCTCTTGGGACAAGGTATTTGTCGATACACCTGATCATTTTGGAAAGGGTATTCTCTTGGAACAAGGTTCTTGTCAATACAACAGATCATTCATAAGGGGCGCCTCTTGGGACAAAGTGCTTGTCGATACACCAAATCGTTCAAAAGGGGCGTTCCCTTGGGACAAAGTGTTTGTCGATACACTGAATCATTTTGGAAAGGGTGTCCGCTTTGGACAAGGTGTTTATTGATACAATGGATCACTTTGGAAAGGGTGTCCTCTTGGGACAAGGTGTTTGTTGATACACTAGATCAATTTGGAAAGTGTGCACGCTTAGGACAAGGTGTTTGTCCATACACTGAATCATTAGGAAAGGTCAAGAATATTTGACTAAATTTTGGTAAGGAGTTCTTATTTTTTGCAACTTACTAAGGATAAATAGGAATGGAGTTTTGTATTCGATTGAGGAGGATCATGGATTTTGGGATTTTTATTTTTGATGATTAATGAATTTTCAAATAATTAATTCCATGTAAGAAAAATGAATTTGAGTTGATGGAAGAATGAATTTGGATTAGAAGAAGAATGGTTTTTATTTGTTGTGTGGGATTTGACCAATCGGGAAAGCACTAAGGCAGCCTCTTGACTGATTGGTCAAGTGTGTGATTGACTCATCAGTCAAGTGCCTGCCCATCTATATAAGGTAGTTTCTTGGCAAGTTTCCTCACTTTTCACTTCTAGCTCTCCCTCTAGTTTCTCATAGCCTCCAGTTTTGTGTGTTTTTGTGAGTGTTTTCACTCTATCATCATCGATAGAGATGTTGCCGGAGAGATGTTTGATAGGCGTTTGGGTGACTTTACTGACGTACGATTTGTTCTCAAGGCGGACGAGCCTAATGACTAAGGGGCCTAAAGACTCCAAAGGAGATGAAGGTGAGGGATCTGGGTGTGCACCACCATGTGCCCCAACGGGAGATTAAGTTGACTTGTTGCGAGAGCCTGTCATGCACCTCACTCATGTTGTGCGTCGCGACCTAGTATGTATTTATTTTTGAGACATTAATTTTATTGCATATATGCTTGAAGTATTATTGCGACGTGTTATTTTGTTTTTTTTTATCGTTATTATTATTTTTCCCATTGCCTAAATGCCTCGGGAGGATAGCACCACTCGGATCTAACTTAAGAGTTTCCCTAAGTGGGTGGTGTCTCGCTGGTAGAGTGAGAAGTTCTGTCATCTCATCAGGGTCAGGTTTTTGGACCTAGGTTTCGATCCCTTTTGGATTCTTTGGCGATGACTGATGGTACATACACAGTGAGAATGTTGGTACAGAGGTGGTGGGAAACTACATTCACCTTTCATTTTCTAGTGGGTTAGATGACACTCACCCCCTTGGACCTTCATGTTCTTAGTGTCCTGCCGATAGGCCATTTCCCAATGACGATTCCCTACACCTTAATCTCTCTAGGCATTCCTTCAAAGAAACGATGGGGTTTTTGTCATCCCTTTGCTCAGGAGTGACTATTGTTCTTACCTCCTTGTCCACCCATATGTGTAGATGAGCAGGGAGTTTCTAAGATGGTGTGATGAGGATTCATTAGTATACCCGGAGCTTCTTACTCTTTACACTCTATCTCACAATTTAATCCTCTCATGGAGAAGCGGTTCATAGCGATTTACTTTTTTTTCTTTTATACTTTAGCTTCATTCGCCTATATAACTGGCACAATTCAACTTTTCGCTTGCTCTATGCCAGTATGAACGCCCTTTCGAGACGCGAGGCTAGGAGGTAATGTTTCTTATTGGGAGTTATGCTCGTTCCCTTTGATTTTGTTTGTGAACATACGTTTTACTGATTTGTTTTTAATTTTTTAATGTTTTCACAGGCCATCGAAATTTTTGGTATCCATCGATTTCACTTGTGATTACCCTAGGAGGATAGTTAGACCCACCAGAGGTGATGTCAGAATTATAATTGGGGTCTATATTTTATTGTGTACTCTCGGGAGATATTCGAACCTTTCTAGGCCGTTTATTGTTCACAAGATACATTTTTCTCTTTATCCTTTTCAGTTTTCAATTCTCTGCATGTTTATTTTTGTATTCTCATTATTTTTCGTTGGGGTTCCACGTCGTATTCTTCCATTGGTCTATGTCCCGAGGTCACTGGACTACGAGCATGGATGCTATCATGACTACCTCTTGGGTGTTCTTCTGTAGTGATGGGGCTGCAGCTCTTTAGTTAGGGGAGAGGGTTGTCCATCCATGGCCCTTCTCAGTTGAGATGACTACTCCCGTGGAACCTCCTTCTGAGATGAAGGCTATACACTACTCTCTTTAGATGACGTGGATCCCAAGACACAAGGAGTTAAGGTGGGGTTACCCATTTTGACTAGACCATCCCCTGTGAAAATTATATTGCTGAGAAAATGATTCCATAGGTCCTCAATGCTGGAGAGGGCTGGGGTTTGGGGGAGGATACCCTACTGCTACTTTTATCCTTCCTTTAGGGATCTACTAAAGGAGTTTTTTTGGTATTGGACTGTTCTTAAGCTCCTCCGTTGGATATTCGGATTTCGATCTTATCCGTTTGGTACACTAGGGATAATGGAATAGAGTACGAGGTAGTTGTTCCTCCTTCCCATCCTTATTTCTTTATTTTTATGGAGTTAAGGTACGCCATGAATTTTTATTTGATCTTTTTTATTTTATTTTAGTTGAGATTAAGTCTATGATGCGCCATTTATTATTGCAGGTCTTCAATATCCCACTAGAAGTGCTGGAGAAGATTTCCCAAACGATGCAAGTCTATCTTGCCTATCTCCGTATGATGAGAGGGGAATCCAGTGATTAAGGATATTTCGGGATCTTTATCTTGATAAGTTTTGAGAGTTTGAGCGGATGACTCTCTTGAGTCTTCTCGATGAGTGCGTCCAAGGCATTAGAGACCTGCCTTTCTTGTACCCCCTCGGGGAGACCCGGTGATTTGAGAGGGCTTGACGGTGCGAGTTGCGATCTCAGATTCACATTTCAAGGGGAGGATGGTGACTCATCCTTTATTAGCACCTCAAGATGATTTCGAAATTTCGTATTTTGTTTTTGAGGTTTAAATGGGTTTCTCATTTATTCTTAATATTGTGTATAAGACTTGTTCATTTGTGAAAGTTCTTTTATTCTTGGGTTATTAGAGTGATTTTATTATAATGATGAAAAATATTTAGAATAGATATGAAAAGATTTTACTAAGGCAAAAAAGGGAAAAGAATCCAATTTACACATATTCAAATTTGTTACAATTACCATTCTCGTATTGAGTCCCGTTAGATAGATTTTAGTTAGCAGGTTTGTCAAAATCATACTAAATATTCTGATTTTAATTGAATGAATGATCGATCTATTGAAGGACTGATCATTCAATTATACTTTTGTATAAATTGGAAGGAGATTGGAATTAAAATCTCACATCTTTTGTATCCTTTCTCTCATAATCTTAAACACTGCAATTATCTTGTAGCTTCTCTTTAAAAATTGAGCTTCTAAACTCTAATTAATAGGTTGCCTTGAATTATCAGATAGATAATTCTATCCACATCTTTGATGACTGATCTCTCGCGGTGTTAGGCCATTACGGTTTGGTTCCTCTACTATCTTGGAGGACCATGTCCACTGACTGGGCATTTCTACAAGAGACTGCTCATTTCTAGTACTCAGTGGATCATCTATTCCATTTTGTACTGGAGGAAATTTGTCCGATATTTAAAGATTATTGTTGATTAACCGGTTATGGAGTGGAACAACCAATTATTGAGCCATATTTTAATTGAAGAGTAATCTTTTCTCTTGTCAAGCTGTTGGAAGTGGACTACTCTCATGGCTTGAGAATTTCTCACTGAAAAGGGTGCAGACACGCTATTCTACTCCATAAAGTTAGGCGCACCTACCATGGAATTCTAAAGACTGAAAAATATAACCCAAGATCATAGACACCTTCCTAAAGGCCCAAACACCTAAAATACCCCACGAAATTACCCAATAGAATTAACCCAATCCAAAATGGGCCCAAAAGCCCAGGGTGAAATGCGTTTGACCGATCGGTCAAGAGCGCATAATACGCATGATCAATCTTTCATTAACTCCAGGTTATTGCCTATAAAAAGAGGCCTTCAACTACCAGTTGGAGGCATTAACTTTGCCCACTTAAATGCAGGGCCTTCTATCCATAAGACTTTCTCCTTACAAAAAGCCTTGAAACTCCCTCCATTTGTCATCAAACCCCTCTTTAAGCTTAAATCTAGTGCTTTAACTTCTAGCCCTAGTTTCTTTCTTATCATCCAAGTCCAAAAACAACATAAAAAAAACTTTTCTTCTTTTTTCTTACTCTTTTCTTATTTAAGGTACTTTTCTTTAAAAGTATCCTTAGATCTATTCCAAAAACTATTGATCCTAAGCCAGAACACTGCCAAAATGAAAAGGACATCGTGTAACATTGCATATACAATATCTCATTCTTTTTTTCAAAGCTTCGATATAAAAAAGTGTGGTGTTGTGCATCAATACCACCCTGAAGCCACTTTATATGTGTTTCTTTTTCATGTAATGCTTGATCTTGCTCCAAAGGTCATGTACTAACTACGTTGACATTGATTTTGCCTACGGTGGATATGTAGGAATATTAGAGAAGCGTGACCTTTATAACTTAAGACAAATCTTTTACATGTTCACCCACTTTCATTTCTTTCTTAAAAAACAAACAAAAAAGCTTTAAAATCATAAAGTACTTTTAAGTGGGTTAGAGGATCATTAGATTCAATGTTTCAACCTAATATTTTGTTCTTAATGTTAGAAGTTTAGTCATTCTTTCTTCATTGAGTGATTTTATAAGTTAATAAATCCTATTTAAGTTATCTCGTGAACTAAAAAGCATACACATTTTCAAATATAACTATGTTTCACTCTTAAAACATCTCAAATGATAGAAGAAAAACTATATCTCTCTCACACCAAGACTCTATATGAGGTAAAATCCCTCTCAGATATTCACGAACTACATGGACTTTGAATCTCTCCATGCAAGTATATAGGCTCACTCGAACTTCCGTCCGAGTGAACCAGTCCAACTTTGTACATATCTATCCCTTTGTCTATATGGTCTACACACATCTTACACTGAACTGCACAACCTAAGTCTATACTAACTATTTGCATTTTCTTATTTATTTTACACAATAGCATGATGATAGTACACAAACTTTATGTATATATTTGAGAGTGAAAGGGAAGAGCGGGTGTCGAAAACCTTCCTAATTTGTGACCCAGTCCCTGGACCATCGACTCTCTGGTATCACACACAGACCACTTGCCATCACTTGGTCTCCATGCAAGCATACACCTTTCTTTTCTCTATTTTGAGTCAAATAGACTCGATACTCCAAAATATCTTCTTTTCAAAAAGAGAGATCAAAGGACGCGAATGGGCCTCGGGACTCTCACAGTGGCAACTCTGATGGGGTAATTTTTTTTTATTAAGAGGACATAAATCTTCTTTTTAGCATGTTATCACAGTGCATTCTTGTATATTATGTTCATTATCACTAATTTGTATTCTTTTTGGATACCTAATTAGGTAGTCAAGTACTAGTATTACATGCTCCCTAGGCATCCCTTGAACCTCGTTTGTGACATGTATGCCAAGATACATAATAACATCAAATGAAAGTATCTCTTGCTAAAAAAATAAAAAATAAAACACTTTCTAAAAATTACGCACATTACTTCATCGCATAAATTCTCCATCTCACTACATACTCCATTAACTTGGGAAACGTAGCCATGGGCATGGGTCTAAACAACGCAGGTCCCTAGCGATAGTTTCCACTCTTCTTGGTCTCTTAAATAGAGTGGCGTGTTCTCGATGAACATCATTCATGTACATCGACCATACCAAGTTATCTCTCCCACATACTATCCCCATGAGGTATATCGGGAGACTCGATTCACGTAAAATTGAGTATATCAAAATAACCCTCTCACACATACCCCTGAAGTATATCATTGGGAGTCATAGACAAAGAAGGCAGACTCTTGCCTCGCACAAAGCCTTGCATAACCCCATATAATAGAATTCTAGGATACAACCACATAATTAAACTAACAAGTTCTTCAAATTATGAAATCTCACAAAAAGTATTTTGTATCCCTAGAAATAATTTCCAACATAGGATGGGACTCGTGGACTCGAAGAATCCACTCACTTTCCACATCACCGAACAAGAGGTTGTAAGATAAATGAGGAGTACTATGGCATATGGGTCATCACTTGTGCTTACCGCCAAAATAAAAAATACATGCTTGTTTCAAGTCATCCTTGATCCTTTAAGAAACCTATGGAAAAGAATCATGATTACACAATTTTGCGTAACATTGAAGCCATGGCCTTGTACAAGGGATGAAAGTCGTATCTCCCGAACACCGACATCACATAATCCCAAAAACATGTGGGACAAAGATACCGTATCATTGGATGACATCTTGGATAGCTTAACCATTATAATAGGTGAAATGTCGACCCTAGGTCAGAAGTATAGCTCCCTCCAAAACTGACTTGTGAACACCGAGGATCAGAGAGAAAATTCAAACCCCGTTAACATCACACCCCCACTAGCTATGGTACAATCTACCAACAACCCCCATCCATAACTATCAAAAGCACAATTTTGACCCACACGACAGAGATTCCAAAGAATCTTGGATGCTTCCAAATATAGTTCCAAACACTCTGACATAATTTTTAATAGATCCAACCTGCTGACAACCTCGCAAACATCCAATGTCTATCTTTATATCCCAATGCCAGGCTACCTAACAAGTTTAAGATTACAGACATCGTAAAATTCATAGTAATGGGACCGCCAATAATCCACCTCAAATTGTAAGTACAAGACATTCATGCACTAGGGGCTCTTGAAGAAGTTATGTCATAAATGTTTGGGCACACCTTATCGGGAGGATCACTCAATTAGTTCTTGTTCATTAACGATGGGAGGACCACCAGAGTGACATCTGTCGAGAATTCATGAAACATTACAAATAAAATGATGAGTTAGAGATTAATCGTCGAGACCTATATATGACAAAACAAGAGATCAATGAGCACTTGGTCACCTTAATATCCTGGTGGATAAATATGGTCGGTCAAATGGTTAATCGACCATCACTAGAAAAATAAATGGCCATTGTGAAGAAGAACCTGATTCAACCTTATTGGGACAAGTTGAAGACACGGTACCTACCCCACTTCAAAGCCTTGATGGATATAGCGGCACAATTAGAATATGATCTCATTAATCGACCACACAAGGTTGAGATCGACAATCGTAAGAATATCCCTCCATTCACAAATAGGAGGAATGATAAGCCAAAGATGACCATTGTCAATGCTATTCAAACCCCAACCTCTACATCTCTACCGACACATTATAATATTGAGAGTCCATACCATGTAGTCTCCAATAGGTAAAGTTTACTAGGCCATCAAAAATAAGGGACTCCTCAAGCCTAGATATCCCAAACCCCTACCTGATCCCTTGTTAGAAGGCATCGGGAATAATCTCTACTGTAAATTCCACCAGATATCAGGACATAATGTAGAGGAGTATTGATCCACGAATTTCACCATATAAGACTTGATTGATAAAGGAACATGAATCCAACTAAACAAATCCCAATGTCAGTAGTAACCCTTTAGCTAACCATGACACTGGGGTAAAGACTCTTACTGTCAAAAATGAGTCCGGGAACCCATCCCTCTTAGTTCATTCAATTAACTCAGCGATGGAAGCAGAACAATTGAATCTGGGGAGCCTTAGTAACCAATATTTCGATCATTAGGTGATAATGCAAACCCACATAGATCTTTTGGTCCGAAGACAATGAGAGTTAAAGGCTACTGGTTGAGACCTTTTGGAGGCAACCCTATATCACTTATCATACTTGGTATTCCATGCAAATTTCGATATTTTTATGTCAGACACAATGCATAAACATGAAAACCTCTACAAACATTGGGAGGTAATGTACGATGAAGAATAACATCATGCAGGATAAATTATAGGAGTAGCAGACTGAGAAATCATCTCGATCGTTTGGGGCGACGAATTTGAAATCGAAGACAGTGAAAACTCACGACCATGGATGTTTCCAGACAACTCAGCAACCGACCTATCTACCAAAGAATATATTTTCTTTCACTTAGATGATGTGTTCGTGTCCCCCCATAGTAAGATGAAGACCATATCTGCACCCTGAATTTTGATGAAATAATGATCAAGTTCCTCATCTTATAATGGGAGCCCCTGGAAGTTGACCCCGTAACCATCCCAAGTGATTCTATAAGGACCATGTCCTAAACCCCTTTCCTACCAGGGAGAATGAAAATATAAAGTAAAGCAGAGACTCAAAGAGGGCATCATAGAAGAGGTCAAGGATAATTGAGTCATATAACGACTAAAGAAAACACAATCCAACATTTCCATATCGAGACTTGTCATGTCCTCCTAAGCCCATCGAGACTTCATCATCATGTAATTCTCCCAAAAAGTTATACCCATCACTACCAACCCAAAAGAGATCATGAAGACTGTCGATAACCTAAACATCACAAAAATATTTTAGTTTCTAACGTCGTCACTACCTAGAATAGGATTTTATCATAATATGCCCTGAACATTATCATAAATCTCAAAGGATAATGAATCCCAATGGTACTTATGGATAATGTCTCCACTCTGAATGTCTGCTGGCTAAGGACTCTGGGAATTAAACCTGAAGATCGTATGCATTAACACTCGGGCTATGAGGGAATAAGACAATACCCATAGAGAATTATAAGGATCCATAAAACTCAGACTTGGGATGGGATATCTTAACAACATAATCGAGTTTCAAGTGATTGGGATACCTGCCTCTTCTAACCTCCTTCTAGGAAGGTCGTGGCACCACGAGATCAAAAAGATTTATTCACTCTTGCACTATAAAGTGAAATTATTCTTTGGAGAGAATCCAATCATGGTGTTTAAAGATTCCAACCTAATCAAAGAGGAAAGGGTAAGTCCATAACACTCTTGCCCTCGAAATCTAGTATGAAAATGGGAATATGTATATTAGCAATTTTTTACTAGACCTTCTAATACAGACTGTCTCAGTGAGCCCATTACAAAACCACAATAATTCAACACCCAAGAGATGGGATAATAATGAAAAATTGAATATCACGTCTCTATAACACAAAAAGTTAAAAAGATAGAGTATAAAAAGGTAGGGGATGCCCAGCAGATAACTGCTCCACCTTCAACAGGCACTTCATCAAGGAATGGGATAACTTACCTTTCATGTAAAGCCATGAATAGAAGCTGACATTAGAAAATTAATATTGGGGTGTGATATCTTCTTTGAGAACCGTCCCATATTGATACTAGAGTAAGTGCATTAGACTATAGATTTGATTTGAAAGCTAGATAATCCCATATCAATTGGGATCCTCTCGAGGATCTGAGGAACACTAAAATGTTCAGATAAATGTGGAAGAGATCAACTGAACCTTCTACCACATTCTAGAGGTCGAGAACCCTTTTAAAGATGAGATCGACTATATGCTTCAAGAAAAGCCCCCAATTACCATATGTAACCTCCTTTTTTAGGAGAAGCCCATTACAATGAACTACTATGATTTACTTGATCATGCTAACCCATGTGGTGATGAAATAAACTTTAACTTTGAGTATCATCGTGTACAAAATGTTGATGGTGATGTAAAAATCAAAGTATTGAACTAAATTTATGTAATGAATAACTATAAGGCAACCCAAAATAGCTTAACAATAAACAAACAAATTGTGAACAACTTGTCGATGAAATGAAAACTATTAACTTAAGGTCTTCTGAAGAGATAAACGAAATCAAAATATGAACCTCTTTAGACAATCTATAAAGGTTTGCACTCATCCAAATACTCATATAATACATTGATGTCTACGCTTGGTCTTATACAGATATGTCCCCGAGATCATTTCTCATCGCATATCTACATATCTAGAAGCCAAACTTGTCAAGTAAAAGCTCAGGATGCTCAGACCATAATGTTATCTTAAGGTTATAGACACAGTTATAAATCATCTTAGTATTGTCTTTCTAAGGATATTTAATACCCCAAATGGTTGGCTAATATCATGCATGTCCCAAAAATAGGAGGGAAGGTGAGGTCAAGTGTGAACTATAGAGATTTGAATAAAGCTAGTCCCAAAGACGAATACTCTCTATCAAAACATCAATAAGATCATTGATAACAGTGCGGATCAAAATCTCAAATCCTCCATGAATGGATTTTCCGAATACAATCATATTAAATTTCACCCGAATGACCAAGAGAAAATGGCTTTCACTGCCTCTTGGGGTACTTTTTACTACATAGTACTTCCATTCGGACTTAAGATCACTGGTGCCACCTACCAATAAAGAAATACAACCTTAACGCATGACATGATCCACAAATATGTTAAAGTTTATGTAGAAGACATTATTTTGAAGCCCAAAACATTAGAAGGACATATTTCGGCCTTAAGAAAAATCTTCAAAAATATTAAGGATGTATCGAATGCATCTAAACCCCCAGAAGTGTGTCATTGGAATCACCAATGAGAAGCTAGTGGGATTTCTTATCAGCAAAAAGGGAATCGAATTGGATCCAAACAAGGACAAGGTCATCCTATAAATACGTCCACTACACACTCAAAAGGAAGTCAAGGCATCTTGGGAAGGATTCAGTAAGTTTACCTCTTAGATAACCTCTATATGCTAGCCAATTTTCAAGCTGCTTCGCAACGACTCCACTCACATATGGAACTTCATTTGTTAAGGATACTTGGGAAGAATTAAGCAATATCAGACCAACCCACTCATATTGTCTCCAACATGGCATGAATAGTGTCTTCTCATGTGTCTCACGATCATAGACACCATAGAAATAACCATGTTGGCATTGTAAGCCAAATAATCTCGCAAGGAACAAGCTATATACTGCCAACGACCCGAGGAAGATTCAAGTACCTCGTCGTTGCAGTGGATTATTTTACTAAGTGGGTAGAAGTTGAGCCCCTTATTGATATGACATACGAGAAGGTGTACCAGTTCGTTTGGAAGAACATCATCTGCCGATATGGTCTCCCTCATGCCTTCATCACAGACCATGGAACATAATTTGATAACGAGGAGTTTGCCGCCTATTGTCATCAGTTAAACATTTTGAAGATTCATTCAGCACCAGGCCATCCTCAAAGCAATGGACAGACTGAAGTGACGAAAAGAACATTACTAAATAGTTTGAAGAAGAGACTAAGTGAGGCTAAAGCTAATTGGATTAATGAGCTACAGTCAGTATTATGGGCTTACCGAACAACTCCCCGAGCAGCAACTGGAGAATCACCATATATGCTGGCATTTGGAAGTGAGGCCGTGATACCTGTCGAGTTGGGTCTTCCAACACACAGAGTGTTGAATTTCAATTCCCCAGTCAGTGACTTAATGAGAAGATTAGATTTGGACATGCTCGAGGAGGTTAGAGAAGAGGCATCCATTAGGAATGCTTCTTACCAACAATGAACAGCTCTGTTCTACAACAAGAGGGTGAAAAAATGCGACTTAAAAGAAGGAGATTACGTGCTAAAGAGGGTCATTCAGAAGCACAATAAGTTGGAAGTAAACTGGCATGGACCTTACCGAGTTACAGAAGTTGTTCGACCAGGAACTTACCGAATATCAACTCTAGAAGGAGAGGAATTTAAGAATGCATGGAATGCTAAACACCTACGCAAGTATTATCAGTGATGTAAAATGTAAAGCAGTTCCATCAATATGAATAAAACGATGATATTTCGCCATCTTTTCTCCTTTTATTGAAAGTTTTTCGGGGAATAGTTCAAGCTCAGACCAACTCCGGTTGGTAAAAGGGCGAGAACAAACATACTCCTTTGGTTAGGAGGCGTACACTAGCTCAGACCAACTCCAACTGGTAAAAGAGTGAGTGGATATGATAGTTCGAACTCAGATCAACTCCGGTTGGTAAAAGGGCGAGAACAATACTCCTAAAAATGCCAATCTCGGTTGGTTAGGAAACAAGATATGCTCTCAAATGCCAACTTATGTTGGTCGGGAGGTACGATTATTACAGAAAATACAAAAGTTCCTCGAAGAACAAAATATTCTAAACTGAACCAAGTATGGCTGGTCGGGGATCAAAACTCACTAACTGTAGTTGGTCGACGAGGAGAAAATATTCCAAATTGTACCAAGTATAGCTGGTCGGGGATAAAAACCCACTAACTGTAGTTGGTCGATAAACACAATTTAACAACCTTGGTTGGTTGGAAAAATTTTAAACATTTTTATACTCACTACTTTATTATTAAGTGATCGAGCAACATTACTTATACTTGTAACTTTTTTGGTCGGTGAACCACACAATATTGTTATGCAAGCACAAATATAAAGTGTTTGACAAATACAAGACAATAGCAATACAAATTTGCGAACAAAAATGAAACTCTTTCATTAAATTCAAAATGAATTACACAAATTTATTACATTGATATTAAATTGTGTACTCATTATTACATCAGAATTTCCTATTCTACTGGTCTTTTCCCTTCTGCTTTTGAAATAGGCTCCTCACCAGCAGGAGGATCTTCCAGTCAAAGGGGAGGATTAATGAATTTAATATCTCGAAGCATTCTGACGTTCATTATTGAAGGTGTGTCCAGTAGATGCTCGGGACGAGATTCCTCGATCTGAGAATGAAGATTGTAATCACCAAGGTATTTTGCAATTAAGCTCCGAGGAATGGCACGAGCTGGGATCCATTCCATGTCCAAATTATACGATGGCACGGGCAAGTC
Organism: Sambucus nigra; assembly: GCA_949130495.1. Taxonomy (NCBI): domain Eukaryota; kingdom Viridiplantae; phylum Streptophyta; class Magnoliopsida; order Dipsacales; family Adoxaceae; genus Sambucus; species Sambucus nigra. The sequence goes on along the minus strand of OX422211.1, from coordinate 552,006,124 downwards.
AAGTACCCCAGGATCATCATATTCCCACAGGTAGTGTCCTTGTTCGAGCTTCAGCACGCCCAAGGCATTCAGACAACCTTGCTTGTAGCCCTTATTATTGGCATTCTGGATACGATCATCCAAATGGAATAATGCTTCGTTGTATCCAGCCATCCAGAATTCCCTGGGCTGTTTCTGAAATTAAAATGTCAACCTTGTAATCTTCTCGTGAAGACTCTGGATGAAAAGTTCATTAGTCTCCAATACTGATTTCTTTGAAGAGAGTTGTTGTTCCAGTTCTCTAACTTTCTTGGACAGCTCAGACAAGGCTTGGTTTTTAGCCATTAATTGGAATGCTTGGTTTTCCAACGCTGATTGAGTACGAGATTCTTCAACAATACGATGAAGACCTCTTGGTCGTCTCCGAGAAGGTTGAGTACTTTGTTCCTCGTCAATATTCTGAGCAACTCTTCCTCGTCTACGAGAACCTTTTACTCATCCCCGAATAGTAGTAGAAGGCCCAGCTCTTCTCAAAGCCTCTAACTCTTCTCACAACTTAGCATTCTCCACTTCTAAAAATGAGAATCCTTCATCGGTGACCGGTACCAAGGCAGTGGAAGATGAAGCTGTAGACTTATAGTGTGCTAGCTCTTTTTACAAATTGTTTTTCTCTTGCTCCAGCAGCTCTGCAATTTATCTACATGCTTCAACTTTACCCTTTAGGGTTCTCTCCCTGACATCGTACCCAGCAAGGAGATTTTTGTGGCCCTTCTCGGTAGAAAGTTGCTGATACTTCTTCTCATACCCCTCATGCAACAGGGCAGTTGATTCTTTATACTGCTGCTGAAGTTCATCGAGAGTACCTTACAAGTCTTCAATCATTTCGTAATAAGCCACATTGTTGGCCACAGCTTGGTCAAGTAAGCCTTTCAGGTACTGATAAGCTTCTACTGCCTGCTCTGAAGCATCATGACCAAGGATGTCGGCAACTTCTGATGCACTCAATTCTGTGTGACCAGCTTTATAATATTCATGACATTGCTGCATCAGCTTTGTATCATTAGCAGATAGCATATCCATCCTGGCCAGAAACTAGCAGAGAAAGAAAAAGTAATCACCAAAAAGAAGATCAAGACAGAGTGCAGATAGAAAAGAGACAATCATATGGAAGAAAAGAACTCAAATTCTATTAGATCATAATGCAGAGTTACAAAGATCTGGGTTACACTTGAAAAAGAAGAAAAATAGAAAGAGAATACCTAACAACTTCACACCTTTTCCTTGTCTCCCAAGACTTTCTCGGGAGGCTAGGACGAGGAGCTCGGTTGCTCGGTTGGAATAATGAGTTGGTCGGATAAAACTGGAACTTGTTCAGGAGGAGCAGGCAGAGATGAAAGCTCCTCGTCGGCAGGCTGAGTAAGGATTGGATCACCCACTGCCATTGAAGATTCTTCGGAGGCAGCTTCGTCCTCCTCTTCATCCTCGATAACTGGGGGAGGACCAGGGTGATGCTGTTGAAATAGCTCTGAATCCTCATTAACCTTCAATTCTTGCAGGGCAGCCACCCAACCATCTCGAAAGTATTTCAAACTCCCATACTGCACCTGAGTCATCATTGATGCTACTCCCCTGTCCCATCCTTTGTCCCAACCAGTACGAAAAGATTTTTTCATCACCACTTTTCTTTTCATTTTCTCCGAGGAGATCTTCTCGGATAGAAGATCCTCGGTGGCCTTCAACTTGGCTTCCACCTCTTCCTTCTGGCGGTTCACTTCTCGCAGAAGGGACAGTTCTTCTTCTGCCATTTTCATCTTGTCTTCAAGCTCCCCAAAGCTTTTGAGCTTCTCGTCATACTTCTCTTTCTCTCCCTCCAAATCTTTCACTTTATTTTCCAGCTGCACCTTTTCTGCCTCAACTGCAGCCAACTTCTTCTCCCATTCAGCCTTATCCTCGTCATACTTTTGATGGGAATCCTTAAAAGATTTGGTTAATATCAACAAAGCATCCTCCACTCCAGACGAGGAGCTAGAAACCTTGATTGCTTCATCCTTCTTCACAATGGTGTTAAAACAACTCACCAACTGAAAAAAGAAGATAATGATAAGTCATCACAGAGATACATGTATTGATGGAAAGAAAGAAAATTCAGAATAAGAAAAACTTACTGAAGCAATGTGATGAGTAGCCAGGGATGTAAGCATATCCCTAGATATATTCTCTTCAATTCCTTGGACCTCAGGAATAATCCAAGTCTTTACCGAGCTCATCGCAGAGCTCGGACGAATAATAGTTGGAACACCAGCTCCACTAAATTGGAGCTGGGGAATAGTTTCAGCCAAATTGACCGAGGAGGATTTCTTCAGTCTCCTCGGTGGAATTTCAACAGTCTCAACCAAAGAAGAGCTATTGGTTGGAGAGATGGTGACCACTTCCACAGGTGCATTTTTCTTGCTCGGAGCCACTGGGGTCTTCTCGGCAGCCTTCTGAGGAGCAACAGAAGGGGCAGCATCTACTTTCTTTGTCCCCTTTGGGATGTCAGTCTTGTTTCTTTTCCCATCTCCAGCAGAGGTAGTCTCCTCAAAGAGAGCAGGAACTCTTCTTTTGACCATTTTCTAACTTAGGGGAATGTGAGATTCTGGAGAAGAGTCCTCAGGAATTGACACTGGATCACTAGTGCTGACCACAGGACGAATAGTAAAGGATGATGTATAGCTCCTGTACTGCAACAAGTATGAAGCAGACCTGATGTGCTCGTCTGCAACTTTCTGATGCAAACTCCAGATAAGTTTCAAATGTTTAATATTTACTTCTGATTCTTTTGGAGTTTTTCTCTTACTGTTAACTGCAAACAAATACATAGTGAAATATCAGTCATATATTTTATCAAACATAATTAAATCATAATTTCAGAAATAGCATAAGATGAAAATAACCTATCCCATTGCCATATGGAGGGCATCTGGGACCTTGATATACTTCATCTCCAACCAAAGGGGCATGTTGCCAATTTTTTATAACTACCCCATTTTCAAAATAATCCCTATTTGCATCAGGGAGGTTGACTACTAAGGCCCTATTCAAAAATCTAGTTTTTAAATAAAAAACATTATCTAGAACATCCCATCTATAACAATACATAATCTCAGGAATTCCTATATGAGTTCCGTGAGTTTGATTTAACCTATACACCCCATTAACTATTCTCCATGTGTTGGGGGCTATTTTTGCAGGGACAACATCGAAATAATGACAGAACTCTAAGCACAAAGGGTTTGGTGGAAAAGAAAATCCACATTCAGCAATAAAGAGGCTGGGGAACCAGTGTCCCTCAGCCAAACAAAAATAATCTAAAGGCTCAGAAAGATTTTCCAGAGTTACCCAAGATGGAATAGAAAAATCAGAACGGAATTTCTCAAGAGATTCAATAACATAAACCATGGTGAATAAAAGAAATGAAGAAGAAGGAAGAAGATCTTATAGGAAAAAGGAGATCTGTTGACAATAAACGAAGAAAGGGACGAACGCACAAGAGAGAGAAAGACTATAGAAAACTCGAAAGCAGAAATTGGAAAAGGTAGAAGATGATAGGATTGCCTATGAAGCTTAAATACTTTGCCTTGGGAAACGGCGAGAGAAATTATTACAAAAAGAAACTATTACGCTACCGGCGGCTAAAAGGACAAAAAGTGCGCGAAGATCGAAGCGCTTATAAAAATTCAAAAATGCGGATTCTGCAAATTTGGAAGACATTCGGACACGGAGAAAATGCTCCTAAAAACCAGGAAGGTCATTTAATATTGCCATATACCGAGAAAGAATGTTCCATATTCCTTAAAGTTCAAAAAATGAAACATTGGGGGCTTCTGTTGATACCAAAATTAATATGCTGATATAGACAAATCATAAGAAGACACGTGTCGATCTACATGGCACAATAACAACGAGGAAGTTTATTTCCCCAACCAACTCCAACGCTCCGAGGAATTCCAGCACTCCAAGGAACTCCAACACTCCGAGGAACTCCTGAACGACGAGCAACTAAGGCGGTCTGAGCTGCATCTCGGCCACAGCATTGATTGCCAGATAATCAACAGTTCAACTATTCATTGAATGCTTATCATACAGACGTATATTCTTAAAGGGCATTAATTGTTTACCCTTTCACATGTACAGCCTAAGGGCTATAAATACATTGTATCACCCTCATTATAGGGTACGGGATTTTCTTAATAGAATTACATATTGAGAACTCCAAAACACTTGGCAATAATAGAAACAGTGGATGTAGGCCATTCCTGTAAGGCTGAACCACTTTAAAATTCTTTGTCTCATTTATATTTATCTGTGATTAAATAATTATAAGCAATCTAATTTTTTACATCAACAGTGATCTCATTCTTTTATTTTAAAGTTTTGATACAAAAAAAGGTGATGTTGTGTTGCAACATCCCCCCTAAGCCACTTTTTCTTTTTTTCATTGTCATGTAAATCTTCATCTTGCTCCAAAGGTCCTGTCCAAACAATGTTGACTTTGATTCTGCCCATGGTGGATACGTAGGCCTATTAGAAAAGTCCGATCTCTAAAACTAAAGTCAAATCTTTTACATATTCACCATTTTCATTTCTTTCATAACAAAATAAAAAAAGGCTTCAAAATCATAAAGTAATTTCATGTAGGTTAGAGGATATTATGATCCGAGGGTTCTACCTATTATTTTTTTTCTTAATGTTGGAAGTTTGGTCAGTCCTTCTTTATTGAGTGGTCTTACGAGTGAATCAAGCTTATTCATGTTCTCTCGTGAACTAAAAACATACATATTTCCATATCTTACTATGTTTTACTCTCAAAACATCTTAAATGGTCAAGTAGAGACTATATCTCCCATATCGAGACCCTATATGAGGTTAATTAACTACGAGGACTTTGAATCTCTATGTGAGAGTATGTTGGCTCACTTTGACTGCCATCTGAGTGAATAAGTCCAACTTTATACATATTAATTCCTATATATCTATGATCTACACACACATTTTACAATGGACTGCACAACCTATGTTTGTACTAACTATTTGATTTTTCTTATTTGTTTTACATAATAACATGTTAGTACGCATACTTTATATCTACATTTGAGATCGAAATGGAAGTGTGAGTGCCTAACACCTTCCCAGCCTGTAATCCATGAGAGTGAGACAACAATCAATGATTAACTTGTTTAATTAAATTCCAATTTTTAATCCCAAAAATCCTAACTCTTGCAACCAAATTATTAGACTAAATAAATCAAACCAAGCGTGCAAAGTCAATCACAATATGTGGAAAAATCCCCCAAAGGGGAAAAATCATGTATTTCACTATAATATATAAGGACCTACAATTACAGCAAAGTACATTTTTTATGCATGAATACCCGCAGGCGTTGGTTCGTCGTCATCGGCATTTGTCAGCAAGAGGTCTCGCAAGAACTCCAATACCGGCAGTGGATAAAGACCCTTCTTCTCCACAAGGTTACTCCAAGATGAGTTAAACAATTGTATCTAGGGTTTAAAGATTCACAAATTTTTTTGCGAAGGATTTCTGAATCAAAAAGGCATTAAACCTTGAAAAAACGAAGTCTGTTTCTGGAAAGAATATTTGCAGAAACGTCAGTACCAAAAGACTTGGAAAACGTGTATAATGACACTGCTTTAAATACAAAAATTGAGTTGGTGCATCGCTCGAACGAAGTACAAGTGTCGCTCCAACGTAAGGCCACGTCGCTCGAACGACTTCGTGCGAGATGGCTATGTCGCGTGAAAGACAAGCCAAACTCGCTAGAATGATGTCAGCGTGATTTTTTCTTTCATCTCTACACTTAGAAAAAATTCATATTTAAGTGTTTCATCCCTTTAAATATATTTTATAAAAATTTCCCAAATATTGATGTAAATAATAAACACTCAAAATAAATTATTTTACTATAATCGTGAGTGGGGTAGTGGGAATAGTTGAAGAGAACAGTAAAGCACATGGATGAAATGATGTAGCATCTCAAATCACTATCAAATAGTCACGTAGAATATGGAATGAAGTTGTGACTATGGTTATCTTTGATGTTCATCCATAAACGCTGTAAACAAAAAACAAAACTCTTTTTGTGTTTTTCAAAAAAAATTATAAAAAGAAAATCTTTTTTGCTTTATTTAAAAAAAAATCAAAAAAGAAAATTTAATTGGATTTTTCAATTTTTTTTAAAACAATAAAAAAATCGAACAAATAATGATATAAATGATACAATCTAGAGATAGGAATCAGGTAATATGAACAGGAAAAATTGCATCATACTCTAGACATGGTGACCACCCCTCAGTCAACTGTGCAAATTCCTAAAGACTTCCTAAGACTCTCGAATCTAAGGGCATCTAAGGGATTCGTGTAAATATCGGCTAACTAGAGGTCGGTAGATACAAAACTCAAGGATACGACCTTTTCCTCTAAAAGCTCACGAATAAAGTGCTCGTGTATCCTAATGTGTTGCACGAATGCTGGACTAGATTACAGGATATGTGTATCATGCTCGTTTTATCATAGGAAATAGTCATGGTGTCATGTGATATCCCATAATCCTCCAACATCTGTTTTATTCACATAAGTTGCATGAAATAACTCCCGATAGCTATGTACTCAGCCTCCGTAGTGGACAAAGAGATGGAGTTTTGCTTCTTTCTCAACCAAGAGACAAGAGCAGTCCCAATCGACATCCTAATAGGAGGATAAATGATCATTCGTATCAAAGGAATAGAAAATTCCAAGTGAGAGAGTCCCACTCACGTATTTGATAATGAGTTTAAGAGCGAGTAAGTGTGACTCTTTCTGGGACGCCCGATATCATGCACATACTCTAACAGTAAAGGCGATGTCGGGACGACTGTCATTCAAGTAGAGAAGACTACCTATCATACTCTTATATAAGGTTTACTCTACATCCATGCCTGAAGTGTCCTTGCTAAGCTTTGATGAGGTACCCATCAGTGTATGTGCGAGCTTAGCGGAGTCTAGAGAAAATTTCTTCACAAGTTCTCTAGCATACTTGGATTGGTAGATGACCATCCAATCCTCTAGCTGATGAAACTGGAGACCTAGGAAGAAAGTAAACTCACCAACCATGCTCATCTCAAACTCACTCTTCATCTCCTCCTCAAAGTGGTGAGCATGCTAGGAGCACGTGGATTCAAAGACTGTGTCATCCAAATAAACCTGGGCAAATAAGATAGCACCGTCATATATCCTGATGAACAACGTCATATTAACTCCCCCTCTTGAAGCCATGAGCTAAGAGATACGAAGTAAGCCTCTCATACCAAGCACGAGGCGCTTACTTCAAACCATATAAGGCCTTCCTCAAATAGTAGACATGATGAGGGTGCTTAGGATCTTCAAACCCTTTTGGTTATTCCACATAAACCTCCTCCTTTAGAATGCCATTCATAAAGGCACTCTTGAGATCCATATGATATAACTTGAAGCATAGATGACATGCAATGGTGAGTAGTAAGCGGACAGACTCAAGCCTCACAATAGGAGCTAATGTCTCGTAAAAGTCTACACCCTCTATATGTGTGTGACCTTAAGCTACTAACCTATCCTTATTTTGGATAATAGTACCAGTCTCATCCACCTTATTTTTGAAGATCCACCTGGTACTTATCATATTTTCCTCACTAGGTCGGGGGACCTGTTCCCAAACATCATTCTTTATAAACTAAAGCAACTCATCCTGCATAGCATATATCAGTGTTCATCTTTGAGTGCTTCCTTATAGTTCTTGGGCTCAACTTTGGACGTGTAGCAAACATGTATAACAATGTTTTCTAGCTAAGCACGATTCTTGACCCCTAGGGTGGGATATCCTAGAATAGTAAAAGGATTATGACTCTTGAGAAACTAAGTAGGAGTGTCCCATTAGTCAAGAATGGGGTCCACTCTGGGTGTGGGAGGCACAATGGGATCATCAATAGAAAGTTCATCATCCTCACACAAAAGGTTAGAATCAACAAACGTCGATAGTTCATCATCTTTCATGGTGACGTTTATTGACTCCATAACCTTAGAGCTACTCAGGTTAAATACTCGAAATGCTCTACTAGTCGATGAATATCCTAATAATATTCCCTTATAGCTTCGGGAGTTAAACTTTCCTAATTGCTCTCCATCCCGTAGGATGTAGAATTTACTCCCAAAGACACGGAAATATGAATGGTTGGGCTTCTTCCCAGTCCACAGTTCGTAGGGTGTTTTAAGTGTGTCTGGATAAAGGAAAACCATATTCACCGTTTGGCATGCGGTAGACACCGCCCTGCCCAAAATCTCCTAGAACTCTACGACCTAAAAACATAGATCTAGCCATCTCCTAAATCATTCGATTATTCCTCTCAACAATCCCATTTCTCTAAGGAGTCTTCATAGCCAAAAATTTATATTTCATTGCAAGGTTATCACAGTAAAGATCTATTTTAGATTCCTTAAACTCGGTATCATTGTCATTACATATTCGATTAATAGTGACTCCGTGTTGATGTTGCAGGACACGACTCTTGGTCATAAGAAATTCCACAACATCGTATTTTTCTCTTAAAAACCTACAATCGAGTAATCAGAGAAATCATCTACCATCACGAGGATATACCTCTTACCACCCAAACTCTCAGTACGAGTAGGATCTATTAGATCCATATGTATCAACTCAAGTATTCGTGAACTGGTAATGGAATTCAACTTCCTGTGGGGACTACGAACTTGCTTTCCCAACTGAGAGGGTCCACAAACCAAGGAAGTCGGCTTTACAAGTGATGGCAAGCCACGTCCTAGGCCCTTTTTAGCTAATTTCTCCAAATCTCTAAAGTTCACATGACCTAGACGTTGATGCCACAAATCCATAGGAGTGATCGTGGCGCTGTTGTAGACAAATGAGGACTTGGGTACAATCCCATAGAAATTATCTTCAGTCCTCACCCCTTGCAGTAGAAGTTTACGGGCTTGATCATAAACATTGCATTTATTCCGGTCAAACTTTACTGTAAAGTCAGTGTCGCACAGCTGGTTAATGCTGAGAAGGTTTACTTTCAAACCTTTGATGTACAAAACATCCTCTAGCTTAGGAAATCCTAGTATCTCTATTTTACCTCATCCTACTATGATAGATTTTCTCCCATCTCCAAACGTGACTTTACCTTCCTTACGATCCTCTAGGTAGGTACAAAATGGACATCACCTGTCATGTATCTGGAGCACCCACTATCGAAGTACCACTCAAAAGATTTATGTGCTTTAAGAGCAACATGAACAACAAGGGCTTTTGCGTCGAGTTTAGGTGCCCCAAGATAACGTAACCTCCTATTTGCCCTTGTCAATGTTGGCTCTAGTTGGAATAATAAAAGTGTCTGCTGACAGCATAGAAATCCGTAGGAACTCTTCCATTAGACTCTGATAAGTGGAGACTAGAAACTCAACCTGCTCCCTAAGACTCAAAAAATCTCTAGTGGCATGTGGTGGAGAAAATGTACGTCGTGTCTGACCCAAACTATAACAGAACTCCCTAAGGTGGCCCTTTCTTTTGTAGTTTGTACTTTGGCCGACCTTGGTGTGCTTTTCTTGGCTGAACTCTTCTTGGGGGATTTGGCGATGGCCGTATGGGTTCGTAGCAAAATTAGGAGTTGGTTCAGGTGTCACATTGGACGTGGAAACATCATCAAAACAAATTCCCTGCCTTTCACCGAAACCTAAAGTAGGGGTGAATCATCTTTCCCATCTTTCCAGATCTATCCTCAATCTTTACCTTGACCTCCCTGGCTATCTCAAGGTCATGAGTAAGATGGGATACAAAGGCTTTAAGTTTGTTTTGAGTGTCCATAGAGGTCTGGACCCGTAAGACTAGCCACTTGCTTGGTCAAGTCCCATTTATCTTTCTCTAAACATATCTCTTGCTCATAAAACTGACTCTCTTTCTCTTTACAGAAACTCTTTCTCTCTCTCAATCTAAATAATTTCTCTCTCTCTCTCTCAAGGCAGTGGTAGTGGATGACTCTCTCTCTATCGTCTCTCCTAAATCTTTCTCTAAGGCAACTATCCTAAGTTCTAATTCTTTGTTACACTTTTTAGTTTTAAAAGAATCAGCATATAAATCAGCGTATGCGCGTCGTAAATCACTCTCGCTCTCAATTGAAACATCCTCCCCCTCACTCACATCGCTTCCACTATCGAGGTGTCCCTATGAAGTAGCATCCTCATCGTCGTGAGGTTTACTGTCAATATTCACATGACTGGCCATGAATGCGATGAAGTTACATTCAAGCGGTGACTCATCTCCAGAATCCACCGACTCGACCTCACTATCTTCACTACGGGATGCATTAAGAGCAGCTTTTCCTTTGCCTTGACGTAGTAACCTAGGACACTCAAATGCCTTATGACCTCTACAGTCAAACTCATAATATCTACCCTCATCATTCTTAGGCGCGTCCTTTTTATCCTTTTCATTTTTCTATTCAGACTTATTTTTCCCAAAAAATTTTTTATCTTTGAAATTACCATTTTTCTTTAATTTGAGAAATTTCTTGAAATTTTTAGCAAATAAGGCCTAATCGTCTAAGTCAAAATCAAACTCAGAATCAAACAACTCTTCCTCTCTTTTCCTAGACAACTCACATTTCTTTCTTGCTGAGCCCTCACTCTTCCTAGCCTAGGCTTTAAGTGCTACCCCTTTATCTTTTGATTTTATCGTATTAGGAAACATGTCAATTTCATAAGTCTGGAGGTATCCTACCAATTCTTCTAATTTCATACTACTCAAATTTCCTAATGAATTTAGCACGGTGACTTTAGGGATAAAACACTTAGGCAGTGATCTCAGAATATTTTTAACTACTCTAGCATCAGGAATGTGTTCACCCAAATTGAAACTAGTGTTAACAATATTAGATAAGCGTGCATAAAATTCATCAAAACACTCATATTCAAGAAGGGTGATTGTCTCAAATTGTGTACTTAAATTTTGCAATTTTGATTCCTTAACTGCATTAGTTCCTCCATGGGTAAGTTTAATAACATCCCATGCATCTTTAGACGTGGTACACGTCATGATGCATCGGAACTCATCATGGGTGACATTTCCAAAAATAGCACTAAGCCTGTGTGAGTTAAATGTGCTCCATTTAAATTCTTCCTCAGTCCAAGCAGTGATAGATTTTAAAGTAGTTATGTTATCTTTAGTGACAGTGGAAGACGTCCACCCTCTTTCACACATAACCCAAACACATTCATCAATGGCTTTTAACTGGGATCTCATACGGGCTTTCCAATATGCGTAATTTGACCCGTCAAAAAATTAGCACTCGATTATACAAGTTTTCCATTGAAAATTGCGCTTATTCAAAAATCAAATTTTCAGCCAAAATTGATATCTAGAGAAATTTTACGGTAAAGATTACACAGTATAATTGTGTAATATGCTCTGATACCAATTTGAGAGTCCGCCAGTAATTAATGATTAACTTATTTAATTAAATTTCACTTTTAATACCAAAAATCCCAACTCTTGCAACCAAATTGTGACAGACTAAATATATCAAACCAAGCATGCAAAGTCAATTACAATATGTGGAAAAATCCCCCAAAGGGGAAAAATCATGTATTTCATTATAATATGTAATGACTTACAATTACAGCAAAATAAATTTTTGACACATGAATACCTGGAGGCGTCGGTTCGTCGTCATCAGTATTTGTCAGCAAGAGGTCGTGCAAGAACTCCAATATCAGCAGTGGATAAAGACCCTTCTTCTCCACAAGGTTACTCCAAGATGAGTAGAACATTTGTATTAAGGGTTTAAAGATTCAGAAATTTTTTTGGGAAGGATTTGTGAATCAAAAAGGCATTAAACCTTGAAAAAACAAAGTCTGTTTCTTGGCTGAATATTTACAGAAATGTTTGTGCCAAAAGACTTGGAAAACGTGTAGAATGACACTGCTTTAAATACAAAAATTGACGTGGTGCGTCGCTCGAACGTAAGGCCACGTCGCTCGAACGACTTCGCGCGAGATGGCCATGTTGCGCGAAAGACAAGCCAAACTCGCTCGAACGACGTCAGCGTGATTTTTTCTTTCACCTCTACACTTATAAAAAATTCATATTTAAGTGTTCCATCGCTTTAAAATTATTTTATAAAAATTTCTCACATATTTATGTAAATAATAAACACTCAAAATAAATTATTTTACTATAATCGTGAGAACAGTTGAAGAGAACGTTGCATATATCATGATGCACGTATGAAGATAATGGATACGTGATTCGGATCAAGGCCATCATGGATGATTGTGTTGACGAGCCAAATGTAGCGGTATCATACATACTAACTGTGATCTAGGACAAACATAAAATTCCTATATTCTAACTCGGACGTTTATAAAATCATGTCCTTACAACCCAGCCCTAAGATATTTGTCTCTCTAGTTATAAACCCAAACTACTATCCATTAACTGGTCTCTATAGAGTCCTACCCCTTTCTTTTGTTTGTTTTAAGTGATATAAACTGGCGACTCCAAAATGTTTTCTTTTAAAAAAGAGAGAAAAAAAGGTGTACATGACCCAGGGCTCTCACAGAGGGGAATGACCTAATGGTGGCTATTGACTTTTTCTCTGCGACATTCCTAGATTTAGCTCGAGTATCTCAGCACATTTTGGTTATTGGCAGTACTTAGGTCAATATTCGCCTACCAGATGTAGTCTTGCAAATGAAGGAGGGTAAGAGCCCAATCCCTTTTATCCTGAGTGAGAACATCAATGGCCTTTCTTCCTTTCCTTATCAAGAATACCCTTTTTTGTGCGGTAACCCCTTTCTTTTATATATATTGATATTGGAGAGACTGGTCTTAATCAGGTCCCCTTTGTATCTCCCTTACCATCAAACTGAGTATGTCTTTCGTGAGATGCTAATTCTCACGAGGGAAGTGAAGGAGAATTGGTAAAATGGTGTTTTGAGTCTGGGCATTCTTATATACACGGTCATTTTCCATGAGGTTGCGTTTAGGCATTATTAAACCCACTGCTATATTCCACAATGGCCAAATGTAATCCTCGCTTGTCTTTGGGGATGTTCCCTTATTCGTCTGTTTTATTTGTGTTATACCTTTTTTACCTCCAGAGGCGGGTAAGGCATTAGTTTGGGAGAAGGAAGGAGATCCCCCCCCCCCCCCCCCGCTGGGTCAGTTGTATCATATTATGCCTTTGTACCCATACCTTATGAGTATGATCTCTGATATTTGGAGGATGAAGACCTCGATGTTCCTTCCAACTCCTCTTTCTTTGTTCGGTATGACAATGATTTTATCTAAGGAGTACTTTAATTGTCTTTCAGGAAAAGTAAAAGATGTTATTTTCATAACAGAGGCTGGTCTTCGTTGGCTTTTTGGATTGACTCTTCCTACATCCGATAATGTTTACGGAATTTCTTTATTGTAGGATGGGGAGCCCTTTTATGATACGGAGCCCGAAAATGGTTCCTGAGACATGCATATTTCTAGAAAAGAAGTGGACAATCACGAATAAGAATTTATTCTCAATTTAAATGCTACCAATTAAATTTTAAATCCCACATATTTAATTTATTATCAAATTTATTCTGAAGTTAATTAATTAAATTTTTTCACAATATTTTATTCTAAAAACAAGGGGTATTACATAATCATTTGAAGTTTATAGGGCTAAATTTTTTTAGTTTTATTCTTTATATTGCATAATCATTTGAAGTTTACAGGGCAATAATTTATCTTCGACAGATATCAATCCCTAATAATAAGAATCATGTTTATGATAATGTATTACATTTATCTTAAATATATTGTAAAAGTATTGTTCAATTGAACTTAGTAGGAATTATGGTGAGTTGGGCTTGCTCACAAAAGATTGGAATTATGATTCTAGTTCAATCTTATGGATAATGTTATGTGTAAACTCTTAGTAGTTTATCTTAACTAGTGCATGATGGTTAAGGAACTTGTTCCACAGTTCAAAGAGGACTGCACTAGTACATTGGGAATGTATTGAATAAGAGCACAAGTGATATTCAAATCTAGGTGATGACTTCATTAGACTTGCATAATCTCACATGGTTTGCAAATAGTGCATAGATTATCAATTCCTATAATTACGAGGATTGGAATATTCACACAATTATTGCTTTGATTATTATGGGTGTGATTAAATTTATTGGGTTTAAATCACCGCAAGTTCGCAAGTCATTGTGTGGGTATGCCTGAGATAATATTTTGAGGAATCCGAATCTTGGATAAATCTTGGATTGTGATGCCTTCTTGCTAAACTTATGAATTTTTATTCTACCTATAAACCCAACTAGTGGATTTTATAATTTGGTAGAGTATCAAATAAGTTAAGTCTGGGATCAAAGAATAAATAACACAATGTTGAAAATCGATTAGTTGTGAATTGAGTTCCACTAAGAGGGTATTGTATACTTTAATGTGGGGAATCATATTATGTGTAATTTTATTTTCAAACAAGGCCTCTATATTCAATTAATTCTAAGATAATTAAATTGGAGTGCAATTGTGATTTTTAGTGGAGTTAATCACAACTAAATAGAGAAGAAAATATACCGTGGGGAATGAAATGGGATTATTATATTTTTATTTAGAAGAAAAATTGATTATTATCCTTAGATCCCTAGTATAGTCCATTTACCAAGTATCAAGCCCAAAGTTCTCTGCAAACCCAGTTTGGCCATAGCCCACTTCATGTACCTATATATAATGGTCAACGAAAAGGGTTTAATATGTCTGACATTCTCAAATGTTAAAGAGGAAGAAAAAATACTATTCATGCTTTTATGATGGGTTTAGGTGATAAAAAGTGATTTCTCTCATATTTGACCAAGATTTTATCTATAGGAGTGCCCATGGACATGGTTTGTTTTGAGTGGATCAAATGTTAGAATATTTAAGGAACAATAAACATTCTAGGAAGTATTTCGAGGTGAAAGAAATTCAACTACATCATCTTCTTCATAAAATCTTTCTCCTATATTTGATCACCTACAAGATCCAAAAAGGTATTATGATCTGAACCCTATATTTATTCTTTGGATCTTATTATCACCATATCAAAGTGATGAACAAGATCTGACCAACACAACAATAGAGTATAACAGATATATATAACACAGACAGAGACGAGGCAAAGAAGAAGATAAGACCATATATAAGTTGTTTAGCCTTTGGAGGGCCTACGTCCACTGCATAAGTGTGTGAAATCCACTAAGTATGGGATCTAATGGCCTTAGGATACAAGAACTCAAGATTTTCCTCTCTAACATTAGTTTTGACAGAATTTCAGTAGGGTTTCCAATAAGTGATCCTTTACAATGAGGTAGCGGACAAGTATTTATAGTGATTAGGGTTATAGCGTACCCTCCAAGCATGTAGTAAGCATGTGTTAAATTTTCCTAACTAATGAGGAGGAGCCAGCTATCTTTGTTACATGTAGGTCATGATGATCAAATATTACCTCGTGTGTGAGGGAGATGTTCTTATAATGGGTTTGTTCCATGTGGGATCAGCGGCCCATGTGTACACTCCCACACGTCTCCCAATGCACGCTCCCTGCTATCTGTCATGCCTCAACCAAGAATCATGGTTGAGGTCGGATTAGTAATACATGGGCCACTGAGGAATTGACACTTATCATGATGAGTAGCCTCGGCCTGGTTCCATAGACTTGGGGGAGGCCAAGGATAAGGGTTTATAATCCTTAAAATTACTTCTACAAGGCACCTTGACTACTCTTCATGGTTGAGGGAAAGCCCCCTATGTTTCAGGTGATGGTCAAGTCAGTCCTAGCCTAGCCATTTCTGGTCGAGGTGTAATTCCCCAATTCTTGATGGATTGGTGATGGTCGACCTCATACAATATGATGTGATCTTGGACGACGCTATACTTGGCATATTAATCACCCCTATCCCTTAGTCTTCAATGAGAAGGGAAGGATGAAGAGTAAAGTTTCCTCCGAGTGAAAGTTTAATAAGCATCCTTTCAGGTGTAAGATCTGCAGAGTTAGATGAAGACTCAATTGACACTTGGTAGTTATCCTGTGGAATGGCGTGTTGCCTAAGAATGATGGCTATAAGTGGCGCTTAGGGTTTTGTGCTCTAATTATGACTTCCTTGGAAGTTATGCACAATAATTTAAAGTATTTAAATGGTTTTGAAAATCATTTATACTTCCCACTTCTCTTTCTTTACGTGCCAACTTCCTCTTTGTAGGACCAGCCTATCTCCATCTATGTTCAAGCATTTTTCGACGAGTTTTCCTTTTTTCTTGAGGTTGCCATCTCTTCGAACACTTACAGGTACTCCATTTATCTACTTTGTTGGATTTTCCATTAATTTTTCATCTATCAAATTTTTGGCGACAGTTGAGTTTTTCGACGGCGGTTTTGGGTAGTTTTAGGCTGTTAGAGGGTTGATTCTGGGTAATTTTAGAGTTTGGAAGCTCATTAGTATTTCTTCCCACCAATTTTGTCCACAGTGTCCCTTCTAGTCTTTTTCGGTCAAATTCCGATGGAATTATGATCATCCTCTTCGGTGAACTGTAACTATGTTCTTAGGGTGTTCTTGCTCAAACATTTTAAATTCCTTTTTCAATCCTTTAGAAAAACTCAGTCAATTCTCAAGTTGTTTGTGTTATTTCAACTCATCAATTTTCACAAGTGTAGCCTCAACTTCTTTAATGCTAAAGAAGCTATACGAGTTAGAAGATAAGTTTCCCACCTTAAGGGAGAGGTGTTTCTAATAGATTTATAGGCTAGAAGTAGAGGACAAGGCTAGGCGTAGAGCCGACCCCCATTGGGTATGACCCATTTTTCCCATCCCTTTGAAGAAAGTATACCCCTCTTCCTCTGAGGTTGGCAAGGATAAGATGACAGGCTTGTCCGCTGCACCAACCGGGAGGAGGGATTCTTTTAAGGAAGCAATGAGGATGTCTCCCTCACATACTATGAACCCTAAGGCGACCGAGATCTCAACATGTACCTCATCATCAAGACAGGCCGAGTCTTCCGGCCAAGATGACTCTTATCTTCAAATTTTGGATGAGGAGATTTCCAGTGTCTCTTCAGTACAATTCGTCTATGAATCTGTCGAGCCATCCATAAACGTTGTTATTCCTGCAAATGTTGTCCCTCTTAGTGCAATGACCAATAGTGAATTTTATGAGCAATTTCTAGAGGGATTTCCTACTACTGAGAATGAGTCTGAGGAAGAGAGTGAGGATGGTAATGACTCCGAGGACGAGGTGACAGTTGATTACACTTTTACTGAGAAATTTCAATTTTCTGTTAAAGAGTCAGATCTTCTTCTTTGGAGACACCTTTATGGCATGCCATCTGATATCGTCATGCATCTCTCGGCCGACAATGAGAGATCATACAGCGGCCGAGAGGGTGAAATTGTAGTTTACGAGAAGATTTTTACTGTCGCTTTTAGATTTCCCTTTCATCCATTTATACGTTCCATCTTATCCAGAGCTTGTTCTGACTCAGTTATGCCAAACTCTTGTCCAATCACCCTCGACTATATTACACTATGGATGAATAAATAAACGGATGACCCCTCAGTTGAGATCGTCAAAGCCTGTTATAACATGTTTTCCTTCGAAACTTAGTGAGGCTACTACCTTTTAGTGGCTAGGAAGCCTGACAAGAAAATAATCAAAGATACCCAGACCTCAAACCATTTTTGGAAGCTGAGGTACTTTTTCATATATGGGGCTTGGGAGTTCTCAGCTGACGCCGACCCTTCTGAAGATGAGTCGAGGGTCCCTCATAATTGGTCCAACCCTTCTATGTGGGCGAAATCGGACCCCGGCCACAGTGTTACTAATCATCAGAGAGTTGAATATTTAAAGAAATAAGGAAGGGATGGTCTTCTTCTCAGGTTTGAGTATATTATGACCCCCACTTACTTAAAAAGACTATTGGTCTGGGGATTATAACCTTAGTCGAATTGTGTGAGTAATCTTTCTTTCTTTACTATCAACTTTTTGTCTATTTTTTTTACTAATCATTCTTGTTCCTTTTCGTAACTTGTCCTCCATACATATCGTCCAAGTTGTGGAATACAATGGCCCACAGCCTAAAAAATCTTTTGACATAGGGGAGCAAGAAGACCACAATGGAAATCACAACTGGTGGGTAGGAAAATACTAAGGTCGGACATAAGAGAAAAGCTCCACCACCTCCTGTTGATATCCGACGGGATAGTTAGATGAGGAGAAAGATGACCCCTCTGCCTCAGATGGCTCTATTATCCTCCGGTCCCGGCTTATCATTCGGGGAGACCTTTGACCCATATTGGTAGGCCAATATTGCTCAGTTGAAGGCTTATACTGGCTTAGTCCTACCCTCATCTTCAAGGACTAAGAGATCCATGTTGCACGCCCCTTCTAAGGAAGACTATGAATTTCTGGTCAGAATTCCTACTCCTCAAGTCTTTGACTTCGGCCTCCACTCCATGGCGCGGGTATTTTCCTTTTTAAGATAAGTTTTATCTCATCTTTCATGATTACACTCTGATATTTGCTCATTTTTTTGCGGTCTATTTGTTCCCTTGCCTCGCCTATAAGTGGATGGACGAGAACTTTTCAAAGGTTCAGAAGGCCGATGGGACCTTACAGTTTGAGGAAGGGCTGAAGAAGAAGCTCACGGATAAGCTACCTAACTATCTGAAGGATCTTAATACCTTGAAGGAGAGGATTGCGGCCTTAAAGACCAAGGATGAGCTTTTAAAGAAAAAGGATGAAGATCTCTCTCCTCTAACAGTCCAACATGCTAAAGATCTTAGAGTTGCTACCACTAAAGCCAGGGGCAAGGCTCTATCGGTCGAGGTTATTCAAAGGATCATAGACGAGGCCATAGAAGCATATAAAATGTTTGATGAATTCCTCATCTTCGGCATGGATTACGTTAAGAGGGGCCTTCCGAGCTGGATGCTCCTGACATGGAAGATCCATTCATGGAGTCGGATTTGGAGTATGTTGAATCTTTGCCTACGACTAGGGGAGATGAGGTGATGGTCGAGGCCCCACTCTTGGTTGATATAAATGATTCTATCATCTGAATGGAGATCGAGGGAGGTACTGACGGGTCAGCCATTGTGGTGGAGCAGGTTCAGGTTGATGGAGGAGTTGGAGGGTCGGCCTCAAACATGGAACCAGCTTCCTAGGGTGGTCGTCTATGACCAATACCCTCTTATCTGTATTAACCTTGTAGGAACACTTTTTTCCTTTATATTTAAACATTTCTGAACACTGAACACTGGGCTTACTCATGTCTATCCCCTTATCTGAGGTAAATGAATGATATTTCTTCTTGTACTTATAATTGTCTTTATTTTCTTACATGTTGGAATGCCATTGTCTTAACTTCAATAAGTAACCATAACTATACATCGTCCCCTTAGATAAGATAAGTATAGATTTTGAATTTTGGATTCACCAAATTATGGTGTTTGCGCCATAAATCCCCTCTTATTTTTTTTAGAGTGTATGGATGAGAGTCGTCTTGTCCATACACTGTCATCTCGATCGAGAGTGTTTTTCCACCAAATGAATGATGTTTAACATGAACCACTAAAAGTGATTTTGAATTTTGGATTCACCAAATTATGGTGTTTGCATCAGAAGTCCCCTCTTGTCATTTTGAGAGTATGGATGAGAGTCATCTCGTCCATACATTGTCGTCTCGATCGAGAGAGTTTTTCCACTAAATGAATGATGTTAAACGTGAACCATCACAAAGTGATTTTGAATTTTGGATTCACAAAATTATGGTGTTTGCATCACAAGTCCCCTCTTGTCATGTTGAGAGTGTATGGATGAGAGCCATCTCGTCCATACACTGTCGTCTCGATCGAGAGAGTTTTTCCACCAAATGAACCTTGTTTAACATGTTCCCCCTTCTTAATGTTATTGAGAGTCCATGGATGAGTTTGACCCCATTTGGAATGTCATGTCACCAAGAGTAATTAAGAGCTACTTCACCACGAATGATGTTTTATAGCTTAGGATGATCTAATGGATACAATCTTAAAATAATTCAAACAAGAAAATAGGAGATAAAAATTTCAAAATTTTCAATCATAATTTGATTCTCATATACATAAGCAAATGGAATTAATATAAATGAAACCAATACAAAACTCTTACTGATAGTATTTTTTGAGATGGTCAGCGTTCCATAGTTTGGAGAATGGCTCTCCATCTAAATTTTTCGACAATACATTCCTGGAACAACTTCTTCAATAACACGTTAGCGACCATGCCAGTTAGGATGAAGCTTGTTGGGATTCTGCCAAGTCTTCTTCAAAATGAGGTCTCCTATTGCTAGTGATCATGCCTTCACCCTCTTATTATAGAACTTTATTATCCTTTATTGATAGGCAGCCTGACTAACCTCAGTGTCTTCCCTCCTCTCTTCCACTAGGTCTAGATCTAGTCTGCGTTCTATAACATTCTCCTCTGGGTCATATATATGGACCCTGTGGGTTGGAAGACCAATCTTCATCGGCAATACATCCTCTGAGCTATAGGCTAACATGAATGGAGTTTCCCCCATTGGATTACTCTATGTCGTCCTATATGCCCATAGGATGACATGTACCTCATCAGTCCATCTCCCTTTAGCATCCTCCAACATTTTCTTGATTCCGTTCAGAATTGTTCGGTTTGTTATCTCTATCATCCCATTGGCCTAGGGTCAGCCTAGAGTTGAAAATAATTGTTTGATGTTGAACTGGTCATAGTACTTCTCGAGGGAGATATTCTTAAACTTCTTCCCGTTTCCAAAATTCAAAGTTTTAGGTACACCGTATCTACAGATAATTTTTTTCTAGATAAACTGAAAGGTTTTCTTCTCTGTTATCATAATCATAGACTTGGCATCTACCCACTTTAAAAAGTAATCAATAGCTACCATCAAATAGCGGTAATTATTCACAGCCTTTGGAAAGGGTCCTACCAGATCGATCCCCCAAACAGCAAATGGCCATAGGGATATGATAGAGGTTAGGGGCCGATGATGCTGATGGGGAATGGTGGCAAACCTTTGGCTTTTATCGCACTTCTTCATATATGTAGCTGCATTTTTGGTCAACGTTGGCCACCAGAAACCCTGAGTGATGATCCTCTTTATTAATGGCCTTCCTTCGATGTGACTGAAGTAAGATCCCTCTGCACATGTTTTAAAATATACTTTACCTCAAATGGATGATCACATTTGAGTAGAGGGAGTAGGAATCCTTTCTTATAAAAGATGTCTCCTATCATGGAGAACTTAGCAGTTTTGTGCCTCAGTTTTTTCTTCTGGGCTTTGGAATTAGGAAACTCTCCATCCCTAATGTACTGGATGATAGGATCCATCCAAGAAGCTCCCATATCCAATTTAAAGTAAAATTCCGAAGTATTTTCTTCCTCTTCAATGTTCGATCGATGAAGGAACTCCACTGGAACCATCCTTATATTTTCTCTTCTAGTGGTAGAAGCTAACCTCGTCAAAGCATCGACTCGGCTATTGTCTTGTCAGGGAATCATCTTCAGCTTCACCTCTCTAAAATATTTCAGTGTTGTTTTTACCCATCCCAAGTATTCGGCCATTATGTCATCCTTGGCCTTATATACCCCTAAAATTTTATTCACAACTAACTTAGAGTCATTATAGACTAAGAGTTGACCGACATTTAGTGCCTGAGAAAAGGAGAGGCCTGCTTGGAGGGCCTCATATTATGATTCATTATTGGAGGCTTTGATACTTAACCTTAGAGCATAATGTCAGTCTCATCTGGGGCTGAGATAATAAATCCTACTCCACTTTTATTTTCACATGAAGACCCATCAACGAACAAGATCCAC
The DNA here is from genome assembly GCA_949130495.1 of Sambucus nigra. Classification (NCBI taxonomy): domain Eukaryota; kingdom Viridiplantae; phylum Streptophyta; class Magnoliopsida; order Dipsacales; family Adoxaceae; genus Sambucus; species Sambucus nigra. Next base: position 551,984,189 of record OX422211.1, on the reverse strand, counting down.
ACAGTACCATCTTTGGAAAAATTAACCTCTTCCATGGTCCTATTCTTGAAGAGGTGACTCTTTTCCTCATTCTTAGACACTTTAATTCTTTTTGTACTTATCTCGCCCTTGACCGAGGGAAGAAACACTCTTCTTTCTGGCACACAAGCTGGAATTTTAATCGCTTTTGCATCGACCTTGTCCCATGTGAACTCGATTATGAAATCAACTAGGGACTACCCCTTAATGGTCATTATTGGCTGGTAGATGATATCAAATTCACCCAACTCAATTGGCCAGGCCATCAATCTACCTAATTTGTCGGCTTATAGATGACCTGTTTGAGGGGAGAGTCGGTTAGGACGACCATAGTATGTGCTTGAAAGTACGGCTTCATATTCATTAAGGAATGGATCAAAGCATTGGCTAACTTCTACATTTTGGGATATCTTTTCTCGACCCCCTAGAGGGCCTTGCTGTAAAAGTACATTGTCTTCTGGACACAATCCTCTTTTTTTACAATGGCATCACTAATGGTCGATTCCGACACTACTAGATACAGATAAAACTTCTCTCCCTCGATTGGTCTTGACAGCAGGAGTGGAGAGCCGAGATAGGAATTTAAATCTTTAAAGGCTTTATCGTACTCCTCATTCCACTCAAAATATTTTCTTAACACTTTAAATAAAGGGAGGCATTATCAGTATCTCTAGATACAAACATGTTCAACGCTGCCACCTATCTAGTTAATCTTTGCACATCTTTTAATATTGTGGGAGTCTTCATTTCCAATAGAGCTTTGATCTTTTTAGGCTCACCTTCAATCCCCCTCTGATTCATAATAAAGTCTAAGAACTTGTCTGCCCCCATGTCGACGACACACTTGGTGGGGTTGAGTTTCATCATATAATCATACATAGTATTAAAAGTGCGCTCAAGGTCAGCCACATGAGTATCGGCCTTGAGACTCTTCGCCAACATGTCGTCGACATAAGACTCCATTATCTTCTCGATCTGCTATTCGAACATCTTATGTACCAGTATTTGGTATGTTTCCCAGGAATTTTTCAAGCCAAAGGGCATGATCTTATAATAATAGGTCCCCTTGTTAGTTATAAAAGATGTTTTCTCAGCATCAGACGAATCCATGAATATCAGATTATAGCCTGAGTAGGCATTCATAAAACTCATCAACTCATAGCCGATAGTAGCATCAACCATCTGATTTATCCTTAGTAGTGGAAAGTTATCTTTGGGGCAGGCTTTATTCATATCTGTAAAATCAACACACATCCTCCACATGTCGTTGGCTTTAGGGACGATGACAGCATTCACAAGCCATTAAGGGAAATGACCTCCCTGATGAATTTTGATTTTTCTAACTTCTTCACTTCTTTTCTAATGACATCATATTTCTCTCGGGAGTAGATTCTCCTTCTCTGTCTGATCGACCAAGCATCCTCGGCCACATTAAGCTTATGAAAGAGGACCTTCGAATTTATGCCACGCATATCCTCATGGCTCCAAGCAAAGATGCTCTGCCTTTTCTTTAACAGACTGATCAGCTCTTCTTTGATTTCCTTCTTCATGACTTTTCCAATTTAATTATTTTTTTCTAGCTCGTCATCATTAAGGATGATGGATTCTACCTCCTCAGCAGACTCACCCTACTTTATCTTTGTTTCAACCTTGGGGTCTAAGGTATCAATGTTGTAAGTCGTAGTGGCCTTTTATATGCCTCTCTCTCCTCAGTCGAGTGGAAATAGCATTCGTGTGCCTCAACTTGGTCACCCTATACTTCCCCTACCCCATACGGGGTCAAGAATTTAATCATCTGGTGAACCGTTAAGGGCACAGCCTCAAATTCCTTTAGGGATACCCTTCCTAATATTATGTTATAGAACGAGTATACATTCTTGTCCATTACAAAGAAATTGATCTTCTTCGTGAGGCATTTTATCCAGCAATTCCCCATCCTGGCTTTCATCTCATAAATTCCCAAAAAGGTCATCTTTCTCACCACTGAAACTGATGAGGGGCTGGTGATATGGGACCAACCTCCTCTTCCTCAAACCTAATAGCAGTCCTAAAACATCACATCAGCCTAGCTTCCACTGTCGACCAATATTCTCAAAACCTCATACCCATGCACAAGGGTGGTAATTACCAATGGGTCATCGTGTAGATCTATGATCCCCTTAAAATACATTCTAGAAAAAACAACAATCAAAGTATTCATATCAACTTTAGTTCTTTTTACCTTTTTTGACTCTATTGCTACTGAGTGCATGTCTTTCGGTTTCGGAGGAAAAGCCTTGGCCTCTGCTATGTGAGCCTTTATGTCATGAACCTCTTTTCCTCCTCGAATAAGTTCTCCATGGATCATCTTAACCCTGAGAGAAATTTTGTGGAGCCGACCCTTGGGATCGGTGATTGGAGGTGGCAAGTCAGGATCCGCTTCATAATCATCGTCTGAGTCATCATTGTCTTAGTTGGTTGGAGAGTTAGGATTGCACTTATCATTCCTCCTTTTCCTAGCCTTATATCGGCCACACTTGGAACTGCCCTTGTCAATATACTTTGTTAACTTGCCATCTTTTAGCACTCTCTCAATCTGGTCCTTAAGAGCGAAACACTTATCAGTCGTCTAGTCGTGGTCTTGGTGAAATTCACATCACATGTTTTTATTCCTCTTATTAGGAGGAGATTTCAGTTTTTTAGGCCACTTTAAAGACCGATCATTCTTGATCTTATTCAAAATGTGCTCACAGAAAACATTCAGAGGGGTGTAGTCAGCGAACTTATCGTCCTCCGACCTCTTATTTCCATCGTTGTTCTTATTGTGGAACTTACCCCCACTGCTTGTCCCCTTCTCATCTTCACCTTTGGCAGCCATTGCCTCCTCCACATTCATGACCTTCTCGGTCGTAGCCAAGAGCTCGGCTATAGACTTTGGAGGATCTTCTACAAGCTTCCAAAGTATCTTTCCTTTCGGCAAACCTCCCATCAGGGCGGTCATGGCAATACTCTTTTCATAACCCTCAACCTCCAATTTCTCCTTGTTGAACCTCGATGTGTACTCTTTTAGACTTTCATTATTCCCTTAATTCACATATAGCAGGTGGGTCATCTTCTTCTGAGGCATCACCCCGAAGCAGTAATTATGCATAAACCTTTTTGCAACCTATTTAAAATTCCCAATTGAGTTTTTAGGAATAGAGGTAAACCATACATGAGATGCTCCATTCAAGGTTCTTGAGAAGGCACAACACCTCATCTCATCTGAGACCGAGTAGATATTAGCAGCTGATTGGTACATCTTGATAAGGTGGACTGGGTTAGTACTCCCGTCATACTTTGGCGTGACCACTGGTGGCTTAAACTTTGTCGGGGTTAGATAACTCACAACCTTAGCAACAAAGGGGGAGCCTTCACTGTATCCCCTCTGAAAGGAGTCTCAGCTCTTCAAAATGTCCCCTATATTGTCTTCCAGTCTCTGAATAGAATCATTCCAGGGTCTATCGGCCACTACTATAACCTTAGCCGAGGCCACATTATCTCATGCCCCCTCCATGCCATCTGGTCGAACTGAGGTCTCTTTGGAAACTGTCCTTTATCGACTATTCACCTCTCATTGTTCCTCGTCTCAATTTCTAAGAGATTGACGGTCATTACACGTGTCATTCCTTCTGGAACCAACGATACTTCCAGATCTGGAGAGGTGGTTTATCAAACCATCTATTGCTAGGCCTAGCCTATTAAAGGTCTACCCCCTGCTTAGTCTGTCCAACGCTGATGCTCTGGACCTGCACTCTCGGCTCGACCTACCACTGCCTCCTTGACTGGGCTAAATTGGTCATATAGTGCCTTTAGAAATTTCATAAGTCTCCCAACATTCCCTGCCTTCCTCTCCATCGTACTGCTCATTCTCATCATCTGGGCATTATTGACCAAGCCTCCCCAGGCGTAAAGGCCTAAGGTCGGCCACACCACTGTGCCTATCCTGAGGATGAATATATTTGTGTGGGGATTGGGGTGGTCCCCTGTCTTTTGGATTCGGTACACCTTCTCTATCGATTGGAGTTATCATCTCCTCTTCTGGACAAACAGGTCTAGCCAACATTGTAAGGACATAAATTTTCAATTGAGTCCCTGTATTGTTTTGACTTACTTTCGTGAACAAAACTATGTTTGTAATATGTCATAGGGAGATTTTTATTTTGTCACGATCCCACTTGGTCTATGACGTATTGAAGAAAATTGAAGACATTATGGAAAAGCTTCAAAGAATTAATCATGCCGGAGTTTAAATTGGTGCAAGTTTAATCGTCTTCAATGTTAATTGCATTTCGAGATCACTCAGGTATGAATGCGTATAATTAATGGTGCTCGAAATTATTTTTATAGAAGATAAGGATGTATTTTTATAAAGAACAATATTTTAAAAGGTTTTAAAAGTGTTTTAAAAGGTTAACACTGCGTTTTATTCTGCTAAACACGAAATAGAGTTTGATTAATTTGGATATCTTTTAAAAGAGACACTTTAATCAGAAAGTCAAACTTACGCGATGTCGTTCAAATGACATAAGCTCTCGTTCGAACGAGATGCTCATGTCGCGCGAACAACGTGGCCTTGTCATTCGAATGACACATTTTTCAAGGCAACATTTAAATCTTATTTAAGTGTGGTTTCGTCAGAGTTTCAAAAGGTGTGCATTCAGGAAAAATAGCTTACGTTCCAGTACGTGTTTGCACATGTTTTCTAAGGTCTAAAAAGCATAAACACATCCTTAGAGTTTGCAAAGATCCGAGTTATCATACTTATATGTTTATGTGATCTTGTTGCACCAAGAAGTTTGTTCTATCATTGAACATCATGGTTTTGCGGTGAAGAAAAGAGAAGGACTTCTTGTTAGACATTGTAGACGAATCAAAGCCCATCGTTGGATACCGAAACATTCGTGGAGTCGAGTGTTGTGGACAGGTATCGTGGAATACAGAATTTCTGCGTGGGCACTTTTGAAGAATGGTTGCAGATCATAAGGAGCGTCAAGACCCATGGGGATCGAGTCATTGAGTAAGGATAATATGTCTTTGTAAAACCTTTGTTCATAGTGATTGTCTGTTTTGGGTCGTCCGAGGTTGTTTTCCCGTTTTGGGTTTTTTCCCCGTACATCCAGCATTGTGAGTATTCTTTACTTTATTTTACTTGCTTTAATCACTAGATGCATGTTTAGGATTAATCAAGATAAAATTGATTTAAAGTAAGAATTGGGTGTTCACAACTAGGTTTGGTGCACTTTAAAAGTAGGACAATTTTTGGTATAAAGTGGTTTGATTTGAAACACACATAAGGGACCACCCAGGTTTTTCAAATTGGTATCAGAGCTAGAAAACATATTTTATTTCTTTTTTGATCCCATGTGTTTTCAAAGATGAATTTTTCATATAACGAACTTTCTCGCTCCTATTTTTTATGGCACTAATTACACTTATTGGAAGATGAGAATGAGATATGCATTAAAATCTATTGATGATCGTGTGTGGCTAGCAGTTGAGAAAGGTTGGACACCACCTGTCACTATTGTAGGTGAGGTCACTAGTTTCAAGCCTATTGAGTCATGGACTCAAACTGAACAAAGACTTGCATAATATAATTCTAAGGCTCTCCACGTTATTTCTTCACATATCACACAGGAAGAATATAATAGAATTACGACTTGTGAAACATCAAAAGAGGCTTGGAATATTTTGGCACTCACTCATGAGGTCACTAGCACGGTCAGGGCGTCGAAGCTTCAAAATCTCACTACACAGTTTGAGACCATTAGGATGTTAGAGAGTGAGACTTTTGATGAGTTTTATGCTAGGTTGTCCAATATTGTCAACTCATCATTTAACATAGGTGAGAAAATTCCCGACAACTGTGTCATTAAGAAAATCCTTAGGCCGTTGCCTAGTAGGTTTGATGCGAAAGTGACCATTTTAAACTCCTTGGGTAAGTTAGAGTCGACGAAACTAGAAGAGATTGTAGGTGACTTAAAACCTATGAAATCGACATGATTACCTCCAAGCAAGTGCCTAAGAAAGAAAAGGGTATTGCTTTCAAAACCCGAAAGGAGGAAATTAAAGTTTTGGATTCTGATTCCGAATTCGATTTTGAGGATGTTGCTTTGTTGGCAAAGAAATTTAAAAAATTTATTAAGTTTGAAAATCAATCGAAAGATGCCAAGAAATTTGAAAAATTCAAGAACAACAAAATTGATCCCACCTCTAAGGATAAGTTTGAAAAGCCTAAGAGAGATGAGTCAAATAAGTGTTTTGGGTGTGAGGGGTATGGTCACAAAGTTAAGGAGTGTCCCACTAGACTTAAGAAAGAGGTCAAGTAACCCATTGTCTATAGTGCAAGCTTAAGTGATAGTGATCCGGAAGAGGGAGAGAGTTTCCCCATTGATCGTAACTTTATTGCGTTCATGGCATTTCATGTGAGCGACAATGATATTCATGTCCATGACACTTCCGAGGAGGTTTTGAGTGAATCCCATGTTAGTGAGATTGAAGAGAGTGACGAGGAGGAGATAGATGTGAAAGAGTTGCAAGTTGCATTTAATGAGTGGTATGCCGAAACGGTGAAGGTGAAAAAGGCTAACTCAAAATTACAAGCTAAGTTGAATGAGTGTGACATAGAAAATAATGATAGTTTTATTGAGGATCTTAGGGGACGAGATATGAAGTTTAGGGAGAAACTAGAGTTTGTGGGGAAAGAGAGAGATAATCTATGTGGTTTGATAGAGTCTTTGAAAAAGGAGATTTTAGTGTTTGAGGAGTCTTGGCATTTGCTCGAGAATAGGATTCATGAGTTGGAGGAGAGATTGAGAGACTCATCTAGAGTTAAGTTTGATTTGGAGGCTAGGTTGGAAAAGTTAGATAAGATCTTAGGCACCGTCCAAATTAAAGGAGATAGGGGAGTGATTAGGCATAAATTCGTCACATTTATCCCCTTAATTTCGGTATTTTTATGATTTCGTGCGGTGTAAATAGATTGGATTTGGCTTATATTTATGCTACTAACCCTTTTTGGCAAGTATTCCGTATTTTGTGTATCTCTTATGTGTTTTACTGGTATTTCATGCAAGGTAGTGCCAAAGAGAACTCAAAACAGTGAAAGAAAACCAAGAAACGGGGAGTAAAGGGCATTTTCGTAATTTTGCAGCCTTATTCCGAAGGTGGGGCCAACTTGAAAGTTAAAGATCTTTCAACTACAAGAACACTGGAAAAAACGGCACCTCAATCGGAGTCCGGGTGTGAAAGTTATGATCAGTCAAAGATAGAAGAAAAAGTCAAATAAAGAGGGGGACCGGTCCGCCCAGAAATTAAAAGAACCGGTCCGCCCAGAAATTAAAAGAACCGGTCCGCTGTGCAAACTCCAGTAGACCTCGGATCGAAATCAAACCGAAGAAGGAAGAAATTAAAAGAACCGGTCCGCCCTGGGACCGGTCCGCCCCAGAAATAAAAGAACCGGCCCGCATTCAAGGCAAACCGGTCCGAAGGAGGATAGGACCGGTCCGGATCAAGGCAAACCGGTCCGGGGGAGGAGGGGACCGGTCCGGCTGTCGCAGTTTTAATTTGCTATTTTTCCTCTAATGGAAAGTCCTAGTGCTGCTAAAACTCTTGGAGTCTTGTAGGGTATATAAACCCATTTTATTATCATTATTTGCACGGGGGAATTAATATAATTTTCCATTTTTTCTGTAAAACCCTAGTTTTGAAGGTAGATTACAATTTTAATTCCAACAGTGAAGATTATTCAGATTTCTGTGATTACAACTGTTCTTAATTGCTGCTTTTACTACTTGGGTAAGATTAAGAGCTAATTTTCTTCAATCCAATTTCCTTTCTACATCACTTTACAAATTTTCTTTAGTTTAATCATGATTTCCTGCAATCTAACAATTGTTTTCATTACTTTGAGTATGTTAGGCTAGGTTTTTAAAGGTTGGTATGCATGAACCCAACCTGATGTGTTAGTGCAAGTGTATAACGTTAATGATGAATTTAATGATTAATTTTGATCGTATCGCGTAATTTCATAAGAATTGTAGATCTTTATATCTCGTTTTCCCCTGGGTACTCGTGATGATTTAGAGTACAATTTGAGTGTAATTACCGCGATACCGATTTACACATCCTCGGATTAGGTATGACGCGGGCTTGAACCTCGTATACATAATGCTTGGGAGTACTAAATTCCGGGTTTGAATTAATCGGATAAATTTATGATTGACGTTGTCACTGCATTACACTAGGGTTGGGGGATTGTATTCCCATCCTATTTTCTCATCATTTAGTTAAAAAGTTCGATTCCATTCTTCATTCATAATTTAGGTAATTTAGTTAGCTGCATTTTTCATCATAATTTCATAATTGCATTTAGTGTAATCGAATCCCAAAAACCAAATCAATCTTTTCTTTTCTTCTTAGAGTCAACGTTAGGATTCCTCAGTCTTATCCCGTCGTCACAACTCTCGTTGTCCTTTTTCCCTGAGGATCGATACCCGACTTGTCGGATTATTACTTGAACGACAGGCTTGCACTTGAGCCTAGAGAGTACACACTTTAGAGACACATTCTGAGTCGTGTCAGGGAGGTATAGGTTTCGGTGAGAGAGATGTTCCCATTCACCCCGCACGTGTGAGAAACAATAGGAAGGTTAGAAGAGGTCCACATATAGGTAATCATTTCCACCATCGCTACACTTGCACATTTTATGGTACGAAATGTCACCTTAGGCGTTATTGTTACGACCTTAGACAAGATCCTAGGAAGTTTAGGAATAAAGTTTCTCTGGTTCCCAAAACCCCACATGCGTCGTTACACACCTACTTGGGTTAGGAAATCAGATTTAGTGGCTTTAGGAATTAAACTTCATGATTCTCATTTGGGTGCACTTGATTCTTCCCATACTAAATCTAAAGGATGATAGTGTTGTCGTGTTTGTCATATGCTAGTTTGCTTCATGATATATTCATTGCTAGTATTATGATATGTGTATCATATTGTATTATATTTTTCATTTGTTTAAGTCTTATTTGAAAAATACAAAAAGATTTTGTTTTTGAGAAAACTTTTGAAAAAACAAAAAAGATTTTGCTTTTACTTGAGTCAAAGTTTGAAAAGCCAAATAGATTTTTTTTTTTTTTTTGGTTTTGAGTTTACATGTTTGATGTGGCATATTGTTGTGCTTGCACCCCACCCCCCCCTCGGTTTCGTATCCATGTGGCTAGGACATTTGGTCATTACTTTCGATGCTTAGAATGATCTTAACCATTGTTTAGATGGGGTTGTTTCGAAGTTGATATGCATTTTTATTCGACTTTGTATATATGCCAACATTGCACACATGCATGAGTTTATATGGATGTTTGACTTCTCTTGCATATTTGAATTTGGTGCGGCGTTCTTATCTCAATCTTGTTATCTATGCATAAGTAGACTTAATGAGAAGTGTGCATGTAAGAATCGTTTACCGTGAGAATTTAAATTGATATAATTGAAAAAATGATGAGTGATTCACGGGAAATGGCTGCGAGAGTTCAAAATTGACTTGTCGTGAAAGCCACCATTTAAAGAGCCCAAAAGAAAGGGCAATATGAAAAGAAAAGGGGCCAATAAGATTTTCTCTAAGTTGAGAATGCTAGAAACCTCAAAAGAACTTGAAAAAAATATGATACTATTGAGGGAGTTTGGTTGGAGAAAATTTAAACGGGTTTGTACAACTAATCCTAATGTTGAATCATTGTAATTTGACGTTATTGTTTGTAGAATCGTCAAAATTCTGGATTTGTGTGCATGTAGTATGTTTAGTTCATTAAGCTCACACTTTTATTGTCATATGGCTATGATAAAGTTTGATGATTTATCGCTATCAATTAGAGCTTCTTGATCTTTTCAATGTGTTGGAATTGTGACTCATTTGTTGTAGTTTCACGCCCATACAATCCATGCCCATGTTTGAGCACATCGATACTATGTTTGCATGTAACTCGCATTATTAGTTTTTATGAGTTTTTGTGTTTTGCGTTAAAATCTTACTGTTTTAGCACTGTTTTGTTGTTGTCAGGCCCTTCCACTAATTTTTTTCTAGAAATTTTTTCACTGGGCAAAAATATATAATATTTCTGGGAAAATGTGAAAGTTTGGCAGGTCGCGAGTAGTCATTCAAATGACATCTCCATGTCGCACGAACCACAACTGTACTTCGTTCGAGCGACGTCCTCATATCGTTTGAGCGACGTCCCTGGCTCGTTCGAATGACAGGCCGGATTCTTGCTTCTGATTGATTTGTAGTCCACTGGTTTATTTGTTCATATTTTTGGTACTGCTAGAAGTGTTTCTGGACTGACTGGTTTATATGCAGATTTATATTGTTCCAAAATTGGTATTTTCCATATAGTCCGTTTATCACACCTGATTAGATTGTTATATTTTTTGTGTGATTACTTGGTTTAATAGCTACTGATTTGTCATTTCTTGATCATATTTAGCAGGTTGTTTCATGATTATCTAGTAATTTCACATTGATTCAAATTGGTTTATATTCTCATGCTAGATATTTTGATTGGTTTTTCTTTTCACTGGATTGTCTATTAGATACAAAAATGGGGAGAGATGTATGTGATATAGGGGGAGATTTGAGCATGTTTTTTATTGCATAGTTTACAAATTGGTATTACACATTGGTATCATTTTGCTGCTCAAATTGTTTAACAAATAATTTTTTTAGAGTTTATTCATATTGGTATCTATTGTCGTTTGGTATCATTTGGATATATATTGGTTTCATTTGTTCCTCCATACTTCACTTGGTATTTGTTTGTCTGTTTCATGTGTGTAGGTATGCTTCAGCGATTCGAGATTTCAAGTCTACATCACATTCAGACAGTTCATGCTTGTCGGTGCTACATATTCTAATCTGTGTCCTATATTTTTTATTTTGGTTTATGGAATGGGATTTAGGCATCATACGGCTTGATGACCCGGCTTAGGCATTTCACGTATTTAGTTTTGTCCCGGAATAGTCAAAGGGGGAGATTTGTAAGGACATAAATTTCCAACTGAGTCCCTGTATTGTTTTGACTTAATTTCGTGAACAAAACTGTGTTTGTAATATATCATAGGGAAATTTTTATTTTGTCACGATCCCACTTGGTCTATGACATATTGAAGAAAATTGAAGACGTTGCAATAAAGATTCAAAGAATTAATCATGACGAAGTTTAAATTGGTGCAAGTTTAACCGTCTTCAAAATTAATTGCATTCCGAGATCACTCGGGTATGAATCTGTATACTTAATGGTGCTCGGAATTATTTTTATAAAAGATAAGGATGTATTTTTATAATGAAAAATATTTTAAAATGTTTTAAAAGTGTTTTAAAAGGTTTACACTGCGTTTTATTCTGATAAACACGGAATAGAGTTTGACTAATTTGGATCTCTTTTAAAATAGACGTTTTAATCAAAAAGTCAAACTTACTCGCTGTCGTTCAAATGACATAAGCTCTCATTCTAACGAGATGCTCATGTCGCGCAAACGATGTGGCCTTGTCATTCGAATGACACATTTTTTGAGGCGACATTTAAATCTTATTTAACGCGTAGTTTCGTCAGAGTTTTAAAAGGTGTGCATTCTGGAAAAATAGTTTACATTCCAGTACGAGTTTGCACATGTTTTCTAAGGTTTAAAAAGCATAAATACATCCTTAGAGTTTGTAAAGATCCGAGTTATCATTCTTATATGTTTACGTGATCTTTCTGCACCAAGAAGTTTGTTCTATCATTGAACATCATGGTTTTGAGGTGAAGAAAAGAAAAGGACTTCTTGTTCGACATCGTAGACGAATCAAAAACAATCAATGGACACCGAGACATTTGTGGAGTCGAGTGTTGTGGACAGGTATCGTGGAAGACGGAATTTATGTGTGGGCACTTTTGAAGAACGATTGAAGATCAGAAGGAGCGTCAAGACCCGTGGGGATCGATTCATTGAGTAAGGCTAATCTGTCTTTGTAAAACCTTTGTTCATAGTGATTTGTCTGGCTGGGGACATCCGAGGTTATTTTCCCGTTTTGGGTTTTTTCCTCGTATATCTGGCATTGTGAGTATTCTTTACTTTATTTTACTTGATTTAATCACTATATGCATGTTTAGGATTAATCAAGATAAAATTGGTTTAAAGTAAGAATTGGGCTTTCACAACTTGGTTTTGTGCACTTTAAAAGTTGGATAATTTTTGGTAAAAATTGATTTGATTTGAAACACGCATAAGGGACCACCCAGGTTTTTCAACCATGGTTTGGCTGAAATCAACAAGAGTTGACTGCATCTATTGTTGGTTGTATACTAAGGAGCACAAGTCCACTGCCACCTCCGCTATTTCTAAATAAGGAGGGGTTTGGCTAGTACTGGGACCCCCTATAGTAGGTGGATATGTTGCCATTGAAGGGTTCTAGTGATCGAAAAAACCAAGTGATGTACTAAAATTGAGTTGGATGAGATGAAAATGAGATTGAAATCAAACTAGAGATCTTTCAATGGTGGTTCAAGATCAACCAAGGGTGAGGTTGGACCACCACCATAGAATTCAGTAGAGCAACTGCAAAAAAAAGGGAAGAGAATGGTTATCTCGATCCCACAGACGGTGCCAGACTGATGATACTGGAAATGGTATCACCATATCAAAGTGATGAATAAGATCTAACCAGCACAACAATGAAGTATAACATTTACATATAACACAAAAATAAATGAGGCAACGAAAAAGATAACACAAGATATAAGTGGTTCAGCCTTTAGATGGCTTACGTTCACTGTGTGAGTGTGTGAAATCCACAAAGTATAGGCTCTAATGGCCTTGGGATACAAGCACTCAAGCTTTAACTCTTTAATATTGGTTTTGACACAGTTTTAGTAGGGTTCCCAATAAGTGATCCTTTACAATGAGGTAGGAGATAAGTATTTATAGTTCTTAGGGGGTGTAGTGTACCCTCCAAGCATGTAGTAAGCATGTGTGGGATGTTCCCAGCCATTAAGGAGGAGCAAGCTATCTCGGTCACATGTAGGTCATACTGATCAAATATTCCCTCATGTGTGAGGGAAATGTTGTTATAATGGTTGTGGTCCATGTGGGATCGGCGGCCCATGTGCACACTCCCACGCGTCTCCAAATGCATGCGCCCTGTTAGCTGTCAAGCCTTAATCAAGCATCATGGCCAAGGTCAGAATATTAATACATGGACCATTGAGGAATTGACACATGTCATACTGAGTAGCCTCGGATTGTCTCTGTTGGCTTGAGGGAGGCCGGGGATGAGGGTTTATAATCCCTAGAATTACTACTACAAGTCACCTTGACTAGTCTTCATAGCCTAAGTCAAGACCTCTGTGTTACAGGTGATGGCCGAGCCCCCTGTGTTGCAGATGATGGCCGAGTCAGACTTGGCCGAGTCATTTCTGGCTGAGGCATAATTCCCCAATTCTTGATGGATTGGTGATGATCTTCCTTAGCCAATGTGATGTGATCTTGGATGAGGCTATACTTGGCATATCACTTACTTTCTAAAATGAGATCATCAAAGTTCTTAGGGAAGGCAAGTTTTTTTATCATCTCAGTCCCCAAGTTTTATGGCGTTCGCTATAACAAAATACCATAATATGGTCTTCTACTAATCCTAAATCTCCAACCAAAACTTTTAGATATAAATATCCATTCATTGCTTCAACTATTTCATCTACTCGACCTCTGTGGTGGACAATATGACTAGGGGTTAATAAGTCTCCTTCCAATCTGTAACACTTTTAGAAAGAATAAAACATAACTTGCCAATGATCTCCTCCTATAAAGATCACCAACATAATTAGAACCTACATATTTAACTACACTCCTCGAAGTGTCATGACATATGTCATATACTGAACCGATAGTCGTATTGCCATGTTTATATGTGACAATCCATTTCACAACCTACCAATAGACGTTTCGCAATCCAGGAATTTTCTAACCACACTCACAACTTGCAAAATGTCTATCATAATGCAAAACATGTCATACTTAAAATTGTTAAATACACTAACATAAGGGACTTGTGACATGTGTTAAACATCCTCCTATATATGTGATGATAAACCAACTGAGAATATAAAATGAGTTGTTAAAGGGGTACTCATGCACTCTTTCATAGTGAAATATTCCAGCACCATCTCAATGTAATTATTCGATGACAAGTAAAATATGCCATCTTCTTTGTCCCTATGAATTTCCATACCCAAAATCTTCTTTTCGGAAATCCTTTATTTCATACTCCATGCTAAGACATGCATTAAATTTGTAGATTTTCGATGTGTTCTTGCAAGATGTGAACATATCATTAATATATTATAATAATAAGTAAGCAAAGAATCCATCGTCTAATCTCCGTTAGTAGATACAAGTATCATAGTCACTCTTATTATAGTCATCCCTAATTTAGAAGTGTGAAAATGCTTATACCATTACTTAGAAGACTATTTGAGGCCATACAAAGATTTCTTCTACATACATGCGTGATTTTCCTTTCCTTGGAAAAAAGATCACCTTGAGTTGATATATACATATATATATATATATATATATATATATATATATATATATATATATATATATAGAGAGAGAGAGAGAGAGAGAGAGGCCAAATCTTGAGAGGAATGAAGCACCCTACATCTTTCACTCACTTGAGTCTATTTTATATAGGCACTTGTCTAGTTTGGAAATAGTGACAAAATTTGAGTCATACCCTAGTCTACCAAAGAACCTTAGACTTTATATGATATTTACTCTATTACTTTCAAAGGTATAATACCAACAATGCACCTAGGGTTGCATTTTTTTTGTTGCATTCATATCATATTAGGTGTGTGAATATTAATTCCCTTTATAATGATTTTCTAATAATTTTTGGGATTTTTAAATAATTTTTAGGATTTTATAAAACATTGTTTTAACATTTAAAATTGGTTTTAAAATGTTTTGGACTTATTTGTCAATTCTTTTATCTCTTAAAAACTTTGGTTGGGTAGAAACCGAAACTGGCCGAAACATTTGTGGTAGCAAATTGTATTTTAAAAAGTTTCAAAACACGTATTTTTGGTTGATCCTTGCCCTACACGTGTGGGCTAGTTACCCATTAGATTTCTGTTTTTCTTTCTCACAAACTTGAGACTCAATCTAAAGTGTTGGATTTATATTATCGATGGTCTGCATGTCTTTTATCTCAATCCATGTCTTTATATATTGGACCTGTCACATGGACTTTAAAAGTGGTGGTTTTACAGCCTTAGGATTTGCTTCGATTTGATAAGAGTTAATCCAAGTTGTTTATTTGATTCATCCTTACAGAGCATTCTCTTGGATGTATAGATAGAGACCAAGTGTTATACGTTTACAATCTTTGGATCAGTTGAGTTTGGAGAGAAAATAAGGAGAGAGAGAGAGAGAGAGAGAGAGAGTCAAACTCTTGTGATTTTTCCTCAGAAAAAACCTTGTGAGTTTTAGTGTGTTCGATCGTGTGTGAAGATCCATCCTCTATGGTCTGTAATCTCTTGTCCAACTAGTCACGAAGTTTGGATTTCATATTATTCTCATAGAAAGTGTAGATCTAAACTGTGTGTGATATAAAACACGTATACATACTTAGGTTGATTTCTTTCTTCAAGAAATCCATATTTGTTAGTTGTTTTACTTGTAAATATTTTTGTCAAAAGTCTTATTAACAAATTCTTTTTTGTTTCCAGTTTTGAGAAAACCCAGATTTATATCTAGTTAAGATCTTGAATGGCGTTTTACACTTTCATATATTTCACAATTTGTGAAATAACTGTGTAGATAAAATAAAGAGAAAGTGTTTAGGACCTTGGCTCTTTCTGATAGCAATGTTGCCTCGATATCTGTGGATATAAATAAAGATCAGAAGTCTGATATTTTTAAACAAATTGAGATTCATAAATCATAAATGCATCTTAGAACAAAATCTGTAATTTGATAGGTATACCGTCCATATGTGTGAGAGAGAGAGAGAGAGGAGAGAGAGAGAGAGAGAGAGGGAGAGAGAGAGAGAGTGTGTGTATGTGTGTGTGTGTGTGTGTGTGTGTGTGTTGCATGCATGTGTTTAGGCACTTCACCACTTACACTATTCACACTACAACACTAAAGAAGTGTTGGTAGAGAGATCATTGACTTTAGAGTTGACTGAAAGCTAAAAAGGATAAGAGGAACAAAGCTGGGAGAACAACTTCAACATGAGAGGCTTTAGAGAAGTCAGAATAACCTAAAGGAGCTGGTATGTTTTCTGGACTTAGAATAGGTCTGATTGTGTGTTTAGAGTGTTATATATCTTGTAACTTATATTCTTTTTTGGTTGATTTTTGTTTTGAGCTGTAGAGACCTCTGTGGATGTTTTTCCACTTGGGACATTAAAATCTTATGTTCTTGCATGTTTCATCTTCCTCTCATCACCTTCTATTTGTATGTTGATTTAGAATTTATTTAGTTTTGTTTTTCAAAACTTGGATACTTAATAACTAAAATATCTCGTTCATAATTTTTATACACATCTTGTGTTAGTACTTGTTTTGTGAAAAAAAATGAGTTTTTCAAACAAAATGTTCGGAGCCATTTAAACTGTCTTAAACCTTTTAAACAACTTAAGTGGCATTATTTTTTCAAGAACTACTTAAGGATCGATTAGGTGCAGACCAATTTATTTTAAAATACTAAAAAAATTATTTTTGAGTTTAATTTTTAAACATTTTATCCAATCCTAAATATAAAATCAGCTTAAAATGATTTTTTTAATGACATATTTTGACTTTAAATTAGTAAAAAAAATTATTATGAGTTGATTTTTTTGGAGGGCAGGATGAAATGTTTAAATACTCCACAAAGAAAATAAACTCAAAATAAAATAAAATGTTACCTTAAAAAATTATTATACACCAAGTTCGCAAGGTCTTGTCTACTCCTGATCCTTCCCATATATATATATATATATATATATATATATATATATATACACGCGCACACACTAGTGGATGCCCGTTCCTAAATGCACGACTATAATTTATAAAAATATAATACGTGCTTACAACCAATGTTCATGTTTGAACAAAGTCATGAAATCATATCAAAGAAATTGATTAGAACTCGATAATGGAAATAAAATATTTTTATTTTTCTTTACATAAAAAATGAATCACGCTATTTGAATATGAAAATACTTATATAGCACTATAATATGAGAAAAATGAATCATGTTATTTCTACCTTGAATTGGTACTTTTCAAATTTCTAGAAAAGTTAAATATATTCAAAGTTACCCAATGTACTACAAACCCTAAAGAATGTCAAAATGAAGTTATATAATTAGTAACGATTTCAATATCATTCAATATCAAATTCACTTCACTTGCTATTGGGCAGATTCTCAATTCCTTAAAGATGAACCAACATTGCAACATATATAAATAAATAAACCCCCAACAACAACAATATTTTGGTTATAATTACTCTGGGATATCATACATTAACAATATTGGGTGAACCCCGACTGAGTGTTGTACTAAATATAAAGTAAAGATCTCAATAAAACAATTTCCAATGCCCTAAAATAAGAACAAATAAGAAAGGAAAATAACAAAAATTACAAATCAATCTAATGAAAAACACGAAGAATTCATGAAGTAAAGTTATTTACAAAATTCCATGTAGTATAGTACAATCCTATTGTATATTTACTCCATCATAGGCACTCTCGATGGTAGCTACCCAAATAAAAATTAATTCCCCTAATTCAAGAAAAATGTTGTTAATTTATTATTATAAAAGGCCTTAAAAATCTAAAAGTGTATGTGACCATATATTTTACTAAATTTTAGAATCTTCAAGTTTTATCTTTTTATTTAAGACAATGGTTCTGAAAGATGCAAAAAACTAAAATAAGCACAAAACGGGATGTAAGAGGAAAAAACCCACTAACGAAAAAAAATCTCGGGCCCATAAGAACAACAAATACACTATGGTAAAGTTTCACAACTAGAAGAAATAGACTTACAACCGCAGGACATTACAATCGACTAGACAGTATTTCTCATCTTATTCTCCGTAAAGAGCATCAACAGCTAGAGAACGCCGCACAACCCTAATAAGTTTTGGTCCTCAACTAATGCCTTCAAATCTTCCACTAAAAATTACTACTTTAACGTATTAGAAAATTTGTTCCTAGACGGAACCTTAAAATAATCAAAATGCTACACCTAGGACCTTTGAGGGAATCCTATAAATATTTGTGTTGGGGTGTTTGCAAAGGTTTGATGCTTTAAATCTCAAAACGAGTTTTTTCAAGCCAAGGAAGAGAAAATATTTACTCATTAATGAAAATTAGAACTTTGAACACAAGGTGAGTAAATATACCTATAATAGAAATAATTTCTTGAAAGAACTCAAAGAGGTGGAGTGAAAAAATGTGCTCTCAAATATATTAAATGTTTTGATTAGAAAAAAATATTTTTTCAATGCTCTCACTCTTGGCTTGGAAGAGTAAACAACACACTAACTTATAGCGTTTTTTATTTTAAAAAATTTTAAAGATGAAATTCTATGTGTCACACTCTTAAAGTGTCAAATAGTTATATCAAGGTCTAAGTCACCCAAAAAACTATATTTGGCACATTAACCAAGAAGATCTTTAAGAGATCCTATGCAAAAGGGACTTTTGGCACTCTGAGATGCATATTACCATAAGATCGTTGCAGTGAGAGATTGAACCACCGAGGCAAACCTGAAGCGATCCAAGTTGCTCCAATATTCAAGAATTTTTTACGGGGAAACAAGCAACCAGCTATACGCTATCACTACTGTGAAAAGGTTCGTCGCTATGACGATGCTGCTACAAGACAGGTCATGCGAGTCTCCAGAAATTTTGTCCAGTTTGCCTTAGAAGATTTTTCAAAATATTTTTTTAGGAAAACTCTATGTATATTTGTTTCACATATGAACCCCATACTTAAAACACACAAAAATATGCAATTCTTTATGAAAAAAAAATAGATTTTTCCATATACAAAGTACATTTTCATGTGTAATTGACAAAATTACAAAACCAAGGTTAATTAAGAAGATTTTACAATTATAAAAATAGATTAACCAAGTTGAATCTAAGTCTGGTAAGTCTTATACATTTTCTAAGTGGTGTACTTAAGGTTCGGTAGTGAGTCAATCTGGTTCGTAAATGAAGTTTTCAGATGACATCTTGGACAAAGATTCAAACATGTTTTGGTCAAGGAATTTAGATAATATATTCTACAGACCACATCGATTATATTATACTCTTATATGCATAAAGGAGGTTTTAATAAGAACTAAATATAAATTATAAACATAGTCATCCAATTATTAGAACATTTACTTAGAACTAAAAAATATGTAGGGATAGCACATGTAACAACCCGTATCTTTGAGAAACTAATATTTAATTAATTAGTTTAAATTTAAATTACACATTTGACGCAATTTAAGGAAAATTAAATATTATGCGTTGATTAAATTATTAATCAGAGAGAAATGATTAATGTTTATAGAATAAAATTACTAAGTGAATAGTGATTACATATTTGATGTTATATCGCGTGTTAATGACTTGACAGGTAGTTAACTCAATCGGGCATCATGTGTGGACTAAATAAGGTTGAGATAGGAAATTTATTATGAATAACTCGAATGATGATTTTGAGGTTACGATTGAGTCCGTAAGGGTCGAAATAGTCAAAATAGTATATCCGGGTGTATAGTTTGGATCCCGGTACAGTTTTAGACCAAACCATCACCACGAGAGGGCATTTTGGTCATTTGGTAGCCTAGGGTTAAGGGAGCTACAAATTTCCAAAGGTTATATAAACTTGTAGTTGTGTGATGTTAGGGTAAATGAAATAGAAAACACTTGGAGGCCATTAGAGAGAAGAGTAAGAGCTTTTATGGAGCATAGGAGATGATTTGTGGAGAAATTATCCTTATTCTTACAACACAACCATAATTGGAGGGTGGATTAGAAGAGAAGCATCATCAAAAGGATCAAATCAAACTTCTGTCATAAGAAGCAAGTATATATCTTATAAATTTTTATGAGTTATAGTACCCATGTAGAGTAGGGTCTTTTAATTAAGGAAAATTAATATTATTCTTATGATTTCATGAAAAACACTCATAATTGGGAATATGATTACATGTAGAATTATTCCAATTATATAGATAAAAAGAAATTTAGAGTTCTGAGATTTAGATTATGGGATAAATTTGGATCTTGTAACACCCCGCATAATTAAATACCGGGTGGCCAGTCCCATACCAAATTAAAACAGAATATACAGTTGGCTCATTCTTAGCATCACTGTCGAAAACATTTACAACTCACCCAATACCCAATTAAGCTGGTGTTAAAAACTTTCCAAATTTTAATTTAACAAAATCCCTTTCCAATTTAAGAATAACACAACACATTTTATTCTACAACACAGATCACTAAATAAATAACTCAAAAGAATTTAAGTGCAACTGGAATAAACATTCCCAAATAATATAAATCCTTTACAATAATCCCAACAATGTTAAATGTATTAAAAAGTCCAGAATACAATAGAATTTGACCTCAATAGAAAAGATAACTGAATCCTTTGGGCGACATGCCCTAACTAAGAATACTATAAATCAAAAGATGATAAGCGTCTAAACAATACTTCCATAGCTCCATAGCTCGTCATAATCAACTATGGTTGGCATCCCTGTTGCTGGACACCTGATATAGAGATACAATAAAAGAGAAAATATGCAAGGAAACGGGTCAGAGCCCGAATGTGTAGAGTATTTTTAAAACAACAAGTATTTAACAAGTGCAATAAAGCATTTATTATGTACATGTTAGATCCAACTCTCACTTGCATTTCTCACCTCTCAACTAGAGTGCACACTTAACGTTTCCTATTAACCTCCTAGTTAATGGTTCCTCTTTCCTAATCTCCATATTAAAGTTCCATTCCCATAACATAATCCCCGTATGTCCCATACTATACGTCACATTATTATTCATTTCTATATTTCTACATTTTGACTTAGTTTCTCATTAACATGAATCATTAATCATTAAACTGAATCATTTCTCATTAATATGAATCGTTGCTCATTAATATGAATCGTTTCTCATTAACATGAGTTAAGCTTTTCAATTCTATAAGCATAACCATTTATTAACTTAATTCCATTATCTTTCTCTATTCACCGTTATCTACAATTATCACCGTAGATAGATTTAACCATAATAAATATCCATTTAATCATTTAATCCATTATATATATATTCATATATAATACAGCACCCCGAGTCACAGCTGTGGTGCAATGCATTACTCTGTTATCATGTCCCATCATCGCATGTCGCTGAATAGGGGACTAAAGGTTCGGTAAGATTCCACGAACCACAAACATCAACAAACAAATTGGAGGCGAACATAGTTCTCGTATCCATGGGTCACGCACATACCTACGTACCCACAGTCAGCGAACTTATCATCTCCCCGATAAGTCTTTAATAGACCTATGTTCTCGAGCGACAAATCAAAGATCCCATGGATTCATCAGGATATGACTGCCCTCACGCGCAAACCTCCCACCGATAGCAAGTAAGCTAGGTATGTCATACACGTAAATCATCAATCAATCAAATAGGTATTATCATACCTATAATATAATATCAATAAGGTAATTATTACTACCCTAAGATATTTCCCAAATGTAGCATTATATCTCTTTTAAAATATCATATCTTTACTTCATAAATTAATTATCCTCGCATCCTATAACATCTCTCCACTACCGACGTCGTTAAGGTTCATGCGCGGAACGTCTCGCAAAGCGAAATCCAAACAAGGAACCCCTCCAATACACTACTACTTAATTTTGTAGAGCTAGGAGGTTTGTCAACTTTAAATACGTGATTGGGATAACCTCATACCCTAAGGCTACCCTCTCTCAATGTACAAGATTCAAATAAGATTTTCCTCAACATATATTCAGTAAAAAGTCACTAATATCCTACTGGTCCATAACATTATTTCTCCCGAACTACTACGAGTTTAGTTCTCCTTTTTAATTTCGGTTAAAACCGATAGTTTCAAATCTCTTATAAACACATATACTTTCACTTATGATCAAACCCTCTTGTAAACTTAAGGATACCCAGGTGTTATATTCAATCACCCCTACTGGTCCTATCTTTAATCCTCATACATCTCCATTTAGAATTTAACAAATGAATCTAGCAACTGAAATTCCATTCGATATAATTTTCATCCTTTTAATCACTTGAATCCAAATCAAATTAATTCAAATCTTATCAAGGGTTTACTGATATTTTCTAAGTCCCATAATATCCAAATAATAATCACCAAAGATCCACAAAAGGTTTGGGATAAGAATCAATAATTAAAAAGAAACAACTTTACATAAACTGGGGAGGTTGATCGATCGAAGGCAGGGGTCGATCGATCGATCCCTCAGGTCCAAGCCTGATTTCCTGCATTTTCTGCAACTACGGGTTTAGCAACTTTTGATCATTTAAACCTTCATCTAAACATCCCAAATGATTTATAATCTTTACTACATGATATATCAACATATATGAACGATTTCCAATACTCTAAACATCCTAGAATCATCAAAGGATTGGATTAAAATGCATGTTTATCTCCTCATTTTCAGAAATCATCAACATATCAACCTCAAGAACACATCAATGGTTTTTTTCAGATTTTCTTCAACATAGTCAAGATTATTTCGTGATTATTATCATCCTAACACATGAGTTAAATTCCTATATCATTTTAGTTTTCCAGAACTCTATTTAATGATCCATTATTTCTTCCAAACATGAATAATCTTTTCTTTTCATACTATTCTAACATGGATAATATACAAACTTAAATTGCCATTATCAAACACTTACCTTTAGTGTAGGTATTATCCTTTGGTGTAGTTTATCTCAGTTGGTTGTCCCTTCTCCGGTGAAACTCCGGTGGTGGTTGGTGGTGGTGAACCTTGGTTCTTGTTCTTCACCTTCCCAGGTGGACCTTTCCTTTCTCAAGCACTCTCACACTCTCTCTAGGAAGATGGCTGCTCTTATTTGTGAAGAGGAGATGAATAACTTCCATTCACTTAATCTATCAATACTTATAATAGTTCCAAATCCGAAACACTATTCATCCCCCTAGAAAAATGACCAAAATGCCCTTCCGGGTTGTCTATTCATTACCAAATGACCCGAGACTCAAAATTGACATCCAAATAGACTTTTCTGACTATTTCGAACCTTCCGGACGCAACGACGCAGTCGAAATGACTATAAGGTCAATAGAAAATAAATTTCCTTTATAAATTAATAAACTAGTCCCGACACGTCCCATACCGCGTCTGACTAAAAATATAAATTACCGAATTTATATCATACGGTCATCTTAATGACATCAAATTCATATATTACCTAAATATCTTTAAGTAATATTCAGAATCATCCATTTTAATATCCACGTCCGGATAAAACCCGAATGAATTAATTAATAATAAAATCCAATTAATCCATTAATTTAAAAAATAACCCATTTTAAAAGTAATTTAAAATTACGGGGTATTACAGATCCTTGTTGAATTCATGTTAAGAACACAAAATTGTAGCGTTTATGATCAATAGATTTTTAATTTAATATTGGGTGACATGGTATGGATTTTATACATGATTTACGTTAAAAATATCCCTACATGTATATTTGATGTGTAGTTATGTTAAATAGAAGTTTGGGATTGTTGTATAAAAGTTTAAATAAATTGAGTGTAGAAACTCGTAATAGGGAATTGGAGAAGAAGACCCCTGATACATTTCAAATCGATTCGGCCATTGGGAAAATCGATTCGATTTTGCCTAGAATTGAAAATTGATCCTTTTTAAGCCCAAAACTTATGGATATTTCGTGATGGGACTTTTGGGATAATTTTAAGCTATAGAGGGAGATATAAAAATCACAGTAGGCCTAAAGTGGAGATTATCTTTACATAAATTGAGACGAGTGTATTGGGATAATTGAGAAAATGTCCAAATTGATAAATGAATGAAATTCGAGACGGGTCACGGAGTGAGTAGTGAACCTATGTTTACAACCACTAGTACACGATGGGAATAACTATGTATTACATAAGGGATAAATAGGACCCTTAGAGTAGTGAGCGATACTCAAAGTTATAAGAATTTAATTGGTAATTGAAATTAACGGTACGTTGAATTTACGAGTGACATATACTACGTATGAGTGGATATATTTTGGTTGTGTGCATACCTACTAAATAATATATGTATATAGGTTGTGTGAATACCTATAAATATGAGTTAATTATATATGTGAACATACCTACACTGCATGGTATCAGGAGGTTTCCACACAGAGGGCAATCCCACCTTGACAATTTCAGTGAGGTATTGTGTCCCAGAGTATAGAACTTAGGGGGACTCACTAGGTGACATGTATTAGTGGGACCAGCATGTCGTTTGGGTATGTTAGGTATGTGCATATCCCAAAGTCTTAGATCCATATTTGCCTCCATTGTTATGTTGATTTATTTTAGGTTCGAGGAGACATGCCGAACGAACGAATAGTCCTTGATTGAGTATGAAAGGTACATGGTCTTGAGAAACAGAGTATGCCAATATCACGACAGGCTATTATGGGGATGATATAGTTGTGTATATATTATATATGTGATGAATATATACCGATATGATATATCTACTTGTGTGAGACAGTAGAATTTAGCGATGATTTATATCTAAAATACTTTAAGTAGCGAAACTTAAATAATTGACTCAGCACTAAAATGGGAATAAATAATTTATTATTGAGACCGTAGTAATGTATTGTATGGGGATATACTATAGAACTAAACTTATCGATAGTAGTCAGATACCTTAACTAGTTGGGTAGGGAATACTAGTCAGGTAGAATACGTTAGGCGTGCACATTAGTTGAGGGTGAGGATCTCAAGTGAGTGTACGTGGATATTACATGTGTAATAAATAACTGATTTAAATACTTGCTAAATATTTTCAAAATGTTTTACTTGAGCTCTGAACCATATCGAAAATATTTTCAAAACCTTTTAGGTTTCCAG
Source organism: Sambucus nigra (assembly GCA_949130495.1). Taxonomy (NCBI): domain Eukaryota; kingdom Viridiplantae; phylum Streptophyta; class Magnoliopsida; order Dipsacales; family Adoxaceae; genus Sambucus; species Sambucus nigra. Next base: position 551,958,920 of record OX422211.1, on the reverse strand, counting down.
CCATAGGGATGCCAAGCATAGACATCCTGTCCAGAGATGCGTAACTGCGGTAGTGTGGAGGCATGTAGGAGATTTTCTTTAGATGCTTTAGCTCTTTCATTCAAGATAGGAGGTTCCTTAGCAGTTCAGTTGGGCATGTTGCCTTTAGATTATTTCTTTTATTAAGTTATGCATCAGACTCTATTTCGTTTCCGTTTTACTTATTATGGTTGGATTGTGTACTTAGAGCACCGATGGCTTATTCAGTCTCCCTTATTTTATATCTCTGTTGTGTGATGATTCAGACTATATTTATGTGTGAATGGCTTAGTTACTTTAATTTCGCATGTGTTCATGAGAAAAGATAAAATTGGACACCGGCTTAATTTAATATAGGAGATTAGTAATTAAAAAGTTTTTCGACAGTGATGCTAAGAATAAGATCATTAATGATTCTTGTTTAATTTAATAATGGAGTGATCACCCAAGATTAGAATAGGCGGTGTGTCACTGCACAATGATCTCCCTTATTTACCTTAACCTATTTGAGATTATGATGTATGGACTTCAAGTGACTCAAATTTTAGTCATGAGTGAGAGAGAAAACATCCAAAAAGTGACTTAAAATAATCAAGAATATACAGTTATTGTCTATTTGACTCTCTTCAAGCTACAATAAATATAAATGAGAATAACAACTAACTTAAAATTATCATAGATGAAAATCATAGTGTAACCAAAAAATATGACTAATGATATAATACACATTATATAATGTGACTAATTTAAAAAATTATGACTAATGACCCTAAAAATAGTCCAATCTCATAGTAAAAATGTAATAATCTAGTATTTATATTGAATGCTAAAATTTTACTTTAAGAAAGATGCAAATCAAATATTCCTTCTAATGGCTATTGCATAACTTATAAAAAAAATAGACTCACCATAAATAATAATGGTTAGCTTGGTTAGATCCAAAAAAGTAAGCAAGTTTCGAATGTTTGCACAGTGTCTCTCTAACACTGATTGTATTGGGTGAAGTTTGTATGATTTTCCAATGTATTTATGAAAAAAAAATAAGGAAAAATAGAGGAAGAAATATCTCATTCAATAAGGAAAAATTAATTTGAGTTTATCTTGTAATCTCACTATTACACAGACAAAAAGCCCAATGAACAAAAAAACCTATGAGTGTAGTTACCTAAAAAAGAATCACCGACTAACAATGGAAATAACACAAAACTTGAGGAAAATTGGAATACCAATAACTCAATGCATTCCAATGGTAATACCCCTGTTTCTTTATGATTGAAAACACACAACACAATCCTAGGTACAATCTAATAAATTGCATGTGATAATGTTATATTCATCACTTAACCTCAATTGCTTTCAAAAAAATATGCCAATGGTATATTATTATTTATGTTACGGGTGGAGTTACATAATGAACCCAATGTTTGACAACACTTTAATTGCCTAACTCCCCAATGGCTTCCCTCATTTGATTGAAACAAAGTTCAATCCTGCCAATTCCTAGCAATAAAGTAAACTATGAGAATATATGAAACTTTGAAAACCTTACAAAATCATTTATACCGAATGAATGTGTCCAGTCTGGTCCAGTAATCTTTGTGGTGATACTTAGTCTTTGTGTCTTCAATTGATGTAACATTACAACTCGATAAAAACACACTACAACACAGATTTTTTTACATAATTAAGCCAAAACAACTAAAACATAAGGGAGTTTAAAATATATCCATATGAATATCCCCCTTTGGTTATCCCAAGACAAAACCAAAAATGTAAAAGATAAAAAATCGTCGAATGAAAATACCTATACATGAATCTATATGTACCAATCCCCGTGAGACTCGATATTGAAGTACGACTTTTTCAATCAACCATAAAGAAACATCACGAGCCTTGTATATCCTTCAGACTTAACTACATACCTCCTGAAGTATAGAGATACAATATATGTGTATATAAAGAAAAGAATTAAAACAATGTAATGCATACACTAAATTACTCCCCCTAAACAAATACTACCCTTTAATACAAAATTTCTCCCCATTTTGTCTCGAATAGATGAAGGAAGAAAGAAATAAAATCAATTCAATCAAGTAAATAAGCATCATCCAATTTAGGAAATACTGATTGAGAAAACTGGTATAAGTGCATGGAAATACGAACATGGTAAAGCATGGATCAAAATGAATCCAGTTGAGTTCAAAGTTACAGACTAATTTTAATCCAACTAAATTTTTTCAAAGTAAGAACACAAATTTAAAGTTTACAAAGGGGTCACTCTTATAGATGGAATGTAAGAAAACAAACAAAAAATTCATTACCAATGCAGTAATAAACCAAGAACAAATTGACAGTAGTTTTGAAGATACCCAAAGAGGAAGGATGCACATAGTGATTATCACATACATAGAAGCAATAAAAAAATAAAAACAATAATAGAGGTCTAAATATGGTAGCTCACGGTGTTAACATCTGAGGTCTAGTTTTAATCTTGCAAAAAGAAAGAAAAAATAAAATGACAGTAAGATTAGTATAGATATCTCCCATGACAAATCCAAAAGAAAACCTAAAAAAGCATTAATGGTAAAAAGAAAATAAATAGTCAATACACACATAACAAAATACCTCCACCTGCAATATCAATATTATTAAGTTCCACGAATCAAAATAAATATTCTAAAAAATTTAATTTTCGTTTATACCAACTAATTATTGCACACGTGCATTGCACATGTGACCATTGCATAAAGATACAATTCATATGTGTAAAAATTAAGATATAAATATAAATATTTTTTTGGATGATTGTTTCAGAAACAAAATAAGGAACCCGGACAAATTGAAGTCTTATTTAAATTGTAGGTTGAGTCACATATTATATGGAAATAAAACAATTATTAAAAAAAATATTAGAGAAAGTAGAACTGGACAAAAATAATCTTGAGATAGTTGGTCATGTTGAAGGTTTTATTTGATTTTCTTCCTTTCATGATTAGAAGTCATGGCAATGAATATATTAAGCCTTCTACATCTATGAACTAATTCCATTTCATCAAAGTATCTACAATGCATATTTATATGCCAACCAACAATGATACAGGGAGAATAATCCTTACGTCAACCTTGTTGCCTCTAGTTTTCCCTGAGGTGACGTTGTAAACCAAACTTCAAAGGTATCAAAGTAAATATGACCTTAGGAGTTAAGAACACCCAAGGTAATATGACATTTTAGTGGTGTGGAAAATATTTATTACTTCCCATGAAATAAATAGTGTAATAATAATGTATTCTTGACAAATGGTCTTAATAATAATAACGATAATAATAACAATAAAACTAATTTTTACATATGTTCACATACCAAACAACACAGATTAAATAACAATGACTTAAGTTCATGTCTTTCATCTGTGTCATAATGGCATCTATCATGATCAGGAGAATAAAGTACATTATTTGGTTAAAATGTTCATTGTCAAATAGTAATCCTTAATTTGGGGAAGATGTATTATATTTAGTTTTAAGTTGAATTTCAAGTTAGTATGGATATAGAAAAAATACATGGAAGTTTTACACATATAATCGCGAGATTAAATGAAAAATAGGACCGTCTAACACTTATCATGAGTACTACTACAGACATAACTAAGAGTATTTAATTTTTATCATTTTCAATTTAAATATTTCGGTAATAATATTAAAGCTAACATTGAACATGGTACTTCCTTTGAGCGTGTCCAGATGAGGTGTTCTTGTTTGTACTTAGCATTCAAAACTTTTTACAAATAAAATTTTATTTTTTCAACCGGTGAATATTAGTAGTGGGTCCCTCTACTTAAGTTATTTGAATCAAATGACATTATTAAAGGACCATTTAAACAGTAAGAAAATCAAACACCCAACATATCTCAAACATTATCTCAATTTCAAATGAAATTTGAATATTAATGTTCTTCCTGTGCTGTTGATAGATTATCTCCACTAATTAAAATCAAATGCAACCCAAGAATCGGAATATTTAAATAAGAAAAACATATTTCATTGTTCTTTTATTATGACTTCAATATAGAATCGAATACCTTTTAATAAATTGAATTCAGGATTGCGAAATTTACTTGCTTAATAATTACAATGAACGTGACGATTATTCTTGATAAAACAATATAACAAACAAACTACAAAATCATGATATTGAGATTGAGCGGGAAAATTCTATGGGATTTAGGTTGGTTTCACTTATGTATGAAGTTTGGGTTAAAATGTAAGACAAATCTAATTTTATACCATTTACCATGGCATCAAACAAATATGTAAGTGTAATAATATGATATTAAAAATATATGATTCCCCACGAATTTTAAAAGTTTAGATGAATCTCATTTGGTTGGAGAATTTTAACATATGGTAACATAAAGAGTATAACATATAACACGTAAATAACCCAATTACCCAACCAAAATTTATTATAATAATAAAAGTTCAAATAAATTTAAAGACCAATGTCAACAAGAGTGTATAACATGATATTTAAGAGTTTAAAATATAACCTAAGGGGTTTTTGAATGAATAAACACAATATAATATGAAATACAATCTTGAAACCATACCTACATCTGATACCATTCTCCTTAAGTATCCGACATTTACTTGGGGGCAATGGTATTCATTGCGTAGTTGTAGATTATTGGTTTATGGATCTGTTCAGATGGGAAATTTTTAATGGGTATTAAATGTGATCCTACTTTTTCAGTCGGTTGAAAATCCATTGAGTAAGGTTTAGCTAGTTGAGAATCATTTGAGGGATTGTGTGAGGAAAGGTTAAAATTGGTGAGCCCATTTAGGAGTTGGATCATTATGGAGAAGAGAGATGTGAACGGAGAGAGAGAGAGAGAGAGAGAGAGAGGGGGGGGGGGGGGGGTAGGGGATGATAGGGAGTAATGATAATGAATGAATATAAGTGAGGATAGAAAGGGTGATGTGGCAAAAAGTGAGGATAATAATGTAAAAGTGGTGATTTCTAAGAGATCTACTCTTTTTAAGCAGTGAAGATATCCACAAAGATATAATGAATATTACATCCAAATATTGGCAATGAATCTACCTAAAATATCTTCAACCCTTAAAAAATATAAATGGCCGCATAATACATGCAAAACCCAAATAAACATTAGAAGAAAATCACAACTTAAAGGCTGAAAAAAAAATTATCCCTAAATTAAATTTGAACCTCAAAAATCCTAAAACTGGAATCATAAATGAGAGAGAGAATTGAAAAAAAAATGGAGGACTGCAATCTCAAGACAAAGCCCATACAATCTGAAGAAGACATACAAAAACTAAATCATATCACCTAAAATCGTAAAATTCCAAACTAAAACTATAGATTCCAAATTGAAAAACATAAAGAATGGACAATGGAAGTATACGTCTTGTTATGGTTGCTTAATATATATGATATGAGAAGAATTAAGTAGGAGAATATAAGTATTTTATAAAGGTGACAGAATGAGTAAGAGAGAAGTGAATGTTAAAGGGAGGACAATCATCATAAAAAAAAATCGATTGAGAAAGAGAGAGAAAGAACTATCCGTGTATAAATGGGTTTATGGTGTGGTGTGTGGTTAGCTTTGGGAAACATGATTAATTTGAAATGAATTAAAATTTTGAGCAAGCTATAAAAATTGGAACGTGAAAGCTTAGAGAGGGATTTGAAATTTGGGGTATCATCACAATCGTTAAGTTTTTTCAGCGAATCTCAACTGTCGCTATGCTTTTACATTTTTGGATTTCAAACACTTCCCTACATTATTTTATGTATATATATATATATATTGATTAGGCATAAATTCTTCCTAATTTATCCCTTGATTTAGTTACTTTTAGCACCTCGAACAACGTAATTGAGTTGGATTTATCTCATAACTGTGCTACTGACTGATCCTAATGAGTACACTGAGTTTCTAGTATTTTGTTGTGATTTTACAGGTATTTGATGTCAAGAAACGAAAGAAGGAAATCGGTAGAATCAAGAAAGAAAGAAGGAAAGGTCTTAATGGCAAAAGCGTAATTTCTACACGGAATTCGGATTAGGTACCTAAAGAGAAGTTGAAGACATCTCATTCACGAGCACAAAGGAAGAAACGGCACCTCAATCGGAATTCCGGAACAAAAGTTATGAGCAGTCAAAGAGGAATAAAAAAGTCAAATATCCGGACCGGTTCCCCCCTACCCCGAACCGGTCCGCCTTGCCAAACTCCAAAAGACCCCGGATCGCATGAAAACCAAAGGAGGCAAAAATAAAAAGAACCGGTCCGCCCCCGGACCGGTCCGCCCCAAAATAAAAAGAACCGATCCGCCTTGGGGGCAGACCGGTCCGCCTAAGACCCGGACCGGTCCGGTCTTCGAGATTTGAAAATCTTTTCTCTTCCTAAAAAGACTCCTAGTGCAGCTGACTTCCGATATTGTTGTAGGGTATAAAAGACCCAATTTAGTATTGTTATGGAGAGGGAGAATTAGTAGGTTTTTCTGCTTCTTTTCCAGAAACCCTAGCTTAGTTAATATTTTCATTTTTTATTTCAAGGATTGAATATTTTATTCGGTGATCTCTGTGAGTATATGTTTCTTTCATTGTTTCACTTATTGCTTGGATAATATTAGTGAGTAATTTCTAGTGCTAATTCTTTTCTGCATCTAATCATTATTTTCCTTAGAGTAATTATGAGTTCCTGCACATTAATCCTTGTTTCTATTCTTTTCAATATGTTAAGCTAGATTTCCTAAGGCCGGGATGCATGAACCCAGCCTGATGTGTTAGTGCGTGTGTATAAAATTAATCCGCTGAATTTAATGATTGATCTTGATCGTATTGCGTAGTTGCACAACGATTGTAAAACTTTATATCTCGTTTGCCTCCGGGTACTCGTGATGATTTAGAGTACAATTCGAATGCTACTATCGCAATACTGATTTACTCATCCTCAAATTAAGTATGACGCGGGCTTGAACCTCATATACGTAATGCTTGGGAGTACTAAATTCCGGGTCAAATCAATCAGATAAATTTAAGATTAGTATTATATCCTCACTACACTAGGGTTGGGGGATTGTATTCCCGTCCTGTTTTTCCCATCACTTAGTCAAAAGTTTCAAATCATCTTTCATTCATATTTTAGGTAGTTTAGTATAGTTGCATTTCTTCATAATTTCAAAATTGAATTTAGCATCATCATTCTCAAAAACCAAATCAATTTTCCTTTTTTCTTTAGAGTTAGAGTTAGGATTTCTCTGTCTATCCAACGTCGTCACGTTCACTCGTCCTAGTTCCCTGAGGATTCGATACCCAGACTAGCCACTATATTCCACAAGAGTGTAGTTACAGTTTAGGTTTTTGTATTATGGTTGGAAGCCGATAACAACGACTAGCGTATTTACACGGACGCTCGGTTTTCCACTCGATCATATATATATATATGTGTGTGTGTGTGTGTGTGTGTGTGTGTGTGTGTAATAGTAAAGTAAGGAATTTTTTTAAGTGTGTGAGCATAATAACGACTTAGATCTTGCTGCATGCCCCACTAAAAACGAAGGGTTAGGATCAATTCTAACATTAATATTTCAAAATTTGAACTTTAAATCTACCTTTTTCATTTTCCCACTATTTTTATGCTTAATGTTTGCTACCCCCTAAATATTTTGGCATTTTAACTTTTGTTTTCTCCTAAATTTCGTCTAAAATAATCTCTTTTCCTTCTCTCACCTCACTCTATTCCAATCACCAATTCTACCCTTTCTCATAAAACTAAACTGGTAGAAATTTTCATTCTCGTCCTTCTCTATGCATATAACTAGTTTTTTTTATTGTTTTTGCAGGTTAATTTATATTGGAGGGTATTTCAATGAAATGAACCCTGATTAAGGTATCGATTTAGCATTTTTGGTTTCAATATATGGCAGTTCTCTGTTCATTTAGGGTTCTTCTTTACACCTCTCTTGATATTTAGCGAAATATCATTTTTATTTATTTTGGATAGTTTAATAGTTGTTATTTTCTAATCAAGGTATTCTCTATATTCCCTCTCTTATTTATTTTTTTAAAAATCCTTCAATTTTTGGGTTATTAACTATTGAGTGTTTCCTCTCCATTTTTATTAAGATTTTGCTATAAATATTGCCCTTTAATATGTAATTTATCCTAGCTTATGTTGGAAGTGAATCTTTTCAATATTTGGGTTATGCAACTTTGAACAAAATGATTTTCATAGATAGTAAGTCTTGGATTATTAGGGGTTTATGTGTCTATAATGAATTCATATGTGTTTTTGAATTATGAATTCCCAACCTTTCTTTTGAAGTAAATTTAGAAATTCGGTACTTTGTTGTTGGAAACATGAAGTTGGTTAAAGCTTAATAGGCTTTAACTAAATCTTGACTTGAATTAAAGTGAATGTATTAGAGTGTTTTGATATAAATCTATTAGTTTGAGACTATTAAATCAGAATGTTATTAAAATTTTCTGGTTAATATATGTCACGATTAATTTCATTTTGAAAATATTTATTGTTGATAGTATGCACTTTAAATATAATTTGCATTCTCTTTATTTTTCATACCCCTACCATGAATAGATACCCTGTTGTGTGGGATACAATTCTATTATCGAGTGTTGACTCTTTTTTGGGTTCATTATTTTCACGTAACTAAAGTCGTGAATAATTCATGAATCAATAAAGGTACTTGCAACTGTATACTACAAATATATTGAATTTTCAACATTATAATTTCATTGAAAACATTATATATGTTTGTCCTAGAGGTCCATAGTTGTGATCTTATTAGTTTAGGAGACTGGGTGGTTGTTGGATGAAGTCATCAGAATTGTTTATCATGGTGTGAGCCAAAACTTTATGGTTCAATTTCTAGAGCCTATATTTCATTCTTACCGTTTATACGATGTTTATCAGGGTGTATGCTATAATTTTATTTTTTGTTTTTGTAATTAGGAATTTGGTAGCCAAAGGTAACAACGACTGTCTTTGTCACTAAATACAATTAGTGCTACTAAAATCCATTACTTTTCTACATATTTTTTTTCTAGAATTTTGATTTATGTATGTGAACGTTAATCATTATTTTGGTAGTATATCTACTTTGGATTTTCTCACGGTGTTATTGCATTTGTGCTTTATTTGTTTTTTAGTAGAGGGTGATACTCTTTAAGAAGAAAGCCAGGCAACATCTCTTTTAATAAAGGATGGTAATCTTCAAGCTTAGATTTTAAATAACACAATGGAAACTTCATTTTGGTAGTAATGGGGTAAGTGAGATTATTTTCTCCTATATTATAAAGTGTTTACTATTCGCTTAAAATCCAATTGGTTAAGCTTGATTTACCTATTTGGTTGTTCTAACATAACTTTAATGTTGTATCTTTACTCAGTTTTGAAGGTACATTCCCATTTGTTCATGAATATGTGTTTAGTTATTCATTTTTTTCATGTTTCATTAAAAGAAAAAACTATTGACTCTATTGTTATATGTTTTTAGTTTATACATTCATCTGATTTTTATGTGGTCATTAGTTATCTTACTGTGACACCACATAAAATTTATAAATACATTGATCAGGTATAATATAAAAATCACGGGAGTGAAGAACTTTTGGTAACATTCTTAGCATAACGATAAACTGATGAAAAGAAAATAAATAAATGTACAACTACATAAACAACTACAAATCTTTGATACCAATCTCTTCCATGAGAAATAAAACCAACTATGGAATGTAATCTTAATAATATAACATCCATCTCTGAATACATGTATAATATACTACTTAGGATAAACTAAAGTAAATACAATTGTCTACTGAAATATAAATAAATACAATAATTAGATGGGTAACATAACTCGACTTCTACATCCTAGGAATGAAGATTAAAACGTCGCTAGAGATAATTCGCGATCACCCAAGTATACGACATCACGATAACCTAAGACCTATACAACATATATAACAACAACGTAAACAACAAGTTTACATAGAATAAGATTGTAGCTAAATTTGGGCTACCATATAAATACACATCTTTCTCTTGTCTTAAATGGATTTTAAGTTATTAATTACCTGACCCAGTAACCTAAAATAGCATGTGGTTCTAATCCTAAACCCATATGTGTCCCATGTGAATAAAGTTAATCTCTTCATTCTTTTTTCTTTATTATCGCATTATTAGGTTACTCTCTTACATTAAGAATCAAATAATGTACGGTAATCTCATACCTAAGGTACATCTCGCTAACTGACCAAAGTACTACTAACAATATCTAATCGTATATCTGAATCCCATACGTCTAGGGCTATCTCATGCCATTAATGAAATACATACGTCTCTAGTATATGTGATGTGTAAATTCCAATTCATAAATATATAGGTATACATATCTAGTATGTGTGATACATAAATCCCAATTCATAAGTTTATAGGTATACATTCCTATTATAAATCATATAGATCTATAGTATAATACATAAACCGGTATAACTATTTCTAGTACCATAATGCATAATCATATATATTGGGAGAAAGAAAATCTCTACGTCTAACATCCACATAAAAGTACGGTCCTAGTGACGTACATAATAAATGGGTAAAACTCAAGCTTACACATAATGAAGGCCTACTCTAATGCCTTCGGGATCTCTCACGTGTACAAGGCATATTTATATGGAAGTCCCACTCCTATAACTAAAAAATATCAACAATGGATAATCACTATGCCTTCACACAATTCAGAATAACTCATACCAAAGCTATATGAGATCGACCCCAGTATTACCACCATAGGATAATAAAGGTATGTCAACATGTAGTGTACAGGGTAAAATGACCAAGGTAAAGCTTGTCTCTTTCACAAGGATACCCACGCGATAGACATCACACACTTTCTATCAAGGATATCCCCTCGAGTACGTATACAATGAGGACTCAATCACGGTATGTATTGAACATAAGACACGCAAGTAAATATAACCCTTCGCTAACGGGTTAAAGCACATAATATAAACTGACCCATATTGTCGTTTCGTACATAATATCGTTATTATATAAATTAATACACATTGCTAAACCAAATAAATCATATATAACCTTAGCCTTAACTCCCAAGGTTCCTAATTCTAGATGTAGTATCATACCTAACATATACAAGAACCACGTTTGATAACAATAGCCTTTCTCATAGAATACTAGTCCCATTTCCCAAGGATCCACATCTAGGTATTATCACAAGCCTAACTTATATAGGAACATCAAATATACAACCTACCCCACTCTATTATTTTCTTGCCTAAATCCTAGTCTCCCCAAAGGATAAATTCCCTACCAATATCTCACCACGAGTCTAATAACTCAGCCAAATATTGTAATTTTCTAGGCTTCCAAAATCCCCATATAACAACCCAAACTTCTCTCGGATTTACAAACTAAAATCTCATATTCAAATTAATCCCTATAAACCAACCGAGGTCAAATAACGAACTAGCCAAACCCCAAATTCTAAAACCTTTAAATTAATTATTCACTTTATTCTACAAGTATAAGAATTTCAAAGTTTATCTAACCTAAAGCTACACCACAAATCCAACCAAAAAAATCCTTTAACCCATATATAGGAACATTGAATATACAACCTACCCCAATCTAGGGATTTATTCCTAGTCTCCTTAAATGATAAACTCCCTACCAATATTTCACCATAACTCTAATAAATCATCCAAATATTCCAGTTCTCTAGGTTTACAAAAATCCCAATATTACAACCCATCTTACTCTCGAATTTGATAATTAAAATCTCATATTCAAATTAACCCTTACAAACCAATCGAGGTCAGATACCCAACTAGCCAAATCCCAAATTACAAAACCTTAAAATAATAATATTCATGTTATTCTACAAGTATAATAATTTTAAAGGTCAATCTAACCTTTCCCTAATCAAAAAATCCAATCGAAACAACCCTTTAGCCCATTCTTCCACCAAACATGGGTGGCCAGTCGATCGACTATAAGGGGCCTATCGATCGACTGTCTCAGGTTTGTTGTTCTTTTCCCTTATGGTATTTAACCCCTGAAAAACTCCATTAACACCACTCTAAGATCCCAAATCATATCTAAACTCAACCTCCTTCATATATGATTGTTACAACATCAATCCAAACCTATTTTAACAATTATATACAATTCTAACATGAATAAAGGAGATACATTTCATATTCAACTAAAAACCTTAACTTTGTGAAATTTTCCAATTAGTTTAGGATTCACATGTATTTGTCCAATTATCAGGGGATTTGACAAGATTAACAATATATAATCCAGTTTTAATAATTATATATTAAACCCAACTCGAATTCATGAAGAATCAATCCAATTTCCACTACACCAAAAAGGACAAATCGTCATCTTTAAGTCGGTCAACCTTGTCATGGTCAATGACCATGACAAGTCCGTGACAAAGGCTTATCACGGTCATTAACCGTGATAAGTGTAGCTGTCATGATCAATGACCGTGATAATATTATAAAGTTGTCACGGTCAAATATCGTGACAGGTCCGTGACAACTCTGTCAATAAAAAAATCCTCCCCCCTTCTTTTTTCCCACCATTTTCACTTCCCTCCTGTTTATCTCTCTAAACGCGCGACTGATCTCTCTCTCTCTCTCTCTCTCTCTCTACATTTTCAGGTGAGTTTTTTTCTCTCTTCCTCTTTCCTTTGTATATGTGTGTATATGTGCGTGTGTGTGTGTGAAGGTGGGGGGCCAATGGGGTCTGGGGCATGGGGCATGGGGGTGGGTGGGTGAGTGGGTGCAGGTGGATGTGTGGGTGTGTGCGTGTGTGTGGTCGGGGCAGGGGGAGTGGTGGGGAAGGGGGTCTGAGGGGTGATGTGTGTGTGTGTGTTTAGGTGGGTGAGTGTGAGTGTGTGTGGTGGAGGGAGGTGGCAGTGGGGGTGGGGGCCAGGGGATGAGTGGGGGAGGGGTGTGTATGTGTGGTTTTCAATTTGGTTTTAGGAATTATAAATATTGATTGGGTATTTTTATTTTCAGCTTAGGAATTGAAATTAATTATTAATGTTTAGTGGGTGATGTTAGTTGGGATTGAAATTAATAGGTATTGTTAATATTAATTGAATCTTATTGTACATTCTTATTTAGGTTTGAAATTGTTTAGAAATTATTAATGTTGAATTAATTGAGTAAATGAATTAGAAGAAGTATGGGATACACATTTGGTGGTTTGTTGTTGATGTTGGATTATATTGGACGGATGCGGTAGGATATGGAAGTTTGTTGTTTAATTTTTTAAAATCCTTAAATAATTATATTGTATTAATTTATTGGATTGGTTAATTTTGGAAGTGGCACGACCACTGAATTATTGTCAAAATGGGGGGAGGGGGAGTTTTCAACTTTTTTCTAAAATTACTTTGTGTCACGACCCGTTCGATAGTGACACGACCATGGACTTATGATAATTGAATGAAACATACTTGAAATTACTCATAGTGCACATAGATACTAGACTTATAGTTCTTATACGTACGCATTCAATAGCCCTTATACCCGTTCGAGAGTCATTCCTTCCGTAATCAGATCTCTCGAATTGTCCCGTTTGGACAGTTTGGGACTGCATAGTTTCTGTATAATAATTTCTTAGTGGCTTAAACTTGTTACTTTTGGAGGAAGTTCTGCACTCGTATCTTAATGTTCTCTGGGTACATACTAGATGATGCGATGTTAAGTGTTATTTCGACTATCAATTGAAATAACACTCACATTTGCGAATCTACCTTATGTACTTGGAGAACTATGGGGATATGTTGTCGAATTTTCCTCAAATTGGAACAATGTGCATGAGTTGTTAAGTATATTATAGAAATATGCGGTCTTGAATGGGATAGGACCACTCACCCTTTAAAGGAGATGGAGAAAATTGGAATAAATATTATAAATTGAATTTAAAATTTAAAAATCGAATATAAATAAGACCTAATTAAATGAAACATACTATAAATTTTATACATCAAGTAATAGGTGATTGTTTATACTAATGGGAACTAAATATTCACACTTTTGTTTATACTAATCCATGAATATACGCTTCTTAATTATATTAGGTGATTGTTTGGAGTAGCTATGATGGGATATCCTAAATACAAAGAGTGGATGGGTGAGACAGATAGATTAGGGGATGTGTTTCACAGAGGTGCTAATGAATTTGTAAAATACGTAAAGAGATGTCATAATGATAAAGAGTTTTCACGTTCGTGTGTTAGGTGTGAGAATGGTAAGGTGTTTGAGTGGAAGACAGTTGAACTACATTTGTTAAGATGGGGTATACAAGATAGTAATCGATTTTGGAGTTTTCATGGGGAATCAAAAGTTCCTTTTGTCCCCGAGCAATCTGCAACAAGTAGGATAGATGTACAAAGGACGATGTAGATCATAATATGTTAGAGGATTTAGTTGATGATGCGTGCGGAGTTCATGAAGTGGAAGAGAATGAGGTCACTGATGATGTACAAGGTTCAAGTGCTCATGAAGATATTAGGATAAACCTTGACGATGACTATTAAAGTTTAAAATTTATGGCGACCCAACCGTTATACTCTGGCTGTGAGAAAGATCAAACAACTTTACATGACATAGTTGGTTTGCATAGTTTGAAGACCCAATACAGTTTTTCTGGAAATAGCGTGACAGTAATTCTTCATTGGGTGAAGGGCTTGCTACCCAAGGAGAATATGCTTTCAAATAGCTGTCCTGTTATAAAGAACAGTTTCAAAGGTTTGGGAATGAATTATAAATCGATTCATGCTTATGTGTATAATTTCATATTATATTGAAAGGAGTATGAAAATCTCGATTGGGGTCCGGTATGCGATGAACCTAGATATATCCAATCTACTAGCAAGGAAGTCACAAGCTCAAAAGTTCCTCAAAATGTGTTCAAATATTTTCTCATTAGGCCTAGATTAAAGGGGGTTTTCACAGTACCATGGATAGAGGAGGTAATGACCTGGCATGCTAGGGCAAAAGTATGGGATAATCTCATGCGTCATCCTATTGATTTTATAGCTTGGAGGGGGATGAGTTATGAATATCCCGATTTTTCTCGAGAACAGCATAACATTGATTTGGCAATATCAACAGATGGTTTCAATCCATTTGGAAATTTAAACACCAATCAGAGTGTATGGCTAGTGATCCTAGCCCCACTCAACCTCCCTCGTTTGCAATGTATGAGACCTGAATTTTCGATGATGTCTTTGTTGATACCTGGGCCGAAGGAACCAAGTGATGACATCAATGTCTACCTGGCTCCTTTGGTAGAAGAATTAATTAAGTTTTGAGAAGAGTGTGTGCAAGCATTTGAATCTTTTAGAAAAGAAGAGTTTACGCTGAAATCTATGTTGATGTGGGAAATTCATAATTTTCCAGCTTATGGGACATTATCTGGTTGTATAGTACATGGTTATTTGGGGTGTCCTATTTGTGGAGAGGATACTGAATCTCTTCATCTCCCCACAAGCTCAAAAAATGTATACTCGTAGTTTCAGATTTAAGAAAGGCTCCAATTTTTTATTGGGCGGGGTTGAACATAGGCTATCGCGGAGAAAACTTTCAGGTTTACAAATTGAAAGTAAATCTTCTGATTTTGGCCCTAATATGCCAGGTAAGAATCCTAAATTTAAGAATGTCAAGCATAAGAAGACCCCAACTGGGAACGAAACTGAGACAAGAAAGGCATGGTCTAGGAGGTCAATTTTATTTGACTTGCCTTATTGGAATTGGAAGAATAACTCGGTGCTCCATGTATTGGATATGATGCACGCAGAGAAGAACATCGTTGAACATATTGTGGGCACATACCTTGGGGGGAGTCATTTGAAGTATGTAGAAAATGCACGAAAAGACCTTAAATAATTGAAACTTAAGCCACAAATATGGTTAAAAGAAGATAGTAGGGGGAGGACAATAATTCCCACTAGTGCGTTTACTTTGATGAATTAGGAAAGGAAGGTTCTTTTATACACAATATATAATTTGAAGGTTCCATCTAATTTTTCGCCCAACTTGCAAAGGATTGTGAATTATGCTACCCATGATTTACATAAGTGTAAGTCCCACGATTGGCATGTGATCATGCAATTGGTTCCTCTATTGTTTAATCACCGTTTCTCCAAGCACAAGGTTTTACGGAGGGCTATTATGCAAATTAGTATCTACTTCTCACTTTTATATGAGAAGGTAGTCAATCGAGAACATAGTGGCTGCAAAATTGGCGGTTACCGAAGCGATTTATGTGTTGGAGAAGTACTTCCCCCCATAATTATTTGACATAAGTGTTCACTTGTTGGTACACCTATGTGACGAGGCACTTCTTTATTGTCCAGTTAGATGTCGATGGATGTATTCGTTTCAAAGATTGATGAAAGTTTTCATAGATTACGTCAATAATACATGATACATTGCAGGATCAATTGTAGAGGAATACATAACCGTGGAGTCATCAATCTATAATCAGGAATATATGTCTGACTCGACCAGCGTTGATGACATTGATGAGTTCGTCGATGAGGGTGGTCATGTGATGGGCAAACGAGTGAAATTAACGAGTTTGCAACATGAACAAGTAGCTCGTTATCTATTGGACACACATGAAGATGTTGAAGAATGGAAAAAGTAAGTTTAAATTATTTTAAGTTTTACATTATTTTAGATTATTTTATGCATGATTAATTTTTTAATACGTTCGTTACATTAATTTTATACGAAAAATATGAAGCCTGTGAGAACAATAAAAGACGAAAAATAATGGCACAATCAGACAACGAATTTAGGCAGTGGTTGTCACACGAGGTAATTATAATGAAAATGGTTGTTATATATTGTTACATTACAATAAAACTGTACAACTAACCTAATTAATTTATCTATATTCTCAGCTCTTAAATACAGGTGATGCGACATCAAGGATTACTCGTCTAGCCACTGGACCCTTGTTCATGGCACAAGAGTACAAAAAGTATCAATTGAACGGTTGCGTATTCGGTGCAAGGGTGTACAAGTAAAGTACTAATGTACGAAATGCGGGAATTTTATACAAGGCTCTTACTTTCTTTTGAGCAAGCGCGAAGGATAAAAACCTCGTTGAAGCTAAAATGCCTTACTATGGTGTAATTCGAAATATATTTGAATTGGACTATGTAGGCTTCAAAGAGGTTGTATTTTACTCTGATTACGTAAGAGTTAAGGATAAAAATGCTTGTAAAGTTGATCCTGACGCCAATTTGATCATGGTTGACTTCTCCAAGTTGAAGAGCAACGAACACATGAGTGATGAGTTTTTTGTTTGTGAATTTCAAAAGATCAAGCAAGTGTTTTACTTGGAGTATATCAACAATAATTCGTGGTCAATTGTCCTATATGCACCATAGTGTCTAAATAGTAGTGTGGATGACTTAGCTGCTCTTACCAAATATCAATCCATTTTTTTATGATAACCCAAATTTAAAACATTTTTTAGATTTGTAATAAGTATTCCAATTATTGGACATTAGTTTAATACTTTTAATTCATTTGTACTTGATTAGTTTACTGCATGTAATATGTAGATTTAATTCTTAAGCATTAATTCAAAGTCCATGTCCAGTGGGTGTATTATTCTAATGTTTTATTATTATCGAACTTCATTTTAATTATTTTAATTCATTTGTAGTTGATAAGTTTAGTGCATTAATTCAAAGTTGCCAGCGTTTTGTTATAATATCGTTAGTGCTTTGTATTCTTCTAATTCATTTGGATTTTGCACTAATAATAATAATTTTTACAAAAAATGTCTTCTTCAGGGCTTGGCGGCAGTGGAGACGACAAGGGCTCCTTGGCCCCTATGCTCCCAACATTGGGAAAGTTGGGATCGGCCGTTGAGAACAAGACGATAATATTAGCTAGATCCCTCGAGTTGGTGAAAACAATTATCGGCCCGGGGTACACTAGTTGGAGGGAGGTGCCAAATGAGCTCAAGTTCGATGTTTGGGCGGCACTTCAGGTATTATCTTTATATTTATATTTATATTTCAGTTTCAGTTTCAATTTAAATTTCAATTTAAATTTCAATTTCAATTTCAATTTCAATTTCAATTTCAATTTCAATTTCAATTTCAATTTCAATTTCAATTTCAATTTCAATTTCAATTTCAATTTCAATTTCAATTTCAATTTTGATTTTGATTTCGATTTCAATTTATATTTATATTTATATTTTTAGCAACTAACACTTACTTTCTTTTTGTTTTGTATTTGTTTGACAGGAACAATTCGGATTTCCCCCAAAACTCGGTGATTCTGTGTTGGAGCAGTTAAGGGAACAACATAAGACGTGAAAGAAAAATTTATGAACCCGGTACTTTGGGAAGATCAAGGACTCCATTCTCAAACTGCATGAGACCATCCCGCCGAAGGAGCCGATCGCATTGGTAAAGTAGAAAAAGTTCCTCAACAATGAGATCGAGGAGGGACAATTGACATCTCGCCAATCGGGGAGGGAAAACCGGGAGAAAAAAACGAACGTGCACTACTTGGGGTGGACATCTTACGCCGAGGAGGAGCACATGATGGTAAGTTTTATTTTTCTATCATTATAGTTTTATGTTATTCTGTATTATTTTATTTTGAGTTACTTATTAATTTTGCATTACTTTATTTCATGAGACGGGGAGTGGCCCTAGGGGTAGTCCATATAGGGTCGATACCTATGTGGTAATTCAGACGAAAAATGGCAAGGACAAGGAGGTGCCCCCAAGAGTCGCATCCGGGATTGTAAGTTATTAATGTTTGATTTTTGTTAATTATTTTATAATTTTTTTATCGAATTAATTAACTAATCATGGGAATTTTGTCGTTTCAGGAGAAGCTTAAGGAAGTGCATGAGTCACAGTATGATGCCGACAAGGCAACTTTGGCCACGGACGCACTCAGTCAAGTGCCCGGTGCTGATCGTAAGGGGAGGACTAGGGAGTGAGCTCGTGGGTGGGAAAGTCTAGTATCATCAGAATGGAGATGAGCAACACCGAGTTGGCTTGTCAGGTGGACACGCATGACGAGAAAATATCGAGGTTGGAGGCGACCATCCTAAATATGTATGCCTTCATGAAATGTGAGTTGGTCAAGGTAAAGGGAAAGCGCAAGGGGAAGGAGAAGACGATGGAAGAGGAGATGAATGAGGAGGAGAATGTGGACGTCATTTCTTCATCATCGATACACGCAAACTCGTCGCTTGATGATTCGGTTCCCATCTTGGCTTTCGTCCAGCAGAATATGTCAACAATCGATCGACCGAGCATGTTTTTACTCAACATATATGATGTCCAGCGAATAGAGAGGGGTTGAGGGACCCGATAACCCTCCCAGGTATGCCGGTTTATGGACGTATCCCTCAAGACATCGAGGCCAAGGTGCTCGTCACACATGTGATACCGAAAAAGTAGAACTCCGCATTATAGTTGCGCGAACAATGTGGCATGGCGCATATTAAGGGGTGTGTCCTTCCTTCCTTCTCCAACCTACTGATGACTCTATGCATTGACTATTTGTATATATTTTATTTGGACAATTGGATTATATTTGTATTGTTTTGATTTGTTACATTTTGGTTTAGATATAGATTGTATTTTTATTTTATTTGGATATGGAATTATATATGCAATGATTTGGTGCATTCTTTCATTTTTATCTGGATATATGTTATTTGAACAGGTACAATTTTGCTATAACAGGTACAAATATACTGTTGGGCAGTGGCAGTGGCCATATTGCCCAGCAGATTGTTTTTAAATTTTGCCCAGAATTGTCATGGTCTTTGACCATGACAAGTCTGTGACAAATAAACTTGTCAAGGACTTGTCACGATCAAAGACCGTGATAATTATTTTAGGGTTTATCACGATTTTTAATCGTGACGAAACTTGTCAAGGTTGAGGACCGTGACAAGTCTAATGAACTTGTCACGGTCTTTGATCGTGACAAGTCCGTGACAAAAATAGTTATCACCCCAAGACTTGTCAAAGTCAATGACTGTGACAATTTGACAGTTTTGGTGTAGTGTTCACAATATACAATTAACAAGATTATTATCTCAATTTAAGTTAATTACCAAATTAACTAATTAATCTTCTCAAATCAGATTATAATTTGGATTAGTTTTAGATATTAACGAATATGATATAATAACATAAAAAATTAAAATCGAACTCTAAATAACCTTTCTTAAGGCCAAATGTGAGAATTCAAGCCTCAAATCCCCAAATATCATCTTCCCCTTGAGTACTTCCTCTTTCCTTAGCCTCCTAGGGTTTCTCTCGTGCTCAAAATGTGCTTTAGATTTACTCTTCTAAACATATAAACCTACTTCCCACAAAATTAGGTATTGGCCCATCTTAAGCCCTAACCTAATGAGCCTAAATGATCTTTTAAATGGTCTAAAACTCCACTCGAGTTATGTACCAACCCAATAGTCTTAAATACCAACATATAAAGTCAAAACGGATATTCTTAATGTCCCAAAAGTCCATAAGAAATTTGGAAATATATATTACATGAATTTTCTCATTAACTTGAGTTATGACCATGAATTATATAACACATATAAATTTCAAGTAGTGACATCACATGTCACAATAAGCGAACATAATAAATTTTCATTATTAAATAATGCACATAAAATATGAGGTATTACATTTTTCTACTCTTAAACAAGGAATTTCATCTTCGAAATTCGAATTCATTACACTTCTACTTTAAAGTCTAAGAATATCTCGCTTGTAGAATCCTCACACTCTATACATAATCTACTCATCATACGACCAAATACTCACTAAGGTCTCCTGTTATAAATCGCATTCGAATAACTCTCTACTAAACTAGTTTAACTATTAAAACATAAATTTGTCCCTCGGGAA
This sequence comes from Sambucus nigra, assembly GCA_949130495.1. Lineage (NCBI taxonomy): Eukaryota > Viridiplantae > Streptophyta > Magnoliopsida > Dipsacales > Adoxaceae > Sambucus > Sambucus nigra. The sequence continues at coordinate 551,937,887 of OX422211.1, read as the reverse complement.
CTCATTCCATCATGTACTTATATAAACATCTTGTATGCATTGACGGTGATAAGTTGAGGTCAAAATACACCGACCTCTCCCTTTCCACATGGGTGAAAAGGACCTACGCATCAGAGTGCCAACTTCCTCTTGGAATTCGAACTTCACAATTTCATCCTCAAGGGTATCTTCAAAATCACCTAATATACCTCATAAAAGCCCAAACCACGCTTCCATTAGACTCAAAAGCTCCTTTGCCTCCTCCGGCAATCTTCATACGCTCTATGATGAACGTCACTTCTTCTGAGGTATCCCTAGCACATTATAAAACAAAGAATTGTATAACTTTTAGATCTAATCATCTTGGTAAATCTAAATCAAATGACTCAATATTCTCCGTATTCTCTTTGGAACCCCTAGACCCTATCAAAATTTGTGGTTCTACTCTCCAACTCCAACTCCAACCCCGAGACTTGAAATTCTATAACTCTTCGAATATCTCCGGTGCTCAACCTTCTTCACTGGTAAGAGCACTCTCTCGACACAAACTATGTTAAAACTAATTCACCATACCCACAATATGGACTCTCCTAATTACTATACAGATAATTTCTTCTAGGATGTAAAATGAATCATAAAACATGTGCCTTGATCAAAACTACCTCCCGTAGTTTGGGACCCTCTCACATAAAACCTCTCTTGAAAAAGTAACCATCTGCTTTCATCAAATGAAGAAAGAAACTCCACTCAATTAGGACTTACATACCACCTCTCGGTAAAACTTCACGCTTGGCCTAAACCACCCCTAACATACTACACCACTCCCTCTTCATCAAGATATCATCACTGATCATAACAGACTATTCTTTCGTGCGGTCAAAATTCACTAATGATGCACCGACACCATATTGTGTCACAAATCTACCTTCAGAATATTCATCTCCTGATCTCAGCACCAATGATAACTCGCTCATGTTTCAATCATCAAGAGAAAATATTATCCTCGGCTGTTCCAACAGGTCAATGATATATAGTAATGAGCATCCTTCTGTATCGCGACTTCGGGAGAATTGTCTGGACAAGATGAATAAATTAGACCAATTAACATTTGGCCGACATTAGGTAGATAAGGTTTGCGGCTCATGATAATCACAGAGAAGAGCTTGATATGTTTGGATTTCGAAAATGATCAATTACATCTCATCACCACTGCATCACAAACTCCTAGAAGCATATATGGAAAAACCTCCTCTCATTGACTATAAATATAAACCTTAACCCTAAGGAAATTGGCCACGTAATTCTTGTTATTGTGAAGCAAGTGATAAGAAAGAGAGAAACACCCCGTGGACGTAGGCCATTGTTGAACCACGTAAATACTTGTGTTGTGTGATTATGTGACCTATTCATTGTGTTTGGTTTTTGTTATTTTAGATCATTCATTGTGGAATTTTTGCACCTACAATTAGCGTCATCTATGGAAAATAAATTTTCTTTTCTTAAGACAATTAAAGCTAACAAATTTCCATGTCTCACTCGCACAGTGCAGTTCCACCAGTTAACGGCAAACATCATAATGGGCCTCCAGCTTATTGGGTGAGGTCGAAAATCTACTCCAATAGGAGTTTTGATGCTCTCTATAAACAATACTTCCCTCGGGAGTAGCCCACTAAGAAGAGAAATAAATAGTCTAAATCTACCTAGATCTCACGGTTGGTCGATGCATATGCATAGTGGCTCCGTTAGCAAGATGAGGTCACACACCTCCAGGTGCATTGACCACTTTAGCCTGTTTCCAACAAGACTGACGCTTCAGTCTTATTTGGGGGTGATTTTCATCACCCAATTCTTCTCCCACCCCACGCTTTCATAGATCTTATCTTTATGGTGAGATTCTATCGGTCTGGCTGAAGACATTAAACTTAGCGCTATCGGGAGGCAGCCCGCGTTTCTTGTACTAGTCTCATCATGTTTGGGGGTGGTGTTTCACATCACCCAATGCTTTATCATACTTGTAGACTTGAACACATTTTTTCTCACTTCTTATTCAGGTTTATTATTGGCGATATCTGTCCACTTCATTAGCGGTTCATTCTGGTAATCTCTTTCCTACCTTATGCTCTCAATTTTAAAAATTATTTTACTTAACATTGAGGACGATGTTCCTTTTTGTTTGGGGGTGGAGAATTTTATCAAAATCGTACCTCTTTTGAAAAAATTTGAGTTCTAAACCTGATTTTTAAAATTTCGTGCAGTTTCTTTCATCTCATTTATTGACATGAATTTTCTATCATCCGTCTTTTTAAGTCTAGGAATCGAGCTAGAGGATTTATCTTTTTATAAATGGCTTATGTAATACATAACAAGTCATGTTGCACTATGAATTTCTAGACTCAACAAAATTTGCACACTTATCACGTCAAAACGATTTAGAGTTGAGGAGTACTACAATTCTAAAGAGAACCTTAAGGATCACTAGTGGAGACTTTATCTTGTGAGATTCGTGCCTTTCACCCTTTTAGAGTGTTTTACGCAATCTCCGAGTCACAAGTTGATTCAACTTCTTTTGGGTCAACACTTAAATTGTTGCATGATCTCATTATCATTCATTAAATTTTGTCTTGATCACTGAGAACGACATTATTTTCGAGTTGTAAGAAACGCGTGTCTTGAAGTTTGTCCCGATCACTAGATTCTCTCCCATACACTTCACTCATCACACTCCCATGCTTTTCCATATCACATTTC